>CM060881.1:97076666-98313333 GCA_030762935.1 Hymenopus coronatus
CGCGGATAAATCATGATTCTGTAATAATATTTGCCTTATTTTGTCAAGGTGAATGAGTGAAATTAATTAATTTTATTTAGTAGAGATCAATACATATGTCACATAAGTGAATCTTATTTTGCCCGCTTACTAATATCAATGTCATAAATGAAACAAATTTCAGGGCCTAATATGTTTTGAACGGCCCTGCGTGATGTCTAGTTTGTGTTTACTTGTGTCACGTACGGAAACCGTCTGTGTTTAGTACAAATCGCACACCGCCGACCTACATCCACGTGGCTCACAGAGAGGGAACAAGGAACCAATTCAGTTGCAAACTTTCCTTTAAATAGTGAATGAATTTACATATGCTGAATTAGGATATTCCTTCAGCTGGGGACTCTGCCATTGTTGCGAGGAACTGTACCATTGACGTTAACTGCAGAGTATAAGAGGATATTTTAATTCGCGAATTGTAGGTTGCTTAACGGTTGCGATTTAATTTTAATTTTTCAACTTTATAAGAGCATTGATGCAGATTTTGTAGTTTGATGAACGGAAGTGCAAATTTTACACGTTAGCTTGAGTTCTGTATTGGTTCAATAAAAACAAATTTAAATAATATAATAATCTCTTTGTGTCAATATTTTAACTCGAATCCTGAACACATTGTGAATCCTAATCTGAAAATATAGGAAAGCAAAAACGGATGCCAATTGTAGTGTATAGAACGAAAGTGAAAGTTCTTACACGTTTAAGTCATGCATTTGTTTAATAAAGTACGTGCAATGTCATTCAGTTCAATATTTTTAAGTTGAACCCCCTTGAATATATTCTGAATCCTAATCAAATAATGTTATATTAAAACAAAAACGTATGGTTACGTAGTTTGAAGTTTCAGTCTTCCTTCATATCACACCACTTATAGTAGGACAGGGCAGAAGATGGAGGAGGTTCAACCGTGTGGCCTGTTACGTAAACAGTCGAATGTGTGAGATACAATATAATAGCCATCCTAAAAAATCATGAGATCATGAACATCACTTTTGAAAATAGCGAAAGACTGCAAATACTGGATCATCATATCTTTCTCAAACGCTGATATGAATATTTGAGTTGTTCGCCTCCCACCTTGTATTTATATATTTCTTTGTTTTTATACTACACTGTAGCCCTGCTTAATATCAGCAGGGCTTTAATCTGGCTAATAACACGTATTTATTATAGTTAATTCGACTATTTGTAAACAAATATAAATTGCAAAATAGTCCTCGGTATTTATTTTATAATGCGGGATGTAGTTCCAACTCGACTCGTCTGAGTCAGATTACTCACCACAAACCTTGAAGCTGACTGAAGAGAGCATGTAGCCAATATGAAACTGGGCGCAGATCTGAGCACAATGTTCTTGATTTTTGCAACTCGGTGGATTCCAAAAAAAAAAAAAAATATAGATTCTTGCATACTATCCAAGTGTCACCAACACGAAGAAATTAACTTTCGTGAAAACAAGTAATGTGTGATCCAAAATGAGACAATTTTTTTTTTCATTTGTATATCCTTCTTTAACTTCTATGAACATATCGGGGGCTTTGGATTGAGAAACAATTGTTGGTGTTTTGCTCGCTGAACTATAGGGTTTCTTATCTTAGGTTTTTCAGTTTTATACTGTTAAACACACACACACATTCACATTTCCAGACTCTGTGGGGGATAATGAATAGTGTTGGTTAAAGAATCCTAGTCGGGGATCAATCCTAGGAGCTTCAGATGAAAAGTTATAAGTAAACAGAAATAAGTAGACAGAAATAGAATGTAGGTATAAAGTGTGCCTACAATGCCTTCTGCTATACGCAGGGCTTGAATTATCTTCTTACTTTTTCATTACTTATAGATGAGGCATTATTGCTGCAACTGCATCTTGTTCCATATCTTGTCCTCCAGCTCCAGAGGTGCATTTTCGCAATTTATGCGAGTTCAATTTCCAGAAATGTTTTAAGAAAACAGCTGTTTTTGTTAATGTTTTTCCCATTTAGACTCACACATCTATCGCGTGGGTGACAAGTAAAGCTAAAAGTCATATTAATCTTCATTATCATAAAAAAAAAAAAGGCAGTGGAATGATTGTTGTAATTAGGTACTGTCATCTTTTGAAGGGCGTTGTTAGGAAAGGACTAACGATGTGATGATGGCGGCACACGCAACCTAACCATTGTCACTGTTAATGCTTATTTGCTAAATGTCATCAAGATATCTCTATATGCGTCTCGTTAAAACTCCGCCACACTGTGCATTTATGATGGTTACTTCCGTTACTTACGCTCAAAAGTTCCTTCAATTTTTCTTTAAGGAAACATCCTAAAAAAAAAAAAAAAAATTCTAAGCTCTTCAATATATTTAATCGAAATCAATGCCTTTCCTTTCATCCACGGCTGTTATTTCATTACCAGGTGTCTCAACTGTCCCTTATTGGACGTTTGCAGATATCCTTTCGTGCGTTAAAAGAGAACCTACTATTTTTACTTTCTCTACACGTGCTATGCACATAATGTATAGAGATATATTGTAATGCACCTAAAAATTCGATACCGAGATTTTACCGGAAATATATGTTTTGGGACCCCCTGAATAAAAAAAGAACATTTTCAGAAAAATGTTCGTGTTTGTGTCTGCGCATGTGTCTGTGAGCACATAGCTCAAAAACGAAACGTTCACTAAATACCAAGCTAGATATTCAGTATCTTCCAAGTATGCGACACGAAGAGTTACAAGAAAATTCCACCAACCCAACTCAGCCTTTTCTCAGAAATGTCTCTAACAATTTTGATTAAAATCTCTTAAAATTAAATTATATACAGGAGATATAAAATGTATATCTTGAATTTTCTGGAATTAACTTCTGAAAACCTATTTATTCTGGATGGATTTGTCTCAATTTTGTATAATTGGTATACCGTAAGAGAGAGAGATAAAAACTTACAACACAAAAAATGTAGATTCATATCATATATTTTTTGGTGGAGTTGACTGTTTTCGAGATGTACTTTGTTATTGTTTTCAGTTTTAAAATACTTAAAGTTTTCTCATACGGGGACTTGTCAACTCTTGGCCACGCAAAGAAATGGATTTCAATCCCATAGTGACCACATTTTAAAATATATGACTATCGGTTTAGCCTACTGTATTCCCTTATTTCCCTTCTACTTAAAAGGAACTCAATAATACGACCTTTTTTGTTAATGTTTATCTCGATTAGCATGAAGTAGATAGAAGAAAAAGCTTACTAATAATAATTTGTTACAGAGATGTAGAGAAAGTCCTGTGACTGAAACATGCCAGATTTTTAAGGTAAAATAGACCAAAAAGAAATGATGAGCGCATCCTTCGTTTTACCCATCTCAATAAGCACAATCCGTTGACCGTCTCCGCTGATATGTCAGTCTCCGCTCAGCCAGTTCCCAATTACCGGTTTTAGCTTGAAATAGTCCCGTTGAGTTCTGCAACTCTTTTAACACACGAGGGCTATATGCACATGACAAATAGGAGTTGGGCCACCTAGCACATCCTACTGTCATACCAAGCATCGGACTGATTACTCATCCTGGATACACTGTCTGATCCAGAATTGATATTGCTCAACAGCCATCTGATCTCAGATGATGACTTATACGTCCTGGGAAGTGTCAGTCTCCATACAAGAAGAGTGGTTAGCGAAAGAAAAAGACGGAATCATTGCCATTGCTTTATCCTATGTGCACATAGAAGCATTTAAATTTGGTGTCAATATATGCAGTATATATCTTTTCAAGTTCAATCACGTCATACCGGCGTATATTAGACCACCATTACAGTGGTTTCTTGATCAGGGAATTTATAGTTCGCAAGCTGGCTATTGTATGCACTTGGTGAGGGATCGACTTATCGCCCATAGATAATTCTATATGACGAAATCACAGCTTGCGGACGTGAAGCTTGACAAATTCAGACCCTGCGCGTTTTCTATCTAAGTATGGGAATCTCTTACATCAAATAATAAATATTACCCGGGATCAAGAACTTTACTTCCCTTCCGGAGGAAACCATGCTAGGCATTTTGCGTTAAAAAAAAATCCACAACCTTGGGTTTCAGAGACCAACGTGGTAAGTACTAAGGGATTCCGGTCCATCTACTCTGTCTGCCGTCGTTTCCAGTGAGGCTAATACATGAAACTTCGGCACTTCCATATGTGTGGGATGGGAGTAGGAGCCGGGCTCAACATTTTTGGGCCAGATTTGCCAATCGTGATGGCGCCCTTGTCAGATTTCTTGGGGATTGTATACCTACAGAACCTGCTGCAGGGCGTACCGGTTTCCCCGTAATGCTTGTGGCCACCCCCGGGAACGAAGACATTGAACCAGCCAACAGCTAAAGGTCTAAGCTAAGTACCCCCTCACACTTAAAAATCAGAAACACCTGTGGAGCAATGGAATTCCTGAAAAGGCCCCGTTGAGGAGCCTGCATAGTAGCGCTACCAACTTAATATCCTAACATTTAAATTCACAACACAACCAGCCAAAACATTCCTGTGGTTAAGCCATTACAAGGGCAGGCCCACAACAACAATATTTAGGTTTACCACAAGCCTTCCAGAGCTCGACGTACGGACGGACTGCATCAAGGAGGATGTGTGTATATTTATTTACTTCTATTAGCCATCCTCAAACTAATGATTAATCTTTTGTATTTTCCTTGCAGTGTTCAGGTAACAAGTTTAAAGCATGCCACTTTAAAAAGCAAACACAAATTATTTATAAAAAGCAAAGCCATAACTACGGAACTATTTGAAGCTTTATATGGTGAATGAAATTCAATAGAGAGGGCTGCCTCATGAAGTAAGCCTACATGAGATTCATTTGTGCTATACACCCATGAGAAAGGGATGAACTGAAGGAACAACACGAACCTGCATGCCGCAGTCAGATAAGCCAAATCCAATCCATTTTCTGGCTCGAAGAACCGTCCCACTACTGGAGCTACCCAGAGAGGGCGACGAACGACCGTCGACCCAAGAAGCCCTCACGAGGAATACTTTTTCCCTTGGAAAAAGTATTCGTGCCATCTGCCCGGCACCGCAGATAATATATTATATTATTTAAATGTTATTTAATAATATTCAATTATTCTTCACGGCTGAAACATGTGATGGAAGTGAAGTGGCAGGTTATAAGAATTGTGGTATCACCACCCACGTTCACTATCCATTCGGCTAGAGGTGCGTGTTTGCGTAATCTGACTTAGACGAGTCGAGTTGAGACCATTCTCCTCTCACCAAGGTTTGATCCCAGGCAACAACGTGCGGGATTTTCGGTGGACAAAGCGGCGCAGAGGCGGCTTTACTCCAGGTTCTCCGGTTTCCGCGGCCTTCGCATCCCATCGGTGCACCATTTTCATTCCATGTATCATCAATGTCATCACACGCGATGCTGTAGAAAGTAACACTGGCGTTAAACACTACCAAAAATTATCTACGACAATTTTATCTTGGATAAATATTCCAATACGACTGTGATATTTTCCTGAACAGAGGTAGAATCTTCTGCAAACAGAATTACTTTAATTACCTTAAAAATATTTCACCTAAGAAGTTTAAGACGTTATACACCAGTTTTGATTCATATACTACATCATGTAAATGTTCAAAACACTAATAACGTCGCATAAACTCGATTAATTACATTATTGTGTAAAACTTCAGATGTCTTTATTCTTACCTGTGTATGTAATTATTTCACAGCTTTCATAAGTCAGTTTTATTATTCTCCTTGTGTGTGCAGGAAGAGAAACGATACTTTGCAATGTGCCAAGCCTTGGTTCTTCTGGCATTATCGAATCCTTTGACAAGGTGTATAAATGTGCGTTTTTACGTTCTGTAAAATAAGTAGGGGAAGCATTATATTCTACCCAAAATTCGTGTCGAGAGTTTACCAGAATTATATATTATTTTGACAACCCCTCAATCCAAAATAAATGTTTTAAAACTAATTTGTGTGAATGTTATCAGCAAAGCTTGGTATTAAGGATGCAACGAGAAGATTTTCAAGAAAAGCTCCAAACCCAAACACACTTTACTTCGACAAAATGTCGATTGTTTTTATTTCCTTAAAAATGGCCTAACAAGTTTGATAATACCATATGTTTAAGATATATGTTTAACACATGTTCATAAAAAAATATATTTGCAATTTAAGAAAAGCCTCTGAAGTCCTCTTCACTCTGAATGATTTTGCATAAATGGTAAACCGTAAGAGATCTTACTACACAAGAAATGTTGACATTGCTAAAGCACATTTATATAACATTTATTGTTTGTTTGAATTTTGTTAGTTTTATTATATGTGAATTCGCTTTTTCTCTCTCTTTTACGTCTTGTCCATTCAAAGAGATCATCATTTCAAAACCAGCACAAAGCTCTTAAAATATTTAGCTTAAGGTAAGTTTACTGCTCTTGTTCCTATAAGAAAATACAAAATTCTTGCAACTGTTAATGAAGTAAATAAAACAAAACGCTTTTATAAGAAAAGTTTGTACAAGCTGGAGTAGAGAATTACATTCTCTAACACATTATTTTAACTATTTCTCTGTTGAAGAATTTGTTGAAAATTAAATAAATATTCAAACTTATTCTTTCTTTGCGAAATCGATTTCGCTCTTCTTCTGAAAGGACACCCAACATTCTTATTCATTCATTATTGTGAAGAAGGGTTAAGAATGTCTTTAATAGCGTTTAACAACACCCGCTCTTCTTAGGGCACTATAGCTGGTGGTACCGGACAAACATGAAATTAAACAATTGGGAAAGGAAATCAAAGAAAGAAGCGTTACAGGGCTAAATTTAGGGCCCCTCCTCGGCATCTACAAATTATGAGGACATTTTAGAAATATCTTGGTCAGGAAGAAAGTGCTGGCGAAGTTTGATCCTCGAATTTCCCCTTCACGAGTCGATACTTTAATTATCTCGCCTACCCGTGATGGTATGTTGTTATGAGGGTTATAATGCCATGGAAATCCTGAGGTAATTTTCGAATCACAGGATAGACTTATAAAGCCGACAGACAGCTATCGGCAACAAAAGTCCATCTACTTTAGAACCAAGGAATTCAATCCTCCAGCAGATGGTCTGGATGTACCGCCAGTGCTGCTGCCACAATATGCAACCTTGACGTTATGAGATGCTTGCTAAAATTATTCATTTTGTCTATAAAGCTAATACTGCCTGATTAAAGGATGTAGTCTGTACTTGAGAAGTCCACCCAGTTCTGCAATAAGCATATCAATTCCAGGCATTTCCCAGTTTACAGCTTTTTAATTGTATACTTTAGCTCCAAAATTATCCGAATCGCACTATTCTGTTTTTCTTTACGTTGAACCTTTTCTAGAGGGTTGATATTCTTCTCTTGTATTCTCTAGCTCATCTCCTCATCCTAGGATCACAACGTTACTATATTTCTTAATATTTTGTCAAATTTAGTTTAATATCCTCTTAAACTTTTCGTCATATAAATCCTACCTCTATTACATTTCTTTTCTTTGTCTCTCAGTCTCTTGTTCTGGGCCAAACGTAGCTTTACTAGCCGTTTTCTCTTCCACTGCTTTCTTTCTCTCCGTTTTCTTATTTAACATTTATTCCCGAATTAACCGTGGCGGCAGCAGGAGAGTGTGGGTTGAGTTTACATTACTTTACAGCTCTTGGCGGGTGGTGTAACGTATTTTAATCTGTCTGTGGCGGGCAAGTGGCGCTGGTAGCATCGAATGAGATGGCACCATGGGGACTTTTCTGCCTCTGCCAATGTATTCCAATCTGCCGAGTGGAGTGGGTACGACATCCTCCAGGTAAAATATGCAGTTAGCGCCAGAGGAAGGCACGGTTAAAAACTATAGGGGAGAAAACCTTGGAATTGAATGCGCTGAATCTACTTTGCAGTGGATTTTTTTGCTCTCCACTGCCTTCTCCATTTCCCATATCGTTCCAGTCAATTCACCCCCTTTATTCCTGCGGAAATTCCACCTCCTGTGCCTGCATTATTCAGGGTTTTCTATCTCTACTTGGGGATTTTTCCAGAAGAGCTGCAGAGGTTATCAAGCTTCTCCCCCGACCGCCTGATTTCTATTCATTGATACGCAGAAGAAAATGGTGAAGGCATTTCCCATTACACGAGCTAACACTGCTTCGTCATTTGTTTATGTGGCGGTAATGCACCGAGCTCTTCAAAGTGATTTGTAAAAAAAATACTAAATTAGCTGATGAACCACAAAAGCGTAGGAGTTCAATGTAGTGATAGGATTAAAATGAAGGAAGAATTTATAAACCCAAATGCAAAAACATAAAATAATATATAATTAACATTAATGTTTTAATAGTTTAAAAATAAAACGTTGTTCTTGTAAACCAAAATTAACTCTTACTTTTAAAACTTCAAAGGAAAGAAATTCTTATTGCATATTATAATACTGAATGGCTGATGTGACCATGTTAAACGAATGATCAATAGTAAGACACTAAATAAGGTATTAAAATATTACCAGTCGGCAGAAGAACTATAGGTCAACCGAGATACTGTGATGAGCTAATTAACAACCACAAAATGTCTAAAGTCTATTGAAGCCATTGATTACATATTAAGTAATCTAAGTTATATAAAACTTGTATAAAAATTGTAATGGTTAATTTTAAAAATTGGATTTTTAACATTCGCATTACTTTCTCTGCTCACTGTTAAAAACCCGTCTTGTTTTATCCATTTCATTTTAATAATATACACATAAACCTCCATTATACTTTCCTTATAGTAATAAGAACAATACTGTAAACTAAAAATGTATTCTTAGCTTTGCAAAGTCAATCGCTATGTGGTAGCTTATATTTAGTTCCTTTTTGCATGAACAGGACCAGGAGGAGGGGATATTCATTTAATAAAGTGTGAGTGTTCAAAAGTTCAAATCAATGACAAGCAAGCAATATCTGGCAAGTCGATAACTCCACCACAAAAAATATAAAGTGTCTTTTAAAATATAATTTCTTTATTTAGTAACAATTTGTCTATCTTTTACAGTTAGTTATGGAAATTACATTCAGAAATAAGACCACTACAGAGGTCGTTGCCATAAAGTTAAATATATAAATTTTATTTACCATTATTCAGATGATACTTAATAAAATGTATTACAGACCTTTTTAAGGAAATCAAAATTTTCGAGACTTTTTCCGTGTAAAAGATGTTTGAGGTGTGGTATTGTATTATAAATATTTGTTCTCATTCTTTGAAGTAATGAACTTAAATAGCAACTTTGGTATTTAACACTCTTTTCATTTTTAAGACATGCTTTATGCTTTTGATAGACACACACAGGGAAATGTTTTTGAAAAATGCTTTTTAGAGATTCGAGAGGCCTCAAAACTTATATTTCTGGTTAAATTCCGAATCAAATTGTTATTTATACAATCGTTCCTCTACTTAGTTTACGTAGTAATTAAATAAAGTAACAGCAACGTGGCTCTAACAAATTTTTGATATTAAAGAAAGGTTTTACTTCCTTCGGTGTTTTCATTCTTCCTTCGAAGTTAGAGGAAGAAATGCATTCTATCCAAAATTTGGAATTCGGAATTTCATCACGAACACCCGGTCAATTTTTGAGACTCCTAGGGTAGATAAATAGCAATTGACGCTTAAAGGTAAGGTAGTTCAGAGTGGCTTAATCATTGTCTTCATATCGCTGCAAAAAGCTATTTTAGGACCGAATACGGATTTTAAACTCACTAGTCCTACTTAACTACACATATTCTTTTGTCTATTTTTAGCGAAATGTGTACTTAATTTTTAAGTCTGGTAAATTGAAAAATCCTGTTGAAATATATGCCAATTATTACAAACCAATTGCTAATTTTCATGGCTATTTAAATTCTATTTTTATGTAAATTATTGGTCGATAAATATGCTCCACATTATGCATTTTGAAAGAAAAAATCACATAGATCATTCAGCATTTATATTAATTGTGCAGTAACCATTCACATCAAAGTTTTATATTGACTCCTAACTATTAAAAAAAACTATTATCCTTTGTACTCTCCAAAAATATTGCTTTTTAGAAATGTAAGTTATTTTTCAAAATTGGAGCAACATTTTAGAAAACCTCATGTATTACATCCACATACCTTTGCGTAAACTTTACTGAAGCAAAGTATTTTCATAAAAGCCTATTCTTCTGTAAATTTATGGTAATCTTGGTTGGTATTTTTTTTTTTCGATGTTTCATAAAGGAATGAGGTTACACTCTATGCTAAAGAGATATACGAACCTATAAGATGGCATAATTCCATTCTCTTTGATCGACGGTGATGAAAAAACAACAATAATGACTTCCAATATGAGAAACGTATAAGTAGTGGGAAATTTCTGAGCTATCCTTATAGTATTAATATATACACTTATATTCCTATATTCTTATAACCATAATGTATATAACAAATTGTGTGCTTGAATGAGAACTACAGTTTTTTTGCGAAGCAAGATTTTACCTCTCTCTTATGGTTTACCACTTATATAACAGTCATCAGAGCTATTACCAAAATGTACCAGTTAGATATTTATTTACTGTGAACATTTCTCGAAAATAGAGTGTGTGAACATAGGTATTCATAAAAAGTAATTGTTAACTCCAATTAATTAATGAATATTAGAAAAAAATACAGAGTAAACTTGACCAAAATCTAAAATGATTACCCCTCCTATGCCATCTAAAAGCTTTAAAAGAATACTGTAATTCTGCTAATCTTCGTTACTTGAACAATTAGCACAAGGAACGTGATTTGTTTTATATACGTTTTGAGCATAAAATATAACTTACGAAGCTTTGAATTTTATTGTGATTTTAAGCGCCAGAGAGGAAAGTTTGCACATGAACCTTTAAATTCCTTAAATTTACTCCCGCTTTCAGTAAACAGTCCTTAAACCGTCGAAACTTGTGAAAAAAAAATAACTCACATACTGGGGTTTTATAAAACATTAGAAGAGATCCTCCTTTCTCTTCTTTAACGTACACCAACCATTCTTTCTGTGATACCATGCACAACATTTTGCAAATGATATTTTGGAATATTTATTATTTCTACTTCTTTATTTGGTTGAAACACCTCAGCAATAGTGACATAATTGATTACTTTTGGCCTTGCTGATTTCCTCTTATCAATAACCGAACAGTTTCTCACACTTCCTGATTAAACCCCCATAATTCCAATGGACCTGCCCTTAAATTAATACGAGTTGTAAACTCTCTCAGACATTGAGAAAAACACCTCTTGCTTTCAAAATAACAGTGAATCAACTGTATTCTATCATTTATGATAGAGCTTTGATTTGTAACTTATAAATTCTTATAGCACTACGCATATTATTATTTTATTATAAGTAGCTAAAGCTTATTCAAAGTAAATTATTTTAAATCCTTTGGCAGCTCCCCATTATTTAAATAATTAAAATTCCTTATCATATAGGTCCTTCAACTTGCCGGGTAACAAAATAAGTACAGATGTTTTTAGCATATCCTAAAATTCCTTCGAGAATACCCATTTTCATTTATTGATTGATTTATTTTGTGCAGTTTAAACACCCAAAATTAAACTGTTTAATACGGCGGGGTTACGCAGCAACGAGCAAACAAACCACTATCTACTACATGACTAAAATTCAATTCCTCGTAATGACAATTAATAGTGAATAGAGTGGGATGTTTAGTACTGGAATGCGTAAGCGCGAGTATTCTAATTCCTCATGAGCAAATACTGATCTAATAAGTAAGGTGCAACATACAACATTTTATCCAATCGTAATATTAACTGAAATATTCTTATATTTGTTAATATTAATATTATTAGAGTCGTCATTACGAGGAATTGAATTTTAGTCATGTAGTAGATAGTGTTTTGTTTGCTCGTTGCTGCGTCACCCCGCCGCAATAAACAGTTTAATTTTGGGTGTTTAAACTGCACAAAATAAATCAATAAATAAATGAAAATGGGTATTCTCGAAGGAATTTTAGGATATGCTAAAAACAGCCGTACTTAGTTTGTTACCCGGCAAGTTGAAGGACTTATATGATAAGGAATTTTCATTATTTAAATAATGGGGAGCTGCCAAAGGATTTAAAATAATTTACTTTGAATTCACAATGAAATAAAGACTCATTTCTGTTGTTTTCTAGGATACATGAAAAGTATACATGAAGTCTATAGGATAGGATAAAATTACTAATGTTTTATTCAAGAAAATTGTGTCCATGGTAAAGGCGAAGTGAAAATCCTATATATCCAATGTTCGATAAAAGTAATTAATGAGCGCGTATAGTACGGTATTCTGACTATCGAGGAACGAAATAATAATCTGGCGCGAAACATAGTGCACACTGACACGCCTCGGAGTTGAAATCCAGCGTTTTCCTTTATTAGACACTCACAACAATTTTCTAAACCCTGCATCCTGCGATGCACCTTCCCGCACAAGAAACGTTTTTATAGCTATCCAGAAGAACAAAAAGATCACCCGCAGACCGTGCATGCCAGCAACGATATCTACACCAGAGGCCTGAGGACACCTCCTCGCCGGACCAACCAACGAACTTCTTAACCTCAGGAGTGAAGAAGATGATTAATGTCACATCTTTTATCAAAACCGTTAGAGCCAATGTTGAAAAAATTAGATTTTCAAAACTTTTCCGATGTAAAGGCTAGTTTTGGGTGGGGTATGTTCTTAAAAATCATTGTGTTTTCTCTTTGGAAAATTCTGGACTCAATTATTAAGTTTGGTATTTAACCGACTTTTAGTTTTTTTTTAATTATAGTTGTTCACAATCACACACACACTCCCTCTATGTTTCTTTTACACTCACATGTTTCTAAAATGCCTGTTTTTCTTCAGAGGTCCACAAAAATGTACTTTTGGTGAAATCCCTACATCAAAGTTTGGTGGAGTACGATGTTTCTCTTAGGAGAAGGAAAACGTAGGTTTACTATCATTTTCTTTAATGCACACTAAAAGGCAGTGTAACAATGCAATGGTTAACACATAGTTAACCGTTGCATTATGTGCATAAATGCTTAAAAAGGTTGAAGATTTTAGTATTTTCTTACGGGTTTTTACAGTAAAACTGTGTCCAGAGTTCTGTTACGACGTCTTTGCTTAGCACTTGTTGTAATTAGCCGATTTTGAATGCGATAACTACTAGAGCTTTTATGTACAAGAATTGCATATAATAAATAATTTACATTTACATGACTGCTCATTGGCCAGGTTGTTGGACAGTCTCTCTTGATTGGAAACGGGCTAGCGCCGATCCATGAATGTTGAAGAAGAAATATTTTAACAACTTGCAAAACTTTAAGTTTTAGCAATCAATGTAAATGCCAAATAGACACAGTGCTACGTAACTTCCAAAAATCTTGTGTTCCATTCACATGACTTTCTCCACATCTCTGCAACAAATTATTGTTAAAAAACTTATACTTCGATTTACTTGACACTAATTAAGAAAGAATTAGCAGAAATAGTCATATTACTTGCTTCCGTGTAAATAGAAGCAAAATACGGGAGTACCATAGGTTAAAGTGATAGTCAAAATCTGCTTGCTATGTGACTGAAGTTCCTTTGTTTGTATGAATAGGAGTATGAGAAAAGTATACGTTTTTCAAAACGAAAACTAAAAACAAGGAATATTAAAAAACGATCAACTCCACGAAAAAAATATATTACATAAATTGTGTGTTTTAACGTGCTCTGCAGTTTTGTGTGGTAAGTTTTTGTCCATCTCTTACTGTTTAGCAGCTGTGTAAAATTCCGTAAAATGCATAATAGGCTTCAGAAGCTATTTCCAGAAAATTCAAGATATCCATTTTATTTGTCAGGTAAATATCTTTAATATGCATTATTTTAATCAAAATCGTTAGAGTCATTTTTGAGAAAGTCAAAATTTTCGAAAAAAGTTCCATGTAAAGGGTAGTTCGGGGTGGGGGGATTTCTTGAAAATCTTCTTGTCGCATCCTTGGAACTTAAATACTAGGTTTGGTATTCAACGGTCTTTTCGTTTTTGAACTATTTTGTCCTCAGACAGACAGACACACAGACATATAAACACGCACACGGACCTTTTTCTGAAAATGCCTTTTTTGGATTCAGGGGGGCCCAAAACATGTATTTCCGGTGAAATCTCGGTATCGAATTGTTTGGTGGAATACAATACTTTCTCTATTCACTATGTACATAGTACGTATAGAGAAAGTAAAAATCAATCAAATTTGAAATTAAATTTATTTAGACATTTTATGAAAAGTAATAAGAATTAACTATGCAATTTAAGAAAGTAATCAATAAAAGAGATAAAATATAGTAGAATTTGGTAATAATGTTTTTAATGCTTGACAGCGTGCCATAGGTGTGTGAAGCTGTAGCGATGAAGATTATTCTGCTACTGTTGCAATATCCAAACTTTAACTTAATCGTGTTTTCTATAAAACGAATTGTGGCGAAATAAGGCAATTAAGGAAGAAAGTGAAGATAATCACACGTGTTTCTGTTTGATTACTTCAATAACACTTGCCTGAATGTTACTTTCTCTACACGTGCTATTTACATAATGTATAGAGGAGATATTGTATTGCATACAAAAATTCGATACCGAGATTTCATCGCAAATATATGTTTTAGAAATGTGTTTGTTTGTGTGTGTCTATTTAAAGCTTGGTATTTAAGTTTATAGTCTTCCAAGGATGCGACACGAAGATTTTCAAGAAAATCCTCCCATCTCAAACTACCCTTTACATTTAAAATGTTTAGAAATATTTTTTTTTCAAAATGCTCTAATGGTTTTGATTAAAAGCTTATTATGCTCATTTATATTACAAATAAAACGTATATCTTGAATTTTCCGGGTATAGCTTCTGAATACCTGTTCGTTCTGGATAATATTTTCTGAATTTTGCATAACTAGTAAACCGTAAGAAATAGACAAAACCTTATCACATATAAATATACATCTAGTTAAAATACACAGTGTACGTCATTTGCATTTTTGTTGTAGAGTTGACCGTTTCCAAGAGAGTCCTTGTTATTGGTTTCAATATTACAATATACTTTTCTCAGACAGGAAGAACTAAGTTATAAGTACATTCTGCAATAACTATTATTTAGATTATTATAATGGAATAAATAACAAACAGCCAAAGTAATGCCCGCTTCGATACCACAATGGTACGTGATTATAATTTGTTTTTCATTTAAAAGAAACTATTGTCACTAATAATGATATGTTCATTTTAAAAGCACATATAGAAATTGTGTGTATAATGGAAACACTTTAAATTTAATATAATGTATACTGAAGTGCTGCTGCTTCAGTTGGTACTGTTGTGATTTCACTCTAGCTTAGGTATGCCCAAAAGCACTGTGAAGTAATGCCGCCAGAACCACCTTTCCCCATCTCCAGCGAAGGAGGGGAAATGCTGGTGTGTCACACCTACTGTCAATCATATGTACAGTAGCGAATGTGCTGTTTGTAAGCAAACATAAATAGAATGTTAGCTTGAAACGCGGGGTGTATCATTTTCATATGATTTCAGAGCTCCACACGAAATGCAAATGGAATTACTTGCTCTAAAAATGTACGAACCTAAAAATGTTGAAAGAAAGAGGTTAGGAATTACTCATTTCCAAAATGTTTATAATTTGCATCAGACTTGACGGCAATGTTTGGCACGACATGTATTTGCGAGCGAAGATTCTTTAAAATGCATTATATTAAAAACCAGCATTGCAGTAGAATATGTTTAACCCATTAAGTCTGTGCACATTACTCTTACAGCAGATATTGACGGAACCGTTTAAAGTAAAATATATCACCGAAGTAAAAAAAAAATCTGATAAAAATCACATGACTTTTTCTACATTTCTGTAACATATTATCGTTAAACTGCTTATTCTTCTATCAACTTTATGAATAGTTTTAAAATTTAAAATGTTCGGGCTGTTTTGCCGTGGTCTGTAGTTTAAAATATGTTTAGTTAAAATAAAATAAAATTTTAAATTTTGAAACTATGGACACTGGCTGTGAAAGCTTACGCATATATTTAACTTTATGAATATCCAGATAAACTTTAGAGCATTTGACTTAATTTCTTCCTTCCTTTTAAATACAAAGTAAATAGGGTAAAGCGATAGTCAAATCCTCTACAAACTGGTTTCCATGTAGTTGCAATCCGTTTCTGTGCATGACAAGGAGTTTACAAATTTACGTGTAAGAAAAGTTTAAGTATTTAAAATTTGAAACAAATAACTTGGAATATTTAAAAAATGGTCAATTCCAAGAAAAAAAAAACTAAATAGCATAAATTGCGTGTTTTAATGAGATCTAAGTTTTGTGTGTAGTAAGCTTTTTTTCAGTAAAATTCACCTAGAATAAAGAGATCTTTAGAGACTATTCCCAGAAAATTCAAGGTATGCACTTGATTTGGCATGTAAATAATATACGGTATTTTAATCAAAATGGTTAGAGCCATTTTTTAGAAAATCAAAATTTTCAATGTTTCCCATGTAAGGGGTAGTTTGGGGTGAGGAGATTTTTTTCAAACTCTTTATGTCGCATTCCTGGAGAATAATAAACTTAAATACCAAGTTTGGTATTTTAATTTTACAGACACTTGAACTTACGGACACACGTAGACGCACAGGGACCTTTTCCTAAAAATGCTTTTTCGGATACATGGGGACCCTAAAATGTGTATTTTGCAATGAAATCTCGATATTGAGGTTTTGGGTGGAACGCAAAATCTTCTGTATAAACTATGCACATAGTACGAGTATGTAGAGAAAGTAAAAATACAATACCATGTATGCAGTCAAGGAAGACCCAATGTTTACAAACAGTTCATTACGTCGCATAGAGGCATGCGACAATGCTTGCCACGGAGTGGAAAGATTAACTGCACCTTCCTCTCTACTCCTCAGTTTGAAAATGCCAGTTCATTTATGTCCACTCTCGTTCTCTATATATCTTATTCTTCCTACCAGTTCTTACAGCATGATACCAGACTACTGCTACAATACCAGTGGTACTGCTAGAGGGAAACGCGGAGTGGGGTGACGGTTGCAAAGTGCGAAAAAATGACCTTGAGTGGACTGGCGAAAATGAAAACACTATTATAACTAGAGCCCTTCTTTTCCGGTAAGACTTTGTCTATTACTTGAGCATAATTCTATACATTTCATTAGCCATGAAAACAGCTTAAGCATATGGTATTTTAAACAAAATCGTTATAAACATTTTTAGAAAACCATAATTGTAAAACATTTATCCAAATTATAAGTAAAAAAAATCTGATGTGTTCCATTCACATGCTTTTCTTTAACTGTTACGTAAACCAACTTTTCATAAAAAAAATATTATTTTATGTACACCTAATATCTAATCGAGATAATCTAGCAGAAATTGTCTTATTCCTTGCTTCTTTGTAAGCAGAGGTAAATAAAGGAATACACTAGGCTAAAGAGGTAGTTTATTCCTTTAAAACCCGATCCCTATGTGAAACAACTGAAATTCCATTCTCTTTACATGCTAGGAGTAAACAAAATATAGAAAGAAGGATCACCTACTCCTTGAGAATAAGTTTAAGTTGCTTAAAATTTAAACAAATGATCGGGATATGTCGGAAAGGATCAACTCTACAACAAACATTTATGACATGGAGTGTGTGTTTTAAAGAGATCTACATTTTTGTATAAAGAACTGCATTTGTATATGCAAATTTCAACAAAATTCATCCAGAATGAACAGTTCTTCAGAAGCTATTCCCAGAAAATTCAAAATATACATTTATTTGTGTTGTGAATATCTTTAATATCCGATATTTTAATCAAAATCATTACAGCCATTTTGAAAAAAGCAACGTTTTCAAAACATTTCCCATGCGACGGGTAGTTTGGAGAAAAGGGATTTTCTTGAAAATCTTCATGTCGCATCCTTAGAAGATACTAATCTTAAATACCAAGTTTTGTATTTTACTGTCTTTTAGTCTTTTAGTTATGTTGTCCACGGAAGAGAGCGCGGACGTTTTTCTAAAATTGCTTTGTTTCAAATCATACAATACGGACATAATGCGGGAATAATACCGAAATACCACATGGACCAACTGCCCTATAAATATATCTCTTTGTAAGTTAAAGTTGTAGAACTCTACGTGGTAATTTCAACTGGAGAACTGGTAGGCTTTAACTTGAAATATCCCCATTGAGTTCTGCAACTGTTGTAATAAACGAAAGGATATCTGCATACGTCAAATACGGGGTAGTTGGGCCACGTGGTATTTTCAACACAATCCTATTTTTATAATTAATTAATTAATGCACTTTGAAATTTATTACAAATGAGGTATATTAATGTAATCTAATATAGAATAATGAATAACGAATATTTCGGAAATGGCCAATTTTTGCAAAGATATATTGTATATACAATAAGGTTTATATTCTTTCCCTTACACAACATGGAATAAAAATCTGCAATATCATATCCCGGCACCTAATTCCTTTAACCATGATTAGTATTCCAAATCTTTATCATTTATTTCACATTTAAAACATTTCTTACATGTATTATGCTACAGATTTTTTTAATATACTACTAAATGCTACTCACCATAACATTCTTAAAATAACCGAATTAACTAAACATTACATCATACAACTCTTAAATCAAAATACAGGTGTCCCAGAATTAGACCGCACAAATTGGCAGGATGGTAGAAGGACCCAAGGTAAACATTTTGAGATATGAACATATGCGCTATGGGTCCTAAATTCTTTGCTATAGTATAAAATATATTGAGGGTTAGCACGCCACTGATCAAACCGCGGTGGACTGTGACGTGAACACTCAGATTTCGAATAAGGTAAAATGGTGGCATTATTTAGCGTTATGTTAGGCATGTGGACAGCGGGTCAAGATGTTAAGGGAGATTAAGGTTCAATCCTTCATAGAATGAGCCGTTCCTATTATACTGCGTTACGTAATATGATTTATTTGCTCTGAAAATAAAATAAATGTAATGTACAATTAACATGTAGATGCAACGGAAAACTATCAATAACAATTGCATTTAAAACTTCTCCATACCCCTCGAAGGAGTTTCTAAGGTACAATGTATCATAGATATCAGTGTATTACATGTACACATTGCAATTGAAGGCACAGTTCAGAATTTATGAAACAATATCATTATTGTGTCAAATGAAATTCAAATGAAATAAAATGTTAAAAAAAAAACCTGTAGTAAAACCTATATAAATTAATTAAGAGCTATTTACTAGTCAGGAACATTCAATTTCTAAGTGAAAGGCAAATAGAAGGAGACTTTGAGCAATAATACAATATCAGAAGCACAAAATACAACAGGTCACAGAGAAACTGTTCAATGTGACTACCTGCAGCATCCCTGCAGAGGTTGCACCTATGAAGATGAGCCTTGCACCCTGTCGGAAATTCCAGGATTGTTGTCAACCTCACCACAAGCAGCTAAAGTTCGTGTCAGTAATTGTTCATCTAATACAATGGGCATCTGGTAAACGAAGTACTTAAACAAGTGCAATGGTGTCTGTGGAACATGAGCTCAGAAGTTTGTATCTTAGATTAGTTTAGGAAACAATTTCTTTCCTTTCACATTATGTATATACTTTACAATATGAACACAATTCTCACAGTAGTCACGTGTAGGCATTAGACAAGATTTCAAGAGCTCAATTTTGCAGGATCGCAGTTGCTCAAGTGGTTAAAACGGCAAATTCAAAGTATCGCTGTTCGAATCTAAGAAAAAAATCAGATTTTTTATTCCACCCCAAAAACATAGTTCAGTTTATACGTTTCAAAGCTCACATTACATAAATGTTTTCATTAAATCTAATTGTTTTATTGCATTGATGTACACAAGTTCTTTGACAATTACTGCACTTAATATTGAACGCTACGTAGATATAACTCACAGTCTTTTGAAAGCAATTGGTGCTGGATGATTTATCTTTTTCCCTTCATAAATGTAGACTAAGCACATTAATGCTGCTCAAATTGTATACCTCTCTGAGAAAAACAAGAAAATTAATAAACTAGAAAAATGGAAACTTCAGAGAGCGGTGCGACCTTAATATTCGGGGATTCGTGAACAGCGCTATACCGACTCGCCAGTATGCTAGCACCGAGCTTTTTCGCTAACTACATAAAAATCAATCAACCGAACTTTTATCAGCGGCGTGCACACCCTCAAAGAACAGGCAATTTTGCCAAAGTTACAAGCCCAATAATTTTAAATATCGTATTGATAGTATGCCAACACTACATTCCTTCGACTACCGGCACACAAATGAGGCATTCTAAATGAAAATAGGACTCACGCATCCACATTCTTTTAATTTTCGGCATTGTTGTGCGATCCAGAAAACATGGCATAACTTTGATATTTGTGAAAAGGGACAATAGGTTTCCAATCACAAACTGTTTATCTAGGCCCCATCTACAATCCTACAAAGTTTTGCGGTTGAATTCTGGGACACCCTGTATAATGATTTTATTATCATCACTTAAAACACAATTATATGTGCACATTTTATCATATTATTCATTGTGTATTATTATCATTAATTTAAAAACTTATTTTAAAATAAGTTAAATATTTAAACCGTTAAATATTTTAAATACGAAATTTAATAATAAATTGTAGATTATAATGTATTACTATTTATCTTTAAAACATATATTTTCAAATCATTCATTATTCATTAATTATTAATTTAATCTGGAATTAATTTAAGTTAATTCTTTCTCTTTCTAGATTATTTAGTGTATTTCCTTCATATTTTATACTATTTTTTTTCTTTTATATCCTTTTTATATTCAGTATTTAATAAATTTCCCTTACACACAAGATTCGAAGTTGCTTCATGAAGAACAAAGAAACATTAGATTTCCTGCAGTAGTCAAAGGGGCTAAAAATGAACGATTTCTCGTTTATGTGGTGTTGTGCTGTTTCTTAGATTTTCACAAAAGATTATTCCGGCCCGTGCTTTACGTCCGGTTATATAAGACGTGTATTTGAAAATACTTCCTACGTCTGGCCGAGCAACAAATGACATTACATGTTATGGAGTGGTTCGCTTGGAAGCCGCTCGCTCCATGGGGTGGCGCTGATAGCAGCCATTCCTTGCGTCCCAGAGCCTGATTGAAATCGTTTCTCCGCCTCCACTTCCTCCTCCGTTGTTCTGACTGAATTCGCTCAATTCATTTCGTATGGAAGAGGTAGAGCCATAGCGACTTGTACAGTTCCGCACTCTACTACTCCGTATGAAAACATGCACCCGGCAAAATAATACGATGCAGGTGGTAAACTCTGATGGAGCAGCATTCTAACACAACGAATGGGATCTATTTCAGATATGTACATTTTACCTAAATATAAGAATTAGCTTCTTATCTATCCTGGATATGAAAGGATATAAAAGGAGCTTCTTTGTTATTATAGCTGGATTTATACACGCATACCCTTTATTCACTGGATTATCTCTTAAGCCAATGTGATTAAACATCAATGTATGCAGTCATTTTATTTCTGGCTATGCCAATAGCTTCCACAGGATATGTTTTACCAGTTTTTACTTTTTTTTTTAACCCAAATACCAAGTTTAGTATTTTACTGACCTTTCTTATGTATTCATTTTTCTTCTTTTTTCCGTTTACCTACATTGTCTTTGTTTTCCTCTTTCTTTTTACTCACAACTTCATATACACTTACAACCACAAACTCCCATATCCAAGGTTGCACTTGAACCCACGATCCCCTGCGCCACGAAGCACCAAAGCTAGGCGAGCGTGGCCATGAAGACCGACTCCTTGACGGCAAATATCATTCTGGATTATTATCCGTTATCCATTATTTAAATGGAATAAGAATCATGAGAATTTATTACATCTGCAGACAGAGGAAATTCGAAAATACTCTAGTCCTTCCATATGTCCTTTTTAGGAGCTTTTTTTTTTTTTTTTTTTTTTTTTTTTTTTTTTTTTTTTTGTAAATTCATAGCGTAATGCAAAAAAAAACCATGCATTCCTTCCTCCGCTTACACGAAGGCAATTGTCAACATAATCTAGGGATTAAAATGCCCTAGATTGGCGAGGTTGAAGCTCATGCATGTCATACTCGTTTTAGTGCTTTCTCCTTTTTTAGTGTTTGGGATTTAGCATGGATATTACGACTTCATCCTGTCATAGTTATGGCCTTAGGCATTTGTGAACGGCAGCAAGCACAACCTGCAGAAAAACTCTGAAAGTATGTTGTTATTGAAATCCAGCATAGATACGGAACTGTTGAGAATTAAAGCAAGTATTAAAGCACAAATTAGTAACTAAATAACAATAATAATATTAATAGTAATCATGATAATAAAGCACAAAATCATAATCTAAAAAAATATAATTCACCTCCTTTCTTTGTTAGACTTTACCCTTGACCTTACTAAAATGTACATTTAGGTCACATAGCTTGCGAAAAAGCAGCCATAGTGACGTAAATAGATTAAATTAGAAGTTTACAATTCCATTGTGAAAATACACGTCTGCTTATTGATTTTAACCAGAGCTAATTCCTTATTAGTGAAGTTATTGATAAAGTTAATTATCTACTTCATAGATAATTTCAAGCGTTTAAAGGTTATAAGTTCTGAAATTCTCATTCTAGTTATCCAACTTTCTACCACAAGTGCGTAAAGAGACATGAAGAGAAAGAAGAGAAGCGAAGAAATCGAAATTAACCAGAGAGGACAAGAGAAAAGGAAAGAAGAGGGAGGAGAAGAGATCAGGGGAATGGAGATCATTATGAAGTACAGGAAAAGAGAAGAGACGAGTAAGGAAGACACAGAGACAAAGAAAGGAATTAAATACATAGAAGAGTAAAGAGTAGAACAGGAAAAAAGTTCAATAAAGTAGAAAGGAGAATAATAAAAATGAAAAATAATGTAAGAAGAGATTAGAAAAATGGAGATGAGTGGAATGAACCAGTAGTGAGAATAGTAGCGAGGAAAGGGAAAAGAAGAGAGAAGAACAGGGTTAATTCTTAACTTTCGGGATTTTATCGTCTCTTTTTTTTCTAAAGAAGTCACCTCATACTGTTTTACATTCTTATTTTCATCATTTATGAATTTCTTTCATTTTTCCCCTTTTCACCTTTCAAGTTCAAGCTTTTCTTTCAAAATTTTAAGTTTTCTATTTTCGTTTATAAGCTGAAAAGCTTCGTAGCTAAGATGCTGCAAAAGGGAAACAAAAACTGGAAATAAAACAGGCGCTTTTGACTAATTAGAAACAAATTACCGAGAAAACAATCGTATGTGTTCCAGTCACATTACTTTCTCTAGTTGTTCCGCAAACAAACCTTCGTTACAAAAGCTTATTATTTTATCTATGCCATCCTAATCGAGATAAACATTAGAGAATTGGTCTCTTAACTTGCCTCTTTGTAAGTAGACGGGAATTAAGAAAATACATTAGGATGAAGCGGTTCAAATCCTTTAAAAGCGGGTCACTATGTGAAACAATTGAAATTCCGTTGTCTTTGCTCGCCAGGAGTAAAAAAAATGACTTATCGTCTGAGAAAAGTTTAAGTAGCTTAAAGTTGAAACCAATAACACGGAATATCTCGAAAACGGTTAACTCAAAAAAAAAAAAAAAAAAAAAAAAAAGAGAAACAAATAAACAATACAAGAAAGTGAAACAATAAGCGTATGACATAAATTGTGTGTTTTAACGAGATCTATAATTTTGGGTAGTGAGCTTCTGTCTATCTCTTACGGTTTATCAGTTATACAAAAATTATACAAAAGTCATTCAAAATGAAGAGGTTTTCATAAGCTATTCCCAGAAAATTCAGGATATACATTTCGTTTGTAATAAAAATGTATTTAAACATATTATGGTATTTTAATCAAAATTGTTACAGCCATTTTTGAGAAATTTAAATTTTCAAAAATATTCCAGATGAAAGTTAGTTGGGGAGATTTTCCTAAAATCTTTGCGTTACATCCTTGGAACACACTGAATTTAGCAGATTTTTCGTTTTGGAGTTAAGCTATCCATATAAACATATAAATTCATGACCTTTTTCTAAAAATAATTTTTTGGATTCAAAGGATTCAGATATTTCCGGTGAAATCTGAGTATAGAATTTTTGGTGGAATAGGTTACCTTTTCTACATTGTACAAAGTGATAGATAAAGTGAAAAGGAAAATAAGGAAAGATCGGTTTTGAAATGGAGAGTTCCCACTTTGATATCTGAGGACTAGCATTTTCACAATGGCCAATAGGGCCAAGATGTGGAAGGGGCGAGCTGGAGTTAAGAGGAAAAGAATAAAAAGGGGCGATGGTATGGCGGGGAGCGGGAATCGGAAATTCTACGTTGGAATAAAATTGAAATTGCTCCGCATGTATAAAATGAAAGCGCCTCCACCGCAAAGCTTCACCCCCCTCAAACCCCTCTATAACGCCCGCCCGCATATTGAAATGATAGCGCGCGTGCTCTTGGAATTCCTGCTCTGCCAATCACAGAGTCGACAAGCGGGTCGCATGCAATCCAGGGGTTCAGGCTTTCCGACTTGCTGGCCACAGGGAAATATTGCTCGAGGCGATAAAGAGGGCCGCTGACGGTCACGTTGAGTTATTAAGAAACATTATGTCCGATGTTCCAGAGTGGGTACATTTCCCTTATCCTGAGTAAATTCTCTAAGTATTGACTCTTGTCTCACACTGAAATTGGGTTTACAAATAAAACAATATATATTCGATTTAACGAATGGAATTGAAATCCTTGTCAAAAATTCTAATGTTACATGCACACACGCTTCTCTAGCCTCTATCATTTATTACTTTCTCTATCAGTTCATATTAAGTAGAAAATGTGCTGCATTCCACCCAAAAAGTGTTTACAAAAAGGTCCTTGTTATACATAAATCAAAAATGAAATATCCGTTAAATATCACAATTTATTTTAAGTGCAGCCCCTTCAAAGGACGCAACACGAAAAATGTTAAGAAAACTCCGACTTCAAACTTAATTTTAAATACAGAATTTCTCGAGCATTTTGATTTTCTCAAAAATGACAACAATTTTTTTAGTGCCACATGTTAAATATATTTTTATAGTATATGATATGTATAAGTTCAGTTTTTTGGGAATAGTCCCTGGTGTCCTTTCATTCTGGATGACTGTTGCAAACAGGTAAATGTTTACTTACAAAATTCTTTAAAATATTCAAATAGATTTAATTTAATTTTGGGCTAAAGTAAACTTTATTGGGAGGATAGACCTTGGTCTTTTCTACTCAGTATACCCCCCACAATCTGATCGAATACACCCCTAACAAACCGATACAGTGGAAATGATAGACCAGAAAGGAAATGGGAGGGGGAAAACCGGAAAGGGTAGGAATGAGGGATATAAATACGTGGCAAAATATGAGACCATAGATTAAATGGCATGGTACGTTACATTATGTTATGCTAAGTTATGTTATCCTATGCTATGTTATGTTATTACGTTATGTTATGTTATGCGAACCTACGACTTCAGTTTTGTAAACGATTTGGTACCCGCAAATGTAGAAACCGTGTATATTTTCAGTGCTTAGGAAGAAATTCAAGACCATCATGGTGAATGAACAAAATGTTAAGGAAAGAGTGAAACTTAAGACATTCCTCTTTACTTAAGGTATCAGTGAAACTTAAGAAATAATAAATACAATAAAACACTAAAACACTCTTTTTTTCTAACTTTCAGTTTCTCTAATACCTTAATTTTAGCCGGAGTTTTACTTAAATTATGTGTACACATAGCAAATAAGGAAGATTATATTTTTGTAATAAGTTATTTGGGTATTTGTGTCCGTGAACATCATAGCATAAAAATGAAAAATCGGATAAGTACCAAAACGGAATTTAAGTTCAACATCTTCCAAGGATTGGACAAGGACTTAACAGAAAATTATATCAACTCAAATTAAATATTTTTCTTTTTCATAATAAGTGTATAGTATTATAACTGGATATAGAAATGTTTATTATAATGACACTTAAAATAATGACAAATAACACGCATTTCTAGGATTTATCGAATGATATGTTATAATTGTAAAACCCTAAGAGAATAATATCTTACTTCAAAAATATGTGGATCTCATGGCACAATTTATGACATAAAATGTTCTGTGGCGTAACTCATTAGAGATTCTTTGTTATTCTATTGGATTGGATTTTCAAATACTCTTAATTTTCTTAACTCCAACTCCCTGTTATTTGTTTATCTGTTATTTTATTTTCCATGAAAGCAATTTCAGAGCCATCACATAGAGATCTGCTTTGAAAAGGCTGATACTTTCTACTTATATTGACAAACATATTCAATGAAGGTTTACCTGTACTACAGTTTACCCAAACATTCTATCCTGCGATATCACCGGATATAGATCTTTTGAGGGTCGCTGCTCCCGAAAAGAGAATTTTTATAAAAAGGTCGGTGTAGTGTTTTTCTGTATGTTTTTGTGTCTATGAAAAGCAAACACGTATACGTAATGTCGTTTAATGCCAAATTTGGAATTTCAGTTCAATATCTTTCAACAATCTGACAAGAAGATTTTCAGATAAATCTTCCCACTCTAAAATGTTCTTACGTGGAGGACTTTTGGAAGTTTAAATTTTCTCGAAAATTTCTCAAATGATATTGCTTAATACACTAAAGATATTACATTACAAAAGAAATTCATTATTTTGAATTGTCTGGGAATAACCTCTGAAGTCATTTTCATTTTGGATGACCTTTGCATAATTGGCAAACCATAAGAAATAGACAAAATCTAAACATATAAATACAGAAAATGCAAACCTCACTAAAGCACATTAAATGAAATACATTTCTTTTGGAACTAATAATTTCCTAATATTTCTAGTTTTTTGTTTAAATATGACTTATTTATACTTTTCTTAAATCAAAAACTGTAGTTCGGTTTTTTTCTCTGTCTTTTCGTCCTGGTCATGTGTATAAAACGAAATTTTAAGGTCATCAAATTGTGACAAACTCTTAAAAGATTCAATCTTTGCTTTAGTTTAATGTATTTTCTATTTTTTTAACCTATAAGATAATTTGTAATAAAACCGTAAAGTAGATAGAACAATATGCTTTTGTAAGAATAGTTTATTACAGAATAAGTAGAGAAAGCCATGTGATCTTTTTAATTTGGTAATATAGTTAATTGGGTGAGTATGGCCATAGTTTCAACCATCTACAGTGACACGGACACTTTTAAAGTTTTTTCTACTTGTGATGGCGCCTTCTAGGTAGTGATGATTCTGGGCGTCATGTGTGGACATTAAGTATTAAATCGGAGATAAAAGCCGTCGTATTATTGAAATGTGCCCGCTCGTAAAACTTGCGGCAGCGGAGCCATTAGACCACGGCACGTGCGAGAATACCTATTTTGAGTGAAGTTAGCTGCTTTTCTCTTCGTTCCAGAAGCTGTGCTCTGGTGAACGCATTTTGGAAATAAAACTTGTATAACGTAAATTAGTTTGCATTTTTTTTTTCTTTGACAGTGATTAGAAAAAGTAAAAGAGGAAAAAATGAAAGTAATATCATCTATACCTATTTTGCCGAAGTCGATATACCCATGTGACTCAATTCGACATATGTTATTAGTGCTCCACGAAGTCAGAAGGTATAGGAATTCTTATTAGCTAGTTTTAGGTTATCTATGTTACACGCAAATTTCTATCAATATAAAGAAAGTAAATAACAGCTGTAGGGGTCACTGACGGTAGCAAAACAGTTTTCTGGGTGGTGTCTGCAAATTCCCAAAATCTCTGGGAGAAATGGGGCGGTTTGTTACCTATAACGTCATTGCGTTAAACAGTAGCAATTCAACTTCATTCCCTACAATCCTAGAGATTCTATCTGTATTATCAGAACTGGTTCTGAAAACGAATGGGACTCGAGACGTGTGAAATTGGGACTGAAAAATAAAACCGATTTGCTGATGGAAGTAGGGACGGCAGGTTAAACCGGTTCACTATTGATAAGAAGCAGCACTATTCTTGCGACCCGATAATATTCTGATGGCCGGCTTCAGTAGCCGTGGTCGTTGACACGTTTGGCGTTGCCGCGAAAGGCCGCGAATTTGAATTCCGCTTTAGGCATGTATGTTTAGTGTTGTGTGTTTCTGTGTTGTGTTTTATGTAAGTCATTCTCTGTTCTCTGATGCCCATTAGGTTACGCCTGGAGGCTTATATGAGGGAAGAAAACTATTCTGATGCTCACTCTTCTAGTGCAAAACTAGCATAACTGCCTTTCTCAGTACTTATACCATTCCTAAAATATTTGTATCGAGAAAAGTATCCATACGTTGGTAGTAACACTTTTTGGATTAATAATTATAATGATACAAATACTGAAACATCTTCCCTGGACACTGTTGGCTATTATGTAGTTAGACGCGTTTCAAGAGATCGTCCCTCTCATCCTCAGCTATTTTAGGTTCCGAATTAGTAGTTTTGCCGAATTATTGGACGTCAATAATTTTAACAGGAATTCCAAAGTTAATCATTGTAGATAACATGCAAATAATTACACTATGTATGTTAAATGTAGAAACATTTTTCTTTTTCTGATTCAAGGATTTGATTATTTCCTGTTCCGAAACCAAAGTGTTATAGAAACAGGTGTTTTCATCCCTTTATGGGCGGTCATAATTATATTCCTATATTGAATGTTTATTAAGTTGAATGTTCATTTAAATAAAAAAAAATATTATGTAAAAAGAAAAAATTACTATTCTTGAGCACTGTTGCTTAAACAACGTCTCTGATACCAAGTTTTACTTCCGTATCTCCATCCTCTTCTTCTTCTACAGAATTGTAAATTCTACAGTTTTTTGTATTCCGCAAAATTTATAAATATACGCAATGCATCAACAACTTGCTGTCATGAGACTTTAGCTTCCTCGGTCATGACTGCTTCTTCTCCTTATTCATCGGAACTTTTTCATTCATCTTTATGTATAATCTGTTCGTCACTCAGTTCTTTGGCAACTGGCACAGTTTTAATCGATTTCTAACTTATAACTTCCTCACGGTTACATCTCTTAAAGAGTTAACAACAAAATTTACCAAAACTGGCACAATTTTTCAATTGCCTCTGCTGTGTGGTACAACTGCCTTCTCGAGAAAACTGTTTGAGCTTATAATTCCAACAGGCAAACAGGCAGCATTCGGATACTCTGTCATGGATCATATTTGCCACGTATTATTGGATATTGCTAGTTCGAGACGCAGCACATCTACCGGACTTACAGATTTTTACCCGGAAAGAACTCTGGGAGTTGAAACAGCGGATCTCTCGCAAATATGACAAGGTCTGCAATTATCCCCTCCCCCAAAAATCGCCCTCCGTGGTGTAATGGTTACAATGCTAACTTCACACACCCAAGGTTGCGGATTCAAACCCTGCGGAGGACGAAGGATTTTTTCGGGTGTAAGAATCCTTAGCATGGCTTTCTTCGGAAGGGAAGTAAAGCCGTTGGTCCCGTGGTGTAGATTTACGACACGTAAAAGAACCTCAAGCCTGATAGAGAGGCCTCTGAGCAAAATTAAGCGGTCTTTCACGCCCAATTTAGAATGGGACGCTGAGAGCCACAGCAGTTAAAGAGCGTCCATAAATAACACGCCACTTACATTTCCCCCCAAAAAATATTCTCGCTTCTTGTGTGTGTCTCTCTCTCTGTTCCCTGGACCCTTTCCCTTCAGCTCATAAACACGAAAACAAATTAAATAATAAGAAGCAGGGATATTAAAGCAACCAAAATATGCAAAAAAAAAAATTAAAAAAAAAGAAAAAGAAGCAGATAAATAAAAAATAGGTAGATAATGGCAACAAAAAGAAAAAATAGTATAGCCTTTGCTCGAAGTCAAAGGGTGTACTTTCTTCTCAATTTAAAATAAGAGAAAAGAAAAAAGAAAAAAATTCACCGGTTGACGAATATACGAAACTACCCGAAAAAATCTGATTTGTTACATACACACGGTTTTCTCTAACTATTCTACAAACAAACTTCTTACAAACGATTATTCTTGGTTCTAATCCATGGTAATCGAAATAAGTGTTAACAGAATGTTCTTATTATGTAATCCCTTATAAGCAGAAGGGAACTAAGGGAATACACTAAGTTATAGTGATAGTCAAATGCTTTAAAAGGATTTGTTATACAACTATCAGTAAGATTATTTTCATAACCAGGAATAAAACAAAAGATACACGTCGACTTTCATTCTGAGAAAAGTATAAATATCTTAAAATCGAAACCATAGCAAGGAATATTTCAAATACGGATAGCTTCACAACATGATAAGGTTTGACGAGATCTAATTTCTTAAGCAAGAGTCATTCAGAACGAGGAGGACCTCAGAACACTCAAAATTTGCATTTTAATTTGTCATGTATACATCTTTATTATAAGGTATTTTAATTTAAATCGATATAATGATTTTTGAGAAATCAAACAATTCCAAAATGTTTCCATGTAAAGTGTAGTTTGGGGTGGAGGGATTTTTTTGTGTTGTATCCCTGTGAAATACTAAACTTAAACACCCAATTTGGTAGTTAGCGACTTTTCATTTTTGAGTTGTGCTGTTCACAGACACACGCACATCTTTTTCTAAAATATTCATTTTTATTCAGGGGGTTCAAAACATATTTCCGATGAAATCTCGGTACCAATTTTTTTGGTGGAATACAGCACCTACTCTAATTAGTATATACGTTGTACATATGAGCTAGAGAAGTTGGCTTAATCGGTGGCGGATTACTGAAAATCCCGAACAGTAGAATCCCGGACTAAAGAGCATCTACTCTAATCAGAAAGAACAAACGTTATCGTACGTTTTGTATTTTGCTATCGTTCAAAGCTTTTCAATGTATTATAATTAATTGCTTTATTCTTAAAACATTGATTTTTCAGCAATCTGCTTTCTATACTACTTATCTACAGTAAGTAGAGAATTAATTATTACTAATGCATATAACTGGAGTGAAAAAGTAGTTAAACGCTGCAAACATGAAGATATTATTGAAGATGAATAAAGTGAATGGATCAGACCACACTAAATGGCTGTAGGTTATTGTTATATATTGTAAATTAGAAGAATTTAATTGAAGATTTGAGTTTAAACGGAATGATGCTATAATCACGGTTGGCGATTGTGGATATAATTATATTTTATTTTATTTTCCGATATAGAAGTTTCCCTAAGCAAAAAATAAAAATAAAATTAAAAATAAATACTACGAAATTAGATTAACCATAATTGTATAACAATAATATTACATCTTGGGGAAAAGCCGTAATAGGAAAACCCCCAAAAAATAACAGGCAGTTGCAATAGCAAAATAACAAACATTTGAGTGGTAAAATAACAGAAAAATAATAAATATAAACAATTTATCTTTCAAAAATATGTAGCGAAAAGTGTAACATAAAATATTTATTGTTAATTAGCAGCACATAAATTATTTATACAAATATTAATGAAGTTGATGAAAGTTGATTTTTCATTCCAAAGTTCTTCAGTTCTTCAGAATGATCTCAGACTCCAGCCATAATGCTCATCACCTCAATTTGGTGAAGTTGGTGTAAGATCTTATACGGTGGTTCATGTATTAATTTCTCTTCTACATGAACTTCAAATTCTAATTTTCGTGGATCTCAAATCTAACCGTAGGATGCATATATATCCAAAATATCCATCCTCCAGGTTTGAAGATTATTACTCTCAGCAATTAAAGTTCCATACACCTCTTCGTGTACTATAAAATCTTCGTCTCATAGGGTACTGAAAATGCTGCTTCTAATTTTGTGATACCTGTGGTCGCGTAACATGGCATTAAATGGACAGGAAGGTTTCACTCCCCTGTATCTTCTGCAGTGGTTGTCTTGGCTCTGGTGCAACATTGACGGTCATCTTTATGGCTTCGGTACTTTCAAAGTTGAAGAGACGTTAAAAATAACAAATGAAAAATATCATCTGTTCTATTCACATTACTTTCTCTACATATTTGTAGCGAATTATTGTTAAAAAGTTAAATGTTCTATCTACTTCATGTTAGTGAGATAAACATTAGCAGAAATTATCTTATTACTTAGTTCATTGTAAATAGAAGGGAAATAGAGAGAAGCATAGGCTAAAGCGATAGTCAAATCTCTTAAAACCTGGTTGCTATGTGATTGAAATTCCTTTTTTTCTAAGACCAGAAGTTGACAAATTCCCGTATAAGAAAAGTATACGTATTTTAAAGCTAAAGCCAATAACAAATAATATATCAGAAATGGCCAGCCCTACCAAAAGCACGTGTATGACATAGTTATGTGTTTTAACGACATCTACGTTTTCATGTAGTAAGCTTTAATTTAACTATTGACGTTTACGAGTTATGCAACATTCATCCAGAATAAAAAAGTCTCCAAAGGGCATTTCCAGAAAATTCAGTATATACATTTTGTCATGTAAATATCTGTTATATAGAATATTTTAATCAAAATCGTTGGAGCCATTTTTTGACGAAATTAAAATTTTCGAAAATTTTTCCTTATAGAGGGCCGTTTGAGGTGAGGGATTTTCTTGAAAATCTTTGTGAGGCATCCTTGGGAAATACCAAGTTTGGCATTTAACGAACTTTTCTTTTTCAGCTATGCTGCCTACACACACTGCATATAAACCAGAATTTTTCTTAAAATGGATTCAGGGGGTCTCAAAACATGTATTTACGTTGAAATCCCGATATCGATATTTGGGTACAATGCAGTATCTTCGCTATTTACGGGCCGCACCGTGACCGAGTGGTTAGACTACTCGTCTCTCACCTAGACGGGCCGGGTTCAATCCCAAGCAACCGCATGTGAGATTTGTGGTGGACAAAGCGGCACAGGGGCGGGTTTTTTCCGGGTTCTCTGGTTTCCCCCGCCAACGGTACTCCATCTTCATTGTCATGCCTGAGATGCCATGGTAGTAAAAGCGGGCGTTAAACACTATCAAAAAATATTCTCTATCCACTATGTACATTGTACTCAAAATTAACAGAAAGAGAGTAGTGATTTTAGTTTATAAAACTAAAATTAACGAGTCGGTTTAGATTATATGAATGTCTCAAACATCGAATGGTTGTACAGATTCCCAATATTTTCTTCTTCCTTTGGGGTCCTTGGGTTACGGGCTGATTCCAGAGATAATTCAGAAACCAATAAATGTTATTATAATGTTAAGACAACATTCAACATCAATGATGAAGTAGCAAACAAAGACTAGTGTCTCGCTACGCAGGACATTTTCAATGCATTTAACTTCAATTGCGTACAAATAAACGTAGAAAACTTTCATACAAACGGATCTCTAAATATATTCTGTTGATATCAGTTTACACCTAAAAGGATGTTTTTAATTAATAGAATTTTTAATGGTGGTAGAAACTTTATCTATGTATGACCAGCCCTAAAGAAGCAATCTCTTTTGCTTTGAATACAAATCCCACACATACATTAGGGGAATTAGGTTATGAACACATTCTCCAAATTCATTATAATAGAATGACAATTTTACTTAAATAACCTTTAAAAGAAAACTTTAAACCCAAATAAGCAAACTAAGAAATAAAAGCTAAAAGATAAAAATACCTTTATTGCCGGTATAAGTTGCGAAAGAGCACCCGGAAACGTTCCATCTGAGTGGCTGGAAGGTTTGCTTCGCATAGACGGTGAATACCAGCCGGAGCCCCTGAGTGAATCCGTCTCGTATTGGTTTAATGTCATAAATCAGACACTAAAACTTTAATTTATAAATACAGTTTGGCTTCAGGTTCAGAAGCGAGGCAAAGACGAAAAATAGGTGTAGTACTAGAACCAAGAAAGGAGTGGATTTCGGAGTGGCCGAGGCTGTTTAGTATTTTCTTACCAACATACGCCACTGCACAATTCCATACACTTGATTCTATAAGGTAGAGAAATAAGTTTGTTTAAAGTTGGTTATCTTCTTTTCGAATAACAACCAGATATCTTTAAACAGACAACAATTACTGTGGTAGGGAAAGAAAAAATGAGAGAATTGAAATTATTTTGAAGGGACTCATGACTCTCCAAAATAGTAGAAAAGGTGCGTGTATATATGTGTTTTGTTGACAGCAAAAATAATAAACCAAAAGTCGATTAAATACTAAATCCGCTATTTAGGACATAACACACCCCAAACTATTCTGTAAGTGGAACACGTTTCGATATTTTCGATTATATCAAAAATGGTTATAACGATTTTTAGTTTAATATTGTGTTTTATAGATACCTACCTAGCTTGACATTTTTAACTTCTTGAGAGTATCCTCTGAAGTTCTGTTCATTCTGGATGATATTTGCATAACTGGTAAACCATAAGAGATACACTTTCATAGAAGATAGAGAAAGTGTTATATTTCATCCAAAAATTATAGACTGAGATCTCACCGAACATTTTTTCATGCTTTTGAAGGCTCCTTATTCTAACAAAAGAAAACATGTTTAAAAAAGGCCTGAGGTTGTGTGTGTGGAAGCCCATCTAAGAAACAATAAGTCAGTTAAACACCAAACTTGATATTTAAGTTTAATGTCTTTCAAGGTTATGAAATTAAGATTTTCAGAACCCCACCAAATTCTCTTTACATGGAACAATTTTCGATTCTATCAAAAATGGCTCTAATGAACTGTATTAAAATACTCTATGTTACAGGTAATTTACACGTATGACATTTTGAATTTCTTAAAAATAGCTTCTGCGCTTCTCTTCATTCTGAATGACTTTTGTATAACTTGTAAATCACAAGAGATAGACAAAAACTTACTGCACAAAAATGTAGATCTCGTTATAACACACAATCTATGTCATATACATTTGTTTTGTAGAATTCACCACTTCCAATTTCTTCACTTTTAAAATAAGATTCTTTTCTCAAAATAAAAGTCGTCGTCTTTTGTTTTAGTCTGGTTATACAAAGAGATCAGAGCTTCGTTCATATAGCGACAGCTTCTTAAACATTTGACTATCGCTTTGGCCTAGTGTATTCCTTTACTTTTTATACTCATTAAGAATTAAGTAAAAATACAATTTTGCTAATGTTTATCTAGAATAGCATAAATTCCACCGAGAATATGCTTTTATAAGAATAGTTTGTGCAAAATAGGTCAAGAAAGCTATGTGAATGGAGCACATAAGATTTGTCTAATGGTAGCTGTTGGTAGAGAGATTTTTTATAGGCTTGCGAGACCAGCAAAATGTGCATACTGATTCTGAAATGTATTTCACACTATATAGACATACCATTTAATTTGTTTTCTATAAATAGACAACCGAAGAAAGTTAATGTGCCTCTACGGGCCGTAATAAGACTGGACCTGTTATTAGGAACGTTGCCTTTACTCGGCTTCTTCCTCTGAATCCCTGACAGTTTTGTTTGTAATATTCTAAAAGCAACGCCCATAAGGCTGTTCAACGTAACGTGCAATGGTAAAAATTGTGTTTCATCTGAGAGGCAGATTAAAAGGTAGCATTTCGACAACGCAAGCAGTTAAACAATTACAGCTGCAGTCTTTTTAATTCCGTGAAATCATCCCCACGCACACCAGCTAACATAAATTTGCATAAAGATGGGCTTGCCCGACGTAGGGTTATGGAGCAAAGGTACTTGCAGCCCCGGCTTGGGCAAGCTGTTGTTGTGTAAATTGCGTTATTAAAAAGGGATGAAAGATAAACGCACAGCGAGAAAAAGGCAGCGAATAAGAGGGAAAGGCAAGAGAAGAAGAATAATAAGCATAAAAGTGGCTTGAAGGGGAAGGTGAAGTAAGTGTATATTAGTGAAGGAGCAATTGTAGAGTTGCCTTCTGGAAAATGTGAGGGTACCACTCTCTCTTGATGTTCTAATGTTATTTTTCCCTGCATTTCTGCTTAAATAACTGTGTTGGTAAAAGGATTAACAAAAGGCTGCAACTAAAGTTAAATAAAGCCCTGGCGCAACAGCACAGTACCCACCTCACGACCGCTGCATTCTGAATCTCTTATATCATAGATGGAGAGCTTAGTTTGTTACTTCGCATTTAAATATTTTCTTATACTTGTGGACAGAACAGAGAGGCCTTCCTTAGAAAACTACCAAAGCACACTCTGCAGGGCACACAACAAAGATTATAATGTGTGTCATAATCATCCGAAATGATTTCATATTTGGGATGTTACGAATGTATGCTATTGTGCATTGTAATCTGGTATCTTGAGAAAAAATGAAACGGATAATGATACTAATGACTTGTTGCACAACAGCAATTGAATTTATGTAAATATCAACATTGTTAGTTCCCGTAAATCTCTACGTCTTTAATTTTACTGTCTTTAGCACATATGTAACATTCCTACATAGTAGATAGAGAATGCATTGTATTCCATCCAAAAATTCAATACCAAGATTTCAGTGAGGATTCCTAAATTCAAAAAAATCATTTTCAGAAAAATATGCGAGCCCTAAACTTAAATTTATTACCTTCCAAGGACGCTACACAAAGATTTCAAGAAAATACTTCAACCCAAACTATCCTTTACATGAAAATATTTTTGAAAATTTTGGTTTTCTTAAAAATGGCTCTAACGATTTTTATTCCAACGTTTTAATTAAAATACCGTATATTAAAAATATTTATATCACAAGTAAAATGTAAATTCTGAATTTTTTGGGGAATACTCTCTGAGGATGTATTCATTCTGGATGCATTTTGTTGAATTTTTATATAATTTACTGCACAAAAATGTATATCTCGTTAAACCACGATTTTGTCATGTAATTTTTTTTGCACAGTTATTGACTTCCGTTTTAAACCACGTATATTTTCTAACGATGTCACTTGTCGTTTCATCTCTCTTTTGTTTTACTGGCAATACAAAGTGGGCCGAAGTTCAATTATTCACATCTCGGCCAGCTTTTAACAAATTTGACTATCGCTTTAGCCTAGCACATCCCCTTATTTCCCTTCCACTTTAAAAAAAGCATTTCTGCTAATGGTTATGTGGATTCTCATGATGTTGATGAAAGAATACATTTTTGTAAGAAACTTTTGTTTGCGGAACGGCCAGAAAAGCCATGTGAATGGAATACATCATATTTTTGCATATATTTTTAAAAATGCAACACTAATTCAGAAGAGCGCATAGGTACATGTGACGTTAGTAAACGGATTGTCAACTTACCATGCTTGAGATTATTGCATTCTCTGAACTCCATGTTCAGTGCTAAAGCAACTGTTAATCTTGTCTCAGTTTGTATAAATGGCGTACTATACGCTCTGCGATGACATCAGTGATCGTGTTGTAGTGTTATACATAGTCCATTATAAATGATCGCGGGAATATAACGCGACAATTTACTACACTACGGAGACCATTTGCTGACGGTGTTCGAACTTGGCCCTTGTGACAAATGTTAACGTGCACAGCCGTTAGGATTCTAAATCTACATAATTTAACAAGAGTATGGAGCCTGACCTAATACCCTGGCTTGCCATAAGTTACCTACTCTTTTGGTTCCTTTCTCTATAACACTCTATGTCGATAACCCTACTCGCATTCTCTGACCGCGGGTATACTCAGTTTCTGTTCAGAGATTCCTTCGGAGAAACCTGAGTCGGTAGCTCAGTGGTAGAGCCCTTCCCTGCTGTGCTAGAGATAACTGGTTCGATTCCCGGTTGGGCGGTTGGGAAATCTTCTGAATTTTTCTCTAGCCCAAAATTGTTCCCCATCCTCCTCAGAGTCAGGAAGTATAAAGGAGAGTATGAATGTATGTGTGATTAAATGAAAACAGAAACCCACCTAAAACAAGCAGTGCACCATAAGGAAATGAAACTGATATGACCATGCATTTAAAGGCGAGATATAAATGGAACAAGAAATTTAAATATATTTATATTTTTTTTGTAATTTTTTTTCTAGGATTGACAGTTTGTTATTCTTTTCATTATTCTATTTCGTTTGTGAGGGTATTTCAATTTAGTACCGATATATAAATTAAGAGAAGAAAGATGATCTGATGTGTTCCATTCACATGAATTTCTCTACATCTCTGTAACAAATTATTGTTTATAAGCTTTTTCTTCTATCTACTTCATGCTAATCGAGATAAACAAGAGCAGAAACTGTCAAACTACTTAGTTCTTTATAAGTAGAAGGGAAATAAGGTAATACACTAGGCTAAACCGACAGTCAAATGTTTTAAAATGTGATTTCTATGGGATTGAAATCCGTTTCTTTGCGTGACCAGAAGTTGACATACGACATACTCGTATTTCCGCATGAGGAAGGTTCCAGTATTTTAAAACCGAAACCAATAACAGCTTCAGGGAAAAAATGTACATGATATAAGTAGATCTAAATGTTTGTGTAGTAAGTTCTTTTCTATCTCTTATGGTTTACCAGTTATGCAAAATTAAAAAAAAAATTCATCCTGAATAAAGAGGCCTTCAGAGGCTACTCCCAGAAAATTCAGATAACATTTTATGTGTAACGTAAATATCTTAAATATAGGCAATTTTAATCAATACGGTTAGGACCAGTTTTGAAAAAATCAAATTTTTCGAAACTGTTTCCATCTAAAGTGTAGTTGGGGGTGACGATATTTAGTTGAAAATCATCGTGTCCCATCCCTGTAAGATAAACTATCGTAAATATCAAGTTTGGTATTTAAAATACTTTTTGTTTTTGAGCTATGCTGTCTACACACACACACACATACACACACGCACACACAAACACACACACACACAGGGACTTGTTTCTAAAAATGCTTGTTTTGGAATCAGCAAGTCTCTAAACATATATTTCCGGTGAAATATTGGTATCGAATCTTTGGGTGGAATACGATGCTTCCTTCTATACATTATACACATAGTAGGTGCAGAGAACGTAAAAATTCTGTATTTCCGGTGAACTCTCAGTCTCAAATATTTAGGTGCAATTTGCCTTCTCTATACACTCTGTACATAGTACGTGGAGAGAAAGTAAAAATCGATTCCAAGGATATCTATAAATTATTTTAATATATCAATGTCATTGTTTCCTCCAAACTGACCGGAAAACACAATCTAATATAACATTAGTCAGGAACAAGGTGACGCCTAGTAACGTGTGCAACTCGCAATCAATAGGCCGTGGGTTCGACTCCAGTGGCAGATGTTCTGATACTTGGTTTAAAGGCGCAGTAGTTAGACTACTCGGTTCTCACCAAGGCGACGCATGTGGGATTTGTGGTGGAAAAAGCTGCTCGGTTTTCTCCGGTTACCCCCGCCATCGCATTTCCTCGGTGCTCCATCTTCATCCCATGTATTATCAGTGTTATCGCCTGCGGTGCAATATGTAGTAAAAGCAGGCGTTAAAGAGTATCAAGAAAAGGGTTATTTTTGGAGAATTTCCCAGTTTACCAACCAAATGCTGGAAAGATTCATTATACACCCGGAGTTTAACTGTCCATCATTTCCTCTCCCTAGGGAGGAGGTTCCGACTACTTCAGCTTCCCCGGTGGAATCGCTGCAAACCCCGAGCACCCGTTATACTTCTGACATTACTAAAAGTAGTCGGGTCTAACATCTGTGCCCCTTCCGGAAGGGAGCTTCGGATTGGGTTGGACTCGCGTGGCAATGGTCCCGATACTCGAGGGAGATTGTGTACGTCTGGACGGTGAAACCTGGGTGCGGTTGTGAAACCCTCAATGTCCTCCGGCAGTGACGTAGTGAGCTAGTAGACATCAGCTAGTAGCTCTCGTCGGTAGTCTTCCGTTTGACGCGGTAAATGGTGTATCCAAAAACCCATTTTTATAAAGCGAGTAATTCTCGGAATGCATACATTCCTGTGATTATCAGGTAGGTGGTGGATTGCTGAGGCAACCGTTGGTTAGGGTATTTCACATTGTTAAGCGCTGAAAGTCTATTGTATTTACGTCGCACATGCAGTACAGGTGAAGCTTCTTTACTGGCTGGATATCGCCCTGTGTCTGTGAATTTTTAAAGTGTGACTTCCCATCAAGGAGGAGAAATCAATATTGATTCTGAAGATCCTGCTATGTACTGTTATTTACCATTATTTTCATTCATGTTGATTAGTATTTTTTATTGATACCATTATTTTAAATTTAACTTGAAAAGGAAAGAAAATAATATTTGTTAGTGCAATAGTGTAAAGGTTTTGTTTTAGCTCACGGTGTTTCCCTGCCTATATCTGTATACTGTCTGAAAGAAAAATTATTCCTCTCCTGGAAATTTAAAATAGCAGTCGCAGAATACCATATTTTACGATTTTGTTTTAGTTTATTTGTTAAGTAATAAAATAAGGTCACCTCCAACATGACTTTATTTTTATCCTAGGTCCTTCGGGAGTCAAAATTATGAAAAGAAAAGGCTCTATGACCTTACAGAGAGGTATTCTGAAAACGATTTCGTAAAAGGATTGGATTTTATGGAAAAATTACATATCAGACCCTTTCTTCCCTGACGAAAGGAAAGACTAAACATAAGCTGTCTTATATAACGTCGCAATTAAAGAAAGGATGGCTTACTTCACATAAAGTTAAAAGTACCGTCTTAAAAAATAGCTAGTATTGGCTGCAAAGTATCATACAAATTCCATGTAGTAAAACTCGATAAAGTCGGCAGACAAAGTCCTTCGTGGAGTTAAAGTGAACGCTGCAAAATCCGTAAGACACAGCACTTGAGAACAACTTTTGAAGCCACAGGTCTAACTTATGACAGTCAAATGATGCTCCAAGAATCTGGAAACGTTGACCGTTCCAAAGTATGTAGTTAAAGATATTACTTAATGTTCTGCCCGAGGAGCATAATACAGACAATCATTAGACCGCATGTGAAGTCTAGAGACTTAGAAGAAAAGACACGACTTTCACTTATAGGCCTTTCAATCTAAGTGGAAGCCTCGCTGACAAGGAACAGGAGTTAAAAATGCCTATCCATACTACAGTGGGATTCAAGAAGCCAAAAAACATTACTATTCTGTGAGTGAGTCCTATCAGGTGACTGCCACATATGCGGAGATTAAACTTCAAGCCTTAGTCAACTATACCAATGAGCGATTACTATCATATTTAAAGGAGGTTTTATGCAGTCCTCCAAATTATGTCATATATCATCATTCTTTGGAACATATTTATAAATGGGGTTCTGATGGTTCACAGCAAGTACAGTTTAAACAAAAATTTAGGTCAACTATAATTCTGATGCTAGCATATTTCAGTCATCTTTAGTGGCTCTTCAACTTATCAATCGCAAAAATAAAGAACTCGTTATTTGAAAAAAATCCTACGCGAGTATCACCTCGCTATTGCAGGCCAATATAATTAAATTTGTTCATGAAATAGCTGATGGTACTAATGAAGAGATGGTTACATCAACAGTCAAATTGGAATATTAAAAGAGACAAAGAATTCAAAGAGGGTGATTTATCCATAAAACATACATTACTTTTGACCATGATATATGCAGCAACAGAGACAGCATCAACAATGAGATAAAGACTTCAATGGCTTGTCAAAATCCAAAAAATTCAACACGCAAGCTCTTAAATTCAGCTTGTCTATACTGTACGATTCGACTTTTCGAAGTATCGTAGTATTTGTCCTATAAAATAAATCTAAGAAATTACAAATACTCTCAAAAGAGGAAAAGAAAATCATTCAAAAGATGAAAAATGTCACTCAAGAGAAGAAATCAATTAGGATTAACAGTGGATGCTCCCAAGTCAGGCTATGGAAGTAGGAGGGGTGAAAATACCAGTAGAAGATTTTATTTGTAGACTCTGAAATATCAACAGAAATAACAGCGTGAAACTGCAACCCATTTATCGATTAAAGGCAATTCTAGAAGCTATTTCAAGTGGGTATAGGGTAGACTTAGAAAAAGTTCTATTCATACTTCTGAAACTGTTGCTTTATATCCATGGCATCCTATTCCTCCCACTGTTCTCAAGATTTTTGATGGCCCAACTATCATCGAACACGCTCTCTTACCCATAGACAGTTTATCGAAAGAAGTAGCCGAGGCCCGCAATAAGCACTTTCGCTTATACAGACAAAGCTTTGCTAGGAAGTTCTCTCTAGAAAAATGCAACTTGGATATAATAAACAGATTATTGCTGACATCTGATCCACTGTACCGGTTATGAAACGGAAGCCAAAGAAAACCAGCAAACCTTTCTTAAAGGAAACATTAAGTTTGCTGCTCTCAAGCGAAGAAGAGATTAGACAGCATCCTCATGCTAACAATGATATCAAAGAGGAGTCTTCAATTGAAACAGTGTTCAGATTAACAAAGTTGGGATGCATCATGTAAATAATATCTAGGTATATTGTATTACAATTAAAATCAAATAAATAAACGATAATTTCATTTCATTTTATAAGGCATTTAAATGCATCTTTATTCTAAAAACATGTTATCTGGGGTCTTACAGTGCTCAAAACACGAAAAGATAATTTTGGCCAACTTTTTATACGAAATACCCCTATGTGTACCGGCCTAATGGAAACCCCACAGATATCACTAGTGTGCGTGCCACACCTGAGTGGTCAGGTCAGCGTTTCGCGGTTTATGTTCATTATTTTCCCCATAGGGTCCGACCTATCACCTTTTTGGTGTGAAGGGGGCCGGTATATAAGATAGATACCGGTCTAATGGAAAACTCCAAGAACTATCCCTGGGGAGCTCGGCACACCTGAGTAGTCTGGTCACTGCTGCACGGTTCATGTCAATCATTTCTGGGTCCGACTTGTTCAGCTCCTTGGTGCGAGCGCAGCGTACCTATAACACCTGTGATACTTCAGACATTACCAGAAGTACAATGGACCCTCCCGAATTGGGTTGGACTCGACGGTGTAATTGCTCCCGATACCCATGGGAGTTTGGGAATACCTAGACGGTGACGCCTGGGTGGGACTGGGAAACGACTTAATGTGGCCAAGCGACTAATCTGTAGAACTTAGTATACAAGAGCTCTACCCCACCGAGGACTTGGTAGTCATCCCCCTATAAAGCTGACGCACGCAAGTGGCGTTTCTATTTCTGTCCTTGTGAAAACAAAGGGTAGGAATATAAAATCCTAATTGAAAAATCCACAATTTTATTCCAGGGGGTTATGTTTCCATTATTTCTTTGTCATATGTGTCAGGCTTCAGGACCAGACGACGGTGTTCGGCGGCTTGTGGCTGACGAGGGCTTGCACTCTGTAAAAGGTTTACTCCTGTCGATATGCACCCGCCTTTGGTGTTTTGGAGCTCGGGGAACCCTTGGGACTCGCGAATGGGTCCAGGTGGCTTCGAAGGCGTTCCACATGTAAATGTTAAGGTCTCCATCCATGTTTGCACTGTCGTCATCATGATTTGATCACCTTTCTGATCTCTCCCCTCATCTTCCTTCCTTGGGACACGTAAGACACAATGGGCCCTGCGGATCCCGTCCAAGTGTAATCCTTATCCTATTAACATCAGTCACCATGTCTTTTTACATCCCCTACACTTTCTATGTATATACTACATAGAGAGAGTAATATATATTCCACCCAAAGTTTAATATCGAATACCAATTGATAAAAATTCCAATGTTAACAGAATTTGTAGGAGTTAATTTAACATTTGATTTCACCGGAAATATACCTTTTGATACCCTTGAATCCGAACGAAAAGATTTTTAGAAAAAAGTCACTGCGTATGTATGTGGGTGTGTGTCTGTGGACACCTAGCTTGACACCAATCTTCGTATTTAAGTTAGGCATCTTCCAAGAATGCGACACGAAGACCGAGGAAACCCCCCCACCCCAAACTAACCTTTACATGGAAAAAAATTACCAACTTTTTATTTTCTCAAAAATAGCACTAACGATTTTGATTAAATTACCGTATCTTAAAGATATTTACATGACAGATAAAATGCATATCTTGAATTTCTGTGAAAAGCCCCTGAGGACCTCTTCATTCTAGATCTTTTGCATAACTGGTACATCGTAACTTACTGCACAAAAAATGTAGATATTCTTAATAAACATAATTTAGATCCTATACATTTTTTCGTGGAGTTGGCCATTTTCAAGATACCCTTGTCATTGGTTTCATTTTAAAATACCTACTTACATTTTTCTCACACGGAAATGTTTCAACTCCTGGCCTTACAACGAGAAGCATTTCAATCATATAGCAAAAGTTTTTAAAATATTTGACTATTACTTCAGCCTAGTGTATTCGTTTATTTCCCTTCCACTTACTAGGAAGCAAGTTTCTGCTTATGTTTATCTCAATTAGCATAAATTACATAGAACAATAAGCTGTTTGAGATGATTTGTTGCAGAGATGTAGAGAACGTTATGTGAATGGAACAAATCACGCTGATTATGCCTGGACTAAGTTTAGAGTTGTAAAAATACATATGATACTAAATCACATTGTATAACATTGCATTAAACATACCTTAATCGCGTATAACATACATAGCTATGCTTCGGACATGACTTTAAGTTAAGTTAGCTTCTGGTATATTGTTACATTATTACAAGCAAACGAGAGGGGAAAGGTAGAAGTCCCGTGCGCTAATGTTATGCTATAGAGTTATACTATAGATATAGTTGAATACAGAAGTAAAATTCTGTAGTGAACGCACGTTTTAATTATAACTTATAAATAAATAACTTGAGTAAATTAATAAACCTGGATTGTGCTAGATGAAATAATCCGCTTCATGTGTGATTTATAACTATTGCAATGGATTACACACATCCCATTAGACCACACTTTATGACAAATAAAAATGTTGGATTCCTCAGAATCTAAGCCCAGGCCCTTAATAAATCCACCTTTCAAAATACAGTATTTAAAAGATAAGACGTGCTTGGGATTAAAGTCTAACTTAGCTTACAAAATGTCACGTAGATTCCAGGAAATGGTTGAAAGCCCACGCAAGCTCATAAGTTGCAAAATGTGGTAAAATGTTCCATTATTCAAAGGAAGGCACATCCGGTTATAATAACAAAGAAAACCATAAAGCTTCCTCTTATTCCAAGAATCCGGTTGTCAAGAAATACTGAAATTTATAAGAATGTACTAAATGGAATTCTAAAACATTTAAAATAATGTGGCTTAAAACAAACGATAAGCTAATTTAAAAATACTCGTCAATCACATACGTCAATACTTAATACCGTTTTCAAATGGTAAGTCACTATTCGTTTTTATAGTGATCCCTCAAAGATTATAAAGTTTCAAAGCTATTAAGAACGATGCGCCTTTTATTAAAATAGTTGACTGTCGTTTTAGCTTGTAATGGAATGCATAAACGTGCAATGAAAGTTTATCTCCATTAATGAGAAGTAGGTAAAACAATAAACTTTTATCGAAGACTTCTAGAAGATGTAACAGAGTAAATATTTCCGAGTATTTCTGAGTAAATGTACAACTATAGTATCACCAGCCGCCACTGCTTGACGTAGATATCCTCTCAGAAACAGAGCAAGTAAGCCCAGCCGTTTTCTAATTGTCAGCCAGCCGCTGCTACTGCTACACATTATAGCTCGTCACGGGCCTCATTATAACCAATGCGCTGTGCAGTGCGCCACCGCATGCTGAAATAATCGCAGCCGTCAACAGTACACCGCCTCTTGCAGAAATTAAACTGTACACCACGGAACATAACCAGGTACAACATTTCTCCTAATGAGCTGCAGATGTTCAGCTTTTATCCGCATCTTAGCTTTTATAATATAGCTCAGACAAAGTTGCCCAAAATATTATAGCGTGTGAGTCTACAGTTTCCTTTAAGTTAACTGCATTAAAGCATTTTATAATAAATAAGTATGATAAAATAGGATTTATTGATCAATTTTATACTTAAATAAATTGAACTCAAAGCCAAAATTAGTTTGAAATATTTTCAGATGTTGTTTCTAATTTAGATCACAATAATGCATTTGACAAGAACAATAATGCATTTGATTTGATGTGCAGTCATGTACATGTGTAATTGTGCCGATATAATACTCAGCGGTTTATGTTGGTAATGAAATCCTAAACAGCCTCTGCCACCCCCAGTCCACACATCTTACCTGGTACTAGCACTCAATGTTTGCTTATTCTTTCTTTTCCTTCCCTGCTTTACCTGACACTGACCTGTGTTCATAGTGTAATGCTTAGGTGCGGATCCCTTGATATCAAATATGAAGGCGGACTTGTCCAGAGGCTGTTATGAAACATTCGTTACGAATCTTACCTTTCAGGCACTCAGGTGAAAAGTTTCCATACTGCTTACCTTTCGCCGCTCTCCTAGGATTGACGCTCGTTCATATGCTAGTGACAGGGTGAAATTCATTGTTAATTTAATTTTAATAATTAAAGCATTAAAGATATAATAAATTGCTTTGTGTAATTTTTTTTTCATTTAAAGAAACATTTAATTCATTGCAATACATTTTAGTTTTGTGTTGATATCTGCATCTGAATTCAAACCAATAAGGGAGTGATTCATTATTGGTGTGGAACTCAGATAATAAGAAGCTTCTGCCAACATTAAATAAAGAAAAACAACGTAAAAATCAAAATGATCCACCCATTTGCGAGCACTCGACTGTTCAAATAATTTGAAAGATTTTATGTACAGGATTATTCAGAAAAAAGGTACATGTTTCGAATTTGTACTTCAAACAAACCACAAAAGCGTCCCACATATATCCGGAAGGAAGTTCAAACTTTAAACTTCAATTTAGTGGCATAAAGCAAGCAGATGTTGCAGACAAATTTTTGCTACAGTTTTCTAAAATGTATTGTGCTACTGCAAACAAGTTAGTTCTGATAAAAGGTTTCACTTGATATAAAACAATTGATTTCATAAAGCAAGAAAGGTACGCCTAGATGTAGTCCAGCAGCGTCTTCTTATTAAATGCATTAACTTTAACAATCATGAAACTTTAAGTGTCTCCTGTCCACTCAGACGTGTAGAAGTGTTTACCTTTTAGAGTTTCTTTCAAATAAAAATATGCTGCTTTTTCCTGTGTATCAATAATTCACAATGTTTCCCAGTTTGTATATGTTATGATTGCATACCCTCTCAACATGTATTAAAACACAACTAAAACACCCGCCTTGCTTGTGGTTTGACAGTTTTTACTTTGAACTTTTAGTCTTTCGTAGTATGTACCCAACAGCCTTGCGTTTCTTTAGAGACATTTAAAAAGTATATTACTGCTCCACAACAGTGATGGATTGTAGTCTAAACGATAGGTGAAGAATCTCTTTTCTCACAGAATAATACATGCAAGTTAACCTATTTCTTATATACTAAGGTGACGCTCTTGTCCTCGATCCTATTACTCGAACATTGTGAACAGCTGCCTCTCCAGTAAATCGTGGATAAGTCCTTATGAATTATAATAGTGGTCTTTATTGCGTCATTGAAATGAGAATGTAGGTTATAACTGTAGAAAAACTTCACTCCACGAAACACTCTTTGTCAGCAGCGCAAACTTAACAAGAGTTTGTCTGCCTCTTAATATATACCTTTACCACGACTTTTTAAATCTCTAATTTCATACCTGGCATCCTTTCTTTCCATTTTATTTGCCAAAACGCTGAGAATTGACTTGATCTACCGATAATTATGACGAGTCGTTTATCTATGCACGACAAGAAAGGTTTTTGTAACACGCAACACACTGTCATTCTGGAGATTCACTGCAAGTCAACCATTGTTAAGACTTATTGTTAATTCTTCTAATGGAAACTAGAGAACTTACAAGACCGTCCACACAATGACAATAGTTGTTATGCACAGATTGTTTTCGCATATCAACTGAACTGATACTGAAGTACCGATTCAGAGGGCTTGGAAACTTTAAAACCAATTTGAGACGATAAAAATTATAATATCATTGGGAAAGGATGTTTACAAGGTTTCACAAGTGTAAATGCCCGCCGAATTTCATCTACAAAGGGTCCTTTTACTCCAAAATATCCAGGATTTAAACATCACCATAGCCTCGAAGCAGGTAATTTAAGGGAGTAACATATCCTCATACAATCAAATCTTTGAGTAGGTTGTCAGGGCAACGAGACGTAAACAGTGCAGCTAACATATCACAGCCGAAAGTAGCTTCACCCAGCGCTCCTCTCTCTCTCTCTCTCTCTCTCTCTCTCTCTCTCTCTCTCTCTCTCTCTCTCTCTCTCTCTCTCTCTCTCTCTCTCTCTCTCTCTATGTATATATCTTTCTACCTGCTCATGGACATAGTAAATTTCCCCTTTCGTTCGTTTTTATCATTACTAATATTTCCTAGTACTGTAGCCGTAACACCTCAGTATGGGAGATTTGCACTCTTAAATTAGTGGTTCGTTTAATTATATATATATACATATATATATATATCTATGTGGGAGTGGAATATTTAAATATAAGATGTTTAAAATAGAGGAAAAATTACATTCTAATGCACCTAGTTACGAACAGGTGAAGTAGGGCTTTGTTAGCTTCACCTGTGGAACCACCCCTACCCCACAAGCTGTAAATATAAGAATGTACTATTTCTATGCTGATGCTATAAAGCCTTCGTAAATTACCAGGTCTATTTTTTGTCTCCAAGGTTAAATAAAGCACGCGATTTGTATTCAAGTACACCAAAAGTAATTCTTATGCTTTAGCAGCTTTATTGTGCTGTGCGGAACACATCTGCAGAGCTGCCAACATATTTCACTAAAGCCGCTCTCGTACAATATTCTAGGACTATGTGAAGGTATGTGTGTTTGTGTGTGTGTAAATAAACTAATTTTGTTCAATCTAGGCACCAATCTTGAGTATTCACTCCCTATATTACGTTGGCAGTTGCGCAATAGTGGAAAATTGAGTGTTTTTTCTTCACCATAATATTTTCGTAATTTTTTATTCTAGAAACTGGCTTAATAGAGTGGGTGAAGTGTGTTGTTTTAAAGCATAAGGATAACATCATGACTTCCAGGCGATCCGCAGGGGATAACTAAAACCAATAACTCAGAACATTTCGAAAACGGTTAACTTTACAAAAAAGGAATATGACATAAACTGTGAGTTTTAACAAGATTTACATTTTTGTGTGTTAAGTTTTTGCCTATCTCTTATATTTACCAGTTTTACAAAAGTTATAGAAAATTCATTCAGAATGAATTGGTCTTCAGGGGCTATGCCCACGAAATTCAAGATATATATTTTGTATGTCATAAAAATAGCTTACACATATAAGTTTATAAATAGCTTAAACAAATTATATATTTAAATCGTTAGAGACATTTTTGACATCCTCAATGTAAAGTATAGGGGGGGGGGGGTTCTTGAGAATGTTCGTGTTGCATTCTTAGAGGATACTGAGCTAAATACCAAGGTTGGTATTTAACAGACTGTTCGTTTTAGAGCTGTGCTGCGCACAGACCTACAGTCCAACATGTTTCTTAAAATGCCTTTTTTGGATTCAGGGGGTCTCAAAACAAGAATTTCCGATACAATATTGATATCAATTTTTCGGGTGGAATATAATAACCTTTCTGTCCACTATTTACATTGTACATACGGGCTAGAACAAGTAAAATGCATCACTGGGCTTAGTTTTTTTAGAATAATGAATTTAAACGATACAAAATTATTATTTAAATATCTATGCTAGCTAGAATTTTGATGCATGGCAAAAATAATATTATGATTGTGTATATAAACTGGTATAAATTTCAATAAGGTATATTATAAACTGTAAATTTTATAAATTTCACTGTTGTGTCACCTTAAAATCTAGTGTGATCGTTCGCAGATGAACGTTTCAAAGCATAACGTTGACTTGATTATGTGCATGATTGATATATCTAACGACCAGTTGCTGTAACGTAGCTGTTTTCGCTTAATCGAGACAATGATAGCGTTTGGTAGCGAGGTTGGTCCCGACGGAATGGGTGGGTGGGGGTAATGCAGGACGCCCCAGAGCCCCAGCACCCCAGGGGCTATGATTCTCGGCGGTCACGGTGGAAAAGTAGCAGGGGATTTTAATTGAATTTTTGACGAGGCTGGGGATCAGGCAGCAACAGTTACTGCCATGCCCGACAACAAACTGCTAGCCGTCATGCGAGATTTTCTCTACCAATCCATCCTCTGTTCGCCTTGTTTCTAGATATGATGATGTCTGTTTCAAACACTGTCATATTTTATACTGTTTAATCGAACTTTACTCGCAAGCATACATGTTAACTCACAAAATCAATACAGACCATAATATTTCAAGTTTTGCAATGGTTGGTATATTTTTTCGTTCTCTACTACACACTTACAACTAAAATGAAAGTATTGTATTCATTCTGAAATTCTATGTCAATATTTCACCACAATTATATGTTTTGAAACACTCTTTAGAAAAAGATTCGTGTCCATGTATATTTGTGTGAGCAGTATAAATCAAAAAGAAAAGTCCGATAATTATCACGCTTGGAATTTAGTTAAATATATTCCAAAAATGTTTCACGAATATGTTTTCAAACTCCCTAGGCTCCAATCGGACCTTTGTATGGAAAATATTCCGGTTTCAAAATGAATATCGATTTTCATTAAGATAACACATGTTTAAATATTTAGATGACAAATAAATGTACATGCTGTACTTATTGAGGGTAGCACATGAGTCTGTTTATTGGGAAGGAATCTCATATAAGTATGTGTACTTAACAAACCACTCGTCTCTCACCAAGGCGGCTCGGGTTCGATCCCACATGAGCGCATGTAGGATTTGTAGTTAACAAGGCGGCGCAGGGACGGGTTTTGGGTTCTCCGGTTTCCCCTCATCGCATTCCACCGGTGCTCCATCTACAATCCATGCATTATCAGTGTCATTGCCTGCGGTGCCGTATGTAGTTAAAGCGGGCTTAAACACTACCAAAACAGACAAATATACTTAACAAGTAAACCACAGGAGACAGGTAAAGCTTATCCCACAAAGATCTCTTTAAAGCAGACTTTTTTTAATTATTTCGTTAAATATCTTTTGTAATGAAAAGAGTATAGAAATCTACGCCTAGCATACAGCGACCATTTTAAAACATTTGAATGTGTATTCGGTTTCTGTATTCCCCTACCTATAAGAAATGTACAATTAAATTATTTCTGCAAACTTTTATCTCAATCAGTAGTAGACAAAAATAATAACTTGTAGAAGCTGTATAAGAAAATATAGTGGGTACAGAAAGTTATGTGAATGTAACACATCATATTGTTTGTCCACGTAATGAGCACCGTTTCATTTGCTTAATAGTTGGCAACCTATTTAATTTATATAATGCATTTGATGCATTTGAACAAATAGGAGTTTCTTTTGCCAGGAATATAACTTGTTTTATTTCGGTAAACAGTTGGTATATTTTCTGATAAATAAATACCAAATCTAGCTAAACATTCTTAAGACCAAAATGTATTATCTTAAAAAATAAATGTAGCATACCTCATACCCCACCTAACAAATATAGATTGATTTTCTGTAAAATAACTGCTTGGAATAGACTTGCGTTGCATAAAGAATGTCTGGAGCAGGGACAGTTTGAATAAGCCATGAAAAGAGTTAAGAAATGCAAAAATTCATGACAATACTTTAACAATAAAAGAGCTGAATCAATAAAATATTTACTTGTTGAAGATAACACTTTTATAATAGCAATCCTTTTAATACTGATGAAATATTAAAATTAAACTAAATTAAATTTATATAAATTTACCAACAACTTTGAGGTAAATTATTGAATCCCCTGATGATTATTTTAATTAATGAATCAACAGTTTAAATTTGGTTCATGTTCAATACCAAGAAGCAGGTATACAGCTTGTTCAGAAACAGGTTGATTAAAAGGATCTTAAAGGAAAAAACATGAGTCAAATTCATTGGCACCTGAAGAAAAAGAAGAAAACCTTAATTAATGTTTTTCCCAATATATGCTAATATAAATATAAAATTTAGAAAAGTGCATAGAAGGTATTATTGGGTAATGAAACTCATCTTAGAAAGGATTTTGCTAAAAGTGTGTAATTTCTTACGTACTGAATTCGAATATTTCCTTCGTATTTTGTCTATCCTTTTTATCAATTTTAATAAATTGCATATTTTCACTTTTAGGCAACTTAAAATAAGACGTAAAGGCACCTTTAATTGTAGTGGTAACCTTCATAATAAAATGGTCTGATTCTGTGAAATTAACCAATTAACATATTATCTGAAAACATTACAGGTTTATTTTTGTACCCATTCTCTGCTTCTGTCAATTGGCTTTCTGCCTTTGTTGCTTCTGCTCTAATTATTACCTATTAGCTATTTCATGAGGTTTCAGCAGTAATCTGCAGTAATCTTCCTTTATATCTTCACTAAATCTCGAAAATATCTTCTCCATCTTTATCACTTATTTTCCAAGATTTGCAAGGATAACTCGAAATAAGAATTAAGAAGTGATTTTGGAAGCAATATTGAAATCTAGACTTCTATAGCTTACTAATAATTTTTTAATTAATTGTTTTCAATAACACATTTTAATATTGCAAACCAATCGTTCACCCAATGCTCACGCTAATTGTTCTTCTGGATACGTTTAACCTCTTCCATGTATCTACTGTCTTGGAAAATTCTACAATAGTCAAAATATAACACAAGCGAGCCAATGTAGTTTTTGCTGTATCACCAATGCTTCAACTAAAACATTCTCTCAACGGTACAAAACTCCTTCCGGGAGGGCATGTTGTAGTATCCTAATGTTAGGATTTAGAACGACAATTCCATTTGCACAAGAAACAGCAATAGCACTTTCCAGTCCTAACAATATTCCAATAATTTTTAAATTGCCAAAAATAAACCAGTTCTACTTGTGATACTGCAAGAATTGCAGAATTCAACGGGGTTATTTCAAGTTAAAACCCGTCAGTGAGGAATTGGCCAATGAGCGTGACCAGCTCATCATCTCCGCTCATGAGCAAGAGGGATAAAACGAAGATCGCTCAGGCCTGTTCCCCTCTCCTCTGTCGGGTTTTAATTTGAAATAGCCCCGTTGAGTTCTGTAACTCTTTTAACACACGAATGAAATATCTGCACACATCAAATATGGTTAGCTGGGTCACTTTGGACTGCATGATAATGGGGAAGCTAGTTATCTCTCATCTCAGCTTACAAACTTAATTTTGAAGCGTCTATGAAAAGGTTCCTTTCATCTAGGTTGTTGTTACCAAGAACAATCTTCTCTTCCATTCTGAAACATATAACCATATATTTTCAAAGTTTTGGAATATTTAAAAACCTAGTTGTGTTTCTGTGTATGAAATCCCTTAGCCTCGAATCTTAAGATTATGCTTGTGCTTTTGAAATATTTAAACATCAGAAAAAAACACTTAATCCTCCCTGAGATACCATATACGCATCTTTTGGATCTGGGTCTTCAAATTAGATCCTGAGCTGGATTACTAGAAAGTTTTCCATACTTTTTTCAATTTTGTCTTCTAATTACCCAGATTTGGGAGGAATAGGAATAATTATTTCATCACTGTGAACAAAAGGCTTAGAAGTGTTATGTTATTTTTTAGGCAACACCTTAAACGGCTGGTACTACATATTACCACAACCCCCATGCGGAGAAAAACAGTAATTTTTGCCAATAAGTGCAACAAATATAATACATAATTATTAACTTTTGGTTACGATATTTTCGTATATTATATTAATTAATCGTATATTCACTGCACACATAGAGGAAACTGTCTCTTTAAGAAGCAAATTCGCGATATATTTAGTCTGTATTTTTACTTTATACACTACACAAAACTATTGAACTTACAAATCACTCATTTTATTATGGATGATAAAATTTCTCCAAGCTACTATTCACCTTCAGATTTACATAACATAATACAAAGTAAACATAATATAGAGGCTGAAAGATAAAGTACAAAATATCTTAAGAAAAACTTTTTAACATAGATATACTTGGGATTGGTTATGTCATCTTTATTTATCTTAAGAATTACAAACACATAAGATAAATTATGCCAGACATGATCATCGCACCATGGTCCTTTGGACCTTACTAGGGTAATAATTTAGTAACATATCTTATGTGTTCCATTCACGTACATTTTTTCTAGCTGTTACACAAACTTTCCTTTAAAAAGATTATTCTTTTTTCTACATAATGCTAATCAAGATAAGCATTGCCAGAATTGGTCGTATTACTTGCTACTTTGTAGATAGAAGGGCATTAAGTGAAAATACTAGGCTAAAGTGATAATCAGATATTTTAAAAACCGGTCACTATGTGAAATAATTGAAATTCGGTAATTTTTGCTTACTAAAAGTAAACAAAAGACAGAAAAAAATAAAGATCTAGAAAAAATATCAATATCGCAGTTTTAGTGTGCAGTATTAGATTCTTTTGTTAATGAAGATGAAATGCTTCAAATATATAATAATTATTACTACATGGTCCTGTTGAAAATATTAGATAGGTAGATTGAGACTGATAAATTCAATGCCAGAACTGGGATTTGCACCACGGATCTCTAGGTTCAAACCCCGACTTTGGTATAGAATCAGGCTGTGTGTAAAAAACAATTTGCAAATATTGTCCTTCAGATTCATATTTGTGCATGACGGAGAATTGAACACTGAAAACATGGTGATTCGCCAGTACCGTTTATATTTTAACTTAAAAATATAATATATAAGTAGTATGGTTTAATAATATTAACTTCATAATCAAACCCTCCGCCATGATTTAGGTGCAGAGTAATGCAACTAAAGGCCCAAATTAAATCTTGTTTCAATGAATGGGCAATTGACAATTTCGGGGTTCCATCATGCCTTAGTTCATTTATTTCCAGTATTCGCAATCAGATAATCATGTCGTCAGATATTTGTAAAACAACATAATTATTGGTATTATTATATTCAATATAAAGTTAATATAAAAATAAAAGTTTATGCTAATCTCGATCCAATGCAAGTTTCTAGAATTCCGGGAAACTCTGACATTGTAAGAATCATCTGTGATTTTGTCATTCATTACCAGAGCTATAAAGTTCGTACCAATTTCTTTATGGAGAGTTAGACCGGCCAGTTTGGCAATACCATGTGGCGTTAATTGTGTGTGCAAAGATCAACATAGAGTACAACCCATAACTGCAAAACAGCTATCACTGCACGACTAGACGCATCTTGGTAGGAAGGAAGGCGTTCGAATAACATTTTGTTCTGCTCAAGTGTGAGCAAAATTAATTTAGTTTACAACCATAGTAGGTTTTGTAGCAGTGTAGTTATTTAGCAGCCAATGGCAGTTCTAGTATTGAAATTGTCAATCATCTAGTACCAGAATAGCTTACAGAAATATATTATTGATTGTAATTTTTTTTTTCAAAAAGTTACCCACAACTATCCCATTTTGCAGAGATATGGAGCTGAACTGAATCTATGCGACATGTAGAAGAACTGTCAAGACGGATCTACTGATCCACGGACATTCTACTTGAAATAAAGATGTAAATAAAATGTTTAATTGAAAAAATGCAGGGTTCAGTGTAATTTATGGCTTACAAGCTGCTTGGTGATACTGATACGGGACTGATAAAATATTTCAAATATGCCCCGATAACATCATGCGAAGTGGAACGAACTTTTTTACATTATAAATCTTCTTTGTCAGAACATACAATGAGGTTTTCATTTGAAAGGTTTCAGAAGTACATATACTTTTCAGCAATATGGCTGCAGATTAGTAAATTTAGTTTAATTCCTGTTTTCTTTTTTACCTAGTAAGTGTCTGAAGATATTTAAGCAATTAAATTTATTAATTGAATATTATTTTACATTCGATCAGTAAATATTACAATCCGTGTTATATTTGCTTCGGTGTTTTCATAATGTATATATGTAAAGAGGAAATCAGGAAGAATCAGTCTTATATATGTAACAATTTGTGTGTTGTACATAATGATCTAAATAGGTATGCTTTTACGACTGTATCGTAAGTCATTTTTGTTCTCTGGAAGCAGTCTATTTATTTAACATGTTTCTTATCACCATGCTTTCTTATCAATGACATGTTTTGATGTGGCGTGACGGTCGGTCGTAACCTATATACGGAACGGCGAACGGTAAGAACTTCCTAGCTCTGCTCATTACTGCTGTCAACTTTTAGCAATTACGTAGACAATGCCTGCAACAAATGTATAAGCATGATGAATAAGAGAATAGCGGGAAATATGTTTTACGCACGCGCATTTGACACTTTATGATGATAAGGCGAGAAAAGATTAATGTGGTGAATCGTGTATGAATTTGAATTCATATGTCTTTATTTTCGAATCACCATTAAAACTATTGCATTCTTTATTATTTGACTGTCATTAACAAAAACAAGCAAAGCGGTTTATACCTCACACTGGCCAGTATTAACGATCTCCTGGTGAATAATTCCGGTGCAGGGGATAGGATTTTTTATCTACTGTGCCTGATCTAGTTACATTTTTATTGTTGCGACATGATCCTGCTGTGTTTTGTAATACTTTAATTCTTTGTCCTTCTAGGAATGGGGATTTGGTTTTAGTTATAGCCTTTTAGTTCCGCGATTTTAATAGTTTTAGGTCCCGCTTATGGGATCTGCCATAGGCCATTTTAATTTTACTAGATTTAATATCTAATTTTATTTATGTTCTTTATAGTAAATTTGTTTTTATTAATTTTATCTTTTGGTTTTAACGATGTGCGTTTTAAAAATTACCCTGATAGCCGTGCGGTTGGAGGTTATCATCACCCGCACACTGAAAACAGTTACAATCATGTTTCTGATAGATGATCTTAACTTTCCATACTCTAAATAAATGTAATTAATATCTGGAAACAAAAGCAAAATATTTATAATTCCTCAGGATACTACGAACCTAATGCCTTGTTGCAAAGTTAGTAACAGAGTAACACTTTATATTAGGTAAATAGCTGAGATTGTTAAGTGTCTATTTAAACGTACCAGCAGTTTCAATCCCCACTTCCTGTATGCTTATTTTCTAAAACGCAATATTAACAAGCGTTTCACGAAATTATCTATTGTCATCAGCACTAAAGAATCAGAATAAACGCACACTTCTAAATAATCAGTTAACGGCGACATGGCAACATTGCGTAGTGCCTGAAAATAAAGGTTACTTCAAGCAAACCATAATTGTGCTGTGCTCTGTTTTATTTACCATTAATTAATTTATCGCGATCATTTTCTATTTTTTAAAATTTATTTTGTGACCATTAATACATGTTTTATTCTATTAAGTGTTTTTCTATAGTATACCATATATTAAATCCACACTCTTAAAATATTTTTGAGTACCATTCTCACATACCATTGTATTTATATCAAATTACTGCATAATTAATTATATAAGAATGTAATTACACCGAGTTCAATCAACATTTCTGAAGAAATTATTTTCATTTTTGTGCTTCTAATATGTAAATTTCCTTCCTATCTACTATAAGGTTCTTCCTTAGCTTATATAAGCAATAACAGTGCAACCTAATAGTACTAATCAAGAATTATAGACAGATGTCTTTGAATGTGAGTGTTTGAAGTAGTTGATTTTAGAAGGAATGTTTTCCATTTGAGTTAGAAGTAATTTACTGTTTTATTTGCAGCATTTGCAATTTATGATTTATAAAGAATTTAGATGTAAACTTTTAATCGTATTCCAGCGTAAGACTGCGGAAAATATTACAACACTAAGCGAAATATAACCAGTCATTTAATTTGCTGCTCTATGTGAGGAGTTTTATCAGAAAGAGGTTCCATTAATCTGTCAAATTTATGTTTTGCACAGGTCCCAAAAATAAACATTTTCCAAACAAAAAATAAATAAATAAAATAGAGACACGCGTCACGATCCAACTCCCGACTTTTCGGGTGTTTAGCAGAAGCACGAGTTAACCACTTGGGTTATTCTAGTCACACACATAATTGCTGCAGATTAAACTTATCTTTGGAAACAAATCACCCAAAACTAGGCGAGTGTTACTTCCGGTTCACTACTTAATCAAAACACAATAGCAACACATTTTTTGCAAGTGTATTGATGTTGAATTTGCAATAATTCCTCGTTAGTTTACAATGATGGCTTAAATATTGTTTCCAAAACTGCAAGGTGAGCGAATATAGCTGTTTTGCTCACTGGAACATAAAGGGAAGAGGAGCATATGCCTAATTTTATTCTCATACCACCTGTATAAGAAAACCTGAGAATTAAGTGACTCGTCGTACGGTGGGTATTTACTTTTGTGTAGTACGTGTAGAGAAAGTAAACATAAATTGTATTAACACGATAAGCTCTTCTTTATTGTGTCAATCAATATAAAATAAATATTAGTATTTACAGCCAGGTTTAAATTACCTTATTTTTGAAACTCAAGGTGCCACATTAAAACGGTTTACATAAATGAATTGAGCATTGAAATCTAATAATAAACACCTAATTTCAGTCAATAAACGCTTAGCTGTTGTCCAATGTACCAGATGACCTATATAAGCCGTTTTTCGTTGAAGAAACTTGATCCTAGAAATCGCGGTAGCCGAAAGGTTAGCCTAAGCACAACTGTAGAACCGACGACGAGGAGACCCTGCTAAAACAAAGACCAGAGCTTGAAAACAAACATAACTGTTATGACTGGTCTCTTAGATAAAAACAATAGAGTACCTGCTCGTTGTGAGAGAGGTTCTGAATTCGTTTCCCACCTGAGTTCAAGAAAGTTGTCTTTATTCAAGAATGTTTCAGGTGTGCTAAGAACATGGTGTATGAATGTGAGTGTGTATGTGTGTGTTTTATGTTGGGCAATCAAATACGTATTCGCCCATAACTATGAATTAAGGAAGGAAAAATAACCCGAGCAAAAGTACTAGGTAGTGTAATTGCATTAGAATTTATCTAAAATCAGTACACCTACATGGAATCAATAGCTAAAAACTTAACAATATTAACAAAACATTTATATATAGACTTCACTAATTTTTTTTAATTTGTTTTCGTGAACACCGGGTTTGATATATCCGTAAGAAAACAATTCAGGGGAGGACAATCTCGGTGGCCACCGAATATAAACACCATGACCTATCCACTGTCCCGAATGCAATTATTGCAAATTTTTATTAACCCTTTAAAGCGGTATTTAGCTATGATTCATTTAAATAAATGTTAATAAGAAATAGTTTCCCGCAAACAGATGAAAATGAATTAATTCGTTGTTTTGGCATAACAAAGAGGAAAATGTATGTTAGAACAAATGTGACGTCATCACCAACAGGATACGTTACATTTGATATAATTTTAAGCTGTAGGGTTCACAGACGTGTTATAGCACAATGTAGCCTTAATATATGTTTCTTAGATAATTACAATTAAAATACATAGTAGTAAAATACAAATTACGGTTCATAAAGCAGAAAATTGTAACAATTATGTGCTGTAAAATGAACGCCAAGAGACATTTAAACCTTAATGTGCAAAACCGGGTTTTCGGGAGATTTAGATCTCCAACACTGAAACTAAAATAGAATAAATAATATTGTTCTATACAATATATTATTATGCCATAATTGTAAAATGATAATGTTTGGTGTTTATGGGCACTCAGATTCTAGGTCATTAGTGCCCTCTTAAAACATTCGTTGCTAAAACCCAAGGAAAAAGATCAATAAAAACGAAGGGAAATGAAAAATGAACATTAACCAAAGTGACAAAATACAAAACTTAGTGTAAATAAAACTGTTCGTGGCAGCAACCACGTGGACTCTTAAAACAAACAACAGAGCTAAAATGGTATAACTGAAATCAAATGCTCATTGCAAAAAGGTACACGTATTTAGAACAATAAAAACCGCAGCTTACACTCCTGGATCGTGCCTGAACAAATAAAATGAAAATAAAACTGATCTTAAAAGGCAGGGAGAATAAAAATTTAAAAGTTTATCTAACGTTTCGGTATCATCCACCAGAATATCATTAGTACTGACAGTAGTTGAAGAGTTCGTAAACGTGCTAGACGAGCACACTCCACACTGCGCACAGATATGAGCAGGATTCCTCTTAAAATAGTTCATACATGTACGCTTGAAAATGTTTATAATATGTCATGATTTTAATTTATATTAATATAAAACTAAACAATTTTGTTACCTCAAGTGATGAGAAGAGTACAATGGAAGTAAACAACCATGATTATCTTTGTGAGATGGGAGAATGTTAGAGCGTCTCGGGGAAGACATACTTGTAATGGTATAAAGAAACCTTAGCAATAAAAAAGGTAATATGATTGTGCTCTATTATTCTGGCATTTAAAACTAAGGAATAGAACATAAAGTCAACACGAGGACGCTGAATAAAACAGTTCACGGTTATTCAACCAATCATTATTTTTCTTCTTTCACCACAGATTCCTAGAGGTGCTACAATAATAATAGAACAACTCTATCATCTTTGTCACAGCATCCAGCTCCTAAAACCTTTAACACATGTCGCCACATGGTGGAAACTCTTAGCCTAGCACCCCGTTCCTGATAACGTGCGACCATCTTCACAGCATAACATCACAACATCCACCAGTGTTCATCCCGGTCCTGTTATATAGAATAATAGAATGGGCACCATTGTGCTAAAAGCACTAAATAAAGGGGCTGTTGTCTTGAAGGTTTCTATTGTTCCTTATAAATGTTTCCTTATATATGGAACTTTAAGTTACGACAAGAAAAATGCAATGACTCTGCTGAGATTCGAACCGCAAATCTTCATTCCTCCATTAGAGAATTCATATGGAGATATGCTAGTTTGGATCTTGGTCGTGATATTTTCTTTACTGCATACTACTGGTACCAAAAATGTCGATGTTGAGATTTCAACCAGGATACATACTTTGAGGCTCCCTGTAACCAAACCAACATTTATAAGAACAATTCCCCTGCGTACATGTCTGTGTGCATAACGATAAAGTACCAAAGTAAATAACCCCTTACATAGAAGATTTGTTTGAAATGTTTGATATTCTAAAAAATAGTTCTAAAAAAAAATATGGAAATATAATATTATTGAGATATTTACGTGCAAATAAATTGTTTACCATGAAGTTTTGGGAAATATTTTATCAAGAGGAATTACAATAAAATTGCGTAATATGCCTATGAGCCAAATAAATTAGCCGAATGCTGTTGTCTCCCAAACATTAAGAGAAGAGTAGAGGATGCAATAGTTTGAATTAAAAAATATATTAACAACACCTTTGTTTAAAATATGTTTTTGTTGGAAGAAATCAAAAGAGTTCAAAAGAATAAAGTAATTTATAAACCTATTTATGCTCCTATTCATGAATTACCACATCTCAAAACGTTCAGCCGCATTCGCATTTCTCCCAGGTTATAATCATACCTATTCTTGTTAGTGAAAATATTACCTATTACTTGTTTGTCTGAATGCCTTGGCTCAAACTGCAAGCATATATAAGGCAATTATTATGAGTATGAAATCACGAAATAAAATAATGCGGAGAAGCACTATCTAGTATAGTGACTTTCCGCTTCGGACTTCCATTGCCCCTTTGAAAGTTAATGATGCGGCAACTTCTTTGACATTTCTGTATGCGGGTAACCTAAAACTGCAAATAATGTTTATGTGGTGCACCTGGTATTTAATGTTGATCTGGCACCGTTTTCTCAGATATTATGTGAATTTTATTATATCACTAAGCTAATATTTATTTGAGCTAATTTGTATTAAACATAAATGTTGTAACATTATGAATTAAATAATGGCATATCTTATTCTAATGATTAAGGTCACTGCGATAAAATAGAAACAGGGAAAATAAAATATAAAAATCTAATATGTTCCATTCACATGACTTTTTCTGCATTTCTGTACCAAAGTATTTATTTTATTTACTTTATATAAATCGAGATAAACATTAGCGGAAATGATCTTATTACTTGATTTCTTGCAAGTAGAAAGGAAATAAGGGAGTACCCTATTGTAAAACGATAGTCAACTCTTTCAAAAATCCATTGCTATGTGAATGAAATCTATTTACTTGCATTGCCAGGAGTTGAAGAATTCCAATATGAGAAAATTTTAATTTTTTTTTAAACTGAAAATAATAACAAGGACTATCTCGGAAATGGTCAACTCTCGAAAAAAATGTGTATTACATAAATTGAGTATTTCAACAAGATCTACATTTTTGTTTAGTAAGCCTTTGACTACATCTTACGCTTAAATAGTAATACAAATATCAGCAAAATTCACTCAGAGTAAACAGGTTTCCAGAAGCTATTCCGGAAAACTTAAGATATACATTTTGTAATGTAAATATCTTTAATATACGGCAATTTAATCAAAATTATTATAGTCATTTTAGAGAAAATCAAAACTATCACAATTTTTTCCATGTAAAAGATATTTGGATGAGAGCATTTTCATCAAAATCCTCGTGACGCATTCTTAAAAGATACTAAATTTAAATAACAAGCTTGATATTTCACCGAATTTTCAATTTTCGTTTATCATGTTCACAGACACAAGGTCCTTTTTCTAAAACTGCTTTTTTGGATGTACGGGACCCTAAAACGTGTATTTATGGTGAAATATCGGTATCGAATTTTTGGATTGAGTGCAATATCTTCTCTATCTATATACTTTGTAGAGAAAATAAAACACAGTTTTCATTCGAACACTACCTTCTTAACTACAAACCAAAAATATAACTTAGGTGTAAAGATGAAACAAGCCATGCAACATTGAAAAGCGTAGGTCTTTCAGAAATACATTTGCAGTCGTTGTCCCGGAATATTAAAGGACAGGTTACGAGGATGGAAGTTGAAAAATTAGAATAAAATATAACAGCATTAAGATCACAGAGAAGGAGACTTGGGGTAGGGAGTTTTGAAAAGACTTTTTAGATTGCTCTGTTATTTCCATTTCTGGGAGTTTTCACGTCTCTACTTTCCATCTCTCCTTTCCACATTTCTCTTACTCAGGAATCCGTATGCTTTTGGAAAGCACCCTACTTTGCACATCAGATGCGCTGGAGTACCCTATGTGCTGTTTTACGACGGCCACAGAATATCAATACATAGCGTATATCAAATAACAATCGAACTAAAATAATTGTACACTAAAACATATTTCTTGCAAATTCGTTTACAACAATCTAAGAGTTCTGCTCACGAAATACAAATAGTTTAAGGGTTATAAAAGTAATAATTCTTCCGCTACACTAGTCAGTGGATAGTAAGCTGGAAAGTTCAATTACATGCGAAAGAAGCGATCACATTGTCTTCTCTTTCCCAGTATCATATATTTTATATAGATTGCCAAAATACTCTTACGGAAACTTGTTTTTTCTATCTACTTTTGCAGATATGAGATAAAAATTTGTAGAAATAGTTTCATAACACACTTTTCATGGTGCAAGGGGTAAGAAAATACCGATTCGATAAATGTTTAAAATCTAGTCAAGGCCAATCTTTCCGAATGGTGCTTTCCGAAGGTTCTCTCCTTCAATCCAGGTACTATTGCCGGGTACTGTTGCGGTGTAGCTAAAAATGTTGGTAGTGTTTTCAACAGCTACGAGACAAAATGTTTCTATAAGCAAAGGAGGTCCAAAAAACCAAAGTAAAAATGGGAGCACGCAACTTCATTTTCACTTCCGATCAAATCCAAAATATGCAAGGTCCAGAGGTTGAGGTGTGTCCTCGATACATAGAGGCAAGATTTTTTGTTGACAGTTATTTTAAAAGTCAGCATTAATCTTTTAATCGCTGGTGTTTTCTGTTAAATATTTTACTATAAATTTGCTTTAGTTTCGTGCTAAGTTTCGGGCAAAATTAATGAGTAATGATTTAAATTAAAATTAAGATGTTATTAAGGTAATATTAGTGTTAAAAATCCCTAATTTTCAAATACAGACCTCTTTTCAAATCAATATTGTAACAAATGTTTACTGTCTCAAAAATTGTTTACAAATAAAGCCTTGAATTTACTGCTGCAAATAATTCAGTAGAGTTTCGACGCGTAAACAGTTTACGGCTGCACACCATCCATAGCTCGCGTACAACTGTGCGCTAACATTCCAATCACTCATGCCTCAGTGCAGTTCTTAACATTAACAAGGCTAGCAATTCTTCCTCTTTTTATAGCTCGAAAATGACGTCACAGAACTTTGTGCAAATTTCTTTCTTTCGAAGACTTCTTTTTTCGACTCTACTGAGATGGCAAAGAAGAAAAATCGTATAGCCGCCGCTGCTTCGGCAGCAAACGACACCTCCTTCCCCGACAGCCGCCGAAGAAGTAGCACCTCCGTCTCCACCGGCTGGGGCAAGTTTGGCTTCGCCGCCAGCCACCACCTTAGCTTCACCGCAACGGCAGCCGCAGTTGCCGCCAGAGCCATCACCGCCTCCGCCTAGCTCCTCACCGCCACCCTGGTACAGTGCCGTGGTTCGGAGGTCCCTCGTGACCTTTTCACCCGGAATTTCCTCATCACCGTAAGTTCGCGGTGGCCTTCTTGTTTAAAGGCCACTCGCATTTTCTGCAACAGCTAAGATTGGAGCTACAGAACCCAGCCAAACTAAAAGCTGCCTTGGCGTCAGTTTTGCCCTTGTTAGGGCGACTCCTTGTCGTCGGGGCTAGCCGATAGGAACGCCACCGGCCCTGCCGACGTTGCTATATTTTCGAGCACAGTCTGCATCTCAGCGCCGCGGTGCCACTACTGTGGTACCAACTTCTTGAAGTCGGAGTATACTGTACACGATACGATGCCGCTGCCAGTTCTGTGCTACATGTTGTGGCCCAGGATTTTTCAACGGTGAGGCCCAAAAGATGGGCGTCTGACCCAAATTCACACCGCAGACGCCACTCTACCTGCACACTCGATAAACGCAGGGACGCGAGACGCCATTCAGGAGGACCTCCACGCGGAGATCGTGCTTATTTAGCCTTCATTGAAGGGGCCTTAAGCAGCGTCATTTGCCAGTAGCTGCAGGACCTCCACGACACATTAGTCCACCGCAGCTGATCTATCCTTCCTGATAGCATCGCCTCGCAGCTGAAGCATCTTCTCCTCCAGCTAATTAAAAGGGGTAAAAGATATATTATTATTGTGGTACCGGTATTTCCTAATAGCCTACCCCGCCGAGTTCTTTCGCACCAAGAACCAACAGCACAGGCTGAGAGACACGCACACACCACAGATCTATGGGAGCCTGTCCCAACGAAACGACTGCCAGAACAGGGAGGTCAGCCATCAACCAAGAGCTTATGAGCCGTGAGATTCATTGCTAAGGATACGACAAATCCTACACAACCTACTCCTTCATTCCTTTCTAATACCGCCTTTTAACCCCTAGGCTGCAGTCAGGTTGCATTGCTGTAAACTAGCAGCAACCTTTTAGCCGCTCCCGCACCTTGTTCGGCCCAGCATTCCATCTTTTGCCTACTAACGCAGGTGCGACGCGGGACAGCGCTACGCTACAACAGCACGAGTAAATTTGGCAATCTACATGTGGGGTTTTTAGTGGGTGTGCCACAGCCAAGTGGAGAGCCCCACATAGCTTCACTGCACTTCGGCTGAGGGTTGAATGCAGTAATGCATTTTCTTCCTTCCACGATAAAAAAAAAAGGCAGAAAAGGTGAATAAATTGAATTGATTTAAAAATGCCTGAATTGTAAATTTTGTAGCCGTTCCTCGAGCTCCAAAATATAAACCAATTTCTTTTCCGTTTGAAATGTCTATTTAGTGTATACACGGCTCACAGTGCGGCTTTTTCTCTATGTCAACTTCCTTACCTTAAATCTTACAGTTTTACCACTTATAGCTACTTCCCTTGTTCTTGTGGTCGATGACAGCTAATTCCGCTCGTTTATGAGCCTCTGTGTTCTGATCGAGTGGACTTCTTCATAAGCAGTGTACTTATTTGTATTTTGAAATATTTACACTTGTCTGAAATGGTCGTGTTATTTTTACATTTTTGTTATTCTTCCCCGTGCAAAGTGATAAATTTCAAAGTCATTAAATCTCCTCTGTTAAAATATTTGACTACCTCTAAAAGTCTACTGTATTCCCCAAATCTCGCTTTACCTGAAGAAAATATGCAATAAAATAAGTAAATTCTATAAACGTTTCTCTCGACTAAACTGGAGTATACAGCAGAATACCATTTCTAAAAATAGGCTGTACAAAAATGAGTGCAGATAGTTATGTGATTGAAATCCATCAGGCTTCACCCCCCCTTATCTTGCCTACCAGTCCCCTTATGCGTTACATTGGTAAAATTTAGGAACTATTTTTATAATTCCTAAAAGATTCCTTATACAAAAACTGATATTTTGCACATGCACCTTAAGCTTTAAACTTTTACTTTCAAAAGCTTTTTAATGACGTTACAACCATATGCAGATGTAATGTTGATACCGGAATGTATGGTCATATTAGATTAATGACTGTTTGACAAATAAATAAGGACAATATTGTTAAGAACTTTAATAAATAATGTATGTATATTAAGAACAAAGAATAACATAAAAATCACGCAAGCTAGTTTGCAGAATTATCACAGTGGAAGAATACTGAGAGTTGAGCATTGAAAGAGCAAGTAGTTGTGTTAGAGATGAATCACAAAACTTAACATTTGGCAACAAAGAATGTAGGAATTTTGTGGGGAGTCGTTATGTAGTCGGGATTTAGCAAAATAAAAGAACGTGAATTTCTAAAATTATTCCCTCCTTGGCCTTAAAGTTACTACTTGTACTGCAATTCCTACTGCGTCTTCTGCTTCTTCGTCTTACAGGCAACACAAGTTACAAATATAATCAGTAGTTCGAAACGTATACTTTTAACGCGTCTCCTCATCCATTTAGTGATGAGCGTTAGAAGATTCGTCGTTTAGTAATTTAGCGAGTCACGGCCATTTAAACTTGTATCCTTTTATGGAAACAAGTTGCCTACATCGTAAAGTTCTCAATACTCTGGAAGCTAACAGAATGAATAGTATAATTCCTTGTGCTTAGATTCGGAACCAATTGATTATTGATCTTAAAAAAATCGATAGATTGTTCCAAAGAGATCAGTTATTAGCCTCATGAAATATTCTCACTAAATTTAAAGGATGATTATCGCAATCACTCAACCATACAAATAGAGACATACCTTAGAGCTGCCACAGGAGCAGCTAGCCGTATTAAAAAGGAAATTGAGTTTTATTTATGGACGCTCTTTAACTGATGTGGTTCTCAGCTTCCCATTCTATGCAGGGAGTGAAAGATTGCTTAATTTTGCTCAGAGGTCTTTTTATCAGGCTTGAGGTTCTTTCTTTTACGTGCCATAAATTTACGACACGGGAACAACGTCTACACTTCCCTTCCGAAGAAAGCCATGTTAAGGATTTCTACGCCCGTCTTTCGCCGGGGTTGAACCCATGACCTTGGGCATATATAGCTAGCATGGTGGGGGACTAGCCGGAAACAATATGCAAGGAAGGCATCGTGGTGCCACACTTGAATTTTAAATATACATAGCCTAGGAGAAAGGAGATCGTCTGGGACCGTCTCCAAATCATCACCTCTATAGCTGAACATTGAATAAAGGCTTAGCAAATGCTGCCAAGGAAAAAACCTGACGTGAACTGTAAGATATGTTGCTTAAAGAATTAAAAAGTTCATGGGGTGACGTACTGAACAAAACGCCCATTATCAGAAGCCACAATAACATTCTAAAATGTATTATTATTAATATTATTATTATCATCGTTATTATTTTTATTATCATATTATTATTATTATTATTATTATTATTATAACTGTGACAGTAACCATCTTATGTCACTTAATATAGAATAAGTTAACCAATAACTTATTTTCTAAAGCTTGGAAATAAATCTAAATATTATTAAGAATTATGGATATCTTCAAATAAAAAAAAGTGATGGCATTCAGAGTAAAAGAGAGAAGTTGATTAAAATTGTGATAGAAAACACTTGTGGAACAAGTAGAACTTAAAAGCTTAGGATGCAATATATTGTATCAAAGAGAATCTGATCTAATAAAAGAAATTGGAAATATTTAATTATCTCAATGGCTCTATTACAAGATAGTTAAAACAAAACAAGAAAATACAGAATATTAAAATTCTATAAAGCAATTTCGGTGCCAAAACTATTGTTTGGCACGAATCTTGGATCAATGCAGAGAGAAAATAGTGTAAACTTGAGGCAAATGAAATGAGCTTTTTACGAGTAGTTGCTGGCTATACTTTATTTGCTTAACTTGCTACAGTATTTTAGCACGACGCATATTTTATTAGTTTAATCATTAGTTTGTAATATTTAACATAAGAAATATATGCTCAGTAGAACGCAGTACCGTGGCGTGTAGACACTCCCTTTGTATTTTTCAAGGTTACGCGCTTTGTTAAAAATAACAGAAGATTAGTGCATTAGGGACACAAGTAATGACCCTTGAGAGGAAGAAAGGTATTTATCCTTTAAAACTTTAAAGAGGGATTTTTTCATTGTAGAACAAGGTCACGTGGTTGTAAAATAAAGAAAAATCCCCGATAGTCACGTGACAATGCCACTTTACGCACCTTTTTCCACCCAATCAAAAAGGAGGGCAGTACTCGGACCTTTTAGTATATAAATGTTGTGCGTACAAGAAATCGGACTCATAAAGTTGTTCACAAAGTAGGAATCACGTATAAGTTAAACAAGGCTTATATGGCTAGTAATGTTCACAATGTAGCTAACAGGGCTCAGAAAGTAAGACACACAATGTAGGAAAACACATATAAGAAAGGTGTCTAAGATATCGCGTTTCGTACATTGAAGAAAATTGGTGTTTTATAGGTTAATCAGACGAACAATTATTACCGTAAATGTTATGCGGACCGAGAAACTCAAGATTACGGTGACGAGTGTAAAGATATAACAACTCCGTAAAAGTGGAATTAGCACTTAAATAAAACTACTTCATCAAGTTCGCGATTGGTTATGTCGGGAGACGCTAGTAGGGTTAATGCCTCAAACGAGCAATAATTCATCAATAAAGGAAGTCTACAGTGAATTACTCTTTTATTTGAGTCCACCAAAAGTGTTATACACCTTTGTCATTCTTTCGCCCCTAAGCAAGAGATACTCCTGATCTACTAGCACGAGCCTAGCCAGTGCAACAAAGGGAATCTGCAAGGTATGTATACTCTTAATGTAGAGAATTTCACGAGCAATAACCCTCGACCAAATCCAAGTAGACTCACCTGATAGTATCATACTGGCACCCTAACGTGGTGGCTACAAACAATACTACCACAAACTATATCTTTACAAGAAAATGAATTATCCCCAAATAAAAAATAAACAAATTATAAAAATTAATATTCCTACTCATATGATTTTTTTCAGTAAATTGCTATGAAAGTTAAATTAATGCAATTATTGAAATTATAATAGAATACGAAAATTAACCAGCAAAGAACTGAAGATATAAGGGAATCTGAATGAAAAAACAAAAGAATATAAAGTCAGTGTTTAAGCCAAGTACAAAGAGTGGATATAGAGAGACTATCATTTCATTTTAAGAATTATAACCTGATAGGGGAAAATGTTGATAGATCTAAACAAAAAAAAAATATGGCATGAAGAAGATATGTAGATTACTACAGACAACGTCTAATGCATGAAGGAAGAAAAAGACTAATAATTTCAAAATTATGTGTAGAATTTTTGCTATAATATTATGAAGTTGCTTTTGATGTGTTAAATTTATATCAAATTTATTGCGGCTGAGTTACAAATATAATCCCTTTAATTACATTTTAGTGTATTGTAAAACTGTGCAATCAAAACTTTTATATAGAAACTAGTTTAAAAGCGTAAAGAAAAAAAAAAGATGTTCATAAAAATAGCAATCAAATATCTTATTACACACATTTTAAAACATTTAGGAAAATATTTGGACCTCTACCTCCAATTTTCTGAGAGAGAAAATAGAATTTAAGATTGAAAAATAAGAAATAAAGGGAAAATCCATTATGTCTGACATGTCAGTTTGTGTTTTGTGTAGGATTTACTAGATAGAAAAGTCATACAGAATGAAGAAATCTTCAGAGGCTATTCCCAGTAAATTCAAAATCGTTTCTGAAGAAAATATCTTAAACACATTATAGTATTTTAATAAAAATCGTTAGAGACATGTTTAGCAAATAAAACTTTCCGAAAATTATTTCGCGTAAAGGGAAGTCATTTGGGATGAGGAATATTCTTGAAAATCTTAGCTTCGCGTCCTTGGAAGATACTGAAGTTACATAACAAGTTTGGTATTTAACCGACTTTACGTTTATGAGCTCTGTATGCTGTCCACATACATACATGCATGCATACATACATCCATACATACATGCATACATGCATACATGCATACATACATGCATACATACATACATATAAACATACATACATACATACATACATACATCCATACATACATACATACATGCATACATACATACACCCATACATACATACGAGCACATACATACATGCATACATACATGCATGCATGCATACATACATGCATACATACATACTTACATACATACATACATACATACATACATACATACACACGTACACACAGATGACCATGTTTCTAAAAATGCTTTTATTATTCAGGTTGTCTCAAAACATGTATTTCCGGAGAAATCTTGGTATCGAATTTTTGGGTGAAATACTATACCTCCTCTGTCTACAATTAAATTGAACCTATATACTAAAGAAAGTAATTTTTTGGATGGGAGACCATTAAACGCATTTCCAGTGAAATCTAGGTATCAAGTTATTGGTTGAAATGCAACACCCTCTATATCTATGCACTATATACGAAGTAGAGTAAATAAAAATCTGACGTGTTCAATTACATGAATTTGTCTACCTATTAAGCATACTCATTCTTACGAAAGCTTGTTTCATTCTACCCGAGAAAAGCATGTAGCAAAATGGCCTTATTATTCCCCTGTAGTTACAACGGAAATAAAGAAATGCAGTATTATTTTAAATGCAGGTCGCGATGTGATGACATTCAAACTCAATTGTTTTTTTTTTACATGCCAGAATTAAAAACAAAAGAAATACGAATGACGAATTCCCAAGTGAGACAAGTTTAAGTACTAGAAAATATAAACCAACTAAACCTACTGCTATAAAATTGACACAGGAAAGAAGAAATAAAAAAAAACTGTCTTAGTATACGACTGTTACACATGAGAAGACGAAGAAATAGACGATAACTCAGATTGCTTTCATTGTAATAAACTATTTTATAGTTCTAAGTCTGGAGAGCGATGGATGAAATGTCGTTAACTGAAGTGAATACGGTTATAAACAGTGTGCCGGTACTAACAACGTGTATCACGTACCTAAATATAAATTAAATTTGGACACGTCATAAATTAATTTATATTTTAAAATTTACATCTATAGATAGTGCTTATAGTGTCATCAATTTGGAATATCAAACAATCATTCATTAAATAATTATTAAAGTATCATTGAGAGTTTATGAGATATGTGAAGTTAATTACGGTGATCAGCATAGAGCAGAACAGGTTTCGGCGGTTCTTAGCTGGCCAGCGGTGCTGCTTGCTATGCACGCAGCACGGTTGAAAGCACATCCAAAACAAATTTGCTTCACTTTTGTTTTTTAAGTTGTTTCTAACAAAGAAACAAAAAGTAAGCACTTAAAAATAATATATCAAGCAGGGAGATGTTGAAAGAGTCTACCTTCGTTGCTTAAGCATTACTCGCACCTGCTTAGGAAAATGTACATTACACGCTACAGTTCCCTATGAGAAATATCAGTAATTTGTTGTCGAATGTTATTTTTAGACACTCTAAAGTGAGTGCAATTGTTTTATATGTTATCCCCAGAGATAAGTATTGCTGGTGGTTAAATCTAGAGAATGCGGGGGCCTTTCTCAGATTCTGTACGGATGTATGAATCATCAATAAAGACTTTTGGGGAAAATAATGCCGCTATCCGTATTGAGCCACTTCAATTAATGTGTGATTTGCGTCAACTGATATATTTTGTCAATTTACAAGGGTTCCAACTCTCATTAAAGCCTTGCACCTCATCACCGGCCGTTAGAGCCGTGAAACCTGTGCTGCATTGTGTTAAGTATCTTGTTTAGTCTGACTTTCCCCTACAGTATGTTGAATGTTATTGCCCGTTTCATAGTTATTTTTCCCATTAATTTTCGGTTACTCAGTTCTCTATATCAGATTTATAAAGCTTTGCTCCTTTTACTACAACGTTTAGGTCCCTTACTATTAAAACATCTCATTCACTTGTCCCGTGAGCGAACGACACTAACGCCAAACAAAGTAGTATCGCCGAGCTACAAATCTGACCCCAACCGGACGGCTATAATTAGATTGCACCTTCATTTTTCGCGCTGTCACCACACACTCTCGTATACTAATTTTTTCGCCCCCCCCACACCCTGTCAGCGCACGTTAGGTTTTATCTCGAAATTAGTACAAAAATAATTACGCTGGCTGTAACACCGCGCGGCTTCAAACACCTGCTAATTCTCAATTTGAAATTCCAGCGTTGATGAAAATTTCTCCCCCGCTACTGTTGCTGTTTTTAACGCAATATTGAAAAATAAGCCATTGGTTTTGATCGTTAGTGCCCGCCGTTAATACCTGGTATTATACATGTGGCATGTTTGCATCTCCCCACCCCAAACCACTAGCGGTTCCTGCCTATATAACGGCAACACGTGTTCCAACATGGGTACTGCAGCTGTAATGAAATTTCGTCCCGTCATACAGGGAGGGAATTGACAAAAATACATACAACAAAAAATTACATCATTGACCGTGTGCACCGGATGGTGCAGTCGTAAAAGCTTATAAAATTGTGTGGAATATTAAAATGTTAATTCTGGAATTACGGGAATAATCCCCAGCTCATCGTGGATGCAACGCTGACAAAACTGCACTAATTGCAAAAATGTGAAGAGGAGTAGGAGGCAGTTATGATGGCGTGCTTTCTCTTGGGTATTTTTATCCATTCAAGATAATAGGCTGTTTTTCTAGTTATAACATTGCCGCTTAGGTCTAATGACAAAGCATGTTCCGCAATTATCCGAGAAAAGTACTGCATCTTCTTTGGGTTTGCTTCTCTCGAGGATCAAAACATGGCAAATGTAAATCCTGAATTTCATAGGAATAGCCTCTGAAGTCACTTTCATTCTGAATGACTTTTGCATAGCTAGTAAACCATAACCAAAAAGTTATTACACAAAATTACATAATTTATGTCTATACAGCTTTTTTTTTTTTTTTTTTTTTTTTTTTTTTTTTTTTTTTTTTTTTTTTTTTTTGTAGAGCTAACCATTTCCAAGTTATTCCCTATTATTGGTTACAGTTTTAAAATAATTAAACGTTTCTCATACGGGAAGTCTTCATCCGTTTCAAATCTCTTTTGTTTTACTCCTGGCTATGGAAAGAGAAGATAGTTTAAATGATAATCGTATAGCGACAGCTTTTAAAAGATTTGACTATCGCTTTAGTCTAGTGTGTTCCTTTACTTACCTTATACTTACGAGGAAATATGCAATAGGATCATTTTGGTATCGTTTATCTTGATTAGCACAATGTAAATGAGGGAATGATCTTTTGTAAGATAGTTTGTTTGCAGAACAGAAAAATGTATGTGAATGAAGCACATCATAATTTTTCAGTTGGGCTGCACATTCGATCACTACTTAAATACTTGTTTATAGAAAAGGAACGTTCCATATCAACAGTTACAAGTGATATATACTTTCTAGTTGCAGATCCTCATCTGTTGTATCGAGCAAGATGGCTCCCTTGATAATGTGTTGGGCATTCGGGAGTTCTGCGGTTCAAATTTCAGAAATGTTCTCCCTTTCTAGTTAAGATGTTTTTAGTTTTAAATTAGTCCTCTTAGCTAGCAAATGCCGGAATGTAAGGAGGCTTGAAACTTTTCTTTCCCAAATTTCCTTTCCCGAATATAATTACAAGTCATGTATTATTTTCGGTTTCTACTACCTATGGTGCCATATGTAGTGAGAGTGGGAAGAAAGTGTTGAAACATCCTCAATATCAGAATGTTTTATTAATCTCTGTTCCAGCTTTGGCGTTCATTTACTAAGAGGAGATTTGGTCATTTATTTACACTAAAAATGTTTAATTGTATTTATTAAATTTAATTCTGAGAATGGCTTTAGGAGGTTTTTATTATCTTCTTGCAATATAGCAGCACCTGCTTCTTTAAATTTATTAGGAGAAATTTGTTTATTAAATGGAATAGTTTGTTGAATATGAATAGTAATGTTATTTCTAATAATAATTTCGTTTTTTAACTGCTAATACATTATATTTATATTTTCAAAGTCAACATGGAATTTATTATTCTGGAATTTATAGAAGAGTGAGAGGTTATTGGCGTGAATATTTATTACTCATGTTACATTGATTACCTTTAAATATATTAGTTTTGAAAATATATTTTGTATTAATTTGATTTTAAATTTAGTTAAGTAGTTTAAAAGGAACTATTATTTGTGGTCTCACAGATACAAGAAGTTATCCTAGGTTGTGATATATTTGTCATTAGTTTTATTAGTTTTTATTAATATTTATATCTTTATTAACAACTGAAAAATACATGACAAAGGAACAACATTTAGAATAAAAGCACAAAAAGAGTCCTAAAAATGAAATAAGATGAACACAGTTGTAACCAAAGCAAATTAGGAGTATTTACTTAATTTTTCTTTGCAAGATAAGACATTTTGTGTACTTTATAAAAGTGTTTGGGGTGCAGCACTTAACATTTCTAGCTCTACTTGTAAAAACAGAGGCAGAGGGGTAAGTATCTGCTTCTCTCAACACATCTCTTTCTCTTTCTTTAAGCATGAGAAAAGTAAATCGAAATGTGGTATACTTTTCCCTTATCTTTAGCAAACTGATTGTGGTTGTCGATTATATAACGAAGAAGAAAAAATTTCTCATATAATATTTAAATTATAGTTAGGAAAATACACGACCACCTGGGTACTGTAAACCCAGAGGAAGGTATTTCTACAAATAATGCAATAAAAGTCTTCTGGTTGTTATTAAACGAACACCTCAAGCCATAAAGATAAAAATTAATACAATAAACCTTAAACGGCCTCAGAGCTAAGAGAAGATTTACTCCACCTACATATTTTTCAAATTAAAACAACTCAAAGTAATCAGGGAAAAGAAAACCAATACATTTAGAAGCTTCGTTTAATTTAATTCGATTTAAGATATTGTTGGTTTAAGTTCTGCCGTCTCGTAAACACTTCACGCGCACCTGCAACTATTCAGGGGTCGAAGTGGGGGCGCGGCCCCGCACGTGCATAATTTATACATGATTGAATTATGTATTAATATGATTTATATTATATATAAATATGATTAATAATCATATAACATTAGTAATAATGAAGCACCCGGTATGCTACATGTAGATGATTTGCCGGTAAGTTCATACTTGGTGATAGTTTTAAAAAACTCAGTGAATGAAATTGAAGGCTATCGTAAAGGATGGAGTTTTGAAGTTAATATTAATAAATCTAAGATTTAAAAAGGTAGTAAATTAAGAAAAGGGAAAAGTGTTTTTCAGGCAAAGCAATACAAATAATGAGGGAAGTTATTTGTTTGGCTATAAAAAGTGATAACACTAGCTAAAGCATAAGAAATAGAAGTGCGAAAAGCAAAACCATAATTGAAATTAATATGTAAATGACTATTCACAGCTCCAATGATAAAAGGTGGTGCATTTGAACGGAACTATAAGGTAAAGCGTGTACAAAGGTGAAAATGAACCAATGTTATCTTTTTCTTTTTTTTGTGCCTAAAATTAAGTAAGAATTTCTAGTTCATAATCTTTTTTGGTAACGCTCAGTGATGTGTAACAGTGCTACCACATGACCTCTTTAAAGGTCACTAAGTCCTGGACAAACATGGAGGAGATTTTGACTTTTATCTTTGAAGTTTTTCTTGTTATATTTGGGTTTTAAAAGTTTTTAAGGTTTACTTAAGTAATTAATAAGGCTGTTAAGAGAATTTAACACCTTATTATGATTTCAAGACATAAGCTTGTTTAAGCCTTTCTAAAATGTCAAAGCTGATTTTCTCGCTTTCTGTTTTCTCTACAATTTTGGAGCTTCAAAAATGTGTTCGATTCACTTCAAAATGTTAATAAATATATAAAGGTACAAACGAAAACTGTTTATAAAGTTAATAATATTTTCCTTCAAATGAAATAGAACCAAAATTGATGTTCAGAAATTGTTTCTTTAGTTCTTACTTATTGTTGAAGGAATATTAAATTAATAAAATTATTAATTCTTCATTCCGTGGAGCAATATAAATTCAAAACTCCTGAAGATATTTCAATTAAGTTTAATTTGCAGAACTACTCACTGCACGTATACATTTGAGGCAATAAATTATAATCTTCACCTATGGCAACCCTCAAGATGGCCGAATAAAGTAGTGATCTGGGAAACACAGGAAGTTTGGGAAAAGTTAGACATATTACTTAATATATTTTGTAAATTAATTTCATACAACACAATGTACAATGCACCTTAAAATGAGCGGTTAGCTAGAATATATATAATGTTGAAAGTATTGTGGAATAAGCTTAAAGCTAACTAGGAGATTCAAACATGATATTATTTTTTTCGGTGTTGGAACACAAGTTCTTTAAACATTATAAGGACTTTGGAAGAAATAATGGGAAAGAAATGACCCTATATCGAGAAGTGTCATACAGATTAAAGGGAAATTATTGCATGGTTATAATGACAGCTTGGAGCTTAAAAGATTTCAAAGGAAGGGCAATAAAAGAATTTGTTCTATATGCCGCGATAAATAAGTTACAACTAACGTTTTCTGATAATTCAAAGGCAAGGGTAACTGAAGGAAAGAGTTTATTAAAAAAATCATGTTCCATTTACATGACTTTCTCCACATCTCTGCAAAAAATTATTGTTAAAAAGCTTATGCTTCTATTTCTTCGGGCTAATTCAGAAAAAAATTAGCACAAATAATCTTATTACTTGCTTCCTTGTAAGTGGAACCGAAATAAGGGAGTACCATTGGTTAAAATGATAGATAAAAGCTGGTTGCTATGTGACTGAAGTTCCTTTGTTTGTATGGACAGCAGTTGACAAATTCCTATATGAGAAACGCTTTTAAAGCTGAAACGAAAAACCAGGTATATCTTAAAAAGATCTACTCCAGGAGAAAAAAATATATATAACATAAATTATGTGTTCTAATGTACTCTTCATTTTCTGTGTAATACGTTTTTGTCCATCCCTTACGATTTAGGCAAAATTCTGCAAAATTCATCCAGAATAAAGTAGTCTTCAGAGGCTATTCCCAGAAAATTCAAGATATACATATTATTTGTCAAGTAAAAGTCTTTAATATGCGATATTTTAACAAAATCGCTAGAGTCATTTTTGAGGAAATCAAAATTTTCGAAAAAAGTTCCATGTAAAGGGTAGTTGGGGGTATTTTCTTGCAAATCTTCGTATCGTATCCTTGGAAGATACCAAAGTTAAACACCAAGTTTGGTGCTTAACGGTCTTTTCGTTTTTGAGCTATGCTGTCCACAGACACTTACACACACACAAACACACACACACATACGCACACGGACTTTTTCCTAAAAATACTTTTTCTTGAATTTAGGGTGACAGAAAACATGTATTTCCGGTGAAATATCGGTATCAAAATGTTGGCTGGAATTCAATACCTTCTCTATCCCTAAGTATATTGTACATACGGGGTTAGAGAAAGTAATAAATGGCTGATAATTGTAGTAACTAAAACTTGTAAATAAACTCAGATTATTAATTTAGGACAGCTTTTATTTTGAGTTAAGAAGAACTTTTTTTGTTTATTTCTATTTCAATGGGGGCAATTAAATCCCAGGTCTCGTCCCTGTACCGCACGATTTTGCTTGATTAGCTTTCCTCAAAGGCAACTGTATCTGTGCTTCTTCGTGTACCAGGCAGATAGGAAAGGGTGTCGTACGATATTCCTGATTTAGATTATCTGCGGATGAGTGACAAAGCATTCACTTTTACCATCTATTTACATTTCTACTATTTTTCTTCCCCTACATATACTGTGTGTATAGTTAAGGTATTATATTCCCCCAAGAATTCGATACCGAGATTTCGCGAAAATATATATTTTGATTCCCCTAAATCCACAAAGCAGCTTTAAAAAGGTATGTGTGTGTGTCTGTCTTGGTATTTAACTTTAGTATCTCCCAAGAATGTGACACGAAGCTTTTCAAGAAAACCTTCTTACCTCAAGCTACCGTTTACATGGAAGAAAGTTCGAAAAATTTAATTTTCTCAAAAATGGCTCTAACGGCTTTGATTAAAACGCCGTATTTTGATTAAAATTTGAAATATTAAAGATATTTACTGACAAATAAAATGTATATCTTGGATTTTCTAGGAATAGCTTATGAAGATCTCTTCATTCTGGATGAATTTTCCTGAATTTTGTATAACTAATAAGCTGTAAGGGATAGATAAAAACTTATTACACAAAAAATGTAAATATCGTTGACATGGTTTATGCCATATACTTTTTTTAACTCCTGAGTATAGCTTTTAAAATATTTGACCATCAATTTAACCTACAGTGTTCCCTTATTTCCCTTTTACTTACAAGGAATCAATTTCTGCTAATTTTATCGCGATTAACGTGAAGCAGAGGGAATAAGAAGCTTTTTAACAATAACTTGTTACGGAGGTGTAGAGAAAGTCGTGTAAATGAAACAAAAGATATTTTAGACTTATGAGTGGACTTTGGTCCCTACTATTTAATATCGAATCCGGTATTTTACCTTGGTGACTGAGGGAAACCATGAAAAAGTCGCTGTCCGATTAGTCAAACTTACGGACTTTGAACCAGAGACCTCCCGAATGCACGCTATAAACGCTACAGTATGAGCTATCCCTAACGGAGAATTGCAACTTATCGGTAGATATTAGAAAACTGTAGCATGCAGCACAAACCAGTTTGTTAAAATATAAAGTGTAATCATATTTTGGTAGAAGTGTGTAAGCTATCGCTACCAACAAGAGATAGAAAGTAATGTACAGGGTTACTACAAAAGAAATAGACAACTTCAACTGCCTGTACAACAAAAACTATTAGAGATAGCAACCTAATTATTTTGGAGGTATGTTGAGAAACTCTCAAAGTTTTGTTTGTTACTATTGGTAACGCTGTAGTGTTTTGTTTGTTGTTGCAGAACCTGAAATGGCGGAAAATCCGGTGGAAAAGACATATTGCGTGTTGCAATTTGCTAGAATGCAATCAGCAACTGTTGTCCAACGACATTTTAGAACACGTTACCACAAAACGCCACCGACTAGACAGTCAATCTACGGACTGGTATAGAAAATTCGAGACAACGGGATGTTTGTGCAAAGGGAAGAGCTCGGGAAAACCAAGAGTTTCGGAAGAAAACATTGTTCGTCTGCCTACATAAGAAGCCCACAGAAATCGACATCTAGGACAAGCATGCAATTACAAATTCCACAGCAAACTGTATAGAAAATCTTGCGGAAGCGACTGCACATGATGCCTTACAGATTACAGATGTTGCAGTTTCTGAGTGAAGAAGATAAGGTCATACGGCGTGACTTTTGCATCGACATGTTGCGACATAATGAAGACGATGCTGGTTCTTGTGAGCGCATCATTTCATTTTTGTGGTAACGTGTTCTAAAATGTCGTTGGACAACAGTTGCTGATTGCGTTCTAGCAAATTCCAACACGCAATATGCCCTTTCCACAGGATTTTCCGCCATTTCAGCTTCTGCAACAACAAACAAAACACTACAGCATTACCAATAGTAACAAACGAAACTTTGAGAGTTTCTCAACACACCTCCAAAATAATTAGGTTGCTATCTCTAATAGTTTTTGTTTTACAGGCAGTTGAAGTTGTCTATTTCTTTTGTAGTAACCCTGTATTTAATACGGCCTGGAATAGAGTCAGGGTTATAGTCATACAAACAATATAAAACGCTACAAAGTACAAATAAACAAATAATAGAAGATATACATTCAAATTCACATAGGTTGGTAAATGAGAGTATACGGGTAGCATAAGTGGCGCGTGAATCAGTGCCGAAGGATATTAATTCGCTGCTGCTCAGTGGTAGATTACTTGAATGGTGCGGTTTAGGAAATGCATCGCAAAACACGTACATATGTGTAACACTCACACCTTTTAATATACGTTATATACAGTAAATACCGGTTATTCGAGCGCCGGTGTTCCGAGATTCCATGTACTTTGAGCTGGTCTTAAGAAAATTAAAATTTTACATAAAAATAGAGTAAAATTCCGTTTTATATGTTGTCTGCATGTACTTTTTACATACTTACGAATGTATAACATTTTTTTTTTCAATTTTTGATATACGTTACAGAACTGTCCCACTTTGGGGTTTCGTTTATAATACACAGATATAACGTTTGCCTCAGACTGCTATTGCTGACAGATACCGTTAAGGTTTGGAGAAGTGCGCTTGCTCTTTCTCTGTCGACCCTTCACTAATTGGGACCGCTTGTCAATCAATTGTTGGCATTGTTGTAGATGGAATGTACCTATACATACTGTACTTAGCGAGCCCACTACATAACACAGGTTTGTACTATATTGCTTTATTTATTTTTAACCATTATTGTGCTTCTTTTGGTAATTTGAGATAGCCTCAGCCCCCAATTAGCTCGAATGATCGAATTTTACTTTAGTCCAATATTTCTAATATAGAGTGGAATTAACAGGCAAAAATCTTAGTGCGGTTTTACTGTTTTTAAAGTAGCTTTTGAAAATAAATAGAAAATTGCTTAACATCAACTCTATTTTAAATAAAGATTTTACGAAACTTAAACAGTTTTTCTTTCTCTACTTAGCACATATTACATGGGTAGAAAAGATCACCCAACTTTTGATACCAAAGTTTCACTGAAAATACAAGTTTTAGGGTCCCTTAAATCAAAAAAGTATTTAGAGAAAAAGGTCTATGTGTGTCGGTCTCCGTGTGTCAGTGTGTTCGTGTGTCTGAGTGTCTCTGAAAACAATAACTTAAAAACAAATGTGCGGTTGAATACCAAACCTGATATTTACTTTCAGCATCTTCCAAGGATGCGATATGAAAATGTTAAAGAAAATCATCCCACTCCAAACTACCCTTTACATGGAAAACATTTTGAAAATGTAAATGTTTTCAAAAATGTCTCTAACGATTTTGGTTAAAATTACGCACATACTTATATGACATATAAAATGTATATCTCTTGTAATATTTATCTCGATTAGCATGTACATAGAGGAATAGCTTTTTTTAAGGATAGTTTTTTGCAGGGAACACATATTTTTTAAAATATTGGTTATTGGAGATTGAGTGATAAATATTTTTGCATGTTTAAATAATTATTAATTAAACAACTCGTACTCATACTATGTTTATAATTTTTCAAAATTATCTAAGTTGAATTTACATCGTTAGCCACGAAGACTGCCCAACATACCATCATAAAATAGAAAGAGACGCACCTCAACTGTTTGTTTACTGCTCTTACAGCTTGCTTCAAAACAACGGGTCATCATTTACAAAATGGCTCGTTTTTATCGAGTAAATTCAAGAGCTACCTATTTACGGAGAAACACATGTAATCTGGCAGCTGCGGAAAGAGAAAATTTTCCAAGTAGACGAGCACCACATCATTTGTTGTTTTCATCGCCAAAGAGTTCTAGATGCAGAGAGTTCTCATGTTGAAGGAGTTGGTCAAGCAAATGTTTCACAAAAAGAAGAATCCTTCACTTAGTGGAAGGAAATCCTGGAAACAGCCGCCGTAATATAGCTCGCACTATTGACGCATCCAATTGGACTGTTTTGAGAACATTAAGGAATTCTCATTGATTTTCTGTTCTTGTCTTACTTTAATTATTCACAGAGTTTTATAATTCACATAAAAAGAGAGCATAATCCTGAACTTGGGCTTCTCAAGTTTTTATTTTCCGTGTAAATAGGTGTCCCAATTAATAGTTTTCGTAATGCTGTAAATGCTTCTTCAGTTCTATACTTCGTATGACAATTAAGTTAAGTTAAAAAATGTGTAGTTTGTAGTTTATTTACATACTGGAAGTGTTTATTTATTCGTTACCGTAGCAGAAGAAGCTGAAGAGTTAAAAGTTAACCTGTTGAATTTGCTGTGTTGCAATATTGTGCAAAATAAAATAGTAATTATCTCAAAAACGGAAAATATTATATTACATAACAAAGTTCTTAAGGAAAAATCTCTCAAAACAATGTGTTCTTTCATAATTTAAGAGGATAACGACGTGTTTGACGCTACATGTGTTCACAACATTTTCCAACACTAGCTAAAATAATAAGAAGAAGAAGAATAACAACAATAATAATCATTACAATGATTAGGCAGTTGCCCGCACAGAGTTCACAATGCACGTTCAACTTTTTGACGTCCTTTTACTTGTATTTTCTCGCTAGTGGTGGGTATCTCTCCTCGCTCATTCAGTTTATGAGCTCATTCCACTTTTTCTTTGGTTCATTATTTTTCTATATTAAGATTACTTTTAGTTCTTCACATTTAATATTATCGAGTGTGCTACAACACCTTATTTGCCTAAAGAACTTCATCGCCTATATTTTTGTTTCTCATTGGAACCCAAGTTTCACAATCATAACAAGGTGGGGATTGCCATAACTCAATAGACTTTTATTCTAGTTTCTTTTCTTATTTATTACTTTCTCTATATAGTACATAGTGCGTAGGTAGAGAAGGTATTGATCTCCATATTGCATTCCACCCAAAAATTTGATATCAAAATTTCAGCAGAAATACACGTTTTAGGGTCCCTGTATCCAAAAAAAGCATTTTAGAAAAGGGTTCGTGTGTCTGTGAAAACGGTGACTCGAAAACAAAAAGTTGGTAAAATATCAAAAGTATTTAAGTTTGGTATCTTCCAAGGATGCGAAGATTTTGAAGAAAATCCTTCCAACCCCAAACTACCACTTACACATAAAAATTTTATTTTCTCAAAAATGGCTATACGGATTTTGATTAAAACGCGGTAATTAAAGCTATTTACATGAGAAATAAAATTTATATTTTGAGTTTTCTGGCAATAGCCTCTAAAGAACTCGTCATTGTGAATGAATTTTGACAACTGGTAAACTGTTACTTACTACAGAGTAAATGTAGATCTTGTTAAAACACACACACACACACACACATTATATGTAGTATATACCTGCATATTTTTTCGTGAGCTGAGTTGACCATTACTAAGATTTTCCTTGTTATTGGTTTCATATTGATTTCAATACCTAAAACTTCTCACCCGGAGGTCCCGGGTTCGATTCCCGGCTGGGGCGGTGAATTTTTCTTTAACCGGAATTATTCCCTATCCCCCATAAAGTCTGGAAGTATGAATGTGAGAGCGAATGTGTGTGTGTTTAGTAATATAAAGTTTAACCTAATATTCTGAACCTACAGTTTCACAAGTGAAAGCACCCGATATGACCATTGATGTTAAATTTCAATTACATAGCAACCAGCTTTTAAAAGATTTGACTATCATTTTAGAATAGTATATTCTCTTATTTCCCTTCTACTTACAAGGAAGCAGGCAGTAAGAGCATTTCTACTAATGTTTATCTCCATTAGTAGATGAAGGAATAAGCTGTTTAACAATAATTTGTTACAGATATATAGAGGAAGTTATATAAATGAAACACATAAGATTTTTCTGAACTATATTCAGATCGTCTGGAAAACAAAGATTATTATCAACTCTTATTCCTGGGTCGTCTATATATAACCGATAACCTCTTGAAAATAATTTGGGAAGGTATTGCAGCAACTTATTATATCTGTGTTACATAATTAAAATTACCGTGTATGGCATATACAGTATAATAGTTACGAAATAATGCGCCATTATTTGCCGTTCGCCACTTCTGAAGGTTTGCGAAGGTTGCGGTTTATTACGCTAGATCACAGTCTGCTGCATGATGATTAGCTGACCACTTTTAATACAAGAGTTCTTGAATTGTGAGGAGGTGTCTTAAATATCATAAGGGACCCTGCACGACAAACAATAGCATGGTCGTATGATAGGTATACGAATAAAATTTATGCAAATGTTTTACTTTCTCTAGCACGTACTACTATGTACCTAAAGGAAAAGGGTATTGTATTCCACCCAAAAAAATAGATACCGAGATTTCACCGCAAAAAAGGTTTTAAGATGCCCTGCATCAAAAACTCATTTTTAGAAAAAAATTCGCGCGCACGCGTATGTGTGTGTACCTGTGGATAGCACAACTCAAAAACAAAAAGTCAGTTAAATGCCAAACTTGGTAGTTAAGTTTGGTATATTCCATGGAGACGACACGAAGAATTTTGTGAATATACCCCTACCCCAAACTACCCTTTGCATAGAACATTTCTCGAAATTTTAGATTTTCTAAAAAATGACTCTTAACGATTTTAATTAAAACGCCATACATTAAACATATTTACATGGGAAACAAAATGTATATACCTACTGAAATTCTTAGGAATAGCTCCTGATGTCCTTTTCATAACGAATAACTTTTGCATAGCTGGTAAATCGTAAGAGATAGGCAAAACCTTACTACGCAAAGATTTAGAGCTCGTTAAGACACATAATTTATATCATATACAGCTTTTTGGGCGCTAAACGTTTCCGAGATATTCCCTATTATTGGTTTCAATTTTTAAATACTTAAAAAGTTTCTCAAATTGGAAGTTCTCGAACGTTTCATATCTCCTTTGTTTTACTACTGGTCATGTAAAGAGAACCGAATTTCAAGAAAAATCGTACAAGAAGATTTTACTGTTTCTTTAGCATATTGTATATACCTTAATTCCCTTCTACCTGTATGAAGCTAAGTAATAAGATCATTTCTGGTTACTTTTATCTTGATGACTATAATGTACATTTGCTTTTTTTTGCAAAACAGATACAGAAAAGTCGTGTGAATGGAGTACATATGGCTATTTTGAGGAGATTATTGTGCAATAGTAAAGAAAAGAAAAGAGCCATGATCTTAGCTGCGCTTATCAGTTTCTAAATGCCTTTATCTGTCTTATATGTAGTTATGCAGCTTCAATATGAGGCACAAAAAATAAAGTGTTGGAAGTTCTCACTAAAATGAGTGACATGTATATACAGAAAAAGCTAGTAATAATAACATAATTCAGCGAATAAACTATCTAGTGTCTTTACAACTTTTTAAAAAGGGAGTATCGAGTATTGATGTTCAAAAACAGTATATCGAGTATTGATAAATAGGGTATCGTGCCATCACTAAGTTGGACTAACTATTAATAAATAAACGTTGGTGCCTAAAACTTTAATGTACGTCTGCGAAAATAATAGAAGTGAATAAGTTTTAAGTTTAGGTGAAAATTAATTATTCGTGACAAATCTATGGCTTCATTTCAATGGTTTACAACTTCATAACGTCGTATTGTCGTTCATTTTTCACTATGTCGCTATGTCTAGATGAAGCTTCAAAGACGTTATAACAGAAAACGGTGAAACGAATACGCTACTTCCTCTCAAAAATCAACTTCCATTTAATTATACCCGCTTTCTCCCAAATATAGTGGCTGAGGAAAAGTGGACAAAAAGGAACACAGAACGCCTCATTTGCATTTTTATTAAGAAAAGTTGCCCCCAAAGTGAAGATATTCGCACAGGATATAACTAACTTTGGTTCTTCTTGCTCTTATTCTTTAGTCTTTAAGGCAGAAGAGAGGGGAAAAAAGGGAAATAAAACGCGGAGAAGATGGTCCTAAAGGGATAGGCAATAAACGTAATGATGACGTAATATCCGGTAGAAGGAAGCAATCTTGAAAACCATAACGAGGAACGAAAGAAGTGTAGAAGTTGAAAAATGGCGATATGAAGCAATAATGGCGAGATTCTCCCGCCTGTGTACATTTATACTTACTTGCTCGGCTAGGAGACGGGCTTTGTTGCCAGTAAGATCTACAGATTTTGTAACTGACCACATTCGAATCTATTTTTGAAGCACCTTATTTTAGTGTTTTTTTTTTTATCCCGAAGTGATGAAACAGAAGAAACGCCAATCAAACATCAGATCGCTTGTGTTTGATGTGTGCAGATAACCCTTGGTGCGTTAAAAGAGTTCTCAACTCAACAGAGATTTTTCAAGTTCAAACCGTTAAGTGGAGAACTGACCGAGCAACCTTCCTTTTCGCCTTCTTGCTTATCAGCGGAGATGGTCAGGATTGCGCTTATTGGGTGGTAAACCGAAATTTGCTCTCGCCAGTTCTCCTCTGGCAGGCTTTAACTTGAAATAGCACCGTTGAGTTCTGCAACTATTTTAACACACCGAAGTGCATCTGTTCATGTCAAATACCGGCAGTTGTGCTTCCTGGAATAGACTTAGATAAACGTGAGCTGCCATTGAATGCAGATCTGGGTGCCAAGGTTGCTGTTTCAATTCTGACCAATAGTACCCTTAAGTGTGCTTAAAAAGCTCTAAGCCCATGTCAGTAGATTTACTGGCATGTAAATCTGGCATTTACTCCTACGAGACGAAATTCCAGCCGCGCTGATATGACATCTTTAACAAACAAAATACGTTTTTAAAGTTAATACATAGCTATTTTGCATTAGTACTTTATTTTTTTTAATCTGCATCATATTTTATTAAATTAAAATCCAATATAAATATTCGCTTTAGTTTAGTTTCTGTATGTTATGTCTAGAAAAGGCTCACAACCCGTATGAGTCAAATTGAACGCGTGTATTCAGCCACAAAAATCGGAGCAAAGCTAGAAAGAAAGCATGATAACCAATACCTACTTCATGCTGCCATTTCATTCCTAACACTTGAATCAGTCGTCACGATAGCTTACCCTCAATGCTGCGATTCCAATGTGAGTTGCAAGTTACTCACTGCTCATTTAGCGCTCAACCAGTTTGTTGCAACAGAAGTACGCAACAAGAGAATAATAATTACCAAAATATAAATTGTATGCCCAAATGTGAAAATTATGAAGAATAAACCCCAAAATATATTGAAATGTATGTTTTAAAGATGGACATCTTTATTTGGAACAGGTTCACTTAATTAATTCATGAGATTTTGAACTCGATTACAATATATATATACAGTGGATACCAGCTCATTGTAATATTGCTTTAAACGAGGCAGCAAATAAACTTTCAAAAAAGGAAATCCAAATCTTACTACCATCAAGGAAAGAGGTCTCCTATAACAACATGAAATTAATTATCTATTTGCTCAAAAATCAAAAGTAGCCAAGAGGATATGCTTCCTGAACGAATAAAGAACCATCATTGCAAGCATAACATAGAGGCATTGTTTGGTCAAGCTCCTCTATCAAATTGGAGTATTTAACAACCCTTCCTACCTATTATGTAAGTCAACTGCACATATAGACTCCGACCACGTTTACCACTGCCTGTCATCAACTAAGATCGCCGATCGCTATTACAGTGCATATGTTGTATTTTATTATTTTATTGTTAGTGTATATTTTATCTGCACGTTCTGTTGTTGTTCTTAGCCAATAAGGTGTATATTTTAGTGCCCCTGCATTAATAAAAAAAAAAAAAAAAATTAGAGAGAGAGCCTAAATTCGGCAAACCTTGCTTACATAAGCGTCATAAAAAGGTTTATAACAGATCATACCGTTATACACAGATCGAATGTATAAAGTTTGGAATGAAATATCCACAGATATTGTCTTGTTCGTATTTAAATGCATTTCTGTGTAACACCAAAAATGGTTTTCCGTCAAATAGGACCTGAAATCAGAAGTTCGTCAGAAAGAACAGGAGTTTCCAGTGCTGAAAAAGTCATACATATCAATCCAGTGGTTTCCTAGATTATCCATACAGAGGCACATGCGCATACACACATAGACAAATTTTCTCTCTATAATATATTAGTGTATATTTCATCCTATTATGGTTTATTCCTTTTAGAAAGTGAATTCTCATATACGAGTACGTTTAAGCTGAATGTATGAAAACATTAAATTCTGGAACTACTTACTGCAAGAATTTTATTTCCAAAAGTCATTTAAGAGCACGCCATTTAACTATTTGCCTATTTTGTTCTTCTGTTTAGAACAGTAGGTTTTATATTAAATATGTTTTATTGTTACTGGTGTAAAATATAGTAATTTTATAGCGCCTATTGCTATCTATTTTATAGTGTGTGTGTGTGTATATCTGTGTGTGCTTTTTACTTGCTGGAGGGCTTCTTATGGTTCTTAGACAGGGTGTTTTTTTTTTTTTTTAAACAGTACCGGAGTCTGGTCAGGAGTCCGGCGCTGTATCCCCGTTTACGTCCCCCCCCCCCTAAGTTTACTGTATGATTACTGGTTTTACTGTTCCTTTACACAAACATACACACATTGCACAAACATTTAAAACCCATGCCTAAGGCGGGACTTGAAGCCACGATCCCTTGCCCACGAAGCACCAAAGAGAGACGCCTTAGCGAGGGTAGCCATGGTGACCGGCGGGTGTTAGGGTTACAGGTATATTGTAAATGATACCTTTCTATATATATATGCGATGGTTGGGGGAATGTTACATAAACAGACGAAAGGACAAGGGGTTAACCACTTGTATGGACAATGAATAGTACTAAACTATCGTAACACACTAATTTGTTACGATAGTATACAAGGCAATATGGCCTTCACGGTGCAAAAGAATGACAACACAGTACACATACAGTTGACATGGCAACCCTAGGCCTAAAGACCCTCAAAGTAGTCCCCTGCTACTGTCACCACTGGGATGTGGGAGGCGCTAAATAACTTTCGCTGCAGCATTTGCCGCACAATGTGTGAATCGGGCCGTTCGCGCATAGCACTAGCAATATTCTCTCGTGTTGCAAACCGCCTATCACGTAGTGGTTCCTTAATCTTTTGAATGAGATCAAAGTCACAGGGTGAAATGTCGGGAGAGTACGGTGGGTGCTCCAATTCTTCCCATCCCCACCGTCGCAGTAGCTGCCCTACACACTCTTGTTTTATGTGGTTTTGCCTTGTCGTGCAGGATTATTGCACTGTCCATAAGATCCGAACGTTTCTCCCGAACTCCACGTCGTACCTGTTACACCACGAAATCCTTGTAGTCCTGTGCGGTCACTGTTCTGCCATGTGAAACAAAACAATGGAAAACAATGAAACCCCTGACGTCATACGCGACGATCAGTTCTGGTGCGTATGCCCTGGCCCAAAATTCATTGATGGCGATTATTCGTGACAAGAAATCATCGCCGTCCAGTTGCCAGAGTGCAAGGTGGTCGGAGCATATTGCATAGCGCACCCACTTTGAACTTCCGTTAGTGCATGCGGTACCCACCTCGATGCGATTTTGCGTAGTTGCAGTTCATTACGCAATATACTGTGCACGGTGTGTTTCTCGGTGCCACTTGCCCTCTCTAACTCCAGTAGCGTCCATCGTCTATCTTCACCCAGGAGCTGCTCGATGACGACGCGTGCCACGTCGGGCCGCACACTGACAGGTCGTCCCGAATGTTGCTCATCACTGGTTGACACACGTCCTTGCTGAAACTTTCCTACCCACCGCGCTACTGTACGGTATGGTAGAATATTATTCCCAAGGGCTTCCATTAATTCACTGTGAAATTCCATTGCATTTCTTCCTCGCAGGACTGCTATGTTAATGTAAGAGCGCTGCTCAACATGGGTTACTTCCATCTCGCACGACACTCACCAACTGACTGATTTCACAGCCCTCGCTGCGCTACTACCAGCTATCACAAAGACGTGTTCTGCATACGCACTATGCCTGCAGAACTTCCACACGACACATAGACGTTTGTGATCCGTTCACACATCTACAAGAAAAAAAAATAGTTGCTATGATTTTGCCCCAACCCTTGTATGTATCTATTGTCGTGTGTTAGTTACTTTTACTTTCTCTACACGTACTATATACATAGTGTATAGAGGAACTACTGTATTCCGCCCAAAAATACGATACCGAGATTTCGCCGGAAATATATGTTTTAGGTCCTCTGAATCCGAAAAAAAAGCATTTTTAGATAAAAGTTCGTGTGTGAGAGAGAAAAAGAGAGAGAGGCGGTCAGCATAGCTAAAAAACTAAAAGATGTTAAACACAAAACTTGTGCTTTAAGTTCAGTATCTTCCAAGATGCGACACGAAGATTTTCAAGAAAATCCTCCCACCCTAAGCAAACCTTTACATGAACAAATTTTACAAACAATTGTTTTCCCAACAATGACTGTAGAAATTTTGATTAAAATACTGAATATTAAAGTATTTACATCAAAAATAGAATGTTTATCTTGAATTTTTGGAGACCTGCTCATTCTAGATGAATTTTTCTGAATTTTGCACAACTGGGAAACCGTAATAGATACACAAAAACTTTCTACACAAAAATGTAGATCTCGCTCAAATACTGATTTATGTACTATATAGTTTTGTTGTAGTTGAACGAGAGTGACGGGCGATGTGTACACATTATAGAGCTATGATCATTTTATCAATCTTCATAAAATTACAATTAAATCCACCTTCAAATTATATTTTCAATAACAATCCATATTATAAATAAAATTTATTGTAATCCATTATTCAACTCAACACGTTTTAGGATTAGCAACGATACCTCGACGATATTCAGATTTTCCGAGATATTCCTTGTTATTGGTTTCAATTTCAAACTACGCGTCTTCTCAAACGCGCCCCTTTCGTTTCATCTCTCTTTTGCTTTTCTGAAAATGCAAAGCGAAACGGACTTCCATTGTTCACATATTGATGAGATTTTAAAAGATTTGACTATCACTTTAGCCTGGTGTATTTCCTTATTTCCCTTCTGCTTATAAAGGATCAAATATTAAGTCCAATTGTGTTATATTTATCTCGTATGATACGATGTAGATAAGAATAATCTTTTATAAGAACAGTTTGTTTGCATAAATAAAGAAAGTTATGTGAATACAACACATCTCACCGTCTAACAGATTTCCCACAAAACAGTCACATAATTTACTACCTGATTTTTTTTTTTTTTTTTTTTTTTACTCGGTATAGACTATGTACTATTGTTTTACCTCAATAACGCAACCTGTAGTGTGAGATCATTGGCCTTCCATCAAATATTCAAACTCAGTTTCGATACAGATTCGCTACCCCGAAGCCTATATACTCAACGTTACGCTTTCGGCCTCGCGCTCTTAGGGGGTTTGTCATAAAATATACGTAGTAAGTGAATACTGAATTAAATAACGTTATAGTTTATACTTTACAAAGAGAATATTAGTAAATCTAAATTTTGGATATGAATATTTAATATTTCTATACGATTCTGTCATGTTTTAATTGTTAAATGATGGTACCTATTTCAGTGCTTAGATTACTGACTTTCAACTTGTTGTAGTGCTTACTTGCCTGCCTATTTTAAGTTGTGGCGAAGCCATAAATTTCCCATTTGGCTGATATTATGTAGAATGCCCACAAGTACATGCATCAACACAAACACATGCATCAACACAAACACATACTTGGTTACAAAACAACGAAATAATTAGAAGTTGTTGGAAAAAGAATACATACAGAAGGTTACCCCACTGAAGCTCGGACTTTTTACTTATGCGAGATAGCCTTTCGCCACTACCTATTGTGTTAAATGTGATGCTAACTATGGTTCTGCAGCGCAATTTTCGTTCTAGAAGACTGAATCTAAGAACAGGAAGGAGGAAGTTAACCCACTCCTACTGGCAGACTTTCCAAAGCCTTAAATTGTGTTGGGACGCCGTGAAGCAAGATGCTGTTTTAGCAGATCAAATCCGCAAAAATTCATTGATGAGGAGTCTAGCGACTTTAAATGGCATCATGTTGACACCTGATTCCACATCTCACAATGGTGCGAAGGTCGAGAAGTATAAACCGGATGCTTTATCCATGTGAATCCGAACATTTGGGAGATATTCACCATAACAACTGGGGAGTATCTTTATCAAAATTTGGGTCCATAGCATTTTTTTTGGTCATAGACTGCATTAATTTTTATATTGTTGGCAACTCTGTGGATGATTAGTTTCCCCTGAGAGAAGAACCTGCAACTATCATGAACCCTTGGGAAACTTTTCCTTTCTCTCTCTCTCTCTCTCTCTCTCTCTCTCTCTCTCTCTCTCTCTCTCTCTCTCTCTCTCTCGCTCTCTCTCTCATGGAGTTGGAGGGCCCCTTTTGGTCTACTTTATGGTAATAAATTGCCCAGAGTTCATTTGCGTGATCTAGATAAACCCATACTTCATCTAAAGACACCATTCATTAACATTTTTCAACTGCCAAGTAGTGTTTATAGTCTTCTTGCGTTGGTGAAGCTTTCTCTGATATACCGCTCTTACAAGGCTTTATGGCGTCTTTCTATACCCAAATTGCTGTGTATTACTTGTTAAACGGTCTTTTTAGATGTCCCAATGTTTCTTTGTTTTGGTGGGTTTTCTTGAGTCACTGCTGCCCTCACCCTTTTGATCGTGCTGATTGTGCTATTTTCCAGCTAGTTTATGTTGCCGGTTGGGCCTTAGATGGGAATTCATTTTCATGTAGCCGTGTTATACAATCCATATACTTATGGTAAGAAGAGCTTTTTTTTCACCCTTCCACTATTCATTAAATGGCTGAAATCGGCAATCGGAAAACCCGATATTGTACCCCTGCCACGAATCAGTGATTTTTAAAGTCATTACGAAGTAAACCTTGTCCTAGACTTACCCAGAAGATTGCAGGCACAGGCAGTGAGCTCTAGCCACAGCAAATATATGCGTTTTGACCAATGCCATGAGTGGGAAGGTGGTCCAAAGTCGTCCGAACAACCCTCCGACAAAAACTTACACAGAGATCGACACCTTAAGGTTGTTAAATTATTCCTCAGATATTTTACCCTATTTACTATAAATACAGATAAGTCAATAAAAGCACAACTCTGGAGGTTTGCTAAACTGCTCTTCAGATATTTTATTACCTCTGGAAGAAATAGACTAAATATTCTGATGTATTTTCTGTTGTACAGTGATTTTTTTATTCTACATTTTCACACTTTCAAAGTGTCCACGCATATTCACTTTTTGTTCAACTAAAATGGCCAGTATTTATTGTAAGATTACAAGATGAAAATTATCCTAAAAAAATACATATATATATGTATATTTTATGAAAATATGCTTAATTTTAGAGGTTAAGATTTCTAACGTTATAAAAGTATAATATTCAGTATACAAAGTTACAGAAATGTACCCTTATAAAGTTGGTATGTGTGATTCAAAGCTACAATCCAGAAAATACCAATCAATTTTCTAAAATTTTGAGGCACGTGAAACATTTTGATTATGCAAATTAATGGCATCATCCTTTTATGAAATATTTTATATCTTTCAAAGTATTTATCCTTTGAGTTAAATTTGGTATTCATATTAACATTGAAACAATTCAAGCATAGCAGAACTTTCAGAAAAATCTATACAGAAATATAGAAATTATAATTTCATTCCCAGTGTCCCTAAACAATTTAACGACCAGCATCAGCCAACTGGAAGACATGTGATCTCAGAGAACAAACGTTTCAAGGAGTGAAAGTTGCCTTAATTAAATCTCATCTTTCAAATAGGCAACAATTTGTGAAAGTAAATGGGAGAATATCCTCTACTAAGATAATGAACGTAGGTGTTCCTCAAGGTTCCTTTTTGGCCATATTTGTTAATAATGTATATAAATAATAAATGAGTTACAATACAATAGAATAGCTTATATTTTAATGATACCACGATTTTGAAGCCATCTGATGATATACAATGTAGATATGGATGAAAGTTTAAAAAATCTGATGTGTTCCATTCACATGACTTTCTCTACATCTCCTTAAAGTTATTGTTAAAAAGCTTATTCTTCTACATACTTCATGCTAATCGAGATAAACATTAATAGAAATTCTCTTTATTATTTACTTTATTACTCTCTTAGAAGATAAACAGGGGAACATACTAGGTTAAAAAGACGTCAAATCTATTAAAATCTATTTGCCATGTGATTGAAATTCGTTTCTTTGCATGGCCAGGAGTTTACAAATTCCCGTATGAGAAAAGTTTTAAGTACATATTGAAAACTGAAACTAATATCAAGGAATATTTCAAAAATAGTCAGCTCCACGAAAAATGTATATGACATAAATTATGTGGTTTGACGATGTCTATATTTTTTGTATTACGTTTTTTGCCCATCCCTTACGGTTTACTATTTATGGAAAAATCAACAAAATTCATCCAGAATAAAGAGGTCTTCGGAGGCCATTCTTATAAAATTCAAGATAAAGATTTAATATAATATGTAAATATCTTTAATACACGTATTTTAATCAAAATCGTTACAGCCATTTCAGAACACCAAAATGTTTGAACTTTTTACCATGTAAAGTGTAGTTTGGAGTGGAGGAATTTTTTTTTTCAAATTTTCGTGTTGCAAGATATTAAATATCAAGTTTGTATTTTATCAACTTTTTGTTTTTGCTTTATCATGTTCACAGGCACACAGGTTTAAATAAATAAATCAAGAGAAAGAAGCAAGGTGGGAAGGCCGTGAAAGAAGTGGACGCCTGTTGATACATCCCGGAGCGCTTGAGTGCAATATAGCTTATAAAACTCCAAATTATATTCCTGTCTTCATTCATAGCCTAAACAGATATATCCGCATTTCATCATTAAGGAACTAGATTATGTAAGTGAAATAGAGATGAGTTAAAACTCTAAAGAAAAATACTGCGAATCCCGAAGCATGTTGGAGACGTAAAGTTAGGCTTATGGATACACATTTCCTCAACGCAAGGTTTAATAAATATACAAACAAAAATGCAACCACATTTCCTGAAGTACTTTTGGGAAGAAAATCTGAGTTTCATGATACCTAAAGGATTATTTGCATGCAATTACTTTACTTCAAGGGATACTTTGAATGACACATGTTTACTGGCGAAGGAAGCATTTTATAACAAACTGAATGAGACATACATTCGTAAGGATGATATCTGCGTGCTTAAAATGTATGGGATCAGTTTAATTTGTGAAATGAATTTAGTGATGTGTACTTAACCTCGCTGATGCTTTTAATACATTCAGAGACTAAACACTGAAAACACAGGAAGTTGACCCTGATATTACCTTGCATCTCCTGGAGTTACATTTGCTTCTATATGAAGGCATTGAGTTAGAATTGCTACTGGACTTCAGTTTCTCATAGTTGAATCTGGAAAAAGAGAAATTTTATGACAGATTTCCCATCGTTATGCTGAAGTTAATAACATTTACATATAATTTCTCGGAAACTCTCACAAATTATTAAATACGAAGACGCAAATAACCAATATGGTTAAGTGTTGACCCACTCTCTTCATTACTGAGGATTTGAATTGGCTTCTCCAGACAAAGATTAATGTAGAATGAAGATATGGTCTTAATACATGCATCCTAAGAGTTTCTATGTACATATATATATATATATATATATATATATATATTCTAATTTATTATATGCTATACATTCTAATTATATATTCTAATATATAACAATTTACCATTCCTGCATAAACCCTAAGGTCGGTCTCGTCTTCAAATAAGTTAATTTCTCACCTTGCAACTCGAAAGAAGTACGTTGGTCATTATATGGCGTTATAAATAAGCTCTTAGAATGAAATAAGGCTAACAAAAATCCATCCAGCACTACAATTTGACACTCATGCTGGTTAAAGCTCTATTTTGAATGTAATAACAATCTCAAAGCATGCTAAAACTGACATACAACCAAACCGGCATCTATTGATATGAAATCCGAACAGATAATGTTCAGCAGCCTATATGCTGAAATGAGTGTATTGGTTATACCAGAAGCCCTCGTGTACTCCTGCCAATATGATGCAGTTTTACCATATTAGGGCTTTGAAAATCTGAAGCTTATTTACATCTGTACGGATTCCTTTACCCATCGCATCACAACAGCAGATGTATACCGAGACAAACTACATTTCTTGAGCACCTAGATACATCTTATTTGCTGAAAGCCATATTGCCACGTAACACAATCCAAAAAAAAAAAAGTTGGAAAAGCGCAAAGACAAAGCCTGCGGAAAAATCACCCAGCATTCTGTCGCTCTGGGATTTAAAAGGTACGCTCTCGATATCGATAGTGGTATGATCAGAGAGATTAAAGCCATAAAACCAATCACCATTAAGCAGCACTTCACATTTGACAGTTATGATAATTGCCTTAAAAACAACGAAATAATAAAAACACCGGTGAATTTGATCATGTCACAACAGCATAATGCTCCGCTTGAAAAATTCAACAAAATAATTCTGTCTCCTCATGTTATTAAAACAGTGAATGCTGATGATGGAATATTACTTACGTTTATGGTCATTACAGCGACGTGGACGTATCATGAGGGACATCATCCGTAGCGTGGGAGCATAAAATGGAGGTTTACCCAACCATCACTCCCATGCAGCTAGCAAATGTCTGATGAAGAGACAGAAGAACAATAAGAATAAGGGAACGGAAACCTGTCAGTAGAATAAATACATAATGGTGGTCTCAAGCTCAAATAAAATAGAAGAGATACCTATGTCCCGTGCTCTATTAATTACATGTTAATTGACTTTATATAAAAATCACAAGAAAATACGAATAGGAGCTGAAAATACTGGCAACACTTTATATGTTCCATTCACATCGCTTACCCTACCTGTTTTGCAAACACACTATCCTAAAAATAAATTATTCCTTTATCTATCTCATTCTAACCCCAATAAACATTAGCAGAAATTGCTATCACTTGCTTTCTTGTAAGTAGATATCTTGTAAGTAGATTGATATCTTTTAACTTCATTAAAATACAATACAAATTTAGGGCACCAAAAATTCTTTCTTGAGAAAAGTTAAATATTTTAAAATTGTCAACAATAACAAGGAATACCTCGAAAATGTTTAGCCTACAAAAAAATTATAAGTAATAAATTGCATGTTTAAATCAGATCTACACTTGTATGCCTGGTAAGCTTTCATCTATCTCTTACAGTTTACCACTTATATAAAAGTCAACCAAATGAACAGGTCTTTATAGGATATTCCCAGAAAGTTCTAGAAAGTTCTTGTTATAAAATATCTTAAACATATGGCAGTAAATTAAAATAATAAGAGCCATTTTTGAGAAAACCAAAGTTTCCGGAAAATGTGCCATGTAAAATGTAGCTAGTGGTGAGGGAGGGATTTTTCCGAAAATCTTCGTTTTATATTATTTTAAGTTAATGCTGAACTTAAATACTACGTTAAATATTTGAAGCTTTGTCGATGTTGATTATTACAGATGGATTCATTGGATAGCAACCGAGTTAAATTGGAATCTGAGAAATCCAAGTTAACTCGGTTGCTATCCCATGAATCCATCTGTAATTAAATACTACGTATTGGTATTTAATGGTGCTATATTTTTTTATTAAGGGGATCTCAAAACATATTTTTCGATGAAATCTCGACACTGAATTTTTGTGTGCAGCCTTCTCCATCTACTACCTATAAGTAAAAAAGGTGAAGATCACTCATGCAGTGATCTGCTTTGTTCCAATCATATAACTTTCTCTAAATTTTTGTAACAAATTATTGTTAAAATGTTATTCTTCTGTCAACATAAACATTACCAGAATATGTTTTTACTACTTGCTTCCTTGTAAATAGAAAGGAAATAAGGGAATACACTAGAGTAAATGAGTAGCTGATTGCTATATAGCTGATTTATACATGGTTGAACCCGTTTCTTTGCATATTCCTGTGTGAAAAATGTTAGTATTTTAAAATTGAAACGAATAACAAGGACTATGTAATATATGTTCAAAATTGTGTTTTAGCGAGATCTCATTTTTGTGCAGTAAGTTTTTATTTATCTTTTACGGTTTACCAGTTGTGCAAAATTCAGCAAAATTCATCCAGAATAAAGAGGTCTTTAGAGATTATTCTCAGAAAAATAGATACATATTTTATTATGTTATTATGTTAATTTTCGGAAATTTAATCAAAATCGTTATCATTTTTGAGAAAATCAAAATGTTCTAAATTTGTTCCATGTAAAGACTAGTTTGGGGTGGAGGAATTTTATTTCAAAATTTTCGTGTTGCAACCTTGGAATATATTAAACTTGAATACCAAGTTTGGTATTTTGCCGACTTTTAGTTTTTGAGCTATCGTGTTCAGACACACGCACACACACATGCATGTGGATCTTTTTCTAAAAATGCTGTTTTGGGATACAGGGAACTCTAAAACGTGTATTACCGGTATCAAATTTTTGGGTGGAGCGACCTTCTCTACCTATGTACAATTTATTAAGAAGAGAAAGTACTAAAAAACACGAAGAAACACAGGTTCGTTAAATTATAAAAACTTCAATAACCTGCACGCGGTGCAGGGGCAGGTTTCCCCCGCCATCGCATTCCACTAATGCTCCATCTTTATTCCATGTATGATCGCTTGCGGTGCAATGGTCGTAAAATCGGGCGCTAAACAAAAAAAAAAAAACAACAACAAAAACAAACAAACAAACAAAAAAGTCAACAAAACAAGTTCAGATCATTCTTCTATATTTGTTTATGTCATTCTTTTCGTCATTATTTTGTTTTTGTGTTAGTATTGTGTGCATATATCTCTCTTAGGTGTATTTCTTTACCTCAATAGCGTACACTAATCATCGAAAAACGGTTTACTATGTGTTGTGCACTTAAGATGCTGTATTGATTTAATTGTTTGTTTGTTTTCACACAAGCCATGTGTAGGACAGATGCGTTATTTAATTATGTTTTTTTTTTTTCCTGTTCACTCTTTTCATTTTTTATTATTTTATATATTACAAAAGCAGGCGCGGTCTCTCAGTCCATGAAATTACTGAAAATCAGTGTGTTTACTGGTATTTAAAATTATTTATAAAACCTTATGTGTTCCATTCATATGACTTTCTCTACATCGCAGCAACAAATTATTGTTAAAAAGCATGCTCTTTATCTACTTTATGATAATCGAGATAAATATTAGTAGAAAGTGGCTTAATTACTTCATTCATCGCCGATATAGCCAACTAGGTTAAAGGATGTTAAGCGACTATAGCAAGTGGTTTACCTGCCCTTTATTATTTTTGGAGATAGGCAATACTTCATATTCTGTAAGCAATAAGGTCAAAATTACCATGCTTGTTGACCATTTGGTAATCACTCAAATCTAGCCTGCTTTTAATAGGAATATAGACCTTAGCACCAATAGTTACGTCCATTCCAAAAGCATGAGCTTAATAACTCCTGTTACAGTACATGTGATACCAATAGGATCGCTGTAACGTTCTACAACGTAAATTATAACGAATGGGAGTCACACAATAGTAATAACAGTTATAAAGAGATCAGAAGCGGAGAGGGAGACATGTGTGACACTATTTCTACCAAGTTTGATATTTTACCGACTTTTCGTTTTTGAATTATCGTGTTCACAGACGCAGTGACTGTAGCTCAACTGGTTAATTTCATGTTCATCACCTTCAGTATGCCAGTGGTTCGGGTCCCACAGTCTGCATGCACTTCTTTTCTTCTTTACGTGTTATCCATCAAGGTAGATTGTCAATGAAATCCTGCAACAGCTGATAAATTACATAGACATCATCTGACAGTTCTTCCCGCTTGTCCATTGTGATTCGCTCGCCCATCGACTCTTGGAATGCTCAGGTAAAGGATTAATATGGACATGGCTCTTTAACCGATGTCGGGGGTGGACTGGTGACACCTGGCAGCCTTCAGCAATGGATATTTTGCACCTGAATTTTCCCTGGACACGTCCTGCATTGTGGAGAGCTCTTATTTGGACAGTAATAGGTACCTATGCTTGGCTTAGTACCTTAGACACGACAGATGACTGTGTGGTTTCAGCTTTACGCAGTTTTTTGTATGCAGATGGTTTGCGACAACAGAATCACCTCCTTTAAACCCTGCATAAACAAGCTATGAGCACCTGATTGATTCTATATCGGTCCGGAATGATCTTGGATGCGAAATCATGCATTATTCTTCTTTCTGCTGGGTTGTTGTAATGTAGAGCTCTTGTTTCTCCTGAAATAAAGTTCCTAACTCCCAAAGGGAGCACAATCCCATTACAAACTAAAAAAAAAAAAAAAAAAGTACAAACTTCGTTCATTGTTCGTCACCCTAATACATTTAGGTGTAAACTAAAAGGCACACGAATGAAGAACAAAAGGCAGTTCATTTTACGTGTTCTTCAGTTTTCGATCCTTAATTTTCATTCTAATTGTTTGAAAAAGAACTTCACTAACGCTTTAAATGTTACTGGACTGATAAATTTGGAATAAACATAAAAAAGAAAATAACAATAAAAGAAACTAACAAGCAAGTTAAAAAAATATTCTGATATCTGACATGCTTTTGTGCCAAATCAGGAAGAAAAAAGCGGGGAAAAATTGTCAACGTTTCGGGAAGATTCGAACCTGAATCAAGCATCTTGGAACTCAAAATAACAGCTCGCTTTAACCAAATACACTGTTTAGCTATAGCTTGCAGCCCCAAAGTCCAAAATGTTGGCCTGCAGAAGATGGGTCTTGGAAACGATGTTTATATGTTAGACTGTAATCTGTGGGTTGCTTAAAACCAGAGAATAAGGGACAGGTGAACCACCTGGTATATATATATATATATATGATGTGTCCCATTAACACGAATTTCTGTACATCTCTGTAACAAAGTATTGTTAAAGACTTATTCTATCTACTTCAGGCTAATCGAGATAAAATTATCAGAAATGGTCTAAATATTTGCTTCCTTGTAAGTAAAAAGAAAATAAAGGAATGCACAAGACTAAAATATTAGCCATTTTTTTTAAAAGCTGGTTGGCATATGGATGAAATCCACTTTTATGCAGGGCCAGGGGTTTACAACTTTCCGTGTCCAAAATACATTTTACAAGTCAAACAAATAACAAGGAATTGAACTAAAAAAACGTATATGATATAAATTGTGCGTTTTAAAGTGATCTACATTTTTGTGTAGTAAGTTTTATCTGTCTCTTAAGGTTTACCAGTTACGCCAAAGTGCATCAAAATTCTTTCAGAAGAGAGAGGCATTTAGAAACTATTCCCAGAAAATTCAAGATATACATTTTATTTACCATATAAATAGCTTTAATGTACGGCATTTTAACCAAAATTGTTTACCCATGTTTTAGAAATACAAAGCTTTCGAAATTTTTCCATGTAAAGGGTTTTTTGGGGTGGGGGATTTTTTTTTCAAAATCTTCGTGTCGCATCTCTGGAAGATATTAAACTTAAATACCAAATTTGATATTTTACCGACTTTTCGTTTTTGAGTTATCGTGTCCACAGATATACGGACACACAGACACAAAGACACACACACACACACACATACACACGGACCTTCTAATGAAAATACTTTTTTGGATCACGGGGACCCTAAAACGTGTATTTCCAATGAAATCTCGGTTTCGAATTTTGGGGTGGAACGCAATACCTTCTCTATATACTGCACATAGTTCGTGTAGAGAAAGTACATCCCTTCAAGTGGAAATGCGGTACTTAACACACCAATCGCTTGCCATCTGCTGGAACAATGTTGAATCTTCTCCACTGACTATGTAGTAAGCAAGAACGCCACCAGGTAGCAGTAATTGACGAAGTATTATAATGATTGTTTCTCCTGATCGCAGCGGTCTCTGCTGAGTAATGCTAAACCTCGACCACTGACTGTGTAGTGTTATAACACGCCGCCAGATGGTAACACACGTCGTTTAACTCATTGCTGCCGCTAAATGCTCCGAAAATTGATATTTTATTTCAAAGTTGAGAGAAAGCATGTCTATTTGAACCCTATTCCAGAAAGCTTTGGCCCTTGTCTATTACTGTCACCTGCACTGGTCACTTCTCACCGGCTGCTGCTGTGAAACTTGTTCAGGACTGAATCAGAACATTTATCTTGTTATAATATATATCTATACAGTTACTGTTAAAATACATAACTTACTATTTCGTTAATAATAATAAATGTTTTGCATAGACATATTTTAAAGTCTCAAATCACATGTGGTAAAGCATTTACCCTCCACCTTAAAATTCAATTTCGAGGTGTGAGCGGAAATATATTTTTAGGGCCTCCTGTATCCAAAATAAGCATTTTCAGAGAAAGATACCTGTGTGTACTTGTGAACACGAAAACTCAAAAAAGAAAAATCGGTAGTATAGTATCTTCCAGGCATGCTACACGAAGATTGTGAGAAAAATATTTTCTCGCCGAACTACCCATTACATGCAACCTTTTTTAGAAAATTGTGATTTTATAAAAATGGCAAAGATATTTATTTACTTGACAAATAAAATTTATATCTTGAATTTTCTCGGAATAGGCTCTGAAGATTATTTTATTCTGGATGAATCTTACGGAATTATGCACATTTAAACACACAATTTATGTTATATACAATTTTTTTCGTGGAGTTGATCGTTTTTGAGTTATTCCTTGTTTTTTATTTCACCTTTAAAAAACATACTTTTCTCATACAGGAATTTGTCAACTCCTGTTCAAACAAACAAAGGGACTTCAGTCACATAGCAACCAGCTTTTGACTATCACTTTAACCTATGATAGTCCCTTATTTCTCTACTATTACGTACAAGGAAGCAAATAATAATACTATTTCTGCTAATTTCTTCTCGAGTAGCATGAAGTAAATAGAAACATAGGATTTTTAACAATAATTTGTTGCAGAGATGTAGAGAAAGTGATGTGAATGGAACTCATCGGATTTTTTTTTTTATTTTCTCTACACGACATGTTTTGAGGCTCCCTGAATAAAAAAATATATAGAAAAAGGTCAGTGAATATGTATGTGAATGTGTGTGTGTGTGTGTGTGTGTGTGTGTGTGTGTGTGTGTGTGTGTGTGTGTGTGTATGCCGACTGCAGCTCAAAAACGACCAAACTTGGTATTTAAGTTTAATATCTCTCAAGAGACGACACGAAGATTTACAAGAAAATCTTCCCTACCCCAAACAACACTTTACATGTAATAATTCTCGATTTTTTTTTATTTTCTAAAAAATCCATAGTATATTAAAAATATTTACATGTGAAATATAGTGTCTACCTTGAATTCTCTCGCAATAACTTCTGAAGACCACTTTATTCTGGACGAATTTTTCTCAATTTTGCATAACTGATATACAAAAGAGATATACAAAAAAATGTATATCTCATTAAACCACGATAATTATGTCATAAACATCTTTTTAGTATACGTTTCTGAAATATTCCTTGTTGTTTGGTTTCAGCTTTAAAATACTTATAGTTTTTCCTACCGGAATTTGCCAACCCCTGACCATACAAATGAATCTCAATCATAGCAACTACCTTTTAAACGGTTTGACTATCGATTTAGCCTAATATACTCCCTTATTTTCCTTCTACTTACAAAGAGGCAATTATTTAGACCATTTTATCTCAATTAGCATGAAGCAGAGAGAATAAGTTTTTTAACAATAGCTTTTTAAGAAAATCTTGTCAATGGGACACATCACCCTTTCTCAAGGTAAGGGAAAAAGCCCGAAAAAAATACCTTAACCGGGTAAGTCACCCTAAGCGAGATTCAAACTCGTAACTTGTTGAATGCAGAGCAGACAAGCTACCTCCACACTACCGAGGCGGGCCAAAATGTAATTTTATATTGTTTATTTTTAAGCAATTCATTACAACGCACAAATTGAATTATTTGTTCTATAATGTCTGAACGCTGTGATACAGTGTTTCTAAAGCTAGACAACAGTTTATTTTGACAAATAAATGTTAAGATATGTTTTACTTTCTCTAGCACGGATGTACAATGTACATAGTAGATAGGGAGAAGTGCGAGAAGAATTGAAGAATCGTGATCAGTCATTGGGGTTTGGTATTCTAGTGTATTCTTTTGTTTCCCTTCTACTTATAGGAATTAAGTAATAAGACCATTTCTGGTATAATGTTTGCCTTGATTAGTATTATGTGGATAAAAGAATGCTAAAACTGGTCGATTGATATCTCAGTATCCTATTTTTGGAAGCATGCAATAATACCTTCCCTACTTATTATGAGGCGAGTCAGAAAAGTGTAATTTCGTTCTACCGCTACCGCAACGCTTGTGTTACAGTTGCACGCATGCGCAATCGTCTTCCTGGTTCGTTGCCTATCCACTTGACTACCCCATCAGAGCCGGATAGTGTTGTGTTTACAGTTGTTAGTGATTGTTCAAAATGTTTAAATCAAAACACTAATACCATCGGCTATGAAATGAGTTCCGCAATACGGCTTTCGAGGGTAAGGAATGTTAAGTCAGCTGAGGTTCATCGTTAACTTGTATATATGTATTTACGGTGAAAATGTAACGATAGATGAAATGGTGAGAAAGTGGGTTAGGCAATTCAATGATAGACGATCGAATGCTCATGAGAAGCACGGAGTGGGCGACCTTCTGTTGTCTCTGATGTTTGGTTGAATAAACAAGGCAAATTCGTGAAAACTGAGGTTCGCAATAAGACTGCTTTGAGAGGTGTTTCCACAAAACACAGTGTTCAGCGGCAGCTTTCTTTCAAGAGGTCATACAAAAGTTGGTTCCTTGCTAAGATAAATGCCTGAACAATGATGGCAAAGTAACTATGTCCAAAATAGGACAAGGAATGCTATTTCCTGTACAGATAAATTTTCTTGTGAAAACAATTAATATTTTATACTTTTTTTTTTTCCAAACCGGTACTTACTTGTCCGGACTTGCCTCGTGCATTGTGCATACGTGATAGAGAGGGTAATATATTTATTTACAGAAGTAAAATTTTCCCTCACTCTATGAAAACGGGCATCTAATAATGTAACAACCTGCTCAGAACAATTGAGTGTGTCTTGAAAGCTGACAGTAATTGATTAAGGAAGCACAGTAAACAACTTGGGAAATGCAGACCAGGAGGCACATGAAGCCACACAAGTAGCCAGCCCATTGTTCTTCGTTGGCGACGTGATGATGAAGCATCGTGGGAAGATATAGAAATAAAGTTGGCAGCAGAGGGTGTCGTAATGACCCGCAGTGGTCATTAATGTCAGCATCAGTTTATTTCTTCTTCATGAACTGACTTCTTGTAGTTACTAATGAACTAAAGCAGGTGCTGCCAGATCAGGAGACATCTTGAAAAGCGTGAACAAATCTGAACAATAAGGAGGAGATCCAGATTTAATCAAACAGAATTCTTGGTAGTTTAACTAACAAGAAAAAAATTTGAGAAGTTTGTGATAGAATTTTAATAATAATTTTATCGCAGTGCTTCACGAATTAGTTTAGGATAAACCTGTTTCGGCTTCAGTTAAAATTATTGGGACCACCTCGTTCTTGGTCTTCCTGGATTCCCCTTTCAATACGATATATAATTTAACCGAAGTCCCTTTGTAGGAGACTCATTTATTTATATTTTCTTAATTTTTTACCTTTTTATTACCTAATCATTCTAAGTAGAAGTATTCCCCCAAAGATTCGATATTACAACAAGAACTCTATATTTCAACAAACACTTGTTTATTTTTCTACAAACTGATTACAATCTGCTCACAAATAACTGTCTTTCGTAACAATTCGTTCGTTGCGGTGACGATACAGCTCTCTACAAAATTCGAGCATACACTTGCGCGGGATGCACTTCCAGTAAAAACAGCGCCTCGGCCAGGTATAAAATGAGATGCCTGGTCGGGTTCTACCCATGGTTTTGGAGGTTCTCCCTCTTCAGCCGCAATTTAATGTTTTGTTGGCTAGTTTTAATTGTTGTGAGGCCACTCTTTTGTCGCAACAGGCAGACTGCTTTCTTTTCTTTTTTTTTTCTTTATTTATTTTAAAAATATAAATACTATTTGATTGTGAGGGCACTTTTGTAATACCTATCTTTTTGGTTTGTTTTTCAATATTTCTTTGACTTATGCTTTTGTTGCGTAGTGATCCATTTTTGTTTCTTTGAAACTGTTGCCGTTGCTTGTGTGCTTCGTTTGGAGATTTTCCATGATTTGTGTGGCGCCCAGGCGCTGTTGGTTGCATCACTGGAAAGCTCCAGAGGCCACCACATGTGCATTACGACAACGGTACTCACAAACTAGCTTAGGTTTAACAATGAGGCGAAAAAATCCTGAAAGAATACGTATCCACTCGCACAGGGGTAACAATCACAGTCAAAAGAACTTGCTTTGGCACATGTGACCACTAACGCACGTGTATAAATTGATGCCAACAATGAACTATGAACTTATAAAGCAAGCCTTCGTTGCCGCAGGCCTAGTCATAATATTGAGACTTGCTATACAATGGAACCACGTAATGGGTCTCTCTGAATAAAAAGTAAGTTGTGGGAAAATGTCTTTGTATTGTCTGTATTTTGTGAACAGCATAAATAAGCAATGAAAAATCAGCTACATACCAAATTTTGGAATTTAACTTCAGCTTCTTCTAATGAGAGATGATTTACAAAAAAAAAAAAAAAAAAAAAAAAAAAAAATCACCTAGCAGCAAACTATTTTTTCCATATAAATGTTTCGTTGTTTTTTATTTTCTCAAAATGGCCCTATTTTGATTAGAATACCATACGAATAGAAATGGAGTTTATTTATGGACGCTCTTTTAACTGCTGTGGCTCTCAGCGTCCTATTCTGTACTGGGCATGAAAGACGTTTAATTCTGCTCAGAGGCCTCCTTATCGGGCTTGGGTTCTTTTAACTTTGGGTCTATGAAATTAACGTGGTAAAAATTACACCACGAGGACCACAAAATACCATACGTTTAAGACATTTACACAACAAATAAAATGTATGACTCGAAAGGAAAGGGTGTCATTCTATATAAGGAATATACTCCGACTAACAACCGGATTGTAAACCATAAAGGACAATCCAGCAATAAATGGAAGGAAGCCCTGAAGACAACATGCAACATAGCTGCAATCGGGTCAAAGTCAAGACGATAGCCGCTGTCGGCGCTGCCACAGCGAGTGCGAAACTCTAGCGACAAGCACCTGAGAACAGGTAACCCGGGTTAACCTGGGCGGAGTGTAATTTGGCCCCAGTCCTAATCGCTAAAACGTTTTATCTGTGCGATATAGTAGGGTGTAAAGAATTGTTCAGAAGCTTTTGTGTCATTATCTCCCTGCACTGCCGTAGGCATTAGCGCGGTAAGCCGCCTGTGCTGTCACCCGTCCAAGTGGTAACTAGTTCAGTTCTGCTAAATTTGGCTAGAGAAGAACTTCGACAGCACCGAGAACTTCTACAGCACCGATAATCATGACTGCCACCACCCTGACGACTATGACTCAACAATCTCACCAACAAGGCCGGTCCCCGTGGCCGCGCTCGCCAAGGCGTCCCACTTTGTTGCTTCGTAGCGCTGGGGATCGTGGGTTCGAGTCCCGCCTTGGGCATGGGTGTTTTGTATGTGTGTGTTTATGTGTGTATTCTAAATAGTAAGAAAACATCAATCCAGTAATAATACAGAAAAACAAGGTAAAAAAAAGTAAATAAAAGTAGGGTATACAGTGCGAAGTCCCGATCAGACTCCGGTACCGTATTAAAAAAAAAAAAAAAAAAAAAAAAAAAAACAACTACACACACAATGCCGCAGGTATTGCGCCCTCCGTGATGTAATGGTTACCATGCTAACTTCATATACCCAAGGTCGCGGGTTCAAACCCGGCGGAGGTCGATGGATTTTTTCGGGCGTAAAAATCCTTAGCATGGCTTCCTTTGGAAGGGAAGTAAAGCTGTGGATCCCGTGTCGTAGATTTACGACACGTAAAAGAACCTCAAGCCTGATAAGAGAGGCCTCTGAGCAAAATTAAGCGATCTTTCACGCCCAGTATAGAATGGGACGCTGAGAACCAAAGCAGTTAAAGAGCGTCCATAAATAACAGGTCATTTCATTTCATTTCCGCAGGTATTGCACCAAGGCGACAGCCCTGCTAATGCACCACAGCCCTTGCGGCCTTACAACAGCTCCCACAAACCCCCGGTTGCGTCAGGCGGTACCGCGCACCATGTTTTCTCCCCATAAACAATGTTAATACGTGGGTTGAATGAAAAGTAATGCCTCCACATTCGTTAATTGGGTTTGGATGTGAATATTTTAATAAATCAAACCCAGAAATAATCCTTAGAATGTGATCTTTAATTACCAATATTCACTTTTCCACATAATCACCAGCCAATTGGATACATTTCTGCCAACGATGAACAATTTTTCTGAAGCCGTCACGGAAGAAGTCGACACTCTGTTTCCGCAACCTCAGTCTCACAGTTCTCTCAACGTCTTCATTAGAAGCATAATGTCCCCGCAGATCGTCTTTCATTATCGGGAACTGATGGAAGTCAGACGGTGTTAAATCGGGACCGTATGGAGGATGCCGTACGGTAGTGAGATTTAGTTTCTGAAGTTCTGCTGTGGTGGCACGTGAAGTGTGTGGTTTGGCATTGTCATACTGTAAGAAAACATTTTCCTTTTCCTTTCAGACCCTTGTTAGCCCTCGTTTCAGAGTTCGCAGCGTTGAGATGTAACGCTCTGAATTTATTGCTGTTCCACAATCAAGTAACATGGATAACATGGATAACATCATCTGCGTCCGAGTATTTCTTTTTATAGGGTGAGCCTTTATGTCGATATCCCATAGACTGACACTTTGACTCCGGGTAGTAATGGTGTACCCACATTTCGTCTCCTGTCACAATTGAATGAAGAAAGGCGTCACCATTCTCGTAACGTGAGAGGAGTTCCTAGCAAATTTTAAGTCTGTGCCCTTTCATTTCAGGAGTCAGCATCCGCGGTACCCATTGTGCACAGATCTTCCAATAGCCAAACAAAGCAATAATGTGAGCCACACGTTCTTTCTCTTTGAGCGATACGGCGATCGTCCTGAATCAATTTGTCATCATTTTGCTTGTGAAACTCGGTGGTTGATGTCACAGGACGTCCAACTCTTTCTTTGCCACGCAAGTCAGATGTTCCCAACTCAACATCTTTAAACTTACTCGCCCAACGACGCCCCAACTTACACACAACATAATCACCATAAACTGCTTTCATTCTCTGATGACTCTCCTTTGGGGTGACATCTTCTGCTGTCAAGAATTCAATGGCTGAAGAGTATTTTTGGTGCCCAAAATTTATATTATATTTTGATAAAAATGGCTTGAATCGCATTGACGTCTGCGCAGGGTTCCATACTTTACACTATAACAACACAACCGTTCATTGCTAAGGCTTCATGTCAACTGGAGCTGTAGAGAAGAGACTACGGAACAAGCCAGTACCTGCCGCATACCAATGCTACCATCTGCTGAAGAGTTACGAAGGTGGAGGCATTACTTTTCATTCAACCCTCGTATTATCACCCCAGAACAAACCTCTCCTTCTCCCCATCATCCCATCAACCCATCCACCTATTATCCTCTCAAACTCTTACCTATCCCCCCTCCCAAAAGCCCCTTAAGGAGCCAGATGGCTGGGAAGTATGATAATTGATAACTTTTTTCACAAGTTCTTGGCTTTATTCCCTACGGCCAAGCAACCACACAATCCGATATGTTTGCTAATTCTCTCCGGAAGATATCTCGGGAATCGTCACATAAGCAAGCACACGCCACATATTAGATCTAACGATACGATTTGAAACGAGCCCTATCAAAGCCAAAGAGTTAGAGGACGAGAAAAAGAATATATATGAGCCAACAGTTCCTTATTATAGAGAAAAAAAATATGATGATTTCTATTCACATGACTTTCTGTAGCTCTCTTTAACACATTATTGTTAAAAAACTTATTCTTCTATCTACTTCATGCTAATAGAGATAAACATTCACAGAAATTGTCTTTATTACTTAGTTCCTTATAAGTAAAAGGGGAATAAGGGAACACTAGACTAAACCGACAGTCAAATGCTTTACAATTTAGTTGCTATGGGATTGAAATACATTTCTTTGCGTGGCCAGGAATTAATAGGTTCCCGTATAAGAAAAGAACGTTTTTTGAAACTGAAACCAAAAACAAGGAATATCTGAAAAACGGTCAACTCCACGAGAAAAAAGTTATACAACATAAAGTGTATGTTTTAACGAGAATTGCGTTTTTTGCTAAGTTTTTGTCTATCTGTCATTCCATAAAATTCATCCAGAATAAAGACGCCTTCAGAGGGTATTCACAGAAAATCAAAATATACTTTTTATTGTCAATGTAAATATCTTTGATATACGATATTTTAATCAAAATCTTTAGAGCCATTTTTGTGAAAACCAACATTTTCGAAAATGTTTCCATGTAAAGGGAAATTGTTGGCGGGGGATTTTCTTGAAAGTCTTCGTGTCGCATCCTTGGAAGATACTGAATTTAAATACCAGCTTAGTATTCAACGGACTGGTCGTTTTAGATATGCTGCCCACAGATACACACAAAAGCATACGGACCTGTTTCTGAAAATGCTTTTTTTTTTTTTTTTTTTTTTTGATTCAGGGGGTCCTAAAACATGTATTTTCGGTGTAATCTCGACATTGAATTTTTGGGTGTAATGCAATACTTCTCTATCCACTATGTACATTGTACATGAGGGATAGAGAAAATAATTATGTGGAAGAATAAGAAGAGATGGTCAAGTGAATGCAAGTCTCTTCGCTTTCAAACATTTTTCAGTGATTTAGAAAATACGTTGTTACATCTTGAGCCTAGAGTCACAATGTGATGAAAGTAGCTTACTCTGTCCAGCACGAACTGCCTTATTATAGGTGCATTAACCTATTGAGCAATTTGAAGCAATTCAGCGCATTGTTCTAGCATCACGTTTTCAACTGGCAGGGACATTGTGCTCATTTGTGTCGTCACAATGTGGTCATGCTTCCTTGATTACGGCAACCTGCCACGAGACCCAATTGGAAACATGTACATTTTTCTCGTGGAATCTCCATTTTTACTTTCCCTATATCTACCATGTATATAGTGTATAGAGAAGGTATTACACTCCACCCAAAAATTCCATACCGAGATTTCACCGAAAATATATGTTTTAGGATCCCCTGTATCCAAAAAAAAGCATTTTCAGAAAAAGTTCAGTGTGTGTGTGAGTGTCCGTGTGTCTGTGAACAAGATAACTCAAAGACGAAAAGTCGGTAAAACACCAAACTTGGTATTTAAATTTAGTATCTTCCAGGGATGGGACACGAAGATTTTGAGAAAAATCCCCCCACCCCCAACTACTCTTTACATAGAAACATTTTCGAAAAGGTTGATTTTCTAAAAAATGGCTTTAACGATTTTGATTCAAATATCATATATTAAAGATATTTACCTGACAAATGAAATGTATATCTTGAATTTTCTGGGAATAGCCTCTGAAGACTACTTTATTCTGGATGAAATGCTGCTAAACCGTAAGAGATTGCCACACAAAAAATGAAGAGCACGTTAAAACACACAATTAATGTTATATGCATTTTTTCGTGAAGATTGTTTTTAGATAGTCCTGATTTTGGTTTCAGCTTTGAAAAACTTATACTTTTCTCATATAGGAATTTGTCAACTGCTATCCATACAAACAAAGGAACTTTAGTCACAAAGCAACCTGCTTTTGCCTATCACTTTAACCTATTGTATTACCTTATTTCGCTTCTGCTTACAAGGAAGCAAGTAATAAGACTATTTCTGCTAATTTTTTACTTGATTAGCATGAAGTAAATGGAAGCATAAGCTTTTTAAAAATAATTTGTTGCAGAGATGTAGAGAAAGTTATGTGAATGGAGCACATCAGATTTTTACTCTCTGTACTAGTGTAGCAAAAAGAGGAAATATTACATTTCACCCCAAAATTCGAAACCGAAAATTCCCCGAAGGTACACGTTTCGAAACCACCTGAATCCTCCCATACGAAAACAGAGCGTGTGTTATCTGTGTGTAAATGTGTAACTATTTCTGAGTGTGCCTGTAAGTGTCTGACAGTGTTTGTGCTGTGTGCATGTATATATGTGTCTGAGTGTCTTGATTTGTGTACATGTGTGGCTGGGTCTGTGTGTACGTCTGTGTGCTGTTTGTGTGTGTGTGTGTCTGTGTCTGCGTGTATGTGTATGTCTTTGTCTGTGAATATGCATGTCTCTGTATATGTGAATGTGTGTGTGCGTGTGAACAGCACAACTCAAAAATCTGATGTTTCATTCACATGACTTTCTCTAAATTGGAATAACAAATTATTAATAAGAAACTTATTCTTCAATTTTTTCCAAGCTACTCGAGGTAAACATTAGCAAAAATGGTTTTATATTCTGCTTTCTTGTTAATAGAAGGGAAATGGAGGAATACACTAGGCTAAAGCGATAGTCAAAACTTTTAAAAACTGGTTGTTGTGTGGTTGATTGCCAACAGTTGACAAATTCCCTTAAGGGAAATATTTATGTTATAAAATTGAAACCAATAAAAAGGAGTATCGCAAAAATGGTCAACTGCTTGAAAAAATGTGTATGACATAAATTGTCTGTTTTAACGAGATCTACATTTTATTTTTATTTTTTTCGTATGTCTATATAGTATGTTTTTGTCTATTATGGTGCATAATCAGTAAAATTCGTCCAATATAAAGAGGTATTCTGAGGCAATTCCCAGAAAATTCATGATAAACATTTAATATTTAATGTAAATATCTTTAGTATACGGTATTTTAATAAAAATAGTTTCAGCCATTCTTCAGAAAATAAAAATGTTTGATGTTTTCCATGTTAAAGGTAGTTGGAGTGATGGAATTTTCCTCAAGATCCTTCTGTCGCATCCTTGGAGGATGAAAATCTTAAAATACCAAGTTTGGTATTTTGCCGACTTTTCGTTTTTGAGTTATCGTGTTTACAGACACACGGACACACACACACACAGTATCTTTCTCTTAAAACTTTTTTTATATACAGGGGGCCCTAAAACGTGTATTTCGGTGAAATTTCGGTATCGAATGTTTGGGTGGAGTACAAAACCTTCTCTACCTACTACAATGTACTATGCAGAGAAAGGAATAACGAAGTAGATTTTTACATGACAAATAAAATGTATGTCTTGAATTTTCTGGGAATGGTCTCTGAAGCCATCTTCATTCTGGATGACTTTTGCATTGCTGGTAAAGAGCAAGAGACAGTCAATATCAAAAAATGATAGTGACAATAGTTTTACAAAATATTTGTGTTGTTCACCCCTGTATCTGTTAATACCAACACTATATCTAAACTACATTTTACGTAGAGCCTTTGTCGAAAATGTTGATTTTCCCAAAATTACTGTAGTTATTTTGATTAAAATGAACATCTTGAACGCTCTGGATATACCCTTTAAAGTCTTATTTGTTTTGGATGTATTTTGTATAACTAGTAAACCGCACATGCTTTGAAGCTCTCTGACCCTCCCCCCTTCGAATATTTTGAAGAAGTCCATTTAGTGTCCTGCGTAATACAAACACGAAAAGTCGGATAAATGCCAAATGTGGTATTTAAATTCGGTAGCTTCCAAGGGTTCTAAACTCTTTTTATATTTAAAAGTACCCGCCACGAATCTTAAAAATGTAATTTCAGCAGCTTCTGTTCTCCTTTCATCTTTGTTTTAATATCAAATTGTCAGTGTTGTATTATAAAACTGCCAGTAAGACTTTAACCTTAAATAATTTACTTCCCTAGTTTTACCCAATGTTCACCGTATGATTCCGCAGCAATAGCTAAAGGAGTCAATTCTCTATCTCTCAGCTTTATACGTACAACTTTTACTTATAGCAGCTTAAACAGTTTAGAGAATTTAAAAAAGTAAAATTATCGGACACGAGTGTTGGTGAGATGCAATTTACCCCGCCGGAAATGTCTTCAAAGACACACGATGTGGTGACTAATAACCCATTGCCACAAAAATCAAGAAATATGTACAAAATATTCTATGCACAATTTATTGACTATAAAATAAAAATGTACAATCTAATTTTCAGAAAATATATGTAACTGTGATGAACTTCGAAGAATTGTCACAAAGCGTGAAATCATCGACCCTGTGGACTCATTGCTATATTTTAAACTTAGGCACATGGTCGAGGATAAACAGTCGTATGAAACTTCACCATAATGACAATTAAGATGCTTGCATGAAAATACTTGCATCTTAATTTCTACTATTTACTATAATTACAAAATATAGTAATTAGGCCCTACATAGCTCTAATGAGATGTAAAAATATTGCTCTCTTAGATAGTATGCATTCCCTATAGTAAATTCCCATGTGCTTTATCGAATGGTTCCACATACTCTACAAACATAAGTTATTAATTTGAATTCACGACTCTTTTTACTTTCTCTATACGCACCATGTATATAGTGTATAGAGAAGGTATTACAGTCCACCCAAAAATTCGATACCGAGATTTAAACGGAAATATATGTTTTAGGGTCCCCTGTATCCATAAAAAGCATTTTTACAAAAAGGTCCGTGTGTGTGTGTGTGTGTCCGTGTGTCCGTGTGTCTTTGAACACGATAACTCAAAAACGAAAAGTCGGTAAAATACCAAACTTGGGATTTAAGTTTAGCATCTTCCAGGGATGCGACACGAAAATTTTGAGAAAAATCCCCCACCCCAAACTACAAGGAACAAGGAACATTTTTCGAAAATTTTGATTTTCTTAAAAATGGCTCTAACGATTTTGATTAAAATTTCGTATATTAAAGATATTTGCCTGACAAATAAAATGTATATCTTAAATTTTCTGAGAATAGCCTCTGAAGACTACTTTATTCTGGATGAATTTTACGGAATTTTGAATAACTGCTTAACCGTAAGATATGGACAAAAACTTACTACACGAAAAATGTAGATCACGTTAAAACACACAATTTACATTATATACATTTTTTTTTTCGTGGACTTCATCGTTTTTGAGACATTCCTTGTTTATGGTTTCTGCTTTGAAAAACGTATACTTCTCTCATGCAGGAATTTGTCAACTCCTATCCATACGAACAAAAGAACTTCAGTCACATAGCAACCAGCTTTTGACTATCACTTTAACCTATGCTAGTCCCTTATTTCGCTTCTACTTACTAGGAAGCAAGTAATAAGACTATTTATGCTATTTTTTTCTGATAAGCATAAGGTGAATAGAAGTATAAGCTTTTTAAGAATAATTTGTTGCAGGGATATAGAGAAAGTCATGTGAATGGTACACATCGGATTTTTAATAATTAGAGTGATAGTAAATACGTAATCTGTATACGGTTTTTATTGTCTATCCACGTTGTACATCTAGTAACATGGTATTAATTATTGGATAAAGCCTATTTAGCTATTATTCCAGCTTACAATTTGTAATATATACTCAAAAAAATTGTGCCTCAATAATTCTCACACTTATCCTATTTCTTGTTTTATATTTGGACTATGTTCCATTCTTCTGGTATATAACTGCGATACCAAAAATATTTGTATACTCACTATTATTTGTTTCTAATACTGAGCTGCGTATTTGATTAATTCAGTATTGATTACATAATACCCTGGACTATCTTTAATTTTACTCAAAGTTATTGCTTCTGTTAGTTCAGCAAAAGTGAGAGGATCAAAATTTTCAATTGTTTCTATCATTTTGTATCTATAATTTCTATTCTAGGCCACTTTTATATACTGCAATCACTGATTTTTGATATGGAATTTATTCTTCGAGTGCCTCTATCATAAAGGTTTATTTGGTTTAAATTGAAGTAAATAGAAAAGCCTGATGTGTTCCATTCACATGACTTTCTGTACATCTATTAACAAATTATTATTAAAAAGCTTAAGCTTCTATTTACTTCGTGCTAATCGAGATAAATATTAGCAAAAATGCTTTCTTGTAAGTAGAAAAGAAATAAGGGAATACACTAGGCTAAAACGACATTAAAAGCTGGTTGCCATATAGATGAAATCCGTTTCTATGCATCGCCAGAATGCCGTGAGTGAAAAAAATTTCAGTTCTACGAAAAAAAAAAGTATATGACATAATTGCGTGTTTTAACGAGATCTACATACGGTTTATTAATTATGTAAACTCCAACAAAATTCATCCAGAATAAAGAGGTCTTCGGAAGCTATTCCCAGAAAATTCAAGATATACGTTTTATTTGCCGTATAAATTTCTTTAATATACGGTATTTAAATCAAAATCTTTATCATGCTGCTATTAAAATATAAATTTGACAATTCTCTTCGGAGATATTAACGACATATTCATTTTAAATAAGGACATACTTTGTACCGCGCATGCGTGTATTCCCCTACGGCAGGCAATGCGAGATCTATTTAGGTAGCAGCTAAGAGATGCCCGGCACAGTTATGTTGATCAAACGTTAGTGACTTGTTACTTTCTCTACACGTACTGTGTATATAGTGTATAGAAAAGGTACCGTATAGCACCCAAAAATTCGAGACCAAAATTTCACCGGAAATACATGTTTTTGGAAAACTCTGATGTGCTCCATTCACTTGACTTTCTCTACATCTCTGTAACAAAGTATTGTTAATAAGCTTATTGTTCTATTTCATGCCAAAACATTTGCAGGAACGGTCTTATTACTTAGTTCCTTAAAAGTAGAAGAGAAATAGGTAAGGGAATTCACTGGGATAAACAGTTTTAAAATGTGGTTGCTATGGGATTGAGATCCGTTTCTTTGCTTAGCCAAGAGTTGACAAGCTCCAGTATGAGAAAAATAAGTATTTTAAAACTGAAATAAATAATAAGGAATATCTCTAAAACGGCTAATTCCACGAAAAACATTCATAAGACACCAATTGTGTATTTTATCGAGATCTACGTTTATTATTTAGGAAGTTTTTGTTTATCTCTTACGGTTCACAAGTTATGCAAAATTCAATAAAAATCATCCAGAATAAATAGGTCTACAGAGGCTATTCTCAGAAAATTCAAGATATATATTTTATTTGCCATGTAAATATCTTAAATATAAGAGGTTTTAATCAAAACAGTTTGAGCCAATTTTGAGAAAACCAACATTTTAGAACATTTTTCCTTGAAATGGGTACTTGCGGTGGGGGAATTTTTTTTAAAATCTTCGTGTCGCATCCTTGGTAGATACCAAACTTAAATACCAAGTGAGCTATGTTGTGACCACACACATACACACACACTCTATTACACACACGCACACAGACACACACGGACCTTTTTCCAAAAATGTTTGGATTCAGGGGCGAAAACTTGCATTTCCGGTGAAATCTCGGGTATCGAATTTTTGGGTGCAATACAATAACTTCTCTATACACTATGTACATAGTAGATACGTGAAGATAAAGTAAAAAGGTCCGTGCAAACAACAGCTTGTTTGTTACCATTCATAGGTGTTCATGAGCCAGCTAGAAAAATCTGATGTATTCCATTCACATGACTTCACATCTGTGTAACAAATTGTTGTTAAAAAGTTTATGCTTCTATTTACTTCATGCTAATCAAGAAAAAATTAGCAGAAATAGTTTTATTACTTGCTACCTTGTAAGTAGAAGCAAAATAAGGGAAACCATAGGTGAAACTGATAGTTAAAAGCTGGTTGCTATGTGACTGAAGTTCCTTTGTTTGTATGGATAGGAGTTGACAAATTCCTGTATGAAAAAAGCATGTTTTTCAAAGCTGAAATCAAAAAAACGAATACCTTAAAAACGATCAATTCCATGAAAAAAAAATGTATATAACCGAACTTGTGTGTTTTAACGTGCTCTACATTTTCTGTGTAGTAAGTTTTTGTCCATCTTTTACGGTTTAGCAGATATGCAAAATTCCGTAACATTCATCCACAATAAAGTGGTCTTCAGAGGCTATTCCCAGAAAATTAAAGGTATACATTTTATTTGTCAGGTAAATATCTGTAATATACGATATTTTAATCAAAATCCTTAGAGCCATTTTTTAGAAAATCAATATTTTCGAAAAAAGTTCCATGTAAACGGTAGTTGGGGTGGGGGTATTTTCTTGAAAATCTTCGTGTCGCATCCTTGGAAGATATCAAACCTAAGTACCAAATTTGGTTTTTAACGGACTTTTCGTTTTTGAGCTATGCTGTCCACAGGTACACAGACACACACACGCACACATACATGGAACTTTTTGTAAAAATTCTTTTTTTTTTGGATTCAGGGGGACCCAAAACATGTATTTCCGGTGAAATCTCGATATCGAATTTTTGGGTGGTATACAATACCTTCTCTATACATTATGTACATAATTGGAATAGAGAAAGTAAAAAAGCGGAAGGAAACGCAACAAAGATGGATACGTCTCTTCGGAGCAAGATTATAAGAAACAAGGAGGAGTGTAATGTTGGTGGATACGCCTCAAACTTTAGGAAGTTGGATCCGATAATCGTAAAAATATACGTATGAGTGCCACCCAGAAAGTGGCAGACAATTTGGCATAATTAAATAATAACGAAAGTTGTCAACACAAAACTTTACTTACAAAGTTATAGTACCTTACTCTATTTGTCAACGCACTCTCCATTCAAAATATTTACTGTCACGTGGTACCAGTTTTTCAATGACGAAGTTATACTTTTCTAGCGCCAATGAGCTTATTCGTTTTTTGAATGCACAAAATGCTCGGCCAATCGAGTTTTATAGGCAAATTACGCAAGTTTATCGTGATAATGCAATGAACGAGTCTTCATTGGGGAAATGACGCATAATTTACGAGTAATTAAGGATGAATCAGTGTGTACGAAAAAGACTGGAGTGGAAGTTCATCAATCGTTATGGAGGAGTTGAAAGCAAATGTTGATAAAAGAATTCAGTAAAACCGATGTTTCACTTTGGACATACATCGTACTTGACTTTTTGGATGGAAAAGAAGACCTCAAAGTGGCAGTAACATCTTGGCTCAGATCTCTAGCGGTGAAAGAGTAGGTACAACATCTGCGGTGAAAAACCGGTACCACGTGACAATAGCTTGATAGCAATAATAATTACGTTGAAAAATAGAGTGAGGCACTATAACTTTGTAAATAAACTTTTGTGTTGATAACTTTCGTTATTATTTAGTTACGCCAAGTCGTCTGACACTTTCGGATGGCCCACAAAATTTACAAATACATGCGTGATAAAAGTGGGCTAAAAATGTAGTTTGACTTTTTGGTGTGGCAGAGCTAAAAAAGTCGATATACAGACGAGAAAAACAAAAATCTTGCTCTGGAAGAAGGGGAAATAAAGGCATATTGTGCTAAAGTGTATCTGATTCAGAAAGTTGTCTCTATCGTGTTGGATTTGAAGATTTGTTTGAGAACATCTGACATTTGACATGATTAAGGGAATCAGCGGGAAGTGTTAGAGAGTGAATGACCATTAGGATGCAAGCGGCTCAGCTGTTCCAAGTCACGATGCTCCTTGACACTATCTGCCTCTAGCATCGCAGTAACGGGACTGTTACACAATGGTGACATGTCACTTCCGGAGTCACTGGCTGAATTTGCGCTATACCTGAGCTCTGTCCAACCCCAACAAGAACCAAGCATCAAAAATCAGACCTTGGATTTTAAGGCAAATACCCAATTACTTCCTATTAGGGAAAGTGGAAAATAATTAAAGATATAATTAAAACTGAAGTTTATTAAATTCTCTGTATATTGCTTAAAATGACCTAAAAGGATCGTTATTTTAATTTATTTTACCCATTACTGCCTAAAAGTTTATATGCCTAAAATATTTCAAAGGGGGATTAGAGCATACTTTTAAATTTATTTTTGTCTAGAGCTCCCCGAAAATTGGTCTGTTTTTTCCCTCTCTGCTACTTCTATAGAAAAAGTACAGTGTTGTATTCTGTGCAAAATTTCGATAGGGAGATTTCACTGCGCAAAAGCTACGTTTGGAGCCCATGAATTAAAAAAGAGGATATTTAAAAAAAAGCAAAAAAAAAAACTCCGTCCGTCCGTGTTTACGTGAGCATGACAGAGAGAGAACAGGATGGCTCAAAAACGAAGTCAGTTAAATAACTTAGCGTCATTCAAGGATATGATACAACCAAAGACGTAAATTCGGGCAAGACCACGTAAAAATTGCGTTCAGGTAAAGTAAACTCCGCCACAGAGACTGTCTAAAATTCGGAACTAAAAACTAGTAAACTCCCCATTATGGACCAGCATAGCATTTTCCCTCCAATTTTACATCATCATTATACACCCCCGCCACTGAATCCTTGCGCTTGACAGTTAAGAGTTAAGTTGGTACACTCACAGAAAACAGATGAGAGCAATTTGAATTTCTGAACCAATCACAAAACAGCATTCCGATCGGTCGGTCAGACAGCGGAAACGGATCTACATGCCACACCGTTGCAATATCTGGCTATTTCCAACCACGTGCTCAGTTTGTAAACTTCTAACACATGCGCTGAGCTGTTCTATACAAGCTACGTATTGTTCATTATTTATATTTGTTGTTATAGTTGGTGTTTGTTTGTACGGGAGGGAACATAAGACTTTCACAGCTATAGAGGTGGATAGATTTTTGTGGCGAGGGTGAACGCGGTTTCGTGAAAGAAGAAAGTGAATCATGTGCACAAAATAATACGAAAAGCAAGGGATTAATTGGAATCATCAGTGAATTCCGAGAATGATGACGAGAGACTTGGATGGAATTGAGTCATTAAAATTGTAAACCAGTGAAAATCACTTTCTCTCATTGCAGCAAACTATTTTGCATTTTTGTTCAATATGGTCGTGAATATGTATATATATGCTACATGCGTTATAGTATCACTCTTATTTTCAATCGGCATTCTTTTACTAAGTACACTGTTTATATTCGTCTTTACACACGATAGAGACATTTGAGATGTTGTTTACTGCAAAGGCAGCATAGCCAACCTTAAGCGAAACGTCCCGAGCTGTCAAGTGCAAGGATTCAGCGTGCATGCCTGGGTAGTGTGGTGGTAACGTGTATACCTCACATTCAAGAGGTTGTGAGTTGGAATCTTGCTTAGGGTGACTCTCGGGGTTTTCCTTATCCTGAGAAGGCAAATGTCGGGTATCTTTAAGCTCCATGGATCCCGAAATCATTTGAACATCATTTCACCAATTTCAATCGCCGTCCGATATGATGAACCAGGTTAAAGGACATTAAACTACCACAAAAAAAAAAAAAAATCAGCGGTGGGGGATATAGAGTAAGATATCTTCTTTCATATTGAGAGGTTTATTTCATTATCACTTTAGAGGTGTGTCTAATCGTCCACTCATTTTCCTTTTCACCTCATTAGAAACATTTGGCGGTTCAACGTATCATCTGGATCATGGTTGTGTTCAAAATTAGATTTATAAAATGTATCAGACTTGAAATTTCCAGAGTATAAACTTTGCTTAGACACAATTTATAAACACAGAGTCATTAATACGATCCATTCTTTGCTTCACGTTTTATATAACACTTTACCGGTCGAGAACAAGAAGAATTTCCCCATTTTAACTAGCCATAACAGGGCTGACCGTGTCCATCAATTAAGTATATCAGCGCTAACTGGAAAATAAATGCCTCTGTTTTCCCTTGAATGAAAACGAATGCATTACGAACTTCAACCCTACCAACTGTTGATGTTTCAGAAGGTACTTCAGCCTCATAGTCTCTATCTGGTTGACTTCGTTCTCTCACAATTTACATAAACTCACTCTTCCATAAATATAAAAAGCTGATGTGTTCCTTCTCATGACTTTCTCTACATTTCTGTATCAAATTAACGTAAAAACGGTTATTTTTCTATCTACTTTATGCTAATCGAGATAAATATTAGCAGAAATGATCTTATTACTTGCTTTTTTGTAAGTTGAAAGGAAATAACGAATACACTAGACTAAAGCGATTGCCAAATCTTTTAAAAACTGATTGTCATGTGGTTGAAATCCGTTTCTTTGCATTGTCAGGAGTTGACAGATTCCCGTACGTGAAAAGTTAAATTATTTTTAAACTGAAACCAATAACAAGGAATATCTCGGAAACTGCCAGCTCCACGAAAAAAACATATATGGCATTGTCTTTTGATAAACTCTACATTTTTTGTATAGTAGGTTTTTGTCCATCTCTTACGGTTTATCAGTTATGCAAAATTCAGCAAAATTTATCCAAAATACAGAGATTTTCAGAGGCTAGTGCCAGAAAATTTAAGGTATACATTTTTATTTGTTATGTACATCTCTTTAATATATGGTATTTTAATCAAAATCGTTAGTTATTTTTGAGAAAATCAACATTTTTAAAGGGTAGCCTGGGGTTGGAAGAAATGTCCTCAAAATTTTAGTAGCCCATGGAAGGTACTAAACTTAAATGTCGAGTTTGTTATTCTATCAACTTTATTTTGAGTTGTAGTGTTCACAGACACACGAACACACGAACACACACAAAACGCTTTAACGACTATACTGGACCCTAAAAGGTGTATTTCAATGAAATGTCGGTACTGAATATTTTAGGAAAATGCATTACCTTCTCTATATGCAAAGTTGGTAGTAACTAGAAAAGTAAAAACTGAACCTGAGTAATGGCTTCGAAGTGTAACATAGTCATTTAAAAGTGTGACGCTTTGAAATGGAGCCCAAAACATGTACAGAAGAACATTTTACATAAAACTAGAGCAAAATCCTGTCTTTATACTTTGTCCGCATGTACGTTTTACGCTCTTACAATGTGTTACATTTTGAACTTTGTTTCAAATTTCCATGTACAATACGGATGAAACTGTCTTACACTTATGGGATTTTATTCATAATGCACAGAAATACCTTGGGTTAGATGTTAATGTATTTCAGTATAATCCAAGTTTGTTTTGTAATTTGAAGTGGTTTCAGCTCCATTTAGCTCGAATCACCGGACTGTTGTGTATTACATTCGCCCTATAAGAATGACCTATTGCAAATATTTACTTTAAAGAATGATACATGATTACTTTCTCCAGCACATATTTATATACAATGTACCTAGTAGCCTAGAGAAGGTATTGTATTCCACCCAAAAATTCCACGTCGAGATTTCACCAGAAATATATGTTTAGAGGTCCCCTGTGTCCGAAAAAGCATTTTTAGAAAAAGTCCATGTGTGTGATTGTATGTGTATGTGTGTGTGCGTGTGCCTGTAGAATGGATAGCTGGATAGACGTTAAAAACCGGGCTGGATATTTATGTTTAGTATCTTTCAAGGATGCGAAGCGAAGATTTTAAAAAAAGGAATATCCCGAACACAAACTACTCATTTCATGAAGAGTTTGTTGAAGATTTTGCTTCTCTCAAAAAGGGCTCTAACGATTTTCATTCAAATACTGTGTATTAAAGATATTTACATTCCAAATAAAATGAATATTTTGATTTTCTGGGAATAGCCTTTGAAGACCTCTTTATTGTGGCTGAGATTTGAAGAATTTTACATAACGGTTAAACCGTAAGAGATAGTCAAATAATACACAAAACATTTAGATCTCGTTAAAATACATAATTTATGTCATAAACGACGTTTTTCTTGTCGAGTAGACCATTTTTTGAGCTATTCCTTGTTATTGGTTTCAGTTTTAAATTAACTTTTCTCAAACCGGACCGATCGGTCTGGGTAGCTCAGCTGGTTAGTTGCTGACCTTCTGACTTCAAAGTCGCGGGTTAAAACTCGGTCATGACTGATGGTTTTTAAGTGTACTTAAACGTGTCAGCCCCATATCAGTATATTTACTGGCATGTTAAATAACTCCTGCGGTACGAAAATGCGGCACACCGGTGGTGCTGATATGTTCCTGGCAATTGACAGCGGCGTTAACATTTTTTTTTTTGTTTGTTCAAACAGGACCATGCAAAGCGAACCGCTCCCAGCTTTTAAAAGTTTTGACTATCGCATTAGCAAATCTATTCCCTAGAGAAAGTTATTTGAATGGAACATATCAGATGTTTTACACCAAAAATTCAAAAATCAACACTTCTTACCATAATCGTTCAAAAAAAAATTCTGATGTGTTACATTCACATGACTTTCTCTACATTTCTGCAACAAATTATTGTTAAAAACCTTATGCTTCTATTTGTTTCATGATAATCGAGAAAAACTTAGCAGCAAGAGTCTTATTACTTGTTTCCTTGTAAATAGAAGCGAAATAAGGGAGTACCATAGGTTAAAGTGATAGTCAAAAGCTGGTTGCTATGTGACTGAAGTTCCTATGTTTGTATGGACAGGAGTTGACAAATACCTGTATGAGAAAAGTATGAGTTTTTCAAATCTGAAACTAAAAACAAGGAATATCTCAAAAACGATCAACTCCACGAAAAAAATGTGTATAACATAAATTTTGTATTTTAACATGCTCTAAATATTTTGTGTTGTAAGTTTTTGTATATCTTTACGGTTCAGCAGTTATGCAAAATTCCGTAAAATTCATTCAGAATAAAGTAGTCTTCAGTGGTTATTCCCAGAAAATTCAAAATATACATTTTATTTTTGATAGAAATGGCTTTAATATGTGGTATTTTAATCAAAATCGTTAGAACCATTTTTAGGAAAAACAACATTTCGAAAATTTTTCCATGTAAAGGATAGTTTGGGTAGGGAGATTTTCTCGAAAATCTTCGTGTCGCATCCTTGGAAGATACCAAACTTAAATACCAAGTTTGGTATTTAACCGTCTTTTCGTTTTTGAGTTTTGCTGCCCACAGACATACACACACAGACAGACCACATGGACATCTTTCTAAAAGTCTCACAACATATATTTCCGTTAAATCTCGGTATTGAATTTTTGGGAGAATTACAACGCCTTCTCTATACACTACGTACATAGTATGTGTAGAGAAAGTAAAAGGCACTTCTAAATTTCTTTAAAACAGTTTCCTGTTTAGTATTTGTTTCATAATTCAAAGCAACATCTGTCAGTATCTACTTATGAAAGTTCTGTTGGTTTAAGAAATATAAACCCAAAGAGCCAAGGGAACAAAAGGAGTAATGTTATGGAAATGACGTGCGTATAATTTATGTAAAAGCTTTGAAATGGAGGACGTGAATGGAATAAATCAGTGGACGTGGTGGCGTTTATGTGTTACAACATTCTATTTGTTCACGATATACACTAGCGATACTACCTGCATAATTTACTGCTTTCTGTTTTATTTGATTTCTGCTATTGTACTCTCGGTCATTGCCGTTTGTCAACCAGATGCCGTTTGCTGTTCCTTAATAAATCTTTACATACAAATATCAAATGTCACGTTGATATTAGAAATAGAGGTGGAATATTTTTAGTTAAAGTGGGTCAAAAATAAAAATTTGATGCTTTCCATTTACATAACTTTCTCTAAATGCTCTTCTCTTCTTTTTATCTACATCATGCTAATCGAGACAACATTAACAGAAATGGCCTGAAACAATATTTGTGTCCCCACATTTTTTTTTTAATTTCTCTATACGTACTATGTACATAGTGTATAGAGAAGACTTTGTAATACACCCAAAAATTTGATACCGAGATTTCACCAGAAATATGACTCTCTGAATCCAAAAAAAAAGCACTTTTAGAAAAAAAGAGTCCGTATATGTGTGTCTGTCTCTCTGTATGTGTCTGTGTGTAGGTGTGTGTGTGTGTGCCTGTGGTCAAAAACGAAAAGTCCGTTAAATACCTAACTTAGTATTTAAGTTCAGTATCTTCCAAGGATGCGACACCGTCAACTACCCTTTACATGGAAAAAGTTTAGAAAATTTTGACTTTCACAAAAATGGCTATAACGATTTTGATTAAAATGTCATGTATTAAAGATGTTTACATGACAAATAAAATCTATATCTTCAATAGCCTTTGAAGACATGTTTATTCTGGATGAATTTTGCGAAGTTTTGCATAACTGGTAAATCGTAAGAGATACACAAAAAACTTAACTTCACAAAAATGTAGAGCTCATTAAAACATACAATTTATGTTATGTGTATATTTTTTTCGTGGAGTTGACCGTTTTTAAGATATTCCTTGTTATTGGTTTCAGCTTTTCTCGTATGGGAATTTGTCAACTCCTATCCAAACAAACAAATGAACTTTAATCACATAGCAACCGGATTTTAAAAGATTTGCCTATTGCTTTAGCCTAGTACTCCCTTATTTCCGTCTACTTACAAGGAAGCAAGTAATAAGACTCTTTCTGGTAATTTGTTCTGGATGGATTAGTATTAACTAAATAGAAGAATACGCTTTTTAACAATAATTTATTGCAGAGATGTAGGAAAGCCATGTGAATGTAACACATCAGATTTTTCCCTATTTTGTTGTTTTGTAATCCATTTTGTATTAATTTATTATTTTATATGTTATTTTGTTTTGTACACAAATCAGAACCACCAGTAGCACAATTAACTATTCTGTGAGTTCCGTTAGAAATGTTTTGGTCTTCTTTCTGCGATTTTGTTTTGTTATGAACAAGCTTCATGGCGACATATTTTCTTTGTTGTGAGGCTAGAACGATGTGTTCCATTCATATGACTTTCTCTATATCTGTACAGCAAATTAATGTTTATGCTTCTTTTTACTTCATACTATTCGAGAAAAAATTAGCTGAAATGGTCTTATTACTTGCTTCCTTGTAAGTAGAAGGGAAATAAGCGAGTACCATAGGCTAAAGTGATAGTCAAAAGCTGGTTGAGATTAAAGTTCCTTTCTTTGTATGGACAGGAGCTGACAAATTCCCGTACGAGAAAAGTATAAGTATTTTATAGCTGAAACTAATAACAGGAAACATCTCAAAACGATCAACTCCACCAAAAAAAAAAAAATGCATATAACATAATTGTGTTTTTTTAACAAGCTCTACATTTTCTATTCTGTAAGTTTTTGTCTATCTCTTACGGTTCGTCAGTTATGCAAAGTTCATCCAGTATAAAGATGCCTTCAGATGTTATTTCCAGAAAATTCAATTTATACATTCTATTTGTCATGTAAATATCTTTAATATACGACATTTTAAACAAAATCGTTACAGCCATTTTTGAAAGAATTTAAATTTTGAAAATGTTTCCATGTAAAGGGAAGTATTGGTATTCAAGTTTGGTATTTAACGGTATTTTCTTTGTTGAGCTATGCTACCCACATACACACACATACACACACAAATACACATACAAACACACACACACGCCGCACCACGCACGCACTGACAGGCTGACAGACACACACACGGACAATTTTCTAAAAATGTTTTTCTCAGAAAAGCCTGTGAAATCTCGGTATCGAATTTTTGGGTGGAATGCAATACCTTCTCTACACACTATGTACATAGTACGCATGTACATAGAAAGTAAAAGGCCAGCCAGTTGTGAGGTAGAGCGGCACTCGAAGAAACTATCTGGAGGAGTGACGATCGCGTCTTACACAGGAGTCATACTTCCCAGGCAGGGGACTCAGAGACAGAGTATAGTTATTTTTACGTGTTCATCTGGCAACGTAGAAACATTCCACCAACGTGAAATGGAGTTCGGGAGTAATGTAACATTATTTGTTCGAGTTGAGTAACATAGATCATTGAAATCGACGAAAGTAACCGGGTGATAGAGTTTTGCATTGATAGAACGTACGAAAGCACTAGTGGTTGCGGCTTTGTGGCTCGTTCAACTTTGATAAAATAAAATTCAGTTATTAAAAACGAAAATAGAAAACTCAAAATTATTTATTTATACAAGAGAACCTACCCATGTCTTACGACACCGGAGTGCTCACCATAAACCCGAATATCACCCTGAGAGCAAAACTTCATTGCTTCTATCGACTGACTATTGCAACATCACTTCTTATTGGCACCATAGGTGGAGCACTATCGCTTCATATTGGCACCCTTACGTGAAGCTTTTTTACTTTTTCTAGCCCGCATGTACAACGTACACAGGGGATGGAGAAGTTATTGTATTGCAACCAAAATTTCGATCTTGAGATTTGACCACAAATATATGCTTTGGACTCCCCTAAGTCCGAAAAAAACACATTTTTAGAAAAATTTTGATTTTCTTAACAATGGCTACATCGATTTTGATTAAAATCCCGTATATTAGAGATATTTACAACCCAAATAAAATGTATATCTTGAATTTTCTAAAAATAGCCTCTGAAGACCTTCTTACTGTGGATGAATTTTGCCGAATTTTGCTTAAGTGCTAAACCGTAAGAGATGGACAAAAACTTACCAAACAAAAAAATATAGGTGTCATCAAAACACATACTTTATATCCTTTACGTTTCAGTTTTGGAGGTAACCGTTTCCGAGATTTCCTTGTTACTGGTTTCAGTTGTAACGTACTTATAGTTTTCTCAGAAAAAAAAAATCTTATATGGGTAACTGACCCTCAATGAGATTTGAACTCGCGATCTGTTGAATGGGAGACACAACTTACCACCACGCCACCCGGGCGAGCGCTCTGTGACTGTCATTAAAATTCACTTGTTTGTTTGCTCATAAATAAAACAAAAGAAACCCGGGATTCACGGACTTCCTGTCCGAGAAAAGTATGAGTATTTTAACATTGAAATCAATAACAACGAATATCTCGGAAACGGTCCACTCTATTATATTATTAAAAAAAGGTAACGACATAAATTATGTGTTTTAAAGAAAATGCATTTTTTATGTAATAAGTTTTTGTCTATCTCTTACGGTTTACCAGTTATGCAAAATTCATCCAGAGGATATTCAGAGGATATTCCCAAAAACATTCTAGATATACCTTTTAATTGCCATCGAAATATCCTTAGCATACGATAGTTTAAATAAAATCGTTAGCGTCATTTTTGAGAAAATCAAAATATTCTAATTTTTTTCCATGTAAAGTGTAGTTTGGGGTGAGAGATTTTCTTGAAAATTTTCGTGTTGCACCCATAGGAGATGCCAAGGTTGATGTTTAGCGGACTTTTTGTTTTTCAGTTATGCTTCAACAGACACACACACACACACACACACACACACACACACACACACACACATATTCATCTTTTTCTAAAAAAAAAAAGTTTCTTTTTTGAATTCAGAGAGTGTCAAAACAAAAATTTCCTGTAAATCTCGTTATCGAATTTCTGGCTGAAATACAATACCTTCTCTATCTACTATGTGTTGTACATATGTGCTACATATGTGTTAATATACACAGCTACAAAATGTTAATAATTTATTGACATTAGAATTCATTAAATCATAGTAGATGGTTTGTGAAGGGTGAATTGGATCGGTTTGAGAAGGCTGGTTTAAGTAAAATAAAAAACAAACAAAAACAAACACCTTGTCTACTAAAAAAGGTTTGCCCAAAATTCGATTTCTAAAAATACAATACTCTTAACAATAATTTAAGTACTTTTTTCATGTTACTACAAATTCCTTTTTATAAGAAAGAGAAAACAGTGTAAATTAATGAATATATCGAACTTCAAAATGTTATTAAACAATATCAAAGAATACTAAAGTATACTCTGTGATAGTATTTGTTGCGCTTCCATTATTTTCTCTACTTACTCTTGGAGAAACTATTTTTACGAGGGTCATCAAATAAATAAGTTTCCCTATTTTTACTTTTTGCATTGCGCCCAAAATTTTGATATCGAGATTTCACCGTAAATATATGTTTTGAGACCCCCTGAGTCCAAAAAGTTCATTTTTAGAAAAACGTCCCTGTATGTCTGTCGTCTGTCTGTGAGTGTTTCTGTATGTGTGTGTCTGTGGGCAGAATAACACAAAAATGAAAGGTCAGTGAAATACCAAACTTGGTATTTAAGTTCTGTATCTTCCAAACATGCAACAAGAAGATTTTCAAGAAAATCCCTCACCCCCAACTACCCTTTACATAGAAAAATTTCAGAAAATTTTGATTTTCACAAAAATGGCTCTACCAATTTTGATTAAAATAGCGTAGATATATTAAAGATATTTACATGACAAATAAAATGTATATTTTTAATGTTTTCGGAATAGTTTTTGAAGACTTTTTATTCTGGATAAATTTTGCGAAATTTTGCATAACTGATACACCGTAAGAAATAGACAAAAAAATTACTTAATAGAAAATGTAGATCTGGTTAAAATACACAATTTATGTGATATACCTTTTTTCGCAGGGTTGATCATTTTTTTAGGTATTCCTTGTTATTAGTTTCAGCTTTAAAACATTTAAGAGTTTTCTCATAATTTTAATTTTTATTGCATTACCAGCCATTCGAATTCTTTATTTAATTGATGAAAGTATTAAAAGTATTTGTCAACTCCTGTCCATACAAACAAACGAACTTAGGGTACATATCAACCAGTTTAGAATATAATGTTAGCATATGATACTCTCTTATTTCTCTTCTACTTAAGTGGAAACAAGTAATAAGACCAGTACTGCTATTTTATCTCGATTAGCATGAAGTAAATAGATGAAAAAGTCTTTTAAAAATAATTTGTAGCGAGCTGTAGAGAAATTCACATAAAGGAACACATCAGCTATTTTTCTCCAAAAACCACATGTTTTAAAATTAAGTTGGTACTGTAGGAACTTTCATTAGGGTATAGTGGCTGCGCTAGACCCTCAACAGCACGTGCTTGCCCACGTTCAACAGTACGGCGCCATCTGCCATAGAGCTACCACTTGAAGGCGTGTCCGCTTGTGGACTCCGTTCTGTTATTCGCTATTTCACGGCGAAGAATGAAACGGCTATCAAAAGTCATCGCCATTTAGTGTGTATGTTTATGGTGAAGAATGTTTGAGCATTCAAATGGTTCATTCACTGCTAGAGTTCATGGTTCCTCCGGTTCCACCTCTTCATCAGTCGCAAACCGCTTGCCTCAAGGTGCGACTTAAGTTGTGGAAAGAGATGGAAATCGCTCGGAGCAAGATCCGGAGAATAAAGTGGTCCCATTTGAAGTTCTGCAGCAAACGGGACCCATCTTACAAGAAACTGCAAGACATCTGACAGGATCGTCGCAATAGATGAGCGTCCAATTTCCATGCCAGGAAATCGGAATCATTATCTCATCAATGCTGACGTAATGGTCTTCGTCCACCAGCATGGTCTGTAGCGGTAACGGGTCTTCATCATGCACATTTTGCCGTCCCTCCAGGAACCAAATACGCCATGGCGAACCATTTGGATGCTCATGCATCCTTCACAATATCACACGGTAAATGGCGATGAATATTGATAGCCATTTCATTTTTGTTGTGAAAAAGTGAATAACAGAACGGAGTCCACAAGGGACACGCTTTTAAGTGGTAGCTCCATGACAGTTGGCGCCTTACTGGCGAACGCGGACCAAGCACGTGCTGTTGAAGGTCAAGTACAGCCACCAATACCCCAATGAAAGTTCCTATAGTACCAACTTAATGTTAAATCATGTGGTTTGCAGAGAAAAAAAAATAGGGAAGCTTATTTATTAAATGACCCTCGTACACACACATATTCTTCTATCTTCTTCATGTTAATCGAGACAAAAATTTACAGTAATTGTCGTATTGCACCTTTCCTTGTAGATACAATCATGCGGTAACTGTAGGAAACACTCTGCATTTCTTTCGTCACTGCTCGAGTAGTCGATCCACTCCACAATCCAATAGTAAGACACAAACAGTTGTGTCCCATTTTTCATTGAGTAGGGACCTGTCTTACCAGTGCTAGTGCATAAGTGTAAGTGCATTAGTTACGTTCTAATACCGGTTACGTCAAATAAGAATTTCTCTCATTTTCAGAAATGACACTGAGCAGATTCTTAAAATACATTAACCGCTTACTGCAAAAAGGCAAATAGTTAAACAACTACTCATTTCCTCTTTTGTCGATCATAGTTTTACTTTCTCTAGCCCGTATGTACAATGTACATAGTGGATAGAAAAGGTTTTGTATTCTCGATGTCGAGATTTCACCGGAAATATATGTTTTGAGGTGTCCTGAGTCCGAAAAAAGAATTTTTAGAAAAACTTCCTTGTGTCTGTAGACAGCATAGCCCCAAAACAAAAATAGCATTAAATACCAGACTTGGTATTTTTCTTTAGTATCTTATAAAGATGGGACACGAAGATTTTCAAGAAACTTCCCAGCTACAAGCTACCCTTTGCATGGGAAATTTGTTGAAATATTTGATTTTCTCAAAATGGTTTAACAATTTTGATTGAAATACGGTATACTAAATATATACATACTAAATATATATACTAAATATATACTATATATAATGTATATTTTGAAGACCTCTTTATTCAGGATGAGTTTTGCGAAATGTTGCATAACGCTTAAACCGTAAAAAACTTAATACTCAAAAAATGTACAACTCGTTAAAACTAATTTATGTCATATAAGTTTTTCTTGGACAGTTGTTCGTTTTGATATACTCCTTGTTACTGGTTTCAATTTTAAACTAACTTTTCTAAACCGGGACCAAGCAAAGCGAAACGAACCCTCAATTGTTTCACATAACGAGAAGTTTTTAAAAGATTTGGCTATTGCTTTAATTTAATGCATTCCCTTATTTCCCTTCTACCTACAAGGAAGCAAGTAATAAGTCCAATTCTGCTAATGTTTATCTCGATTAGCATGATGTAGATAAAATAATAATCTTCAATAAGAATAGTTAGTATATGGAACAGATAGGGAAAATTTTGTGAATGTAGTACTTCAGATTTTTTCAGTAAGTCAGTAAATCATGTATCCTGCATAATTACATGACATGACAATTTCTGTTCATTGCATATAAGGAAGCTTCAATACAGTTCTTTGTCTCTACTGTTAAATTAGAAAATGAGTACAGGTGTCTTTCTGCAGTATCTGACTCACATGTAAAAAGTTACCTATATATATATATATATATATATATATATATATATATAAACTTTTCATATAATATTTTAACATTACACACACAGGTACACTCATAACACTTTAAATTTCAGTATATTAATGTGTTTAAGAGTATAATATGGCTATATTATTTATATTATTTACACACATATATTTTTTTATTTCTCGTTAGGTTGTATAACAATATTAATAATAATAATAAATTTCAGTAAATTCAATATTATGTAAAACAAAGCTCATACATTAATATTTACGGTAGTATAGAAAGTCTCTGCTAGTTCGCAAGCAGCTCTCACATGCCTCTGCTATAAAACAGTGGCAAATCTAAACATTGACATCAGCGCCACTCGATTTTAAATAGCGCGGCAGTACTGCGAAATTAGGGGAATGCTTTAAATGATAGTTAAATGTTTTAGGAATGGGTCATTATGCGATGGCTTTGAAATTCCCTTCCCTTGCATGGCTAAGAGAGAAAGGTTTTATGTGTTACATTCACGTGTATGTGTGTGTGCCATTTTGGAAGAGATTCCACACTGCAGTCACCATGGGTTTATTGTGCGTCAGAACCGGACCGCGGGAAAATAGCTATAACATAGCCCAAGCAGTTCATCTTGACGCTATAAGCTTACTGTGGTAACTGTAAGGCTCGCATCCTGCAGGTTGTAGGATCAAATCACGTTGATTCTGACCTTCAATGTTTTGTGGTTTTTACTGGTCAGTCAAGCAAATGCTGAGGTAGCTTCTATTTTACCATGATTTCCTTTCTTTTATTTCCCTTTCATTCCATGAGGCGGCCCGGAACAGATGGTGTGGATGCTTGCTCCAGGTAAAGAGTATTTTCCTGTAGCGAGTGCTGCCTGGTTTTAAGGGTTATTCATGGTCCTCTAAGAGACTCCAGGAACGAGCTGGGTACTAGAACTAGGCTCCGTCAGGGACTTCAGCGATTTCTTTCTGCTTGCGACCTGTGGCCCTTTGTGACTTCTTCCTTTCATCCCTTCATTATTCTGGTAGCCGATATGTGATATTCCCCTACATTGTATAACTTATACATATACCTATATGATGACCGTGAAATTCCACTCTTCAAAATAATAATAATAATAATAATAATAATAATAATAATAATAATAATAATAAGGAATATCTCTGAAATGGTGAATGTCACAAAAAATAATCTGACAGACTTTAACCACATTTTCAATGTCGTTATAGTCATTTTGAGAAAAAAAAACATAACAAAAATATTCTATATGTTACATTCACAATACTTTCTATGCTATTACGGAACAAAATATTCTTAAAAAATATTATTTTCGTTACTTCATACTAATCTAGATAAACATGAGCAGAAATTGTTTTATTAAATTTTCCTTGATAGGTAGAGGGAGCTAAAGCTATAATTAAGTATTTTAAGAGCTGTACCTATGTGAAGATTGAAAATCATTCTCTTTGCATGGCATAAATGAAACACTAAGTATACAAAAAATAAAGAAATACATTAATTATAATAAAATAATAATGAATTTCCATTTATTAAAAAATGTATTTGACATTGTTAGTTCGGTGCATTTTTGTGTACTAAGATTTTCTCCACCTCTTACATGCAAAAGTAATCTAGAATGAACAGGGTTTCAGAGGTTATTCCCAGAAAATTAAAGTATATACTTAATTTATCATAAAATGGTATTTTAATTAAAATCGTTAGAGCTATTTTTGAAAAAAAAATGGAAATATTCTTAAAAATGTTCGTGTTGCATATTTGAAAGATGCTGAAGTTTTGCATTGAACTAGTCTTTTGTTTTTTAATTACACTTTTATACTGCTTGCTACGTGCAGTAGAGAAAGTAATAAATAAGATACCCGTTATAAATATTAAATGAATGTGTTGTATATAAATACCTCAAAAGGGTTTAGGAGGGAGTAAGAGCCGCTGTGACTCTGTGACAATTACCGTAGCTACTATTTCACTGATGAATCACTTCGCATAACTTGTTCTTGTGCCTTAGTTTATCTTTGGAATATCGTTTTAGTGCTCCAGCTAATTCAGGATGCTCACGTTTAACCTATAAATTGCATTCGTTTTTCTCTGGTCGAGTTGGGTGGTAAAACAGGATTCTTGGGAGGATGCACCATGTAAGGTAAGCGTGGGCACGATGGGCGTGCGGGCATTGAGCTGCACTTTATAAGGGCAGACCACAAAACCCACGCGGAATATCGTGATAATGAGATCTTACCAGGCCAGACAACCTGTCGCCTGACCCAGCGAGCAAAATCTTGATAATAATCCCTCTGGTACTCTTCCAGGGGATTATAAATTCTTCTGACACTGATTTCTAACATCGGAAGCCATCCTGCAAGCTTTAAACACAATACAGCTGCTTACTTTGAAACCAGCAAAATCCGTAACTATACTTGCATTGAGGGGAGAGTATATGGTGAAAATTCTTAAAATGTTTTTTTTTTATGGTAGAATCGAAAAAAGACTTTGCTACATATGTATCGTACAAGGTTTTTGCATGTCAGTTTGAAATTATACTTATATAAATATTAGAAATGAATTATAATTTTCACAGACATACACAACACATATTATTTATATGATTTTATGTGTTTAAATAAATTTTAGAAATAATTGAATAAATATGGACATGACAATTCTACTACCTGGGAATAATTTCTTTGCTTAGTTACTTCTTTCAACATAGCTCATTTAGAAGATTTTATAGCATGCAGTTACAGTTCAGTGGAAATAGATGATGCATCGAAACTTGCTATACAAGATTTGTTACCTAAAATGTTTAATAAACACTGTATGTTATATATTGTATTTTTTCAAGATAGTGTATAAAGTTACATCTTGGTATTTTTACGCTTACGTGAGATAAACCATAGCCTCGTATATTAAATTAATGATGGCTGATTAAGTGTTAATAGAATAGTGTGTCAGGGGAATAGAATAATCAAGGGCATGTAAATTAGTTGAGAACTTATTGTGTTTATAAGTTATTGAAAAGTGTTGAAGTTAATTGGCTAGAATGAATCGCGCAGTTTGCGGACAGGTAGGCACACAGCTCTTTGTATTTCGGTGGGGTGAAAAATGGAAACATCTTTTGTTAAATCAGGTCCTGGTACTGCACGTACGTCGAAGAACTCGCGCGAACTAGCAGAGAATAACACAATAAAACAGACGAATCGTATGATGGAAATCATACGATTTGTCTGTTATGGGAATAGGGTGACGCGATGATAGCTGCCAATAGTGGCGCGAAAAATCCGCCAATCCCGTAAAAGTAAAGGCATAAACGTAACGAATCTCAAATTCGTATAAAATGAGAGGAAAAATCAGAGCAGCACGCACTTTTCTGGAAGACAGCGACGACGATATATTCGGACGAGACAGGAACGCGTGCGCAAAGTGTGCAGCTTAGTTTCCTAAGTGGCGAAATAGCCAAGCTCGGCGGACAGTAAATTAGCGCGGAGTGAGAAAATTCTATTGTTGTGATCGCCGAAGTTACATCTGGAGTAGTAAGATGATTCTGTCGGACACTGTGAAACCGTGAAGTGACGAGGGTCAAATGTTAGGTGGCTGCCACCAGGACTTGTAGAAACTTTGGTGATGTGAAGTGTAATTTACTGGTTCACCGGTAAAGTAAATAGAGAAAGCTAAATACTGTGCTTCTCAATCCACCACTGAGATCTTCGTTAACGTCCTACCAAAATCTGAGTCCATAATCTACCGATCCCGCATTCCCAGAAACCATTCTAGCCTTCTGCAGCAAGCGAGATTTGAACCTGAGACCAGCCGAGGCCCGAGGAAGACCAACGCAGGACACCGGTAACAGTTGCACATGTTACAAAACTTCACTTTACGCTCTGAAAACTAAAATAATAATGTGCAATGTAATAATTCGCATCTTTATAGGTTATACGTTTTTATAAATTAGAATTTCCTCTTTGAATTTGGTTTATAATGCATTTCATAATTCGCATATGTATGCTGTAGCTAAATAGCATATATACATTCATATGACTTTCTCTACTTATTTTACAAAAATCTATTCTTTCAAAATTTTGCTCTTAAATCTACTCATGCTAATGGAGATAAACATGACCAGAAGTTACTTTATTACATATTGTCTTGTAGATACAAGGGAAAAAAGGAATAAACTGTCCACGCATGACGTCAATACTAGACAGCGAGTTTATCACACACTGGCTTGCCTCTTGCAACGGTCTAGCGAGCGACGAATACAAAGATGGGTATCAATAATTTCGAAGTCATTTTAATGAAAGTGGATTAGTATCGTACCTTTCCAATATTTACATTTTGAACATTCTCTTGCGTCTCGTAAACTTGCAGTCGCAGCATTTATGCTGATAGGTAACTCAAATAATTGTACTTTATAGTAACGTAGAGGATTTTAGTAGCACAACTCCCCTTTACAATAAACGCTTGTTCATACTCTTTAAAGCAGTAAATGAAAACTGATCCTACGCAGAATAAATTAAGAAAACACAATTTCTGTGATCAATGGCCACTTCATCTAGCGTGCAAAGAACACACTAAATGTTTTGGTGAAAAACTGTTCTCCACCACCGAGTAGCCTCATGAACTTTTTACTTAGTTGGTAGTGCTTGCAGTCTAAGGTTCAAATTCGTACCACTAATAGTGACGTAATGCGCTTGAACCCACTATAGGCTGAATAAATATGAAGACCCAGTATATATATCCCAGAATTCGACCACATAATTTGCAGGATTGTTGAGGAGTCCAATATAAACATTTTGAGATAAGGAACCTCTGGGTAATAAGTTCTAAATTCCTTATTACAGCATAAAATGTATTAAAGGTTAGCATGCATTGATCAAACAGCAGTGGGCCGTGACGTGAACACCTGGATTTCAGTGAGCATAGACTTTGTTTAAGGATATGTAACCGTTTGGACATCGGGTAAGATGTTTAAGGTTTAGGCCTCTGTAGATACCTTTATTTTTATGTTTGTCTCCTATGTTTGTATTTTATAATGAGTCGTTTGCTCCGTTATGTAATATAATTTATTCGTATTGACAAATAGAATAAATGCAATTTACGATTAGCATGTAGGTGCAACGGAAAACATCCAATAAATATTGCATTTAACACTTCCAAGTATCTCTCGAAGGGATTTCTAACATACAGTGTATCATATGCCTGTCTGAAGAATGAATGCAGACGTCCACAAGTGAAAGCTTATGTAAACACAAACAGATAAGTGATATTAGTCGTACAGCACGACAATACTGGAATACAGTAGAAGGGTTCGGTCAAAATGCAAACACCGCCGCGCGTAGTCATACTCACAAAGCAGAAAATTAATATTCATTAGTGATAAGGAGAACAGCAAGTTTAACCTGTTGTAGATCGATGGTTTATTCCTTTTTACGTCCGCTGTGCTGATGTTTTGAAGACACAATATTCCAGCCTTCTCTGACCTCTCTAAACCGTGTCATGCTACATCAGTGACTTCTCCTAACAACTGCATTCTTTCATCAGACAGATAGTACATCGATGTGTTATACATATACATGTTTCAATTGTAGGCATAGTTCACAATTTACGAAACAATATTTAGGTGGCATTGTATCAAATTAACTTCAAATAAATAAAAATAACAACTAGCTCTATAAAAATCAAGTACCTACATAAAACTAATTAAGAACTATTCACTAGTCAGGAAAGTGCATTCAACCATTTCATCTCAAATGTAAGGCAAATAGAAAGAGACTTTGAGAAATATAACAGCATCCGAAGCACAAAATGCAACAGGTCATCAGAGGGATTGTTCAATGTTGCAACCTGCAATATACCTGCAGAGGTTGCACCTACGAAGAAATGAACCCCACACTCTATAAAAAATTTCAGGAGTGTTGTGAACCTCAGCACAAGCAGCTAAAGTTCGTGTCCGTAATTGTTCATCTATTTAACTGACATCTGGTTCTTAAGCATGCGCAATATTACCACGTGGCACCAAAAAGCACATGAGCTCAGAAGTTCGCAGTTTAGATTAGCTTAGGGTGTTAGCGATGATCTCCGTTTCGCACCTCGTTAAAAAAATATCTTTGCTTAAAATAATGCGCATACTTTTACAATATGAACACAATATTTAGCAATTCATAGTTCTCACAGTAGTCACGTGTAGGCATTTGACAAGATTTTCAAAAACATATTCTCGCAGGGCCAGTAGTTTATGGTTAAATGACATAGTATTTACATATGAATAAATTGAACGTATCGCTGTTCGAATCTAAGAAATAATTAGCTTTTTTATTCCACCCCAAAAACATAGTTTATTACTATGTTTAAAAACATATATTAATTAAATGATTTCAACAAATCTAATTATTTTATTGCATTAATTTACGTAGGTTCTTTGACAATTTAATATCGAACGCTGCTTAGATATCATTCACTCTTTTGAAGGATTAACCTCTTGGCTTCAGAAATGTAAACTAAACGTATTAGTGCTGCTCTTGAGAAAAACAAGAGAATTAAAAAACTAAAAATGGAAACTTCCGGGAGCGGTGAGATCTTAGTATCGTGGAATTGGATTACCAGTTCTATACCGACTCATCCACCAGTACGTTAGAGGAGCGTTCTCACTAATTACATATGATCAAAATTATCCGAACTATTATCAGCGGCGTGCACACACACATACAAAAAACAGGCAAGTCCAATAGTTATAAATTGTGCATCAATACTGCATTTCTTCGACTACGGGTATACACATGAGGCATTCTGAATGAAAATAGGACACACTCGTCCACATTCTTTTAATTTACGGCCGTTGTTGTGCGATCCAGAAAACATGCCATAACTTTGATATTTGAGGTAGGTAGGTAGGTAGGTAGGTAGGTAGGTAGGTAGGTAGGTATAGTAATATCTTGTATATTACGGTTTACCAGTTATGCAAGAGTCATACATAATGAATAAAAATTACGAGCCTATGCCCAAAAACTTCAGTATACATACATTTCATTTGTCATTGCAATATCTCAACGTGGGTATTTTAATTAAAATGCCTAAAACCATTACTAAGAAAATCAATGCATTGAAACATTTTCTATGTAATGCTAGTTTGGGGTTGGATATTTTCTTGAAAATCTTCGTGTTCCGTCTATGTAAGACACATAACTTAAATGCCAAACTTGCTATTTAACAAATTTGTTTTTGAAAAGCTCTGTATCTGTTCTGTATCTGTTTTAGGTAGGAAAATAAATATAGAAAACTGGGGACACAGTGTTGTGCCAAAAGAAAATCAAATATACTGATACTGCACCCTCTTTGATGGAGCTGGTGATTAACAAAATATCATACCTAATTTTACAGAGATGTAACGTTGCAAATTTAACGTAATTACTGTAAATTTCTCGAAAACATTTAATGCCACAAAAAGTGTTATTTGATGCAATTATGTTTTAATAAGCTATGACTCTTTTTACTTTCTCTACACGTACTATGTACTATGAGACCCCATGAATCCATAAAAGAATTTTTAGAAAAATGTCCGTGTGTGTGCCTGTGTGCAGCATAGCTCAAAAACGAAAAGTCCGTTAAAAACCAAGCTTGGTATTTAAGGTTTGGTATCTTCCAAGGATGCGACACGAAGATTTTCAAGAAAATCCCCCACCCCCAACTACCCTTTACATGAAACTTTTTTTAAAAATTTTGAATCTCTCAAAAATGGCTGTAACGATTTTGATTAAAATATTGTATATTAAAGATAGTTACCTGACAAATAAAATGTATATCTTGAATGTTCTGGGAATAGCCTCTGAAGACTATTTTATTCTGGATCAATTTTACAGAATTTTGGATAACAGCTAAATCGTAAGAGATGGACAAAAACTTACCACACAAAAAATGTAGAAAGTTATGCTATATAGATTTTGATGAGTTGATCGTTTTTTAGACATTCCTTGTTATTGGTTTCAGCTTTGAAAAACCTAAGCTATGACACTCCGTTATTTGCCTCCTACTCACAAGGAAGCAAGTAATAAGACTATTTCTGCTAGTTTTTTCTTGATTAGCATGAAGTAAATAGAAGCATAAACTTGGTAATAATACCTTTTGCAGAGCTGTAGAGAAAGTTATGTGAATGGAACACATCAGATTTATTCTGTAGTGACCTTTGCCTTAGTTTTCCCGGTGTATAAAATTTAACAAGATCCTATAAGCATACCAAATATGAATACCGTATGCCATGCCAATATCTCAATAACACATAATATTTTAATCAAAATTGTTGTAGAAGTTTACCAGGAAATGAAAAATAGTACATCTCTTCATCTATTAGGTAGTTTGAATAGGGATGACATTTCATGAAAATCTCTGCATTGCATTCATGAAAGGCGCTGGAATTAAATAAGAAATTTGGTATCCATCTCATTATTCGTTGTTAAAGATATTCGTTTTACAGGAAATTTATCAACTGTTATGCCTTTAATTTCTAAATTATAGTAATTATTAATCATAGTATCAAGTTTTTTTTATGTAGTATATCTTTTTATCAGGTTTTTATTCTACTAAATCAAACAACCTTCTGATTTCTTGGAGTACTTTACGGACACTATTAAAAATGTGATGCGTTTGCCTTTGCTTTCAGACTTGTGGTAGCACTCCATTCTTAGGTGTTCCCCACGGAATAGAGCTTGTATAGCGAATACTCGGCAAAACAAGCTGAGTTTGGTTAGGTCCGTTTTCTAACGGATACTCCACTATTTGTAATTGCTTGTGTCCATCAAAGTTGTGAACTTTTCGGACGAAATCAAAGCTATTAGTCCGAACATAAACACTGAAGTTTTTAATATAACTTACTTACGTCTTTCAGTCCAAAAGTCGCTGAAGAAAGCACAAGGATAATATGCTGTATACATGCACATCATGCACAACTCTGAGACGGAGCGTTAGATGGCTTTATTATCATTAGCAGTCAGCAACATGTTTAAGTCTTTTGGCTTGTTCCGAGCTCAAAATATGTCGAATTGAGCCATCCATCTCCTAGTTGGACGTCCTCGTAATCGTGATCAAAATACAAGTTTTGATATTATTTTATTTTCTCATGATGCTGAAGATCTTTAATTCTTTCCTTATATCATTTCGTTGACAGTCTGCCACTTTCAATCTCATCGTTGCGAACTCCATTTTTTATGTTTCTTTAACAAAATCCACCGAGCTAGGTGGTTCAGGCGTTTCGTCTGGGACTGGTATTCGGGACGGATTTTTCCGGGTGTTTTTTCAGCTCACTAGGCGAGTGCTGGGGAGGATTCTCTATTCCCCTTAATTTCCTGCCCCTCCATTTCATCCGACTGGTATTGTTTCAGGGTTGTAAGTGTCGGAGAAGACTGCGGTAGTGGCGCCCTCTCGTGGAGATGCACGCGCTTTGGAAACTCAGCTCTCGGCAGCAGAATGGCGCTGAGGGTCGTCGGAATACTTCAGGAACGTTTATTCAGACCTGAGGCGCGGGTTCCTAGTGCTCATCACGTTGAGAAGAACTGCTAGGGAGCTATTAAGGTCTTTCCACGATGGCTCCCTGTCACAGAATGGTCGGCTGCCCTCTTTCATTGTTCGCACCTCATTATTTCCTCCCGGTGTCTGACGTACAAAAAACCTAATCACTTGCTGAGGTGTGAAATCCCCTCCAACAAACTACACTATCAAAGTCCAGTATTCATAAACCTATAAGAGAGACGAGACAATTAATATTTTATAACATTTTAGGATTACTTTCTTTCTAGTCTTTCTAAACAACTCTTTTAATTTCTGGGCATGCATATATTGGATTTTTGAGTTTTCTATTGTGCATTTGCGTTTATTATTGCTCCAGTTTTACGTCCCAAATGACTACATCTTATTAATAATATTCTTTTTCTTGAAGCAATTTTCCATTTAAAAGCTAATATTTTTGTTTCAGATATAGATACCTCTACATTATATTGTAGGGAGTTCTCTGTTGTTGTACAGCGATTGCGACTCGCAGTTTTCTTATCTTTTGTCCTTATTGTGATTAAGTCCTGAGCAGTCAGGGTTTCCTTTAGATTCATCAGCAACAATAACGTCGCCTGGCAGCGTTACGGGCGCTGCACAGGGTAAGGTGAGATTACAATCTTGCTGCCTCTAAACTTGTAATGCTTCTCTTTGTAATGCTCTCCCTTGATACGCTGTTTTCACCACGGCTGATGAGCTGGATTATTCTTCTTTCTTTCGCCTCTTGCCAGTTATCCAGCATAATCAGGATTCCTGGCTCATTAAGACTTCATACGGTTAGATGAAGACCCCAAAATATTAGAGAACATAAAAGTTGTATTTGTTATGAAATCTCAATATAAATTGTTTGGTCTTGAATACATCATTTCCTGTATCCACAAAGTAGGCGGTAGAGAAGGTAAAATATCTTGATATGTATCTCCCCACCATGATTCTTTACTGATGCAGATATCATTGTATTGTAACTCGGTAGCGATTTAGGAACAATCTACCTAGCAAATCAACTATAACGCCCACCCATAGTGTATATTGTTTCAATCAGTAATAATGCTAAAATTACAGTAACAGAATGTGTATAATGGTGAGTCGCTTTGAGCCATTGCATTCGCGAAAGAGATTCCTTTTACAGATAAAACCCTTACAAGGACCAGTACGTTCTGGCTGTGCGTATGCAAAACGCCTGTGACATTTGAAAAGCAACATTAATCAAACTGAAGCTTTTCTCTGTAAATCCGAATGCACATACTGTTGCACGCTCGAGTTGGCACAGTACTTAACAAAAGAACTCTGCTTGACGCCAAGCATTTGTTACAGTCAGGAGATTCTCCCCTCTGAGGTCTGAATTGGCTACAATAGATCAGTAGGCATTGAGAAACTGTGTGTGAATGTTACGGAGGGACATTCCATACTGCAGCCATTGGCTTATTGTACATCGGACCACGAGAAGAGAGAATGAGATGAGTGTAATTTCAAAGGGCGGCCGACATTCGGACAGGGAGAGAGCCGCAATGGGGAGTCCCTAACAGTTCACGAACAGTATTTCATCTCGACGTCGGGAGCGTAGGAGCCTGTGGCTCAATTCCGGATAGACCATCTGAGCTCGCAGACAAACACTAGTGCCATTCCACCGCCAAGAGCTGTATTTCCGATGCACAGTCACCTCCACGAAATGGCGCCTCTGCCAGAGTCCTCGTCCACACTTACAACCCTGAAAGATACCGGTTGGGATGAAATGAAGATAACATAAAGGGACAAGAAGTTCGGGGAATGAAGAATCCTCTCCAGCATTCAGGGAAAACCCCCGAAAAATCCAGTGGTTATAGAGGTCTACCGTGGGGAACCGATCCTTCCACATCCCGAAACGCCTGAGCCACCTGGCTTGGTGTGATGTACTGCAAAGTTAATATTTTATTTTTCTTCTTATTTCTACTCATAAAACAACTCTTATACAATACAGGAAAACTAAAACACATCAACTTCAAGAAGGAGATGGACAAAATTGAGGATTTCCACAATTTGAATTCTGAGGTTTCATATCTAAACACACCCCAATGAAATTAGAAAATGTTATCCTGAATTTCATTTCTCTCTCTCTCTTTGATTTATTATAAGGTTTTGTTTAAAAAAATCGTTTTTCAAAATATATCTTCTCGTACAGTTTTCAAGAAAGATGATTAAAGTATTTTTAAATTACCATTAACGCATTTAGAAAGATTTAAGCATAAGATTTTAATATAGCCAATTATATTAATTTATATCCAATATAAAAGCAACATTTCAAAATGTTTACTGTTTTTGTACATTTTATTTTTCAATAAAAAATTAATGGTGTTCCAAAAATTTCCTTACTTCGTTTTATTAAGTACACTTTTTGCGAAGATGTAGTAAAACTTTCAATATACAAAGGTTTGTACCATGTACTTTGTATATTATATCAAGTTTTGAATGAGCATATGTTATAAAAATATATCTGGAAAAATAACTTTTAAATAACCCCAACAATAGATACAACATGATGTGATTAAGGAATCTTTCGGAATTTCTAAGAGTTTGAAACCTGGCATAATTATGATTTAATGTACTTGGTATTTTCCACGGAAAAAAACACATGTTGACTAAAAATGGCTGAAAATGTCACCCATTTTCTCCTAAAGACAATTTGAGTAGTAATTGAGTCTTCGTTTTAAACATATTCAGAATACAGAGTTTATTTGGAATACAGAGTGGAAAGTGAACTATGCTCATCCTCTTAAACTGTTAATGAGCACATTGTTTTAGTGTTTTTACTTTCTCTACACATACATAGTGGATAGAGAAGGTATTGTATTGCACCCAAAAATTCAATACAAAGATTTCACGAAAATACAAGTTTTGAGACTCCCTGAGTCCGAGAAACGCCTTTTTAGAAAAAGATACTTGTGTGTGTCTGTCTGAAAAACGAAAAGTCCGTTAAATAAGAAACTTGTTATTTAACTTTAGTATCTTTCAAGGATGCGACACGAAAATTTTCATGAAATTTCACCACTCCCAAATACCCATTTATGAAAACAAATTCAATATTGATTTTCAAAAAAATGACTCTAAAAGCTCTGATTAAAATCTCTTATATTTAAGATATTTACATTACAAATAAAATGTAAATCTTGAATTCTCTGTAGATCTCTTTATTCTGGATGAAGTTTTTTGAATTTTACATAAACAGTAACCGTAAGAGATAGACAAAACTTACTAAATAAAAGACGTAGATCTCCTTAAAATACACAATTTATATCTTTTTAATTTTTTCGTGAAGTTAGACGTTTTGAGATATTCTGTGCTATTGGTTTTAGTTTTAAAATAGTTAAACTTTTCTCTTACGGGAACCTATCAACTCCTGGCCAAGCAAAGAAACGGATTTCAATCACATTATAACCACATTTTAAAACGTTTCCCTATCGGTTTAACCTAGTGTATTCCCTTATTTCCTTTCTACTTTGTATAAGCAACTGAATAATGAAACTGATTCTGCCAATATTTATCTCGATTAGCATGAAACAGTAGAATAAGCTTAGTAACAATACCTTTCTACAGAGATGAAGAGAAAGTCATGTGAATGGAGCACATTCGATTTTCCTTAATGCATTTTTTCCATAAATCTTTCCATATTTGAGATAATATATTATTTTGGACATTGTTGCAGCATAGCAAATACAACAGGCTTACATTACATTTAACGGTGTAATTTTTACTTTCTCTACACTACTATGTACATAGTGTATAGAAAAGGTATGGTCGCGCCGTGCCGAGTGGGCAGAATACTCGCCTCTCACCTAGACGGCCCGGGTTCGATCCCAAGTGACCGCATGTGAGATTTGTGGTGGACAAAGCTGTTCAGGGGCGGGTTTTCTCCGGGTTCTCCTGTTTCCCCCACCATCACATTCCATCATCAGTGTCATCAACTGCGGTGCCAGTGTCATCGCATGCGGGTGTTAAACACTACAAAAAAAAAAAAAAAAAAAGAGAGAAGGTATTGTATTGCACCCAAAAAGTCGAATACCGAGATTTCAACGGAAATACATGCTTTGGGTCCACCTGAATAAAAAAAAAATATTTTAAGACAAAGGTCCGTGTGTGCGCTGGTGACAGCATAGCTCAAAAACGAAAAGATCCTTAAATACCAAATTTGGTATTGGTATTTAAGTTTGGTATCTTTCAAGCATGCGACATCAAGATTTTCAAGAAAATCCCCCCACCCAAACTACCCTTTACATGGAAAAAATTGCGAAAATGTTTATTTTTTCAAAAATGACTCTTAACGATTTTGATTTAAATCTCTTATATTTAAGTTATTTACATGCCAAATAAAATGTAAATCTTGAATTTTCTGATAATAACCTCTAAAGACCTCTTTATTCTGAATGATTTTATTGCATTTTGCATAACTGGTAAACCTTAAGAGATAAAAAAAACTTACTGCACAAAAAATGTAGATCATAATAAAACACACAATTTATGTTATATACATTTTTTCATGCAATTGGCCGTTTTCGAAATATTCCTTCTTATTAATTTCAGTTTTAGATACGTTAAACTTTTCTCCTACAGGAACTTGTCATCTCTTGGCCACGCAAAGGTTCGGATTTCAATCCCATGGCAACCACAATTTAAAACATTTGACTGTCGATTTTGCCTAGTGTATTCCCTTATTTCGCCTCTAGTCATAAAGGAACTAAGTAATAAGACCGTTTTTGCTAATGTTTTAGCATTAAATAGATAGAAAAATAAGCTTATTAACATGAATGTGTTACAGAGATGTAGAGAAAGTCATACAAATGGAGCACATCAGATTTTTAAAATAAACCATTCATTCTTCAGCTTCTGCTGCTATGGCCACGAACCAATAAACGCTTACAATATGTAAATAAACAGAAAACCTCGCTGATTTTGATGTAACCTAAATATCATACGGACTGTGAAGAAGCATCCACATACTATAAAAAAGTTATTAATACGGACCTTTATATATAATGATAAATTAAAGCTTGAGAAACTTAAGTAACACGATTATGCTTTCTTTAGTTGTGAATTATAAGACTTATTAAAATATAGAACTTCTTTTAATCTTCTTGGATACGCCGATATTGCGAGCATATCACGGCTGTTGCTTCAAAATCTTCTTTCACCAAGTGAAGGATTTTTCTTCCTTGCGCAACTCCTTCTTTGAACTATTTGACAGATGAAAATAAAGGTCCTATAATGTGGCGCTCATCTATTTGGAAATCTTTCTCGACAAATCTTGTCTCAACTGTCGCATTTACGATGTGTTTTGCACCTCAACTCGGCATTGCAAAATTACCCATTTTGTAACTAACAATTCGCTGTTTCGAAAGAAAATGATCAGCGCAATAAACAGTCAGCTGAAGTGCATTTCTTTCTAGCTTACAATGTTGACATATTGTGTAAACCTCATGGTTAACGATGTAGAAGCAACTGAGACCAGTTTTGAAAGCTTATAATAATAGTATGATTATGAATTGTTTTAGTTAAAAATGTGATGTGTTCCATTCACATGATTTTCTCTACATCACTGTAACAAATTATTGTTAAAAAGCATATTCTTCTATCTACTTAATGATAATCGAGATAAACATTAGCAATAATTGTCTTAACTACTTGGTTCCTCTAAGTAGAAGAGAAATAAGAGAATACACTAGGCTAAGTGATAAGCAACTCTTTAAAAGCTGTTGAAATCCGTTCCTATGCAGTGCCAGGAGTTTGAAACTTTCCATGTGAGAAAAGTTAAAAGTATTTTGAATCTGAAATAAATAACAATAAATATATCAGAAATGGTCAATTCCAAGAAAAAACATTAAATATAAATTGTGTGTTTTTACGTGATCTATATTTTTTGTAGTTTTTGTTACGGTTTAACAGTTACGCAAAATTCAGTCCGAATAAAGAGATCTTCAGAGGTTATTCCCAGAAAATTGAATACATTTGTTATGACATTTTCTTAAATATATGTTATTTTAGTCAAAATCGTTGGAGCCAGTTTTCAGAAAATCAAAATTATCGTAAAAAGTTCCGTGTAAAGAGTAGTTTGTGGTGCGGCGTTTCTTGAAGCTTCTCGTATCTTATATCCTGTGGAAATTCTAAACTTAAGTAACAAGTTTGGTATTTATCTGACTTTTCGTTTTTGAGCTATGTCGTTCAAAGACACGCACGCACATACACACATAGACATCAGTAGACACACACGGACCTACTCGAAAGAATACTATTTTTGGGTTCAGGGGATCTTGAAGCATGTATTTCCGATGAAATATCGGTATCGATTTTTGGGTGCAATACAATACTACCTACTATGTACATGCGTGCTAGATAAAGCAAAAGTGTTGGTGATAGATGCTGGGAAGGGAACTAAAACGGTTACATCTAATCATACGGTAAGTTGTGTCTGTCTAACAGTTCATTGTGCCTTTGAGGAATGTAGTCAGTCGGGCTCACAGTAAAAACTGTCACTTATACCGTGATATATCTAACGCTGGAATCGTTCCTTTGGTTAGTATAAGGGAACAGCTGGAACCCCATAATTAATATGCATAAGTTAATATGAAGAATTAGATCATAGATATACTTCGGTATACTACTACTATAGGTATGTGATAGAGAAAGTAAAAATTCTAAGTTGATAGTTTCTTAATGCGTAAATGTATGTATGTATGTATGTATGTATGTATGCATGTATGTATGTATGTATGTATGTATGTATGTATGTATGTATGTATTATTTACGTAGGCAGGTAGGTAGGTTGGTGATGTTTAATAAGAAGAAAGACATAGAAACGATAAAGTGGGGTGAAACCAAATGAAGAACCACTTCTTCTTCCTCGTCTCTCTTATAAGCTCATTTTGTTAGTTTTTCTTTGCATTTTTATTTCTTTCTTGTGTTTTCTTAAGAGGTTTATAAACATTGGTTACTGAATAAACAAGGATATAAAGATTCACTTAAACTGGTATTACTTCTTCCCAACTGAAATTTTCACTGTAAATAACGACGTGTCACCCCCAGACACTGTGGCATAGCTGCTTTCAAAGAAACTATTGTTACAATCTGATATTTATAATTGTTTAACGTGCTTTTGATATTGTTTTCTCAATTACTTTTCTTTCTTTATAGTTTCCTGAGTATTAATTAACTATTTCTTTGAGTGTGATGTAAAATATTTTCTAAATACGTCTGAAGAAACATACGGCTATGAGACAAGCAACGTAGAGGCTAAATGTGGAAAGGAAATACCTTCAAATTACAGGTAAGGCTCGTTATTCAGCCAATAAATAAGTTTGACCCTGGAGCTCGGCTTCTCCATGTCTACGGTGACGAATGCATATCTAATTTTAGAAAATCACATTTAGGCCTTAACTCCCTTCACAGGCGTCCACAAACGTACAATTAGTTGTGCATTCCATGTGCACCGTGTGTGTCAAGACTGAAATGTCTGTCAGAGCGCTCCACGATAATTATACACAAAGCCTCCTGGGTCTCTGTCTTTCGGTTATTATTAACAAAAGAAATTGTGAGTGCGCACGTAGGGGGTATTATAAATAGGGAAGAGCAGAATGAAAACAAAACACGCACGGGGAGGCTGCATTACCACACACTGTGAGAATTTCCGAACAGAGGGTTCGGGAGAAGTAAAAAAGAGGAGCACGAGGCTGCGGACAATGACAGATCTGAGGAAGTGAGCTGCTCTCAGTTCACACACGTGATTTCGAGATATGGGGAAAACAAACGAGAAGCTGCCAACACAAACCGCTGGGCTTCGGTGAAGAGGAAGTCAAGCGTGACACCACTGGGAACACTAAAATAATGTAATATTTATTGAGAATTAATTAGTGGCTGTCTTATACGTCACATGGTTGACTTTTTAAACTAGAATGGCGTATAATTAGGTTGTTTTATATCCCTATTCTTTATGAATGATATAGAAGATTTTTAGCATTAAAATTATAATAATCCATTGATATTCACATAAATGAATATCACAGCGGAACATCTGATTTCCCTGACCCTTTTCCCCAAAGTCTTCAAAATTCTGAAAATACAGCATAGGTAGGGTTTTTTATTTTTAACAACAAATGAGAAAATTGTTACATGAAAACAAAGCTTTTATGCATTTGACATAATGTTTAAAAAATCGATAGCCATATTTTTTTGCTAATTTTTAAAATTTTTCATATATTTTAGATGTTTTTATATTTTTTAGATTAATGTGGATTTTAGCCTTAAATGGGAAATATTTAGTTCTTATTTCCTTTGTGAAATATTTAGAATTAAAAAAAAAGATAGCAGTTATAACACTTAAAGATACTAAAACAAGGTATCAAACAAGAAACATATTTGTTTCTGAAAATAGCTGGTTTTAGCAGGTCCATATTAGGATTTATATTTAAAGAAAAACCTGAAACTCACCTGTTTTAACCCTAATTAACTCACTGAGAGTGAAGTATGAAATATTAGACAGTGGGATCCAGTAGAAGACATTTTTCCTTTTAGATTCTCTGTATAAAACTCTGGCAAAATACAAAATATAATGAACAACACAATTTTTCCAGGTTCACTATTAGCTACTTCTATGTGAATATTTTTTTCTATTTCACTGAAAGTACCTGTTACTTTGAATCAAGAACTTTTTACGTAGGCAAATTTTTATTTATTTATTTCCTGTTTCGTGTATATTAGTTGAAGGGAAAGGATGCAGGGTATAAGAATCTTAAGAGGGATAGGACGTGATAGCGTGTGTTTTTTTGTTGGGGTGGGGAGGGGGGTAATTGCAGGCCATGTCACATTTGGGCACCTAGAATCTCCTTAAATGCAGGAGATCCAAACACACAGGGATTCGCTTTTCCAACTCTCAGCGTTCTTTCCGGATAAAAACCTAGAAGTTCGGTAGATGTGTCTCTTCCCCAAATAGCAGTCTCCAATTACATATGGCAAATATTATCCATGTCAGGGTATCCGTCAGCTGCCTGTTCCCTGTTGCAATTCCAAGGTCAAAGAGTTTTCTCCTGAAGACGCTTGTGCCTCACAGCAAATTTAAAAGCTTGCTGTTGTATGGTTTGTCAGAACTGGACTCCATTATAGCAAAAGAAACTGCTGACGTAATAACAATCAAAGCTTTAGATCATTTGTTTGCGTCTTCCAGGCTAGTTAATCAAGGATCGCTGAATTAAATAATATAACGGGAGCATTTAGTTAATTATCTTTGCTTTTTTGCTACAAAGAACTTTGTGTCATTTTTGAATAGCTAAGCCTACAGAACAAATTAGTCTAGTAACCTCATGCTTGGCATTCAAAGCAAAAGGTTTGTCTCACCATGTTTCCCATGAAATGTCCATTCATTGTCTTTGGTTACGCTATGAATTGCTGACAACGAGAAAATTGTCTTTCCACATACTTAGTTGTAACACACAGGACAACTATGAACAACAAAAATTTCACAACAGATGTATGCTGCAGTTCGGTGGTGTCAGATGTGTGATGTTTTGTTTTATTCATGGCATTTCTTTGAAATAAAAGGTTTGTAATTAAATAATGGGTTTTAATGTTTCTTTAATAAACAGTTGATTTTAATTTCAGTCATGTCATTACTCATTAATTGTTGTCGAAAATTAGCTTGAAATTAATGACAATTTATGGTAAAATATTCAACACCAAACAACATCAATTAAAATTATGAATGCAAATTTTTAAAATAATTTCAACACAAAATCTTTCCTCTACCTGATCGGAAAGAGGGAGCGATGAGACGCGGGCAGAAATAGGAATACCGGCACAACAATGAAAGAGTCCTTATAATTTCCAGATTGAGAAACTTCGCCGTCGGATATGCCGACCGAGGATCCCTGTGCCATCTAGAGGGTTAACATATGGGGGCGGTCCATTGTTTATTTACCACGATATATTTTGGAGGTAAATAAAGATATATCCTGAATTTTTGCGAATCACCTGAAATCACTTCATTCTAAATGATTTTAAAACTAGCAAACGTAAGATATATATATATATATATATATATATATACTACTACTACTACTACTACTACTAAACAAATAAATGTAGATGTTATAAAAGGACACACTTATGTCAAACCTTTTTGCGGCGTTAAACATTTCGTTGTTATTGGAATTTTTAACGAGATTTTTTTCAAGAAATTACTCCTTACTAGTTTTTTTCGTACTCATGTAAAGAACATCGAATTTAAAATTTTTATATTGCACACACACTTTTTAAAATTTGCCCATCACTCTTAAGTTGTTAATGATATCTAAAAATATTTTTTGTATTTTAATTAAAAAGCTCAATATATGCAATTAACTATATAAATAGTTATGCTCACTATATGAATAAAAATATAATAAATGAGCTCCACATTTATACTTGCAATCAGTACGTAAAAGTTATGAAAATATATCACTAATAGCAAGAGTTTATAAGACTTGTTTATAAAAGAATGAAAAGAGAAATTCATGTGAATGTAACACAACAGAACTGTAACTATTAAAATCAGCAGAGCCTTTACAGAAAGATATGTTTGGGCTGGCATTCATAAGCACTCAATTCCGATCTTTCTAAATAAAGGCATATTGTGCGAAATGTTTGGACAATATTTATAGTCAAATTGAGTGGAATGGCTCAGGAGGTAAAGTTTGTGGCCTACATTTGAGTGGTCCCGTGTTCAAATTCCGAGGATCGACTCCTAGGGCTTTTTCGTAATTTCCTGGTTATTTTATTTTACTTTAATTCATATGCATCTTAACACCTTTTGTATATTATATATCTTAGCTTACTTTAATTTTAAATTTTAGTTTATAGTTAACTTAATTATCTGAAAAAATTAAATAGCAGATAAAAATTTGTAATGCTTGTTTTTGGAAATAAATTAACGTTTCAAAATATCCTCTGGTACATGATATTCACCTAAGTACCGGGGTATTATATTCGGATATATTTATTTAGTTTCCCTTAGGTGCCAAGCTTAATACCAGATATTTAATGCTAGGATTAAAAGGTCCCTCTTCAGCTTAAAATAATAGTAAAGCTGAAAATAGATGGTAATATCCACTGCGCTGCCATCAACCCAAAGATAGTTAAAACAGCTAGATTGAATGGCACTCTTAACACTTTCATGTCGCAGAGCAAAGTAATATGGAGTACAGAGATGACTGGCAGAACTCCGCCATCTGACTGCGGGTGGTAGAAGCAACTAGACCACAGGTCTCTATGAGGCACCCTTTCGCCATCTGGTAGGCACATACCACATCGAAAGGCGACGATTCCTTACGGTTCACCACAAACCGTCAACGAGGTATTTTACCAACGGTATGACTTAGTAGTTGGAGCGAAGTAAAATAAAATAATTAAAAAAACATAGTCAAAGTTGATTCAAGATCATCAATAAATCGTCGTACTGCACGAGAAATACAAACTGAATATTTTTTTGGTTTTTTTCGAATTGAATTTGTCATGAAAAGTTTGAAAACACAGATAATTTTGACTTAGTAAACTGGAACAAGATCAATTTTAGCATTTATGCAAAAATATTATTACGAAAACAACGTTTAACTATTGTGAATAGTTGGGTGAGATGGATTCTATTTTATATTTATTATAATTGAAATTAGATGATGATTAAATACACATTAACTCTTCTTTTTGGAGATTTTTAACTGCCGTTTAATTTGTAAATTAAAATGTTAAGTTGAATTTAAAGATTTTTTCAACAAATCATTAAGACTTTGGACTATGATTTTATTGTTGGTGCCTACATCAATATTCATCAGCAGGTAAGAAAGAAAGGGTTACCAAAACAGTAACTTCTCAACTTTAATTTGAATACATTTTCATAACTGAAGTAAAAAGTGAATTTTAATTTTACTGGGAAAAACCAAAACCTAGACTTACATTTATAAACACTACTCACAAACAGAATGTAATAAAAATAGTAATAATATATGCTAATCGCAAGTTAGCACCAACATAATGAATTACAAACATGTCTACTCTCAAAAGTAAAAATGTAATGTATTGGAATAAACAAACAAAAGAAAATATGTTGTGTGTCTGTGTATCTGAGTGACCGTGTGTGAAAAACGAAAAGTCGATAAGATATGAAACTTGATATTTAAATTAAGTAAGAGGAAAATTCCACCACCCCAAACTACCTTTACACATAAAAATTTCGAGATTTTTTATTTTCTCAAAAATGGCTGAAACGGTTTTGATTAAAAGACAATTATTAAAGATAAAGTGAATATTTTCTGAAAATAGCCTCTGAAGACCTCTTTATTCTGGCTGAATTCTGTTGAATTTTGTATAACTAATACCTACACCATAAGAGGTACACAAAAATTTACTACACGAAAAATGTAGATCTCCTTAAAACATATTGTTTGTAATATACTTTTTTTTTTTTCGTGGAGTTGGCCATTTTTAAGTATTGCTTGTTATTGGTTTCAGTTTTAAAATACTTAAACATTGCACATATGGGAGTTTGTCAATTCCTGGCAATGCAAAAGAAACGGATTTCATCCACATGGCAACCAGCTTTGACAATCGCTTAAACTTAGTTTATTTCCTTATTTCCCTTCTACTTACAAAGAAGCATGTAATAAGATCAATTCTGCTAAAGATGTCTATTAGCATGGTGTAGATATAATAATAGTTTTTTGAACGAATAGTTTGTATATGGAACAGCTAGAATGGAATACATCAGATTTATTTTTTACCTAGTCAAAAACTCACTCCCCGTATCCCTTAAACACAAAGTGATATACTCCTGAGTTCAATACAATTACGAAAGGTGTTTCTCTTTCTATTCTCAGCTAGCAGATTAACTAGCGGATTTTTTTTTTTTTTAAAAAATACAGTTCCGGAGTTTTGTCGGCAATCCGGTACTGCATTCCTTTATTTTTTCCTTTTTATCCATTTTCCCAATATTTCCTGTAGTATTATTGTTTTGCTTCTAATACATGCACATACACACACACACACACACACACACACACACACACAAACACCCATGCCCAAGGCTGGACTCAAACCCACGATCCCCTGCGCTAGGAAGCACCAGAGGAGGCACTTTAGCGAGCGCAGCCATGGGGACGGGCTCCCGGGTGGGCTCGAACCACCAGCAACAGCCGAACGCGCAAGCCGATTGCGCCACGGAGGCGACCATCTCTTCAACACCTAGTTCTTGTAGGTATCCTTGACAGCCTGCCGCCCGTATTCAGTGACAGCTCAGGAAAGCCTGTGCTGCACACCTGGAAATGGCACCTCGCTCGGCGAATGCAAGTCATGTTCCCATCATCGGCGGTCGGTCCTTGATTACAAACCGGTATTTGCACCTTGTCACTCAACACTTAAGTGCTGCAGGTCGAAACTCTCCTGCATCACCGTACTCTACGGAAGTGCATTGTCACTGCCAACAAGGATTTCTGAACGAAAACCTGCAACCGGTTCTCGGATCTAATTACATTCAATCTCATTTCCTTGTGTGTACCAGGTGAATCAACCACCGTTTTTAATACTTTCTTTACCTAGTGGGTAGCGAATGTAGTGCATTCCACCCAAAAGGTCGATTTCAATCAAAATACATGTTTTGATATAGCCGAATCCAAAAAGGTATGTAAAAGTGAGCACCGTAAACCACAAAATTAAAGTCGTCCACGCGGTCTAGGGGTAGCATTTTAGCGTCTGGTAGCCAAATCACTTGTTCAAACCCGGCGGAGAGCGATGGATTTTGTCGGGCGTAAAAATTCTTAGCATAGATTCTTTCGGAAGGGAAGCAAAGCCGTTGGTGTCGTGTCGTGGATTTACGGCACAGAAAAGAACCTCAAACCTGATAAAGAGGCCTCTGAGCAAATGTAAGCGTTCTTTTACGTCCACCATAGAATGGGACGCAGCAGTTAAACAGCGCCCATAAATAATACTCAATTTAATTTTTTCTACAATGAAATATTCGATAAACAACAAATTGATATTTATTTTCAATATCATCTAAACATAAAAGTAAATGTTAAATAATGGCAGGGCACACCTCACTACACATATCTATTGAGCATTAACTCCCCAGTAGGAAGCATTAAGGGGCGCAGGCCCGAAGCCTCCCGTACCCAGTTAAGCTTAGCAGGTAACAACCCCCAAGCCTCCCGGGAAACCGGTGTAATTAGCCAGCAGGTGGGGTGGAATGGGCATGCTTAATTTTTTCCTTGATTTCTTTCAGTGTACGGCAAATTAGTTCACAGCTAACATGTTTTCCGATGAGACTGAAATTAGGGTGAATAGGACAGGAAGGAAAAGTCCACTTCGGAACGGTTACACTTCGGGTTCCAGAAGCGTTTAAAAAGTGGGGTAGCGCTATGGACGTGCAATGTTAAAAGTTGCAAAAGTTTTAATAAAACCTTTTTCATTGAAGAAATAGATGTCCTGGATATTCAAGAGGACCATAACCAAGCGGCACCACCTAGTGACAAAATTCAGAGACAGAAAGTACTTTGTGATCTGAGGAGAAAAGCTACGGAAGATATATGTGAAAGACTATCAAAACTAATATAATAATCAAATATTATAAACACCAAACTGCAACTGTTTCGACCGGAAGGCTACCTACTTTGGGGAGGCTTGGGGGCTGTGTAATCAGGGACCTTTAAGAGTCCGGGAGGCTTCGGGGCTATTTTTCTGACCGCTGGAGACTTCGGTACCGCACTCGCATTAAGTGAGGGAACCACAGGCGCCCACAAGCCGGTGCAGAGAGCCACAGAGTCACGCGGCAGCCCACGCTATTCAGAAGTTTCTCGCGTTATCTTGGAAGCAGTATGGAATTTTTAGTCCGATTTTATACTTGACTATGTATCGAGTTATTGCCTCCGCATCCCCCCAGAACCTTAAACCAAATATGCAATGAAACTATTTCGGCAAGTAGGTGTAGATAACTACTTTATATGGAAAATGTTTGGGAAATATTGTTTTTCTCAAAAATGAATAATGATTTTGATTAAAATATCATATGTTCAAAATGTTTTCATGACAAACGATCCATGAATCTTGAATTTTCTGGGGAAAACCTCTGAAGAACTCTTCATTATGCATGACTTGTATAACCGGTAAACCGTAAGATATTGACAACAAATTACCACATAAAAAAAAAATGTAGATCAAGTAAAATCACAATTTGTTTTACACTTAATATGTATTTATTCTGTAGAGTTAACCGATTTTACTCAACAAATCATAAAGACTATCGTTACTGCCTACAGCAGATAAGAAAGAAAGAGTAATCAAAGCCGTTTTCAATATGTTCCTTATTCAAGTTTAAATTAAACTTTTCTCAAATTAGAAGTCATCTTTTATTTCATCTCTATTTTGTTTTACTCCTGACAATCAAAGAGAACCGAATATGATTGCTTCATATAGCGATCCGGTTTTAGAAGATTGACTATCGCTTTGGCATTGCATTCCCTCATTTTCCTTATACTTACAAAGAAGCAAGTAATACGCCAATTCTCCTGTTCATCTGGATTAACATGATGTAGAAAAGGATAATTTTTTACTTGAGCCATGTAAGTTACATTCATATTGAAGTTTATTCTTACATTGCTGCCCTTTAAGAAACGACTCGTAAAGTAGAACACTTCATGAAAGAAAACAGTTGAAAACATATATATATTGTCATGAATTTTTTACTTTGTCTTTACGTACTATGTGCCTACATAGTGTATAGAGGAAGTATTGTATTCCACCCAAAAATTGGATACAGAGATATCACCGAATATACATGTTTTAGGACCCCCTGAATCACAAAAAAAAAAAAAACATTTTCAGAAAAAAGTCCGTGTGTGTAGCTATATGTCTTTGGACAGCAAAGCTTAAAAAAGAAAAGACCGTTAAATGCCAAACTTCCAAGGATGCGACACGAAGATTTTCAAGAAAATACCTTCATCCCAAACCACCCTTTACATTGGAAAAATTTCGAAAATTTTGTTTTTTTCAAAAATGACTTTAACGATTTTGATCAAAATACCACATAATAAAGCCAATTGAAATTTCTAAAAATAGCCACTGAAGACCTCTTTACTCTGGATGAGTTTTGCCAAATTTTGCTTAACTGCTAAACCGTTTGAGGTAGACAAAAATTTACGACACAAAAAATGTAGATCTCGCGAAAACACATAATTTATGTCCTTTGCGTTTTTGTTGTGGAGTTAACCGTTTCCGGGATATACCTTGTTATAGCTTTCAAGTGTAAACTGCTTACACTTTTCTCAGACCGGAAGTGTCCGTTTTTGTTTTGTTCTACTCCTGGCCAAGCAAAGCAGCGATTTGCATTCACAATCGCATAACGATAGCTTAAACATTTAACTATCACTTTAGCCTTTAGTTCCCTTCTACTTAAAAGGAACTAAATAATAACATTCTACTAATGTTTAGCTCGATTACATTGTGTAGAATTAAGAACAATCTTTTGTAATACGTTTGTAGAGCAGCTAGAGAAATTCATGTGACTGTAACACATCGGATTTTTTCACTTATGCGCGTGTGTTAATTACATCCGTTCCATTGAGAAGTGTGAGTGCGTAGGATGCATTGTGACCGCAAAAAATGGATACACCTTTCCGAGGATGTTAACATCTTCCTTTTAGTGGTAACCCGGAGGGAGGGGGGACGACAAAAATAAACCTGAGAGGAAATACCAGATAACCGCCTTGAGTTTGTAAGTATCAAGGTCAGTACACAAGGTCTTGGAAATCTTTGATTAAAAGGTGCTCCTAACGGCTTGGTGCCTTATTTGGCTTAGCTGTTGTTAGAAGAACGAGTCCTCTGCATCTAGTCATTAGTGAGTTTCGCTGTTCCTTATACCATTAAAGATCTATAACGTGTTTTCACAAGAAATAATCACCTGAGTAGAGGCTCTCGTAATCCAAAAGAAAGCAGATTTATGTATACAAAACCAAGCTACAATCCCATGAGTTTCTCTATTCACCATCGTTTATTGTATGTAGTGTGTCATAACATGTTCTGAAGCTTACTTTTCGAGATAAACTTCATCATCAAAAACAATTCTGTCTGTTCCGAAACCGACAATGCACAACTGATCCTTCTATTTCTTTCTAGGACGCCCTTCTTTAAGAATGCGAACAGTCTCCCTTTATATCATATACTACTTATTTCTAATTGAATTATCATTAATATTATTATTGTTTCCACAATATTTAGTTCCTCTCGAATTTTCTGGTTCCTTTTGTGATCCTGCACATCTGGTTACCTATTAATGGTATTTACAATCGCATATTTGCAGCCTCAATTATTTTTACTTTCTCTAGCACTTATGCACTACAATGCACATAGTAGCTAGAGAAGGTATTGTATTCCATCTAAAATTCGATGTCGAAATTTCACCGGAAATATATGTTTTGCGACCCCTTGAATCCAAAAAATGAGCATTTTTAGGTCAGTGTGTGCGTGTGTGTGTGTGTGTGTGTGTGTGTGTCTGCGGATAGCATAAATCAAAAACAAAAAGACCGTTATATACTATATCTGCTATTTATATTTAGTATCCTCCAAGGATGCGACACGAAGATTTTCAAGAAAATCCCCCTACCACAAGCTGCCCTTTACATGGAAAAATGTTTGAAAATTCTGCTGTTCTCAAAAATGGCTCTTACGATTTTGATTAAAGTGGCGTATATTATGGATATTTAAATCACAAATAAAATGAATATTTAGAATTTTCTTGGAATAGCATCTTAAGTTCTCTTTCTCCTGGATGAATATGTCAGAATTTTGCATAACGGTTAAACAGTAAGAGATAGACAAAAACGTAATATACAAATAATGTAGATCTCGTTAAAACACATAATATATGTCATATACCTAGAGTTGACATCACATTTTTTTTTTTAGAATTGACATTTTCGAGATATTCCTTATTATTGGTTTAAATTTTAAAAGTATTGTAATGTTCTCTAATGGCACCATGCAAAGAATATCGAACCTTTCACATAGTGACCAGCTTTTAAAAGATTTGACTATCGCTTTACCCAATGTATTCGCTAATTTCCCTTCTTCTTACAAGGAAGCAAGTAATATGTCCAATTCTGCTAAAGTTTATCTCGATTACCATGAAACGTATGTGGATGTAACACATAAGATTCTTTTTTCTATTCTAATTGTTAAAGTCCAAACTTATGCACCATAAAGTGACACAGACTCAGCTAAAGATTTCATGATCGTTTCTTGCCTTGTTTGTTCAATAGTGTTCTTTTTATTATACCAACAATTTGTTGGAAAATGTATTTCTTTTCCGTGTTCTTAGTTATATAAATAAGAAATGTCACAACCAAGAAAATTGAAGAGGTGAACTTGTTCTAAGAATTATTTCCAATTATAATTTGGGCTCTAAGATTCTTCGAGATAATTTTTTGCAGAAATAATTTTTTTATAATTTCGTAGTAGAAATAAGGACAAAGGAAAACGAGGAAACCAATCATTAGTCAGATATTTAAATATACGTGGCTATATGCGGGTCTTAAAACCGCATGTTCTTTCTATTACATCCTGAGAAAACCCTGAATACTGACAATACTTTAAACATGACAAAAGTATTCATACATTCAAACCAAAAATAGCGAATATCTCAGAAATGTGTTTATTTTTTAGATATCTATACGCATTGTAATAAGTACTTGTCTGTTTTATAACTTTTACAGCTAATTTTAAAAAAATAGTATATAAAATCCCTTCCGGCTATTCCCAGAAATTTCAAGATATATCTACATTTTATTTGTGATAAATACCTCCCAAAAGTAATAGTTTAGTCAAAATCGTTACAACCATTTTTGAGAAACTAAACAAAAAGAAATCGAAACGTTGTGCATGTAAAGTAGCTTGTAAGCCTATAACCCTATCTCAGTCCTGAAAACATTTCATACCAGTATGATAAAAAATTGTACATCAATTGTTCAATTTAGTTATAATGTATAAAATATATATATATATATATATATGCCTATAGTAAATGATTCCTAAACTGTAAATTGGTCTATAATAATAATATGTATTGAAGTATTATTAGCTTAACCTTTAGTTGCCTGCATTAGTATACTCTATATGCCGTTTTTCCCGTAATTCAAGTTTAAAGTTGGAGTTCTAGTTAAAATATATGGGAAAAATCTGATGTGTTCCATTCACATGACTTTCTCTACTTCTGTGTAACAAATTATTGTTAATAAGCTTATTCTTCTATTGACTTCATGCTAATCGAGAAAAAATTAGCAGAAATAGCCTTATTACTTACTTCCTTGTAAGTAGAAGCGAAATATGGGAGTATCATAGGTTAAAGTGAACTCTAAAGCTGGTTACTAGGTGACTGAAGTTACTTTGTTTGTATGGACACGAGTGGACAAATCCCTGTATGAGAAAAGTACAAGTTTTTGAAAGCTGAAACCAAAAACAAGGAATATCTCAAAAACGATCAACTCCTAAAAAAATGTATATAACATAAACTGTGTATTTTAATGTGATCTACATTTTTTGTGTGGTAAGTTTTTGTCCATTTCTTACGGTATAGCAGTTATGCAAAATTCCTCCAGAATAAAGTAGTCTTCAGAGGCCATTCCCAGAAGATTCAAGATATACATATTATTTGTCAGGTAAATATCTTAAATATACGATATTTTAATCAAAATCGTCAGAGCCATTTTTGAGAAAATCAAAATTTTCGAAAAAAGTTCCATGTAAAGGGTAGTTTGGGGTGAGGGGATTTTCTTGAAAATCTTCGTGTCGCAGCCTTGGAAGATCCAAACTTAAATACCAAGTTTGGTATTTAACGGTCTTTTCGTTTTTGAGCTATGCTGTCCACAGACACACAGGCACACACACACACACATACACACACGGACCTTTTTCCAAAAATGCTTTTTTTTTTAATTCAGGGTTCCTAAAACATGTATTTCCGGTGAAATCTCTGTATCGAATATTTGGGTGCAATACAATACCTTCTCTATACACTACATACGTAGTACGTACAGAGAAAGTAAAAAACCTATACAATTATTATATAAAATAATAGAGAAAAAGAAATGAAAATAATTTTAGATCCATTATTATTCTTTTTCTTCCCAATTAAAGATTGAAATTCTTATAAACCAGTTTTCATAATCCTGCCAAAGGCACTACCAAAACAAGTGGTTCAAATGACCATGAGTGTTAGGTGTTACGTAATGGACTAGCCATCCACTCAAAGCCAAATGCTGCAAGTTCAAATCGCAGTGCCCGTGGTAAAAGACGGGGAGAGCCCAAGTAAAATAATCGGTGTGATGCTTGGTGTTACATTTGACTGTAGTTATGTATATTTTAAGGCAAATATTGTATATATTTTTACAATATAAAACAATCTTGATTGCTTGTCGTTTATGGTTGAGGGTTAATATAACATGAAATTAATCCTAGAGTTGAACCCTATTTATATAATTACGCTTAAAACAAGCGAAACTTATAGGTACCGACAGGCAACAAAGGGTTAAGACAATTGAGTGGTAGGTATGCTTTTCATAGCGAGGGGAAAAAATAAGTTACAGGTGTTTTAATTTCCTTTAATTATTACGCAGTCAGATAGAATAAATCACAAAATTAAAATTTTCAAAAGCATTCCTCTGAATCGAAAAGGATCATTTACTATTCGAGGTATCAAATCTGGATTTATTCAGAAAAGAATTTAATACCTATCCAAAATGGTTTTTCTCGGAATAAGTAAATTTTATAAATAATTTTAAGGATTAGTTTTTAAAAGAATCAAGAATAATAAAGATGAGGATGCAATGGCTTGAATTAAAAATATTTTAATGAAGCTTCAGTGTAGTATATATTTTTGTTGGAAGATAGCAATGGAATGAAAAAGAGTAAATTAATTTCTAGACCTCTTCATGCTCCTATTCATGAATTGGCACACTTTAAGAATATCAAAAACTAAATGAAATCAATTCCTTTGTTACTTATTTTAGAGAACAAAATAATATATAAGTTTTATTATCTTTAAATTATTAATAATTCCTTTTGTTTTGGGACATAACTCACTATAAGTTTGTAATAAATAAACATGATGAAACGGATTATGGCAGCTAGGATTACACACCTTTCCGATAAAAAAGGCATAACTACAGCTGTTAACATTGTAATGAATATATGCTTATAGAAGCACATGTTAATAAAAGAAAACATTTAATTAGGTAATCTGATGCAATTTTTAGCAATGATTGGCGAGATCACTAGAGAAAAACTGATTTATCACTTTATATCCATGAGTCCAGTGGATTAGTAAGAATAATTAGGGTGTTTCATACAAATTTAAACTTATCTGAAACTCTATCAAAAATAAAATTTTAAAATAAAGCGTTTCTTAAACAGCTTATAGGTGAGTGTGTTTTTTTTTTTTTTTTTTTTTTTTTTTTTTTGTCACAAGTTGGATTTAAATCAAACACGAATAAGAAACCAAAGCAAATATTTTCTAGACATTACATCCAGAAGTTAACTTCAAAGTTAAAAATGAAACAAAGAAAGAAAAAATGAGAGAAAGGAGAAAAAGAACATCGTTGATAGATACTGGCTGAACTTAAATGCCAAGTAATACCACATAACTTTCCTCACTCACTGATTTAATAAACGCTTATTCTTTTAACTAGGTATATTTCTTAATCCAAATAAACTTTGGATTCACATTTATACATTTTGCTATAGGACAGAAAGGGCAAATCGATTGCCAAAATATTAAACAAATTTCATCATTTAATGGCTTTAATGAATAATCTTGATTAAAAAAATGAATAACGACTTCCCAGTTGAAAAAGTATGAATACGTATTTTAAAAATCAGTTCAAATCAAAAATAAGGAATATCTCGGAAACAGTTAACTTAATCCAAAACAATTATATGACATAAGATTTGACTTATTACTTAAAGTTTACCAATTATACAAAATTCATTTAGAAATAGCCATGAAAATATTTTAAATATTATCTTAAAAATATTTTATTCGTTTTCTTTTAAGCAATATCCTTAGAGCCATTTTTTGACAAAGTCAAAATTTTCCAAAATTTTTCTATCTAAAGGGTTGTTTGGATATAGGGAATTTTCTTGAAAATCTTGCAATCATATATTTTAAAGATGATGAACTTAAATAACAAGTTTGGTATCTAAACGCTGTTTTGTTTTCTAGTTATGCTCTTTACACCATACGCACAAACACACACACTTTTTCTAAAATATTTTTCAAGGAGTTTGAAAACGTGCATTTCAGGTGAAATCTCGGTATGGAATTTCTGGATGGAACGCAATAGCTTCTTTACCTTCTAGGTACTTCTACGTGGTAGAGAAAGTAAAAATATGCGACTACCAGAGAGTTTGTGAGTGTGTTTATGAAGGCTCGCAGCTACCTCTGCATTACAAAAACAATTGAAATAAGATATACGAGACAGTCTCTTTATAAATTCTATGGCAGTCCAGACGTAGTATTGGGGTTGAATATTTTTATAAATGCCTTTGGAGAACTAATGATGTGTTGGAAGCAATGAGATTCGTTAATGATTGCGTGCAGACACGCACAGCCTCGGTGCTTCATTATCACAAATAGAACCTGCTTTTATTGTGTTCGTCACAGCCAGCTTCTAAAAAGAACAACCGAAACTTTTTAAAATATTTTTATCCTATCTACTGACTTCAGGCATGCCTTTCATGTACCATAGGAAACAACAAAAGTGAGTCTTTATGTAAATTATTTTAACTCCTTTGGCAGCTCCCCATTCATTAAATAATTAAAATTACTTGTCATAAAAATGCTTCCACTTGCCAGGTAACAAACTAAGTACAGCTGTTTACTTTCTCTACACATGTGTATAAAGAAGGCATTGTATTCCACCCAAAAATTCGATACAGAGATTTCACCGGAATTATATGTTTTGGGTCCCCCGAATCCAAAAAAAAGCATTTTCAGAAAAAGATCCGTGTGTGTCTGTGTGTATGTGTGTCTGTGGACAGCATAGCTCAAAAACGAAAAGACCATTAAATACCAAACTAGCATTTAAATTTGGCATTTTACAAGGATGCGACACAAATATTTTCAAGAGAATCCCCCCCAACCCCAACTACCCTTTTCATGGAACTTTTTTAGAAAATGTTTGATTTTCTTAAAAATAGCTCTAACGATTTTGATTAAGATATGGTATATTAAAGGTATTTACCTGACAAATAAAATGTATGTCTTGAATTTTCTGGGAATAGCCTCTGAAGACTACTTTATTATGGAGGAATTTTACAGAATTTTACATAACTGCTAAACCGTAAGACACGGACAAAAAATGTAGAGCAGTATAAAACACTCAATTTATGTCATGTACATTTTTTTCGTGGAGTTGATCGTTTTTTAGATATCCTTTGTTTTTGGTTTCAGCTTTAAAAACTTATACTTTTCTCATACAGGAATTTGTCAAGGAAGCAAGTAATAAGACTATTTCTGCTAATTTTTTCTCGATTAGCATAAAGTAAATAGAAGCATAAGCTTTTTAACAATAATTTGTTGCAGAGATGTAGAGAAAGTCAGTGAATGGAACACATCAGATTTTTAGCATTATCTAAAACTTTTTCGGGAATATCATTTTCATTCATTTATTACTTTATTTGGTGTAGTTTAAACAAACAGAATTGAAACTGTTTTTCCGGCGGAGTTAGCAGCAACACACGAACAAAACACTTACGTCACAACTAAAATTCAATTCCTCGTAATGACGACTCTAATAGTATTAATATTAATACATATAATAAAATATTCAGTTAATATTAGGATAGGTAGGATAAAACGTTATTTACTACACATGGCTTATTGGACTATTATTTGCTCATGAGAAATTAGAACACTCGCGCTTGCAAATAATAGTCTATTGATTTGAAAATTTTCATTTTCTCGAAATTGACTAACGATTTTGTTTAAAATGCCATATATTAAAGATATTCACCTGAGAAATAAAATGTATATTGTGAATTTTCTGGAGAGCTCTTCTTTGTGGGTGAATTCTCTTGAGTTTTGTATATCTGGTAAACCGTAAGAGATATACAAAACTTGCTAAACAAAAACCTGTAGTTTTCGTTAAAAACACACTTTATGCCATATACATTTTTACGTGGAGTTGACCATTTTTAATTGTTTTGGTTTCAGATTTAAAATGCAACAACAACAAAATTCAATCACATGGCAACCGACTTTTAAAATATTTGACTATCGCTTTAGAGTGTATTTCCTTATTTCCTTTCTACTTACAAGAAAGCAAGTAATAGGACCATTTCTGCTAAAATGTTTATCTCGATTAGCATGGAGTAGATAGAAGAATAAGTGTTTTAACAATAATTTGTTCCATAGATGTAAAGAAAGTCATGTGAATGAGCAATCAGATGTTTACCAATTAAGACAGCTTTTCTCCCGGATTACTGTAAGTACCTGGGAATAAAGTATGATTTTCTAATCTAGACTGTCTCTTAGATTATTACAAATAACTCCATGGCAATATAGCTCACAAGGAACCTTAGCCTACCGTCCGCCGCTGCGTCCGCCATCTCGGTCCGAGACAGACGTCATTGATGGGGTGCGGTATTGGAGGGTGAGACATGGTCAGCGCCTCGAATCCCTCCCGGCCGGTTAATGCGATCCTCATGACCTGGAGCCGTTACCTCTCCAACAAGTAGCTTATCAAATGATCCCCCAGAGACCTCACGAGGCTGAGGTCCAGGTCTCCCAGCGGGGGAAAGATCCCCACGCCGGTACTGGGAATCGAATCTAGGTCTCCCGCTTCGTAAGCAGCTGCGCTACCACCGCGCTAAGGAGACGACCCTCTCTTAGATTATTATCGAAGAGAAAACAAAGAGTGGAAACTGTATTTACATTTTGACCTGTTCTGGAAACACTTTTTTCTCCTCCTGGCTCTCATATTTAGTTCAATTCACTTATATGATCCAAAAATCATTACCTGAGCTATATTCCATTCCGCACTTCTTCCATAAAAAAAATCCGATGGGTTCTATTCCAAAGACTTTCACTAGCTATTCAACAAACATACTCTCCTTATAAAAGATTATTCTTTTATTTGCATCGTCCTATCGCGTTAAACATTTGCAGAATGATGCTATTACCTGCTTCGTTCTAACAAAAGGGTAATAAAGGAATATATAGAATTAAAGCGATAGTTCAAATCCTTTAAAAGCGTATCACTATATGAAACAATTGAAATGCGGGTTTCCTTTGCACTGCCAGAAGTAAAACAAAAGGGATATGAAACTAAAGATGACTTCCCGCTTGAGAAAAATTTAAGTTGTTTAAAACTGAAACCTAAAATAGGGAATATCTCGGAAACGGTCAACGCTACAAAAAAAATATATGATATAAATAGTGTGTATTAATGTTAACTATAATGTTCTGGTAAATTTTTGTCTCTCTCTTACGGCTTACGAGCTACACAAAAGTCATCAAGAATGAGAGGTCTTCAGAGGTTATTACCAAAAAACTCAAATATACCTTTTGTTTGTCGTGAAAAATATGGTATGTATGAATATATGATATATGTATTTTTTAATCAAAATTGTAATTTTTAAGAAAATCCAAAATTTTAAAAATGTTGCATGTATAGGGTAGTTTTGGGTAGGGTGATTTTCCTGAAAATCTTCGTGTCGAATCCTTGGCAGACACTGAACCTCAATACCAACTTAAGTATTTACTCGAATTTTCGTTTTGGAGTTCTGTGCTCCGGCACTAACACATAAAATGCATATAGATACATATACGCACAGACCTTTTTCTAAAAATGATACTCTTTGATACCGGTGAGGGTGGGAGAGCAGGTATTTCAGGTGAAATCTGAATATTGAATTTTTGGTAGAATACAATACCTTGTATATCTACTATGTACATGCGTGTGCTAGAGGAAGTAACACGAGAAATAGTAGAGGGTCAGAATAATAAATACATAAGATGTGTATTCTAATATTTTTTATTAATTCTAATAAGGTATATATATAATAAGTGTTTAATATATATATTAAACACTTATTATATACTTTACAGTATATTTTTATACTCATAGATTCCATTAACTAGGTTCTGTTTCTTTATAAATACAGTTCCGGAGTCTGGTCGGGACTTTTATTTACCTAATTGTTTTTTTTTTTTTGTTTTTTTACTTTTGTTTGCTGTATGATTACTGAATTTCTGTTTTTTACACACACACATACGTATATATACACAAGCACATAACGCCCATGTCCCCTGCGCTACGAAGCACCAAAGCGAGATGCCATGGCGAGCACGGCCATGGGGACCGGCATATGAAGTTAGCATGGTAACCATTACACCACGGAGGGCGACATTAGTTCTAAATTTACTTAGATTCAGCAAGTTGTTTTGTACAAGAATTTTCCGCGGCTTCTATAAATAACTCTTGTAATTTAACAAGTCATCTGGAATTTCTTGTTTGATAAGAAAGTTACTCCATTTAATTGGTTCATCTTGATGCCAAATCCATCTTTTGGCCAATACAGATTTTCTGAATATCACATGTTTAAACCGCTTGAATTCCACAACTCCCTGCAAAACAAACAAATATCAGGGTTGTTAATTAGGCCGCGCCGTGGAAGAGTGCTTAGACCACTCGCCCCTAACCTAGGTTCCATGTCAAATGACCACAAGAGGGATTTTTGGTGGACAAAACGGCGCAGGGGCGGGTTTTCTCTGGGTTTTCCGAATTTCCCCGCCATCGCATTCCACCGGTGCTCCATCTTCATTCCAGTATCAGCAGATCGTCTACGGTGCCATATGTAGTAAAAGCGGGCGTTAAACACACACACACACACACACACACACTCACACACACACACACACACACACACACAAAAGGGTTGCCAATTAAAAGGGTTGGACTGTCTTAATGGAAATACAAGTACATAATCCATTAGCTCCTAATAAACTGTAGAGATGCATGGTGTAAATAAATTGCATGTAAAATAAAAAAGCTTAAAACTGCAAGTATGCATTTGAGCAACTTTTCAGAACCCTTGCAGCAAGTGAAGAACGGCTTGAAATGTATCACCATGATGTTAAGAAATGGATAATTGCAAATTATGTAAGAGTGAGGTAGTTCTGCGGTAACGTGGGAGGCTCGCATCCGGGAGATCTTGGGTTCGACTCCCATGTGCCGGCTACTTTGAGCTTATGTTCTGTCGTTTTTCTTCATGTAGGTAGGTGAACTGGAACCCTTCTTCTACCACGAATTTCCTGATAAGTTTCATCGTCATATGTTCCATAGGACCACGCGATGGCGCTTGAGCGGGACATGGAGTTGGCGATTCTTTCTGGCGTTTGGATAGCGCCTTCATGTCAGGATTGCTCCCGGACGCACTGGGTTGATGGAGCTGGTAGTGTAGCGCCGAGTTCTGTATTAGAGTCATTGTGATCACCCATTCTGTATAATCTATGATTCAGGGTTTGTTTGCTCCTCCACAGATTACTGACCCACAGCGGTGGTTTATACGTCTGGCGTATAAATGCTACAAAGGGGAGGGTAATCAGAGAAAAAAAGAAAAGAATATGCGTATGGAAAATGAATGCCTTCTTGAGTCGCTTTATGTGTATACATTTATTCGGCAGGGAGAGGGAACAACAGCAGAAACATGATGTCCACAATTCACATGACATTCTCTGACCGTTCTGCAACCAAATATTCTTATGTAAGGTTATTTTTCTATCTACTTCAGCTAATCGAGATGAACATTAAAAGAAATTGTTACTTGGATCTTATCAGTAAAAGGGAAATAATGGAATGCACTAGACAAATCGATAGTCAAATCTTTTACACCTGGTCACCAAGACATGACCAAAAGTAGAAAAAGAAAAGAAAAAAAAAAACTTATGAAGCCTCCCCTTTTGAGAAGAGTTTTAAGTATTGGAAAATTTACAACAACAAAAAAAAACCCAGAAATATCAGGGAATATGTTAACTCTAAAGAAAAGTATCTGACACAAATTGTGTACTTTAACGAGATCTACAGTTTTGTTTTTTGTGTAACAAGATTTTGTCTATTTCTTACTGCTTACCAGTTATGCAAAAGACGTCCAGAATGAACGGTTCTTCAGATATTATTCTCAAAAAATTCAAAATATACATTTCATTTGTAATTAAAATATTTTAAGCATATAAAGAGAAGGAGATTAAACTTTCAGAGCATAACGTCAAATACTGAAAGAATAGACGAACTTTTCAAATACACTTGCGGTATTTCCCTGTCTACACGCTGCTAGCAGTTTTTGAAAAGGTATTGTTTTACACAACATATATTTTACATATTTTAGTGCTGTTTTAGTGTGGTGTTTTAACCTTTCAACGGTTCAATGTCCGGAAAAGTGATTATAGAACCTGTTGCAAAAGGCTCACTTTTAAGCCCTTCTATTTACAAGGTGGCTTTTGATAGTGTAACTAATGGCTAGGTCTGGGGTTAAGTACGCTTACGTGCCCAACATAGAGAACCCGGGAGATTAAGAAATAAATTAAAGTAGATATTTCAAAATAAAGAGATAATGAGAAGAACCATTTATAGGAAGGTGAGTGCACCCTACTACATTATCTTGAGAGGAGATAGCTTGGGAGTATGAGGGATTAAAGTCTTCTGAATAGAAAGATGTATAGTAGTAACTCGAGGCAAAGGGCATTGAAGCCTTTAATACGGACACAGACAACTTAATGACGCTTCACGCGTCGAAAAGCTGTTGCCTGTAGCACTTCCTCTAATAAAGAGTAAATAGGATAACGGGAATAGTTAATCTTCGACAGAAACGTCAGAAATGTTGAAATTTTCGTTAGAGTAGCGAAATATAACTTTCTTCTGACCAATGTTTATTTCTCTACTACGTTAAATAGTAAGAAGATGGAATACTTCATTCACCCGAAAAGTCGATACCGAGATATCCCCAAATTGTTCAGGAATGCAATACATCTTCTGATGTAGATACAATTAATAAAATTGATTAAATTATTCCTGAATAAGAAAATATATAAAACGTTTGGTGTATGTCTGTGTTTGTGAACAGCAAGTCGGTTAAGTACTACACTTGAAATCTTCCAAAGATGAGTCACGAAGATTTCAAACAAAATCCTGCCACCCAAAATTATCCTTGGCATGGAAGTTTTTCGATACGTTAAAATTTCTTAAAAAGTTCTAAAACGACTTTGATTATAATACCCCATAATAAACATATTTACAAGAAAAGTAACTGTATATCTTGAATATTCTGGAAATAGCCTGTAAGCTCCTCTTCGTTCAGAATTTTTTTTTTGGGGGGGGGATAGCTTAACCTGGTTGGTCATATCGGACGATGAATGAAATTGGTGAAATGATTCTCAAATGATCTCGGGGTCCATGGATCTTAAAGTTAATCGACATTCGTCTTCTCAAGATAAGCGAAAACCCCGAGAAAAAAAATCTTACCCGGGTAACTCACCCTAAACGAGATTCAAACTCACGACCTGTTGAATGCGAGGCAGATACGCTACCACTCTATAACTACTAAATGCTAAGCGTTAGACGAAAACGTATTGCACGAAAATACAGATCGCTTTAAAACGCACCATTTATTCCAAATAAGTTTTTTATATCATAGGCCATTTCCGATATACCCGTCAATAATAGTTCGAATGTATCAATACTTGGTCATTCTTTTAAAGTCATTTCGATGTGAAGTGTTTCTTGCGATTGAATGTAAAGAGACCAATAAAAATAGCGAATAGGTGTTAAATATTGCTACTTCCTTTGTATCATAACGAAATGTATAATTAAGCTATTTCCGCAAAGCTTATCTCAATTAAAATGAATAGATATAAAAATAAGTTTTTTTTTTTTTTTTTTTTTTTTTTTTTTTTTTTTTGGTAAAGAAGAACCTATGAATGTAATACATCAGAGTTTTTCATTAGCATGAAGGTATAAAAATCCAGGATGAACACGCTCATCTAATATACACGTTGAAACTTTTAAAATACACAGTATTATATGTATATAATATTATTTTTACACCGTCTCTCTATTTATTTTACGTCACTTTCGCTACGAGGTTCTGTCAGGAGATACCTCTGGATTGATGTGTTGTGGACAGTTAACCTTTAAGGTGTCATGTCTGTACCATACAATTTTACTTTGTCACTCGTAGTGCTAGACTGTGGTCCTACAGTGCTTTTTAAATGGGACGAGGTTTGTCCTTTAGCGCCACCAGCCGACAGCCAACCGGAGTGCTGCTCTGTTGACATTTTTTACTTTCTCTACACGTACTATGTACATAGTGTATAGAGAAGGTATTGTATTGCAAACAAAAATTCAATACCGAGATTTCACCGGAAATATATGTTTTGGGCTCCCCTGAATCCAAAAAAAAGAAGCATTTTTGGAAAAACGTCCGTGTGTGTGCGTGTGTGTGTCTGTGTGTCTGTGGACAGCATAGCTCAAAAACGAAAAGGCCGTTAAATACCAAACTTGATGTTTAACGATTTTGATTAAAATATCGTATATTAAAGATATTTACTTTACTTTGTAGGAATTTTACGAAATTTTGTATAACTACTAAACTGCAAGAAATGGACAAAAACTTACCACACAAAAATGTAGAGCATATTAAAACACACAATTTATGTTATATACATTTTTTCGAGGAGCTGGTCGTTTTTGAGATATTCCTTGTTTTTGGTTTCAGCTTTGAAAAACTTGTGCTTTTCTCATACAGGAATTTGTCAACTCGTGTCCATACAAACAAAGGAACTTCAGTCACCTAGTAACCAGCTTTTGACTTCACTTTAACCTATGATAATCCTAATTTCGCTTCTACTTATAAGGAAGCAAGTAATAAGACTATTTCTGCTAATTTTTTTTCGATTAGCATGAAATAAATAGAAGAATAAGCTTATTAACAATAATGTTTTACACAGATGTAGAGAAAGTCATGTGAATGGAACACATCCGATTTTTTGGATAGTGTTTAGCGCCCGCATTTACTACCATGGCACCGCAGGCGATGCTGTGTTGACATATTGCATTCCCGCTTAACTAGGGAGTAACGCGCAGAGTGCTTCCGTCTCTCATAAATACTACTTGTGCTAAAATAAAATATTCAAATTTTGAAAAAATAACTCACGAGGAAGAGAGGGGTTTGTAGCAGCTCAAATAGTTTCTATAATACACATGAATAAACATACCCATGTATTATATCATCATCAGAATCACATGAGCACTGTAATGACTATTATTATTTGTATGTATATATGTATGCATGTATCTTCTACTATATATTTACATGCATACGTAAATTACTTAGAACTGAAATGCTACTAAACGGTACTGACGGTACTAAAAGAACTATTACGTTTAATAACAGCAAGCTGTGAAAGCCGGGAGTCAGAGAGCGAACACCCTCTTGTTAGCTGTAGAGTGCTGCGTCAGCTATCACATGTTTATGTCTCGATATCAGGGCTCGAATTTATTTAACTCTAGTCCCTACAGAGCTCAAGTCAGTTTTCAGTTGTTGTTTAGTCAGGAATAGAGCAAGTGCAATGTCCTTTAGTGGTGAATTTAGTGGCGAAGCAAAGAGGCAGGTAACGCTATACAGGATCGAAGTATTAGTTTTAGGGCCTACACGTTTTTTACAAAGTGCAGCAATGAAGCATTATTGTCTCTTGACGTAATAACTGCTGGCAGTTCCATTGGATTAAAAGAGCAGATAGCTCATAAACTAATGGGCCATTGAGAAGTCGCTCCGCATCTCCGGTGTAACCAAGATTCCCCTAGAGTCGGGAAATCTGGTGGCAGCACTGGCTGGCGCGAGCGTATGGTGAAAACGTTTCGCTGGTTAAGAAAACTGCTAGGTTCACTATATTCATGCATGAAAGGTAATGTAGAAAAATAATATGCAACTAACCCGTTTAAAGAAGATGTAGAAAACGTTTACCATTTTCTCGAAGACACAAATTCACTCGTTTTAATTTATTTTCGAACACTGTAATTAATATATCCTTTGTTACAAATGTTATGTAATCTTCTATTGCCGTTTTAAGTTCACCGATTGTTTTTGGATTGTCTTTATAGACCAAAGCTTTAGCGGCTCCTCAAAGAAAATAATCCGGAGGGGTAAGATCAGGAGACCGCTGAGGCCACAGACCTTTAGAAATTAGTCTTTCCCCCAAAAAATTCACTAACAGTCCCATGGATTTATGTGATGTATGAGCAGTGGCGTTATCTTGTTGAAAAAGGTACCGTGCACTTCATCTTCATTTAGCTGTGAAAAATGGAAAAAGAATACCTGAGCAATAAACATCTGAATCAATTGAGTTATGGAAAAAATTAACCCAATAATTCGAGAGCGAGAGATCGCACACCATACACCAAATTTCTCTGAATGTAAAGGGGTTTCCTGAATTGCATTAGGATTTTCAGTAGACCATACTCGCGTATTTTGTGAATTTACGCATCCTGATAAGTGGAGCCAAGCTTCATCAGTAAAAAATGTCTTTCCTATCTAACACGTCAATTCCATGGTGCATAATAAACCTCTGAAACCATTCACAATACTGAACTCTTTTCCCGTGATCTGTGGGCTTTAATTTGTGGATGACTGATATCTTATATGGATACAAACTTAGTTCTTTTTTGACTGCTTTATATGTGGAACCATAAGAAATTCACATTGTTGGGCCAATTTGTTTATTGATTTCCGTGGACTTTTAAGCATTCTATCCGATGTATCCGATAGTTTTTCTTCTGTTAGCACACTGGGTTCTTCCGCTTTTAATAGCATCATGCACGGAACCTGACTCCCGAAAGTTATTAATTAAATCACGCACAGTATCTCGGTGCGGTAGTTTTGAGTTAGAGAACCTGACAACGAAATGTTGTTTCACTTTCTCAGTATAATTTCCACGTTCATTAAAAACGTTTTTTCCACTGGAAACACACGTTCCTTTGTAGAATACATTGATTTCACTTCTGACACACGTCAGAGCTCACAGCATAGTAGACCATACTAACCAGTACAACAAACTCATGCGCTCGCAGCCACTGATAACGCCGGTAATCATATCATCCCGTCGGAATCGAATGCGATAAACCTAGAGATGCTAACCTTTTATCGAGCGGTGGCCAGCATCAAGGTGTGGAGGAAGTTCTTGATGACCCGTTATAATAATATAGCATTTAAGAAAATGTGTACATAATATGCAAGAATGTATGTTCAAATTTTAAATTTAAAAACTGCAAAATTATAGAAGTTTAGAAAAATCAATTAGGGTTTCCTTACGTCAAGCATTATGTTGCCAAGCAGTTTTGCCTGTTTAGTGTGCGAGGAGAAGGAAATGTTAAAAGAGTGGGGATAGCGACCTGGCAACGCAGAACACGATAACGCATATCATTCGCTGCAGAGCAGAACTCTTCCCATTTGAAAAACATTATAGTCAATTGTATCTCTGCTTCTGTGAAGAGCAGATGACAACTACGACACGTGTCCGCAGTGCAAGGCAAATTATCTACTTCTACATGTGCCGGGCAGATGGCATTTGAGTGATGACCAGCCTAACTACTTTCATTATGAATATAGATGGTACAGTACTCGGTATTACCACATATTTTCATTTATATTATTGTAGTCTTAAGGCAGAAAATTGGGTCTTGGTATTAAATATTCATCCTGATATTTACGCTGGCGACTGATTGAAATCACAGAAGACTCAGTCAGAGGAATTTGAACCATAACCTCATGAATGTGGGCAACAGAACTTTGATTTTGAAGCTCTAGCAGATCCTACTATACACAATAGCTGTGTCTTCTTAGAATTATCTTTAAGGGTTACCTGGCTTGACGATTTTTCGCTTGACGCTATCTTCTGAGTACATATTCCATCTAAAAAGGATTAAATTTGGATGATAAAATAAAGTTGTTGGTATTCATAGGTCAATTGTCTTATTTTGAAAGATATGAAATTAATTTACTAACAAATTATCGTCCTTAATATATTCATAAGTGATTCTGCAGTACATTGTAACTTTGGAAACTGTTACGTGTTTTTTCACAACAAGGAAGTAATCAACATCCAATTTTTATGCTGTTTGCGTGCATCAGCGACGCTTTCATCTTTGCATTAGGTTTATATTACAGTATGATCGTCCATTACAAATCAACCTTAACACCTTATATTACTGAATAAAAAGTTGCAAAAAAGTAAATAAGAATAGTACCAAAATGCTTTATAAAATAAATGTTTAACATTATCTTAAATTTGTTTGAATGGAAGTTCATATTAATTCGCGGTAAGGCTGTAAAATATGCACATTGGCAACGAGTTAATGACTAATGACACATTAAGAATTCTACACATAAAACCCAAACAATATTTTTTCTTTGTTTTCTCTTCTGTTACATTTGTTATATATACCCCAATCCGCAATGGTCTTACCGGCCGCAGATCGGTACTTTGATTAGATGAACCGAAGTATGGACACGGAAGTATACCTATGTACTATTTATTATTACAGAGGAACTAGCTGTCTAAGAATGGAGACTTGTGTTGTGGAAGAAATATTTCAATGTTGTGATTGGAATTAGTGTTCTTGTTTACATTAGTGGTGACTTGTTGTGAGTCAATGAGCATCAAGAATTATCACCAAAATTAGCTACAGTTTGTTCTGTAGCTGGCTACAATGAAAAGAAAAAACCTTGCAACATTGCCCACACTCTCAAACCTAGATGTTACTTATAAACATCCTAAATATTTTCTGTAGTAGAGCCCTAATAAGGGCAGGTACACAGCAACGACACCCAGTCTCACCACCAATCTACCAAATTTTCATCGTTCTTCTAGAAGAATGTTTCAAACTGCATAAATATAAAATGTGATATCATTAATATCCTCATGTGGTGCAATGAATAATGAAAATGCTAACTACGGCATTCAAATGTCAGGTTTCTTTTTAAACATTTGGCTGTGACGCTAGGTCCTGCATGCCTCTATGTGGCTATAACCATATGCTAATGAAATAGTTCATAGGTTTGCGACTTAGAAAAGAATGTTGAGTGGGGAAGTTACTGTTGCTGCTTGACGGACTGCTTCCTCCCACTCTTGCTTCTTCTTCCCATTCTGTTCCTTCTGCTACCCGCCAGGCAGTTGTATCAATAATAATCGTCACGTCGGTCCCCAAGGTCGTACTCGCTGGAGTCTGTCTAGTTTTGGTGCTTCGTAGCACAAGAGATCGACTGAAGGCAATATGTAGTACAGATAAAAAAAATCGTCACTTTAGGAAAACGTGCTCATTATTTAGGTGTGCACGCCTAGTGGAGGAAGAAGGTACGTGTTTTTGTTTTTTGTTTTTGTTTTTTTAGCTTAACGTCCTTTAACCTGGTTGGCCATATCGGACGATCAATGACATTGGTGAAATGATGCTCAAACGATCTCGGCAAAGTTACTTGTCATTCGTCTTCTCAGGACAAGGGAAAACCCCGAAAAAAACCGGGGAAAATATTCTTCCTCTGCGTAGGACAGTCTTACCTCCGTTGTGAATCTTAATAAAGTAATTAATAAATGTTAATGTTTAGAAAAAAATACTCGATGTTTATTATCTGTTTGTAATGTAGCAGCTCCACCTTCTTTAAATTTACTAGAAGTTGGTTTACTAAACAGCATAAATGGTTGAATATGAATAGTTATATTATTTTTAATAATAATTCCATTTTTTAGAGCTTCTTATACTTTTACTTACAAAAAAATGTGTATCATCATGATTAACAAGTATTAAAAATTTTTGCAAGATGAATACAAATTTTAGTGGGAAATATATGTATATCAAATTTGTTGACTTAAAAAAAAAACGAATGTTTAGAAGTCTTTGTGTAAATGTGTAAGTGCGTGTGTCAATGAGGAAAACGATTCAAAATCATATTAAGTTAATGCAATTAAATTAACACTAATTAACCATAATAGTTGCCTAAACCATGAAGGCCGGGACTTTAACTACTTATGACGTGGTTAAAATCCCGGCTATAGCATTGAATTTTTCAGTCTGACTCTAGCTATTCAACGCCTGCCCTACGCATGACTCGTGTGATAAAAAAAACGCTATTTGACCATAATAGCTGGCTAAAATATGAAGCCAAAGTACTTACGACATGTAAGTCGCCATTGGGGATATCATTTGAAAATAATTTGAGATCGCTTTGTGGTTTACCGGGAAACATCGAGTCAGTTGGATTTAATGACATGGCGGCGTGTTGCCATGGTAGCTCAGTGGTTACAGCTACCGGCTAGAGACTAGGAGATCCGTGGTTGAAATCCAGGCTATAGCATTGCATTTTTCAGCCTGACCAGCTATTCAACTTCTGCCCTACACACGGCTTGTGTGAAGAAAAAAATTAAACTATGAAGCTCGGATCTTAAAGTGTTTATGACATTGTAAGTCGCCATTGCGATATGTCATCTCAAAATAATTGAGATCACCCTGTGGTTTACCGGAGCATGCGAGTCGTTGAGGGATTTAATTCCGTACGGACATTTAGCCATGTTAGCTCAGTGGTAGAGCAACCGGCTAGAGTCGGGGAGATCAGTGCTTCAAATCCCGGCTATGGTATTGACATTACCTATTCAACTCCTGTTCTGCATATGACTTGTGTGATGAAGAAAAAAATTAAATTAAGAATATTTTGTAAGTTCAGTACACTGTATTTATTTGTCTTATCCACAAACAATTTTGACATATTTTATATGCCAAAGGCACACGTGAAGAAGCGCACTTATGGGCAAAGTTTTCCCCGCGTCCTGTTTCACTATGATTTTACGTGAATATAGCATTAATATATACCTACCTACGGCAGAAGTTATGTTCACGTTGGCAGAATTAGTACTACTCGATACATTTAACAATAGGCCTAGTTTGATGGCGTTGTTATCGAGTTTACAAATTTGCATTGAAAAAGCTTGTACTCGCTTTGCAACAGGGTTGCTGCGTTAGTAACAACTAAACATTGCCAAAATGATGTATGCCATTGGAAGTGAGTAACGTCACAAGCGCGGAATATTCTGGCGGTTTTCCCATACCATCCTTAATCTCAACTAAGTACAATTTAATTCACACATTACTTCGACTTTTTTTTAATCTAACGCGGTGTAGGTACGTAATTATGTCACACAAAAAAATCTGATATGTTCTGTTCACATACCTTTCTCTAGCAGTTACGTGTCACATTATTGTTATAAAAGCTAATTATTTTATCCACATTACGATAATCAAGACAAATATTACCAGAATTGGTCTTATTACTTGCTTCCTTGTAAGTAGAAGAGAAACAAGGGAATACACTAGCCTAAAATGATACTCAAATCTTTTAAAAACTGGTCGCTATGAGAAGCAATCGAGCTTCAGTTCGCTTGGCATGGTACCGTTTAAGAAAGGTTAGTTTAAAACAGAAACCAACAACAAAGAATATCTCAAAAATGGTCAACTTGACAAGAAAACCATATATGACATGCATTTTGTGTTTTAACTAGATCTACATATTTTGTGTAGTAGAGTTTTATCTATCCCTTACGGTTTAATCGTGATGCAATATTGTGCAAAACTCATACACATTAAAAGACTATTCCCAGAAAATGTAAAATATATATTTTATTTGTGACGCAAATATGTTAATATACGGCATTTTAATCATAATTGTTAAAACCATTTTCAGAAAAAAAAAAATGTTCAAAAAATGTTCATGCAAATGGTATTCTGTGGTGGGGAGATTTTCTTGAAAATCTTCGTGACAAATTTTTGGAAAATACTAAACATGAACACAAAGTTTGGTATTTAACGGTTTTTTCATGTTTTAGCTATGCTGGCTAAAGACGCACACACAGACAGATACACACATATACATACAAAAGGACCTTTTCCTAAAAATGCCTTTCTTCGATCTCAAGGGACCTTAAATTAAATATTTTCCGATGAATATCGAATTGTTGGATGGAATACAATACCTTCCCTTGCTACTACGTACCTTGTGTGTGCATACGTGCCAGAGAAAGTAAAAAATATTTCTTTCGTTACAAAAAAGTATTACTTTCTCTACACGGACTATGTACACAACGTATTGTACCCAAAAATTCGATACCGAGATTTCACCGGAAATTGTACGTTTTGAGACACCCTGGATCCAAAAAAAGCATTTATAGAAAAATGCCAATTTGTGTCTCTCAGTGTGTGTGTGTGTGTGTGTGTGTGTGTGTGTGTGTGTGTGCCTTTGAGCAACGAAAAATCCTTTAAATACCAAACTTGGTTTTAAGTTCAGTATCTTCTAAGGATACGTCACGAATATTTTCAAGAAAATCCCCCACTCCAACTACCCTTTACATGGAAACATTTTCGAAAATTTTGAATTTGTCAAAAATGGTTGTGACGATTTTACTTAAAATATCGTATATTAAATATATTTATATGACAAAATGCATTTTTGAAACTTTAGGGTATAGCCTCTGAAGACTCTTCATTCTGGATGAATTTTGCGGAATTTTGCATAACTGGTAAACCTTAAGAGGTAGACGAAACCTTACTAAACAAAAAAATATAAAGCTCGTTAAAACACACCATTTATGTTATACATATGTTTTCATAGAGCTGACCGTTTTTGATATATTCCTTGTTATTGGTTTTAGCTTTAAAATACGTTTCTAATATGGGAATCTGTCAACTCCTGGCCATACAAACAAAGGGATTTCAATTACATAGCAACCACACAGTATTCAGTTTAGTCTAGTGTATACCTTTATTGCCCTTCTACTTGTAAGGAAGTAAGTGATGAGACCGTTTCTGTTAATGTTTATCTTGATTAGTATGAAGTGGATAAAAGATTGAATAACATAATTTGTTACAAAGATGTGGAGAAGGTATGTGAATGGAACACATAATAGTTTTATATTATTATTATTATTATTATTGCTGTAATGTACTATTCAAATTTCTGCAATTGTATAGTGTTCCTAATCATGGCTATTATTCAGCAGATGATGCGAACACCTGAAATATATACTCACGAGTCGCTGCTGGATAGTATACATATACAGGGTTACTACAAAAGAAATAGACAACTTCAACTGCCTGTAAAACAAAAACTATTAGAGATAGCAACCTAATTATTTTGGAGGTATGTTGAGAAACTCTCAAACTTTCGTTTGTTACTATTGGTAACGCTGTAGTGCTTTGTTTGTTGTTGCAGAAGCTGAAATGGCGGAAAATCCTGTGGAAAAGGCATATTGCGTGTTGGAATTTGCTAGAACGCAATCAGCAACTGTTGTCCAACGACATTTTAGAACACGTTACCACAAAACGCCACCGACTAGACAGTCAATCTACGACTGGTATAGAAAATTCGAGACAACGGGATGTTTGTGCAAAGGGAAGAGCTCGGGAAGACCAAGAGTTTCGGAAGAAAACGTTGAACGTGTTCGTTCTGCCTACATAAGAAGCCCACAGAAATCGACATCTAGGGCAAGCATGCAATTACAAATTCCACAGCAAACTGTATGGAAAATCTTGCGGAAGCGACTGCACATGATGCCTTACAGATTACAGATGTTGCAGTTTCTGAGTGAAGAAGATAAGGTCATACGGCGTGACTTTTGCATCGACATGTTGCGACATGATGAAGACGATGCTGGTTTTTGTGAGCGCATCATTTCATTTTTGTGGTAACGTGTTCTAAAATGTCGTTGGACAACAGTTGCTGATTGCGTTCTAGCAAATTCCAACACGCAATATGCCCTTTCCACAGGATTTTCCGCCATTTCAGCTTCTGCAACAACAAACAAAACACTACAGCGTTACCAATAGTAACAAACGAAAGTTTGAGAGTTTCTCAACATACCTCCAAAATATTTAGGTTGCTATCTCTAATAGTTTTTGTTTTACAGGCAGTTGAAGTTGTCTATTTCTTTTGTAGTAACCCTGTATATTTAACAGTTAACACTATGCTGTCTAGATGATTAGATTGTAGTTTATAGAGCATGCGCCATTGTACTCCTCAGGGTGAAAGCAACTAGCAGTTACGTAACAGATTTGACCTGCCCACTGATCTATAACTGAAGGACACTTTCAAAGCACTTCCTGTAAACAAATTTGTTGGGCTGTGGGCTACACGGTATAAGGAAGTGTCAGTGGCGGATCAACTGATGGCGTACTACTATGCGCAAACACCGACTCTGATGTTTCGTCTGGGACTAGCATTCGGAAGGTCCTGGTTTGCACCCGATCGTCCGAGCACTGAGCCTGTGTTTTTGCGTGCTTTTCCTTGGGTCGCTTAGGCGAATGCTGGGGTGCTGTATATCTACCACCGTTCCTTTACCTCTACTCCTTCATTTCATTTCATTTTCAGGTCGGCGGCAAGTGTGGCTTGAGACTTTGCAGGCAGATGGTTCGCTTCTTGCTCCGAGTAAAACGATTTTCCCCCTGGTTGCGCTTGTTGAGGCCTCTTTCCTGCGTCCCGGAGCCTGCATAGCCTCCGTGGCGAGACAGGGCTACCATCTTGGGAAACTGTTAAGGACTTCTATGCGTCTCTGCTGTGTGCTGGCCTGGCCTCTCATCCCTGCACCCGGGGCGATTTTGGTAGGTCGCAATAGCTCAGTTGCCGAGGTGTCCCCCACCGGGACATACTCTTACCTCTTACTTCATAATATGCGCACACCTTTGCGCACTGATATTACGAGTAGTGAGATTTGGGGAAAGAAGGGCAGTAATGTCACCAAAAAAAGTTTCTTTCTTTGAGGCTCTCAGCTATAATGATGAATAGGTTAACTAATTTACCATGAACTAGCTTAATTATTAAACGAAATACAGCTCACGTGCATGTGCTTGAACTCTGGGATCTATAGACAAAATGGAACCTTAGCATTACAGCCACTAGATGTCAGGTGTAAAGCGTACTTCATAAGTTAATGTGTTCGCCTTGCACTTCTCCTGAAGATTAAGCAGCCGAGGGACCAAGAAAATTGCGCGCACAGTATAAAGCACTTCGACTAACAGTGCTACTTTTACTTTCGACAAAGATAACTCCCTGAGAACGATTCATTCTTTATTTATTTATATTTATGGACGCTCTTTAACTGCTATGGTCCTGTCGTCCCATTCTATACCGGACGTGAAAGACTGCTTATTTTTTCTAAGAGGCCTCTTCATCAAGCTTGAGGTTCTTATAGTTCACAAATCTACAACATGGGACCACCGGTCTTACTTCCTTTCGAAAGGTCAAGCTTACGACTTTTACACCCCGAAAACATCCATCACACTCCACCGCATTTGAATCCACAGATTTGGGAACCAGAGATAGCACGTTACTTTAGAGGTTAATTTTAGGGAGGACCTGGATTCGTTTCTCGTCGGTTTGACCAGTGTTTTTCTTTCTTTTTCTCTTTTGTGGTTTCAAGTTGGTAGGCGAATGTTGGGACGATTTCCCTACCATCATTTCCTGTCTATATCCTTTCTTTCCACCTGTTTCAGGATTAGGCAATGGTGGTCGGTGTGTTGCGTGCAGGATGATGGCATTTGTACTATGAAAGGAGTTCTCCCTGTATGTTTGGTCTCCTTCTTGCCTTCCTTCCTTCCTTCCTTCCAGATCGCGGGTTGCTCAGGCAAGTCAGGATTATTGTTAAATTAGGATGTGCTAGCGTACGTTATAGTCTGGATTTTGTCTCGTCGTCTCTTCTTTCCAGGGATCAAGTTGGAATGTCTTAATGACATGAGCATATGGTAATAGCATAAAAAAGAAAAACTTCTAAAAGGTACATTAGGAAAAAACTAATTTCAACGAGAAACAACACCATTACTTCTTTTCAAGCCAAAGCATCATATGGCCAAAAATCAAAGAGGCTATAGAAATTCTACTATTAAAATACGAAAACAATTTATTAAAAATTAGCACTGAAAATTTCAAATACCATAGAAGGGATTTTAACTACAATTCTTTGGCGGTCTGGCTAACCGCTGTGCAATGGTACTTTGTGACAGTTTTGGAAATCATACCTTCTTTACTCCTCTTGAAAATATTTATTTCTAAATTATATCTATTATTTTATAATTCTATTTACATAAATCTGATGTGTTTCATTTACATGACCTACTCAACCTATTTTGTAATAAATTGTTCATACAAATTATTCTTCTGTGTCATTCATGCTAATCAAACTAACGAAAACGGCGGTAGGATACAAAATTAAATCCAATGAAGAAATTGAGATATTGCACGGAGCAGTAACAACATATTCGATTTCTTCGATGAGTACACCGCGCGTAGAGTGTGTTTAGCTCTAGAGACATTACAAATTTGATGTGTTCCATTCACATGACTTTCTCTAGCTGTTCCGCAAACAAACTTTTCTTACAACAGATTATGCTTTTATCTACATCATGCTAAAAGAGTTAAACATTAGCAGAATTGGTGTTCTTACTTGATTCTTAGTAAGCAGAAATGAAGTAAAGGAATACACTAGACTAAGGCGATAGTCAATTCCGTTAAAAGACAGTCGCTATGTGAAACAATTGAAATTCGTTCTTTCCTTGCCAGGAATAGGTAAACAGAAGACAGACAAAAGAAAGATTACCTCCCACTTGAGAAAAGTTTAAGTAGGCTTAAAATTGAAAGCAATAGCACAGAATATGTCGGAAACGATAAACTCTAGAACTTAAAATGTGTAACACATAAATTATGTGTTTTAACGAGATCTACATTTTTTATGCAGTAAAATTTTGTCAATTTCTTAGTTACGCAAATGTAAACAAAATTCATGCTGAATGAAGTGGTCTTCGGAAGCTACTCTCAGAAAATTCAAGATATACATTTTATTTGTAATGTAAATATCTTTAATATACGGTATTTTATTCAAAATCATTAGAGCTATTTTTGAGAAAAACAAATTTTCAAAAATTTATCCATGTAAAGGTAGTTTGGGATCTGGGATTTTCTTGCAAATCTTCGTGTTGCATCTTTGGAAGACACTAAGCTTAAATACCTAGTTTAGCATTTTGCGGACGTTAATTTTTGAGCTATTCTGTACACAGCCACACAAACACGTTTCCGGTGAAATCTCGAGATACGTAAAGGCGTACATTTAGTGTAAAATTTTAATTACATTATTTGTTGGCTACAACAAGCAAAGAAATCTCTTGACTGCTGTACAAAAATCAGGCAACATTTTTTTCCTTGAGAGCAACTGATGAAACCCGCATGCATGGATGAATGTGCACAAAAACTGCTACAGAGGTTATAGACGTTACAGTTAATTGCTCCTCTTACAGCCTCCGTTGCCCTGTCTAACACGAGTACATGTATGCTAGTAATGTACAAAACAGATGCACTATCTACAAAAACGATGCAGGGTTTTTGCACATGTAATTTGCATGTAGCAGTAATGAGGGTTGGTTCGTTGCTCTCGATGGCGACATTATGGTGCAGGAAATCCGGGCCACGCCCACTGACGGGTCAGTCACACTTGACTTCGACCACTGATTGCTGTACCTCTCTGGACCTATGTCTTATTACACTCGCTTGGCACGTTCCTAACATTCCACCCAACCAAGGTCACCCTAACACTTGTGTCATACCATCCAGAGTTGCCAACTTGACGTATTTTCTTCAAAATTGACAGCTTTTCAAATTGTATGACGGCAAAATTTTGTTTTGACGGATGACGGATTTTTTGTCGGATATTATTAGAAAGTATTAATTAATATAAGGCTCGCCTCCAATCTAGGCGGCCCTGTTTCGATCCCGATTCCGCATGTGGGATTCCGTGGGCGGGTTTTCTCCGGGTCCTCCGGTTTCCCCACGCCACCAATTGCTCCATGATCACCTTTCCAATCATCAATTTCAATCTCTACTTCCTCATGTACATGCCTGGCTATGAGCCGACCTCTCGTAATATATTCTCCATTCTGTGTGTGTGTGTTTTTTTTTAACAGTACCGGAGTTTGATCAGGACTCCGGCGCTGTATCCCCGTTTACATCCCCCCCTAATTTACTGTATGATTACTGTGTGATTACTGGTATTACTGTTCCTTTACACAAACCTATACACAGCACAAACATGTAACACCCATGCCCAAGGCGGAACTCGAACCCACGATCCCCTGCCCTCAAAGCACCCTGCCCACTTAGCGAGCGTGGCCATGGGGACCGGCTGGTTTCGTACCATTGGCTCCCCGATAGGCTAGTAAGTCCTAGGGGGGTATTCGTTCTACAAATACGGGGAGGGTAAGCCGATTACGAAATTAATTAATGTTAGTCTTTCCTTAGAAAAACTCACGGATGTAAATCTTTATATTCCAGCAAGGCAGTGTTATGATTATATATAATATATATTGTCACATGCAGAATGTGGTACTACTGCGTTAGGATCCACATTCTAAGTGTGGCATGATTGACTAATTAATTTTTATTGTTTTGGCTGTACTGTAGAAAAGGTTAGTTTAATATAACCACGGGAGCGTGGCTTTTCGGTCTCTTTGCCAGTGGGACGCCGTGGGGTGCGCATCGCACGTTTTTTAGTAATCATGTAATTAATAATGGAGCTATAGTATTCACCCAGATTTTGGCTACGCATCATCCAGCGTCAACATAACAGGTAAAAGTTTAATAAATCAATTAGCTGGAATTACTCTTGAATTAACATGTTTTAATTTAGTAGTTTGATTTTGTTCCCACATTTCCTTGTTTTACTCCTGAGTTTGCTAATTTCCCATAAGTTAGCATGGGGGATACGTCCCTCATGTCGCATCCAGTTAGAATAGTTTTGTATTTGCCTTTCGCAGCCACAGCGAGTTCCCCGAGTTATTAGTAGAAAAGGCGGTTGCGACATATATATATATATATATATATATATATATATATATATATATATACACACACACACACACACAAACACACACACACACATATTGCTCTGCCATATAAATATTAATACAGTGATGTCATGCAATAAACGTTTCTTACTTTAGGAATCAGTGTAAATTCTGAATGCAATTCTGAACGAAGTGCCAATCCGGTGTTCCATTGTGGTTCCTCGTTATATGTTTAACAATCACTTTAAAGTGCGTTATCCTCATTTTAATTGCCTTATTGAACAGATCTAACCACGACATTTGAGTTTTATTTTACTTCTATTTTTGATTGAAAATACGGAAATTTATAATTTTGACGCGTTCTGGGTGTTGACTGACGAAAAAAATAATCATGTGTTGGCAACACTGAAACCATCTGCTCATACTTTCCAGTCTAGTATTCTAGTTCTGTCTTCGCCCATGTATTGGACGCTTAAAAGGGCCCTAAACATCAGCTTGTTTTGTCTACGCATTGCAGAACTAAACTTTGTTTTGGTGAAACAGCTGCAAGTGCTATGTTTCAAACTACAAACGTTTTAAAATAAACGGTTGACTATTGTTTTATAAAACCTGGAGACGTCAGTTTGTAGAGTTTATTTTGTTGAAGCAATTCTTACTTTCTCTACCACGTATATACAATATACACAGTGGGTACGGAAGGTATCGCAATCCACCCAAAAGTTCCATTCCGATGGGATTTTACCGGAAATATATTATTTTGATTTTTTCATTAATCCTTTGTCTCCAGTGATTTCATGGTCTAAACATTATCATTATTATTTTCTTTTTTTAATCTTTTATTATTTTCTCAGTTTGTGAGTGAGGAATAGGTTTATTAATGTTGATGTCAATAATTGAGCTCATAGAAATTATTATTTTAATTCATTTAATTTATTACAACGATAATGTGTAGTTTATAAACATGTTTTCGGGACACCAAACTCATGTATATATAATGTTAAATATAAGACATGTATGTGTGGCAGAGTCGTAGCCGAGTGGTTAGGCCACTCACCTATGTGGCCCGGGTTAGATACCATGGGACTTGTGGTGGACGAAGCAGCGTTTTTACGGGGTTTCCGGTTTCCCCCGCCATTTATTCTACCAATTGCTCCATAATCTTGCCATTCCACCTTCATTTCATGTCATCCACTTCATCCTGTAAAAAGGAGTGGGGTTAAGTCCTAGATTCAAGGAGGGTAAACAGAAAAAGAAAGAAAAAGATGTTTGTGTGTTTGTGCCTGGGTGTCTCTGAACAGCATTACTTAAAAAGTCAAAAGTTAAATACCAAACCTGGTACCTACTTATGTTTACTATATGCTAGGGATGTAACACGAACATTTTCAGGGTGACTGTCTTATCGGGTAACTCACCCTAACCGAGATACGAACTCGCGAATTTGAGGCGTGCTCGTAAGTCTTTGTATTTCATATGAATGTCACGTGCAAATTTCAAGACTGCAAATGTATCCGTCGAAACAATTATTTACAGTTGTGTAATTTTTATAACATTGTGTAATTTTTATAGAATTTTGTGAAACGTTACAATAATGGTTAAAGTTTACTTTAGGAGTAAAAGACGGAACTTTCAAGGTGTAAACGAAGCGGCTTTTCTTAACATATATTTCTTTTTCGGCGGTAACACATCATCTGTATCACACTATTATAGTAAAAAAAATACGCTGTTTTTCACAAGGTTAAAATATGGTGTAAAGGGCCATTCACATCGAAAATCAACCGTAGGCGTAACGTAGACTCAGAAGCTTGCAGCCAATATATGTATAGGTTCCTTCACGACGGTTACATTGACGTAAACATAACCGTAGTACGTTAACATAGAAGTTTGCAAACGCCAAGCTTTTGCGACAAAGTTAACATGCAACATAGGAATCAACCAATGAGAACACTGCTCGATGTATTATTAAAATGGCTTCGATTGATGATTCTCTCTCATTTCTCCTCCGTTAATTCGTCTTTGATTAAGGGGATGAATCCACCATCGTCTGCGACGAGACAACCGTTCTTTAAAATATAAAACGCCAAGCAAATTGGCTACTATAGTTAGCATGTGCACGACTGCTGCCTCACTCTCGTTTCTGCCAGCCATTTTAGTTTGCTATTCACTCGCAAGGCGCAGTTCACTTGTTTTAATTTCTGATTGGTTATTCCCTACGTTTACGTTTGTTATTGAGAATGCTCATAGTGCATTTAATTCTGCGTCTATATTCTTAGTCTACAGCTAATTTTCAATGTGAATGACCTTAAAAGCTGCACTTTGCCATCTGATTGCGGATGGTAGAACAGCTAGACTGGATGCCACTCTAACACCATCTACGGGGATGAGACCTTAGAAGACCACCATGCGACAGTACATATCGTGCCACGGGGTTGAAAGGTTGCTAAAAGGGAGATATAAATTATATTCAATATAATATATAAATTATATCGAATATAATATATAAATTATATCGAACATAATACATAAATTATATTAAGCAAGGAAAAATATACATTGAAATGGTCAGGGAAGAAATGTTGTGAAATACATCTAGAACCGCAAGGACAAAGATACTATAAGCTTGCAAACGATCAAGGTAGAAGAATGCCATTAGGGCAGGGCAATGAACCGAAGGGGCTGAAAGTTCCACTGCCCGAGGGTGGACATAACAAAGCAGATACATACAGTTTTCTTATCGGTCGAGAGACGCGACTTCATTGCTATGGAAGACTTGTTGGACTAAGACGTGAAATTTGAGTCCGTGGTGGAAATGAATGGGCTACACATGGCCACAACAGAAACAGTGTCGATTTAATAGACCAGAATACGGCCATGAGTAGAGATGGTAGGTGCGGTCGTGTAAAGCGTAGCTGGAAAGAGAAAAATTTAGGAGGAATGTTTCTGTGTTGGACGCTAGGAAATATCGAAGAAAATGAATAAACGAGTTCAATAATAATCGTGAACTCAAAAATCACAACTTGTGTCAGCACACCTGAGCTAGGGCATCCACAACATTTCATAATATCCTAAACCTTCGCGCGGTGTACAACCTGGGACACTCTTATGTTAAGGAACCGCTGTAAATCGCACCCTCACATTGAGGATAGAGTTATGACACAAGTGAGACTGTAATACGAGCAGAATTTTGAGGAACGACCTCAGACGTAGAAGCAGAGGACCAAACCACAACAGACCAAGCAGCATATACTAGGAACGGCACAGAACGATGAGGACCCCGAGACGCCCTGGATGACACCAAAATCGCGAGGAAACAGCTGGAGGATACGATGACGAGAACGAAAAATGTAAGTAGAACAATTTATTTACAAAGTAGCAAGGAAGAAGTAAAAAGTGCTACAAGAAACCAGAAAGTACGTGTGTAAGTACTTAACTCCATGGCACGACAGCTCACGGGGAACCTTGGTGTACCACCCGGCCGCTGCCTCCCCCATCTCGGCCCACTACAGACGTCATGGATGGGTTGCAGTATTGGAGGGTGAGACGTGGTCAGTGCCTCGAGCCCCCCGGCCGGTTAATGCGGTCCTCATGACCTGGAGCCGCTACTTCTCCAAGTAGCTCCTCAATTGGCCCCCCAGGGACCTTACGAGGCTGAGTGCACCCCGGGCCAAGTCTCCCAGCGGGGGAAAAAATCCCCACGCCGGTACTGGGGATCAAGCCCAGGTCTCCCGCTTGGTAAGCAGCTGCGCTACCGTGTGTAAATACTATTAAGAAATAATAAAATTGTACCTGAGACAGTGCAGAGAGCAAGATGGATAAATCTGTAGCGGACACTAACTTAAGAGTAGAAAACTCATCCTCTAGCCCACTTTGTCTATTTCAAAACTGGAAATGTCGACATAGGTGTTTCGGTGCAGTATGGCATGAAAATTTCCCCCCTCTTTTGTGTTTCGGCTAGTTGCCGGGGTGAGGTCAGGATACCCAGTCTCCGACTACTGGGGTGTCTCGATTTTAAAATCGGTAGGCACTCTGTCATTGCTGTGACATCAGTGCTGTTTCCGGCCGCCCGGCGTCTCCTCTCACCTCATCCCTCCCTGCGATATATATGCAATCAAACTGTATTTGTTTGATAATATTATGTTAGTATTACAACTGCGGGAAGTTTATAAAATTATCACTGCTTTGCTTCAAATTACTTGTATATCTTTTTATGTTCAATATCCATATCTAATGTATATGTATGTAACTGAAATGTGCATTTCCTTAACATGTTCAATATTCATAAGCCTTTATGAATTTAATGGTAAATTTACTGATGGCAATCCAATCTAATTCTATCCAATCTTCCGGGGACGCCTCAGTAAGAACTCCGTATTCTATCCTAGATAAGTATTAGAGAAAGTAAAAAGTGATAATACCACCCTTAGTCACTTTACTTTTAGTTTCTAGAATACCGTACACTACGATCTTCATTTTCAGTTTCAGAATATGTCAACTCTGAGTGTAATCAAAGTATTTTCATGTGAGATATTGGGTAATGTGTTCACTTTCCTAAGTTTTTCTTGGATATTTCCCCTTTGTTTGCTGCCTTCGTTTATGAAATAAAATGTTGATATTTTACATTCACACAACCTTTTCTACCTCTTCTGCAACAAAATACGCTTATAAAAAGTTAACTTTCTCTCAACTTCATGCTAATCAAGATAAAAACCCGCAGCAATATTGTTTTATTACAAGGAGTTCTCTAAGTACAAGTGAAATAAGGCAGTATACAATGCTACAGCGCTAGAAAAATATTTTAAGAGCTGGTCGTAATGTGATGATATTTAAATTCTGTGCAATTCTTCGACCAGATTTAAAAAAGGAAAAAAAAAAAAAAAAAAAAAAAGAGAATAACAATTTCTCCTTTGAGAAAAGTAGAATTATTGTAAGTTTTAAACAAAGAGTAACATCTTAAAAATGATTAACTGTACTAATAATATATTTAAAACAAAGTGTGTATTTTAACGAGATCATACTTTTTGTATAGTATGATTTTGTCTGTTCTCTTATCATTTACCAGGTATCCAAAAGGAGGAAGCCTTCAGGATTCTCAGAAAATTCATAATATACAGTTCATTTATAATGCAAATATCTATACAATATGGCATTTTAATCAAGGTCATTTTGGTGATAATAGAACATTTCGAAAAATCCACCATGTAAAGGGTAGTTTGGTGTGAGTGGACTTTCCTAAAATATTCTTGTCTCATTCTTGATAGATACTTAACCGATTGCGTTATGCTGTTCACACACACACATACACACAGACACACACGACCTTTCTCTAAAAATTGTGCTCTTTGACTTCAAGGATCCTCAAAACATGTATTTCCGGTGAAATTTGGGTAAATTTAATACAATACTTCCTCTGTCTATTATACGTATAGTGTACGTGGAAGAGAAAGTACAAATTACTTTAAAGCATTTATTTAAAATATTGAATGATATAAAGTCATTGCAAAGCACAGGAATAATAAGCGCTTTGGGAGCATGGAAACAAAGGCTGGATGAAACAATTGTTCAAAATGGCAAGATCAGCTGTATTTCCTGTTGTACTGTTACGCAAGTGGCACTTTCAAGCAAAGCAAAAGCAGTCATATTTCTCAGAACGTAACTACAAACACCGCATTTCCTGTGACCTTGAGATTCTTCAATGCTTGCAGGTCCTTCGGAGAAGACAGACAAATCATATTAAATTTATGATACATATAACCTTCGTTAAAGACCAACATCCTTAACTTGGCGTATTAGACATACCGCTACTCAAGTTTATAAATAGAGCTAATGATGATATATGGACCAAAATATACTACCCTCAGAAAGAGAAAAAGAGACACTATAAAACTACGGCACTAGTGAAGGAAACAAAGGAGCATCACGTGATTTAGAGAGAATTGCCTTTATGATCATTACGGCTGGTAATAAGATAATACATATTGGCATGTTTCATTTTTAAAAGCAAATATTTAAAAATGCAACTTTATTGTTCTTAGTAAATGTTTTCGAGAATATACGGTGAGTACTCTGAAATTGATTCATTTTGATCTGAAAAACACTTGGTACATCCCGAACCTAACGAGATAACGGTGTGCTCGGATTTAAGAGATCCTATGTTCGATTTCCATCGTCCGAGCACTATTACTATGAGGGTTTTCGTGGATTCACCGTGTCGGTAGGCAAAAGATGGGATGCTTCTCCATCTACCAGGTATTTCGTATTCCCATAATTTATTTTAATCTGTTTCGTCTCCTTTGCTTCAGAATTGTAGGTCTAGGCGAAGGTGGCTGGTATGTTGCGAGAGAACGGCAGAATTTGAGCTCTGGAAAGATTTTTTTCATGCATTTGGCGGGGTCTATCACGAGACCCCTGGCTGTGGTACTGTAGCTGGAGTCAAGGTTGGTTTCATGTTTGAAACGATATGGATCTCTTACTAGGGCACATCGTCGTCCGAATCTGGTCACTCTTCAGAACATCATATCTTCCCACATAGTTACTACCACGCATAGAATTCTTCAGCATTGACTTCAAGTTTGCACACTGAAACCATCACCGACATGCAGAGGCTGTTCTAACTCTGCTAAACTGAGCCGGATAGTAGGACGTACGCAACAACAGCGTTAGAGAAGGAGCGTGATAATCATTACGCGAAGGGGGAAGAGGGTCATAGCACAAGGGCTTGCTTGCGCTTCGTGACGATTCATTCAGTCGTGATGACGCTTGCCTTCAATTTTGAGTTGTATTATATAACACGGGCAGATTCCTGCGAGTCATGAGTACTTTGCTATTCTATGACGCGCACCCAAGCTTAAAGCTACTTAAACACGGAACATACACTGCAGCGGTAAGGATCACACTCCAACAGACTGTACGGGAAATTACGGTGGTTCGTTTCTATGAGTAACTGGGTAATTCTGATACATATTAACCTAATTTTCTTTCTCTTGGCTTGTATCTACATCATGCATAATTGAGATAAACATCAGTAGAAATAGATTTATCACTTACTTTTTTGTAAGCAGAAAAGAAATAAGGAAATACACTAGACCAAAGCGTCAGTCAAATCTTTAAAGACTAGTCGCCATGTGACTCAATTGAAATCCGGTTCTATTTGCATGAATAGAAGCAAAATAAAAGAGATATGAAACGAATTATAACTTCCCGTTTTGAGTATTTTAAAAGTGAAACCAATAAGAAGAAATGTCTCTATAAAACAAGAACAGAAAAAACAAAATAATAATAATAATAATAATAATAATAATAATAATAACAACAACAATAATAAATGTATTGGACATAAATTGTATGTTTTAACGAGAACTCATTTTTGGTGAAGTAAGCTTTTGTCTCTTACGGTTTACAGATTATGCCAAAATTATACATAATAAAGACTGCTTCAGATGCTATTCTCAGGAAAGTCAAGACATAACATTTGTAATGAAAATATCTTAAACATGTGGTATTATTTTAATCAAATAAGAGGCATTTTTGGAAAAAAAATCGAACGTAGTTTCCATGAAAGGATAGTTAGGAGATTTTCTAGAAAATCTTCGGTTCGTATCCCTTAAAGATGATGAAATTAAATATCAAGTTGATATTTTACCAATTTTTTCGTTTTTGAGTAACGCTGTTCACAGATAATGCAAGGAATAGTTCTAATATTAAATAAAGTTTTCTCACTTACTCAAAGTTTCCGATTTAAAAGCCAAGTGCCTGTAACTGAATCAAGGAGACGTGCAGATAAATACACATTTAGACGTAGTTATTTTACGCAAAGAAGGAATTGAGTTTTGCCGCTGTGAGGAACGACTCACGACTCCTGGTTTACAGTACGTGTGCCTTTAATATAAATTATTATCTGCAAGGAATGATTCTAAACTTAAAATAGAAAATGGTATCGTAAGAGGATTGAACTCACTAATATTGGTTTAGCATGAAGCATGCGAGTTAGACAGATTATTTTACTCAAAGGAAGAATTCTAAACTAAAAATGGTGCTCTGCCTTTTGTGGGGATCACAGCCCCTGATTTACACGACTAGTGCTGCTATTAAGCCAAGCCGGTGTCTGGAGCTTGTAAATTATTTTAAGACAGGAATAACTCTTTAAAAATTCTGATATGTTCACATGAGTTTCTCTACATCTTTGAAACAAATTATTACTAAAAGTTAATTCTACTCTCTGCATAATGCTAATTAAGATAGAAATAGCAAAACTGGTCCTATTACTTGCTTGTAGAACTGAAATAAGGGAGTACCATAGGCTAAAGCAATAGCTAAATCATTTGAAAGCTGGTTGCTATGTGATTGAAATTCCTTTGCTTGTATGGCCATCAGTTGACAAATTCCTGTTTGAGAAAAGTATAAGTATTTTAAAGCTGAAATCAATAACATTGAAAAACAAACAAACAAAAAGCATATATAACACAAATAATGTATTTTAACGAGATCTACATTTCTTGTGTAGTAAGTTTTTGTCTATCTCTTACGGTTTACCTGTTATAAAAATGAATCCAGAACAAAGATACCTTCAGAGACTATTCCCAGAAAATTCAATGATTGTTTTTTGTGAAGTAACTTTTAAAGTTCTTTAGAAGTTATTCCCAGAAATTTCAAGATATGTATTTTATTTGTCATGTAAATACTTTTAATGTAGGATATTTTAATCAAAATCGTTAGAGCCATTCTCGAGAAAATAAAAAATATCGAAAGTTTTTCCATGTGAAGGTTAGTTTTGGGTGTGAATAATTTCTTCTAAATGTTCGTATCACATCGTTGGGATATGCTAAGAGTTAAGTATTTTTGGACTTTTCGTTTTTGAACTATGCTGCCTACTATGCTGCCCACACACACACGCACACACAGGCGCGCGCGTTTTTTTTGTTGTTGTTTTTTTAATTATACTTTTTGGATTAAGGAGGTTTCAAAACATAAATTTCTGGCGAAATCTCGGTATCAAGTCATCGGGTGGAATAGAGTACCTTCTATACACACTATTACAAAGATGTGCAGGGAGAGTAATAAAGCGCTGCTTCCTTTGAGGCTCACGTTTACGACCCCTGGTTTACAAGACCAGTGCTCTACCACTGAGGCAAGAAGGCGCTTACCTTAAATATAAATGATTTTATGCAAGGAATGATTGTAAACCATATTTATAAATTTGCCTCCTGTGAGGATCAAACTCATGACCCCTGCTTTACAAGACAAGGACTCTACCACTTACCAAGGAAGCCGGAGATAAATATAGACTATTTTATAAGGAATGATTCGTAAATTTAATTTAAAAAATGCGATTTGTTCAATTTACATAAAAATCTCTACATCTCTGTAAAACATTATTGTTAAGAAGCTTAGTTTTTTAATTTACTTCATGATAATCAAGATAAACATTAGCAGAAATTGTCCTTATTACTTGGTGCCTTGTAACTAGAAGGCAAATATCTAATGTGTCCCAATTACATGATGTCTTCTAGCTGTTCGGAAAACAAACATTTTTTTCAAAACATTAATCTGTTATCTACATCATGCTAATCAAGATAAACATAAGAATTAGTCTTATTACTAGCTTCCTTGTAAATAGAAGAGAAATGAGAAACTGCACATTCTAAAGCGATAGTCAAGTCATTTAAGAGCCGGTCGATATATGAAACAATTCAAATTCCAATTTTTTTGTATGTCAAGAGTAAACAAATGAGAAACGAGAAAAAAAATCGTCCTGTTTGCGAAAAGGTTAAATGGCTTAAATTTGAGACCAGTAATCCGGAAAATCTCGAAACCGGTTAACACTACAAAACAATATGTATATGATATAAACTATGTGTTTTAAGGAGATCTACATTTTTTGTGTAGTAAGTTTTTGTACATATCTTTCGGTTTGCCAGTTATATAAAAGTCATCGAGAATGAAGAGGTCTTCAGAGGCTATTCCCAGAAAATTCAAGATATAAATGTCATTTGTCTAAAAATATCTTATACATATCTAAGATATGTTAATCGAAAGCGTTATAAATTATTTTGCACAAGCAATGATTGTAAACTAAAAATAGATGATTGCCTCCTGTGAGGATCGAATCCACGAGCCTTATTCTACAAGACAAGGGTTCTACCACTGAGCCCCGGAGGTATCTATCCCTTAAATATAAATTATTTTACACAAACTATTATTGTAAACTAAGAATACAGGTTTTCCTCTTATGAGGATCGAACTCACGGTCTATTGTTTACAAGAACAGGTTTCTTTACCAGGAGGCGAGCTATATGTATAAATTATTTTTCGCAAATCATGATTTCGAATAAAAAAAGTTCCTGTTTTTTTTTTTTTTTTTTTTTTGGTGGTGTTTAACGCCCGCTTTAACTACTGATGACACCGCTGGCCACATGAATGATGATGGAGCACCGGTGGAATGCGATGGCGGGGAAACCGGAGTGTCCGGAGAAAACCCGCCCCAGCGCCGCTTTGTCCACCACAAATCTCACATGCGTTCGCTTGGGATTGAGCCCCGGCCGTCTAGGTGAGAGGCAAGTGGTCTAACCACTCGGCCACGGCGCGGCCCAAGGTTCCTGTGAGGAACGAACTTACGATTGTTGGTTTACAAGACTAGTGTCCAGCCACTGAGCCAGAAGTTTAATTTAGATACAAATGTTTACTCTCTCTAGCTCTATGTACGATGTCTATAGTGGATAGAAATGGTATTGTATTTCACCCAAAATTCCTTACCTAAAATATATGTTTTGAGGTCTTCTGAGTCTGAAAACAACATTTTAGAAAAAGGTCCTGTGAGAGTCTGTCTGTCTATCTGTGTGTCGGTGGACAGCACAGCTCAAAAACGAAAAGTAGTTTAAATACCAAGGATGCGACACTAAGATTTGTAATAGAATCTCCCCATTTCCAGCTACCCTTTACAGGGATCGGTTTTGGAAAGACGATTTAACGATCTAACGATTTTTATTAAAATACCGGATGTTAAAGATGTATAAATTACAAATAAAAAGTATATTATACATTTTCTGGGAATTGCCTCTAAAAGACGTTTTACTCTGATTCAGGTTTGCCAAATTTTACATAACGATTATACCGTAAAAGATAGGCAAAAATTTACTACATAAAATTATGGATGTTAAAACACATAGTTTGGGTCATATGTTTTTCTTGTAAAGTTGACAATTTTCAAAATATACACTGTTATTGGTTTCAATTTTAAACTGACTTAACTTTTCTCAAACCGGTACATGCAAAGCAACGTGAAACCTCAACTGACATCTAAATTAGTACTCTGTCTATGAGCCAAGGAGGACAGTGTCACACGTATCTTAGAAATACATCTTTTGCTCCATGAATTATAGTAAACTAAAAATAAAGCATTTGCCTGTTATTAGAATTGAACTGAGCACTCATGGTTAACCAGAAATCTGCCACTGTGCCAAGGAGGGCGTTGATACACCTATTTCACTTGAGGAATTGTAGTAAATTAAAAATAAAGTTTTGCTTCTTTGGATGATTAAAAACACGATCTCTGTTTTCCAAGACCAGTCTGCCAAAGAGCCAAGAGGCGAGTAACACACGTACTTCAGATATAAATGTTTTACCTAAGGAATAATTGTAAATCAAAAATAACCGATTGCCTCCTGCGAGGATCAAACTCACGACCCCTGGTTTACAAGACCAGTGCTCTGCCACTGAGCCAAGGAGACTGAGAAACACGTACCTTAAATATGAGTTTATTTCACCCAGAAATAATAGTAAAACAAAAATAAAGGATTGCCTCCTGTGAGGATCGAACTCACTACCTCTGGTTTACAAGACCAGTGCTCTACCACTGAGCCAAGGAGACTGAGAAACACGTACCTTAAATATGAGTTTATTTCACCCAGAAATAATAGTAAAACAAAAATAAAGGATTGCCTCCTGTGAGGATCGAACTCACGACCCCTGGTTTACAAGACCAGTGCTCTGCCACTGAGCCAAGGAGGCTGCGAACACCATACCATAAATATGAGTTTATTGCTCAAGAAATAATAGTAAATAAAAAATTAAGTACTGCTTACTGTGAGCATCGAACTCACGACCCCTGGTTTACAAGACCAGTGCTCTGCCACTGAGCCAAGGAGGCCGCGAAACACTTACATTAAATAATGAGTTTATTACACCCAGAAATAAGAGTAAAAGAAAAATAAAGGATTGCCTCCTGTGAGGATCGAACTCACGACCCCTGGTTTACAAGACCAGTGCTCTGCCACTGAGCCAAGGAGGCCGCGAAACGCTTACATTAAATAATGAGTTTATTACACCCAGAAATAAGAGTAAAAGAAAAATAAAGGATTGCCTCCTGTGAGGATCGAACTCACGACCCCTGGTTTACAAGACCAGTGCTCTGCCACTGAGCCAAGGAGGCTGCGAACACCATACCATAAATATGAGTTTATTGCTCAAGAAATAATAGTAAATCAAAAATTAAGTACTGCTTACTGTGAGGATCGAACTCACTACCTCTGGTTGACAAGACCGGTGCTCTACCACTGAGCCAAGCAGGCTGCCAAACACGGATCTTAAATATGAACTAATTACTCAAGAAATAAGAGTAAAAGAAAAATAAAGGATTGCCTCCTGTGAGGATCGAACTCACGACCCCTGGTTTACAAGACCAGTGCTCTGCCGCTGAGCCAAGGAGGCCGCGAAACATTTACATTAAATAATGAGTTTATTACATCCAGAAATAAGAGTAAAACAAAAATAAAGGATTGCCTCCTGTGAGGATCGAACTCACGACCCCTGGTTTACAAGACCAGTGCTCTGCCACTGAGCCAAGGAGGCTGCGAACACCATACCATAAATATGAGTTTATTGCTCAAGAAATAATAGTAAATAAAAAATTAAGTACCGCTTACTGTGAGCATCGAACTCACGACCCCTGGTTTACAAGACCAGTGCTCTGCCACTGAGCCAAGGAGACTGAGAAATACATACCTTAAATATGAGTTTATGACTCAAGAAATAATAGTATATCAAAAATTAAGTACTGCTTACTGTGAGTATCGAACTCACGACCTCCGGTTTACAAGACCAGTGCTCTGCCACTGAGCCAAGCAGGATGCGAACCACGGATCTTAAATATGAACTAATTACTCAAGAAATAAGAGTTAAACAAAAATAAATACTGCCTCCTGTGAGGATCGAACTCACGACCCCTGGTTTACAAGACCAGTGCTCTGCCACTGAGCCAAGGAGGCTGCGAAAAATTTATATTAAATAATGAGTTTATTACACCCAGAAATAAGAGTAAAACAAAAATAAAGGATTGCCTCCTGAGAGGATCGAACTCACGACCCCTGGTTTACAAGACCAGTGCTCTGCCACTGAGCCAAGGAGGCTGCGAACACCATACCATAAATATGAGTTTATTACTTAAGAAATAGTAGTAAATCAAACACTAAGGACAACCTCCTGGTAGGATCGAACTCACGACCGCTGGTTTACAGGAAGGAGGTTAGCGGCGTACCTACGTTAGAAATAAATGTTTCGCTAAAGGAATGAGACTAAGTTAATAATAAAGTTTCACGCCCAGTGAGGATTGAACTCACGACCCCTGAAATTAATAGAATTGTTTAATTATTAAGTTTATTTTATATATTTAAATTGAATAAATTTATGTTTTTGTAGAATGAATTGATAAAATTATTTTTACTATAGTGAATTGATACTGTGGAGGAAATTAAAAGATGATATTATAATTAATTGAAGGTAATTTTATTAATTGTATCTTGTCTGCCACCGAGCCAAATAGAACAATGACACCTACATCTTAGAACTTTGTTTTTTACTCAAAGATAATATATTTTAATTAACAAACAACCAATAAGGCCAGCGGTAATTTACCTTAAATATAAATTATACGCATGTAAGTATTGTAAACTTTAAATAAATAAATAAATAAATAAAAAAAACGGATGTGTTCCATTTACATGTTTTTCTCGACATCTCTAAGAAAGTATTGTTAATAATTTTATTCTTCTGTCTACATAAATATAATTGAGATAAATATTAGTAAAAATAGTCTTTTATAACTTGCATCCTTATAGTAAGAAGAGAAAACAATGGTGGATAAATATTTTAAACACTTTTGCAATGTGATTGAAATTCGTTTCCTTGCATGGCCAGGATCTGGCTAATTCTCGTATAAGATAAGTTTAAGTATTTCAAAACCAAAATCAACAACAAGGAATATATTGTGTGTTTTAACAATATCTACATTTTTGTGAAGTATGTTTTTGTCTATCTCTTACGGTTCACCGCAGTTAAAGAGCGTCCATAAATAAAACCCAATTACCATTTTTCGCCATTGAATGAGGCGTGTCGGAAGCTTTTAAAGCTGAACAGCTGTGAAGGGGAGGGATGGCCTGTGGCTTGGGGAAAGGATGCGTTTCAGTGGAGTGGTCCTTTTGAGCTGATTTTGCTTATGCCTGTTCTAAACTAAACAAATATGCTAATGTCTGCATCGTGTGAGGATCAAAATCACGAACACTGGTTTTTAACATCAGTACTATGTCACTGAGCTAAGGAAACTATGTTACGGCTGTCTTAAATATAAGTTATTTTACGGAGTAAATTAATCTAACTAAAAAGAATCTGACTTTTCACTCACTTGACTTTCTCTAGCTACTCTGCAAATTTCCTACAAAAATTATTCTTGTTTAAATACAATGCTAAGCGAGATAAACATTAGCAGAATGTTCTTATTACTTAGTTCCATATAAGTAAAAGGGAATTAATGGAATGCACTATGCTAGAGTGATAGTCAAATGTTTTACAAGCCATCGCTATGTGATTGTCATTGCAAATGGCTTCTTCGCTTGGCCAGGAGTAGAACAAAAGAAAAACGGACACTTCCTGTCTGAGAAAAGTATAAGTACCTCACAATTGAAACCAATAACAAGGAGTATCTCGGAAACGGTTATCTCCACAACAAAAACGTAAAGGACACAAATTGTGAATTTTGACGAGATTTACATTTTTTGTGTAGTAAGCGTTTGTGTATCTCTTACGGTTTAGCAGTTAAGCAAAATTCGGCAAAATTCATCCATAATAAAGAGATCTTCAGAGACTATTCTCAGAAAATTTAAGATATACATTTTATAGCTTTAACATACGGGATTTTAATCAAATTGTTAAAGACATTTTTAAGAAAATCAACATTTTCGAAAATTCTTCCATGTAAAGGGTAGTTTATGGTAAGGGATTTTCTTGAAAATCTTCGTGTCGCATCCTTGGAAGATATTAAATCTAAGTACCAAGTTTGGTATTTAACGGAATTATCGTTTTTGAGCTATGCTATCCACACACACACACACACAGACACACATACATGGACCTTTTTTTAAATTTTTTTTTTTCGGACTCAGGGGCCCCAAAACATATATTTCCGGTGAAATCTCGAAATCAAAATTTTGGGTGGAATACAATACCTTCTGTATCCACTATGTACAATGTACATGCGGGCTAGTAAGTAATAGAGCTTTGCCTCCTGCGAGGTTCGAACTCACGAAATTTGGTTTTCAGGACCAATATTTTATGATTGAGTCAAGTGCTCCCGTTGAAGTCTTGCCTTAGCCATTATACTTAACTCAGGGAAGAATTTCAATAATGACAGAGAAAAATTTTAAATATTTATACTTCTGTATAGATTGTTCGGAAATTATATTGTGATTAGATTGCTGTAATATTAATATGAAATTCTAACATTTATTCTAATTGGATAAATACTTTTCAAGATATAAATATTTCATAAATTATATTATATAAATATATTGCATTATCAAAATGTTCCACACGTCTCAAATATTCAGAAAATAGTTTGGCATTTTTACCTTCTCTATACGTAATATGTACTTAGTGTATAGAGAAGGTATTGTCGTGCACCCAAAAATTCGACACTGAGATTTCACCGGAAATATGTGATTTTAGACTCCCTGAATCAAGAAAAAAAAACATTTATAGAAAATTGTTCTTGTGTGTGTCTATGTGTGTGTTGGTATTTAAAGTCAGTACTTTCCTAGGATGCAACACGAAGATTTGCAAGAAAATCCCCCTACCTCCAACTACCCTTTACGTGGAACAAATTTAGAACATTTTGATTTTCTCAAAAATGGCTCTAACGAGTTTGATTAAAATATTGTATATTAAAGCTATTTACATGGCAAATAAAATGTAAATCTTGAATTTTCTGGGAATTGCCTCTGAAGACACATTTATTCTGGATAAATTTTGCATAAATGGTAAACCGTAAGAGACAAAAACTTACTTAACAAAAAATGTAGAGCTTCGTGAAAACACCGGTTTATGTCACATGCATTATTTTGGTGAGTTGACCATTTGTGAGATATTCATTGTTATTGGTTTCAATTGTAAAATACAAGCACTTTTTTCATATGGGAATCTGTCAAATTCTGGCCTTACAAACAAAGGAACTTCAATCACATAGGAACAAGCTATTAAAAGTTTTGACTCTCGCTTTAGCCTAATGTGTTCCCTTGTTTATCATCTCTTACAAAGAAGCAAATAATAAGACAATTCCTGATAATTTTAACCCGAAGTAAATAGAAGAATACACTTTTTAACAATAATTTGTCACAGAGATGTAGAGAAAGTCATGTGAATAGAACACATGAGATGTTTAGAATTGGAACTCTGAACCACTGACAAAAGCTTTACGTGGCATATTTAAATAATTTTAATTACTGAATTTGCAGTGTTCCTCGTTATCTCTGATTATTTTTATATTGTAAATTATATTTGTAACATATTATTCATATTTGCTACGGCTAGTTAGGAACTATTTCAGATATAATACAATTGTAACTTTTAGTTTAAGCAATTTATTTAAGCTGTTACCAAGAAATTTCAGAATTTATTTAAACGTTATATTTCTAAGCGATCATAGCTAAAAAGTATTGCGCGTATTAGACTTCGTGTATCAAGTTTTTTACATAAGTAATCTGTAATACCAAAATAATGCGGGAGAACAATTATGAGCACTTCTACCTACACGAATTGTAACCGTCTGTGTTGAGAGCCGCGTCTCTGTTGAATATATTCGAACATCCTTGCTTTATTTCCTGCTCCCAGTAGCGTCTCTTTTCATGAGGCAGTAGAAACTGTTCTATTATTTAATTTGGACTGCTAGTTCTCAGTAACTTCCACAATCTCATCCCCCTAAGGCTTGTGATATTTTTTTTTTTTTTTTTTTTTTTTTTAAGGCTCAAGGATGTTCTTTTATACATCAACTCCATGGCTATTGTCCCCAAAAGCGATGCCAGAGATTCCTCTTTTATGACACTTATATAGTTCCAGTTCTATCTTCACTCTTATAACTAAGCTTATGTTAACATTCTCTAATTATACAAATATTTATTTACATTATATTGCTTGTTAATTATTTACATATTATTGCAGTCATTAGTACTGCCTCAAATTATTGTAATTTATAAAAATGGTCAGAAATTTTTCTTTCTAAAATTAATAATTGTATAAACGCTATTTTTGTAAAAAAAATTCTATTAGTGTATAAATAATTTTGGTGAAATATTACAACGAATATTTCTGCACATTGTGAAAAGTTTTGGTTGTATTTAAACAAAAAGTAAGACTCGTGGAACATTTTGAATGTGTGAAAATGTAGTTCTGAGAAAAACGTATTTTTCATGAAGTATTATAAGAAACATATGTATTATACGATCTTTAAATGACTGTAGAGCCCGAAGTAGGGAAAGGAAGGTAATTGAAGATTCTCTAAAGATGCCCAACAACTTTTCGCGATTTTTGATAAACTCCCTTTTCCCTTAAACCAAGCTTTTCCAAATGTTCTTCCATTTGGGAAGAGTCTATGCTTGTGGATACTGGAATCGGGGCAAAATGTTTTAAATGTTCCTTAATTTACATAGCTTTTTCAAAACCGCTCAGAAATAGTTTCTGTAATACATTTTACCCATTTGAGCACACACACACTCATGCGTACATAACCCATACACACAGAGCCCTAATCTCGACGATATCTCGATATCTCGTTGAGGCTCATTATGGCCTAACGGCCTTCGCCTGCTCATACTCGTTTTTCAAGGTGAACAGAAAAAATCAGGTTCATTCGATTTTCGCCTACCTTAATATTTTGGTGGGTGCAACACAACAGTAGTCTTAAAAATGTATCCTTTGATTCATATTTATAATTGAACATATTCTCTGCTAAGTATATGTTTATATAGCTGGGTTTAAGAAACAGCCCATTTATTTGCTCTGAGGAAAACTCAATATACTGAAATAACTCAGAAAGTTCGAGAAATTTTCAAAAACTTTAAAAATTAATTACTCAAGAATCAAGCACTTCCGAAACATAATCCAAATAGAAAATAATAGCTCAAATAGCTTGAAAACTTCATACATCCATTCTGTAGTTAAAGGTAGCTTTTTTCCGAGGATGATTTACTCCGATATTTTTTGGGGGGTTTTCCTTATCCTGAGAAGATGAATGTGGGTAAAGCTAAGCTCCATGTACCCCGGGCTTTTGAGCATATATTCACCAATTCCATTCATTCATGATATGGATGCTTCCCAGGTTAGACTTAGATAGATAAAAAAAATTTGTCAGGAGCCAATGCACATCTTAGATTCTAATTAGTTAGGAATGAAATTCTTACATGTGTAAAAGCAAACGTGAAGATAGAAATCACGATCTCTGGTTTACAAAATCGACGCTTTACTCAGCCAAAAATGTCTGCTAAATCCCGTTGCTAGTTTTAGGTCAGATAGTCAATGATTTTTCTAATTTAAATATGTATTAATCCTTCATGGCTGCTTCTGTGGTCGAGTGGTCAGCAAGCTTACTTTTCACCCGAGGTCTCGGTTCGATTACCAGCGGGGGATTGGAAATGTTTCTTTAATTAGGTCTGTTCCCTACCTCTATGAACCTGAAAAATGGATGTGAGAATAAATGTTCGTGTAAATAACTTAGAGTAAGGTAATTTAAAAATATAAAAACTCCAATGTTTCAATCAAAAGTTCTTGATTTGACCATAGGAGTTGAAAGAAGGAAGGAAAGAAAGAGCGAACGAAAGAAAGAAAGTAAACTGTTATTGTAAGATTGATACACCTGATCAATGGTTTTCAAAACAAATGCTCTGCTAGTGAGCCATGAATGCTTCAGTTTATATTTATAAATTAGGTTACACACCCCGCATGTGGGATTTTTGGTGGACGAAGCGGTGTCTCCGAGGGTTTTCTCCGGGTCTACCAATTGCTCCATCATCACCTTCGCAATCATCAATTTCGCTTACATTTCATATCATCCAGTTCCTCATGTTCTTACCTGGCTACGGGTCGACGGATCGACCCCTCGTAACAGGTTCTCCATTCTGTGATTTCGTGCCGTTGGCTCCCCGACAGGCTTCTGACCCCTAGGCATTGGATTGTAGTCCTACACATGCGGGGAGGGTAAGCCGATTATGAAACGAAACAAAGTGTACACAGACTGCGTCCTTTGGGTGTCGAACCCCCGATTTCTTATAGCCACGCTGTCATTGGGCAATATAATTATGAGCCTTACTTGCTAAATTGATTTACGTCAGTAGCAATCCTGATCTAAAAATTTATTTGTGCCTGCTGGGAGGATCGAATTTACGACTCCTAGTTTAAATGACCAAGCTCCGCCACTGAAAGTAATTTAATCCACCCCGCAGTTTCCGTAGAAGTCTTCGCAGGGAGTAATACTAATGTAAAATTAAGTCTCTGTTTCCTGTGACATTAAAACTGGCAAACCCATGATTTATGAGACATCTTGGCTAATAAATATCTTTACGCAAAGGATAATAATTGAAAACTAAAAATGAAATGTTGCTTCCTGTGAGATTTGAACTCACGACCCCTAGTTTACGAGACCAGTGCTCTGCCACTGAGCTAAGAAGGCCTATTAAGAACTCCTAACATGCTAAATTTTTTTCTGTAATGATCGATTCCAAGTAATGGGTTATTTTATACAAGGAAGCAATAAAATGAAAGACGCAGTTATTAAGCATAATATATTATTTTGAGTATTTACATGCAAATTAGTGTTTTTATGTGTGTTTCCAAGTAGAAAAATAAATACAGAACATTGGAGCTTTACCTGTTTATAAAGATCGTCAATTTTTACTTTTTCTAGCACATAAGTACAATGTACATAGTATGTAGAGAAGGTACTGCATTTCACCCAAAAGTTTCATACCGAGATTTCACTGGAAATACACGTTTTAGTGTTTCCTATATAAAAGGAAAGAAAAAAGAAAATGAATATTTTTAGAAAAAGATTCATGTGTATGCTTGCATCTGTCTGTCTGTTCTGTGAACACGATAACTCGAAAACGAAAAGTCGGGAGAATACCAAGCTTAAAATTCCAAGGATGCAATATAAAGATTTTAAAGAAAAAAGAAACCCACCTCAAAACTACTTTCTACATGGAAAATATTTCGACAGCTTTGATTTTATTAAAATACCTACCCTAAATTGAAGATATTTACATGGCAATCAAATGTATATCTTAAATTTTATGGGAATAGATCTGAAGAACTCTTCATTCTGGATGACTGTTGCATAATTGATAAACCATTGGAAAATGGTAGATCTCCTTAAAACGCATAGTTTATGTTATATTCATTATTCGTGTAATTTATCCTTTCCGAGATATTCCTTTTTATTGGTTTCTTTTTTAAAATACTTAAAACGTTTCTCATATGGGAATTTGTCAACTCCTGGTCATGTAGGGAATAATGTTTAAACATATAGAAAGAGCTTTTAAAAGTTTTGACTGTCGCCTCAGCCAAGTGTACTTCCTTATTTCCCTTCTACTTATTATGAACTAACTAATACGTTCATTTTTGCCACTTTCTGTTTATGTTGATAAGCACGAAGTAGAGAGAAAGTTCAGCTTTAGTAAGAATAATCTGTTGGAGAATAGCTAGCTAATGTGAATGGAACATACCGGATTTTACTTAGCTGCTTTGATTTTCCACATAGTCATGCACTAGTCATTATGTGCACTATTCAAAAATGCTCATCACTTAGACTTTGCGATAATAGAAATTGTTGAGTAATTTCTAGAACAGGTGTCACCATCTGGTTGTCCTTTAAGTAAAGCAGGGAGAGAAAATTTGTTCGATGCTCCTGGGAATTGCTTACTGTAGCGTTTACATGGAAATGTATGAATTGTTTTATTTGCCAAACCATGACTATAATGTTTTTGATTATTTTCACATTAAAGATATTCAGATGGTAAACGAAACGTATATCTTGACTTTTATGGAAATACCGTGTGAAGTCTTAATTCGGAAGAAACTTTGTAAATCTCCTACGTATAGATGATAAACATTAGGCAATAGAACAAAAAATAGTACTACACAACAATGCAGATCTCTTTAAACACACACTTTATTTTAAATATATTTATCCTGAAGTAGGCCATATATATATACTTTCTACACGTACTACGTGCATAGTGTATAGAGAAGGTATTGCACTCCACCCAAAAATTCGATAAGGAGATTTCACCGGAAATATATGTTTTAGGGTCACCTGTATCCAAAAAAATCATTTTCAAAAAAAGGTCCATGTATGTGTGTATGTGTGTGTCCATATGTCCGTGAACACGATGACTCAAAAACGAAAAGTCGATAAAATACTAAACTTGGTATTTAGGTTTAGTATTTTCCAGGGATGCAATACGAAGATTTTGAGAAAAATCCCCTCAGCCCAAACTACCCTTTGAACATTTTAGAAAATTTTGATTTTCTCAAAAATGGCTTTAACGATTTTGATTAAAATATCATATACTAAAGGTATTACCTGACAAACAAAATGTATATCTTGAATTTTCTTGGAATAGTGTCTGAAAACTGCTTCATTCTAGATGACTTTTACGGGATTTTACATAACTGCTAAACCGTAAGAGATGGAGAAAAACTTAACTCACAAAATATGTAGAGCACTTTAAAACACACAATTTATGTTATATGTATTTTTTTCGTGGTGTTCATCGTTTTTGATATATTCCTTGTTTTTGGCTTCACCTTTAAAAAACTTATACCTTCATCACACAGGACTTTATGAACTCTTGTCCATACTAACAAAGGAACTTTAGTCAGTAGCAACCAGCTTTTGACTATCATTTTAACCCATGGTGCTCCCTGATTTCGCTTCTACTTACAAGGAAGCAAGTAATAAGACTATTTCTGCTAATTTTTTCTCGATTAGTATGAAGTAAATAGAAGCATAAGCTTTTCAACAATAACTTGTTGCAGAAAGTAGAGAAAGTGATGTGCATGAAACACATAAGATTTTTATATATTGTTTTAATTATATATTGTTTTTAATTATATATTGTTTTAATTATGAAATTCCGGAGGCTTGTCGGGACTCCGCGTTGTATTCCTTTATCCTCTTTTTTTCAGTTTCCCTGCATTTCCTTTGTTGACTTCTTTGACTTACCGTTTACTTTTTGATTCCAAATACACAAACATCCATGCCCAAGGCGAGACTCTAACCCACGATCCCGTGCGCTACGATGCACCAAAGCTAGGTATTTCAGCGAGCGAGACCACGGAAACCGGCTCGCTTAAAGGTTAAATTTATTATTATTATTATTATTATTATTATTATTATTATTATTATTATTATTATTATTATTATTGCATTTATACTCGCTTTTAACGGCACGGTCTTATCGGCGTCATTTTCCTGGTGAACATATTCTCCATCGACAATGATGTTAACTTGTGCACTGAAGTGGTTAATTTCTTTTTATATTTTATTTTATCATTATTTTAATCATTAGTTATATCTCTTTCGCTCTCTCTCTCTCTCTCTCTCTCTCTCTCTCTCTGTCACACAAGGCTTAGGATATTTCGTCTGGGACTGGCATTCGGGAGATCAGTTCCTCGCGGCCCACCTTTCTGGGGATTTTCGGAGGGTTTTCCGGGTCACTAGGAGAATGCTTAAGAGGTTTATTAATACCCCTGAACTTTCTGCCCTTTATTACATCCCAATCGGTGATGAGGACTCCGGTGGGGGTGACTGCGCTCTGCAAATAAGCTCTCGGCGGCGGATGGTTGTCTGCGGACTCAGGTGGTTTATCCGGGACTGAGTCACGAGCTCCTGGCGCTCCCCGCGTCGAGGTGAAGAACTGCTTGTGAAGTGTTAGGGACCCTTCGCGATGGCTCCCTCCCTGTCCGATTGTTGGTCGCCCCCATCATCTCATCCTTCCTCCATGGTTATGATGTACAATAAGCCCGCGGCTGCAGTGTGGAATACCCCTCCGTAAGTACTCACACATACACACACACTCACACAAACACACACAGATTGTCCTCTAAAGGGCCAACATTTGATTCCTAAGGATTTTTCAAAACAGTTGTTCTCTTAACAATAATTTTAGTATTTTTTTCATACACACATTCGTAATTCCAGACTCTGGGCAGGAGGAAAATCCTTACCCACCAGCTGGGAATCGAACCCAAGACCCCTAACGTAAGAGGTATGTGTTCTATTGACTCAGCAAATGGTTACATGGCTTTATTATTATTATTATTATTATTATTATTATTATTATTATTATTATATCACGCCTTTTACTGCATAGTTCTATCGGCGGCATTTCCCTGTAGAACATTTACCTAACTATTGGCATTGGTGTTAACTCGTGTATTGTTTGGTTTTATATTTTCTTAAATTTATTCAGTAGATTACACACACACACACATACACATATTCACACTCATACTCTCTTTCATACTTCCAGACTCTTGGGAGGATAGCGAAAAATCTGGGATAGATAAAGTTCCTACCTCCCAGCCGGGAATAGAACCCGAGACCCCTCGCACAGAGTCAGGTGGTTCGAGTTTTTCGTACTTCGTCATTCTCGTAAGTCCTGTCGATCTGGAGTTGTTTCTCGAGATAAGATGGTACGAGCATGTATGAGCAGTTCTTAAACATTTGACTGGCGCTGTTCTCTCTGTATCATAACGAAATGAATAATGTAGCTATTGCTGAATAGGTTTATGTCGTTTAAAATGTATATATAATAATTAATAACTTTTCTAAGAATTTAATGTCCACTAATAAACGATTCAGGGTAGAGAAAACCATGTAAATGTAACATAACAGGCTTTTGTTGTTGTTTATATGATGAACACTCTATTTGTTGTACTATATCTAGACTGGAGTAAACTATTAGGTGAGTGTGTTAAGAACCGACAGCTTTTGTGAGGCATAATGTTGAACTCTTCTATTGCTTTTAACATACAGGATGCTTTTTATCGTGTATGACATTATAGTTCTATTCTTCGACTTGGTATGCACATAACCTTTTATTGGCATTACTGTTACATCATAACTGTTACGACATTTCTTCACCTAACCTACGGTGCAGCATAAAGGAAATTAGAACAGAAGAAGGCAGTGAAGCGCAAAGGTGTGATCGCACCACAATTGCTGACCCAGATACGAAAACAACACCACGAAACATCAGCTTGTGGTGAAGCCTAGTGAACACACCTTTTCCCCAGGCATGTTAGTCGTTTTATGTCGTTCTTTGGTGTCATCATTTTGAATCTGTTCATGTGTGTGTGTGTGTGTGTGTGTAAATACATTGACTTCTTCAATAACATTTTGAAGCCACTATCTCAAAACAATGGTAGAAGATAAAAACATATGTGTAACATTCTCATAACTTTCTCTACTCATTATCTTTATTTTTATATAACTTCAATTAATTACTCTTACAAAAGCTTATTATTCTCTCTACACGTACTATGTACATAGTGTATAGAGAAAAAGTGTATTTCACCCCAAATTCGTTTAACCGGAAATAGACGTCTTGGGGTCCCCTGCATCCAAAAAACACATTTTTACTTTCTCTACACTATGTACATAGAGTATAGAGAAGATATTACATTCGATTACACAAAAAAATTCGATACCGAGATTTCACCGGAAATACATGTTTTGGGGTCCCTCTGAATCCAAAAAAAGCATTTTTAGAAAAATGTCCGTGTAAGTGCGTGTGTTTGTCTGTGTGTCTGTGGACAGCATACTCAAAAATAAAAAAACCGCTGAATACCAAACTTGGTATTTAAGTTTGGTATCTTTCAAGGATGCGACACGAAGATTTTCAAGAAAATCCCCCCACCCCCAACTACCCCTTACGTGGAACTTTTTTTCGAAAATTTTGATTTTCTTAAAATGGCTCTAACGATTTTGATTAAAATATCGTATATTAAAGATATTTACCTAACAATTAAAATGTATATCTTGAATTTTTTGGGAATAGCCTCTCTGTCTCAATTTTACGGAATTTTGCATAACTGCTAAACCGTAAGAGATGGACAAAAATTTACCATACAAAAAATGTAGAGCTTATTAAAACACAAATTTATGTTATATACATTTTTTTTCGTGGAGTTGATCTTTTTAAATATACCTTGTTTTTGGTTTCAGCTTTGAAAATCATACTTTTCTCATACAGGAATTGGTCAACTCCTGTCCATGCAAACAAAGGAACTTCAATCACATAGCAACCAGCTTTTGACTATCACTTAAATCTATCGTACTACCTTATTTCGCTTCTACTTACAAGGAAGCAAGTAATAAGACTATTTCTGCTAATTTTTTCTCTATTAGAAGAAGTAAATTCAAGCATTAGCTTTTTAACAAAATGTGTTACAGAGATGGATAGAAAGTCATGTGAATGTAACGCATCATATTTTTGGAAAAAGATCCGTGTTTTCCTGTGTCTGTGAACATGAGAACTCAAAAACTAAAAGTCAGTAAAATACCAAACTTAGGATTTAGTTTAGTATCCTCCAGGGATGTGACTCGAAGATTTTGAGAAAAATCTCCCCATCCCAAACTACCCTTTACGTGAAAAAAAATTTCGAAAATTTTGACTTTCTCAAAAATTGCTCTAACGATTTTGAATAAAATACTGTATATTAAAGATATTTATATGGTAATTAAAATGAATATCTTGAATTTTCTGGGAATTTTGTTCTGAATGAATTTTATCGAATTTTGCGTAACTGTAAACCTTAAGAGATAGACAAAAACTTAAAACACAAAAAATGTAGATCGTGTTAAAGCGCACAATTTATGTCATATACACTTTTTTCGAGGAAATGACCATTTCTGAAATATTCCTTAACACTTTTATTTTTCTCACGTAGAAAGTTGTTAACTCCTGCCCCTGCATAGAAACGGATTTTAACCACATGGTAACCAAGTTTTAAAAGATTTGACTAGCCCAGTCCATCGTCCTCCGCCGGGTTTGAACCGGCGACCTTGGGTATATGAAGTCAGCATGGTAACCAATTGCACCATGTAGGGCGACGCACTGGAAACAACTCATCTGTAGGTTCTTTACGTGGGGTTCAAATCGTTTTATTTTCCTCAAATTCACTCTCCCATACATACTTCCAGACTCTGTAGGAGAAATATTCGCTGCCCCAGCGGGAATCGAACCCGGGACCTCCGGGTAAGAAATCAATTTGCTGACTACTCTACCACGGAGGCAGTCTAACGTAAATTTGTTAGAACTCGAAAAACCAGAAATTTTACAAACATTTTAGAAGTGGGGATTGTTTTCCAGATGTCATACCTTACTCTATGCAGAACAGAACACATGTGATCTGACAGAAAATATCAATAATAGGGCCCAGGCCGGACTTAAGATGAATTTTCGCCCCAAGTTGAAATAATAGCGCGAGCGCCGTTCTGGAACAACCTCGTATCGACACTTTCTGAGTACACAAAGTATAACCTATAAGTGTGTGTCCTTGTTCTGATTTTGGGCTGTAAGTCGGAACTTCATGAATAAACTGAAAAATGTTGGGCAACACTGACTGTTGTTATTGTTACTCACTTTAGGGCCAGCTTTTGCAGAGCAGGCGCCGTGAAGATTTACCATAACGGCCTGAGAACTACGAGTATCAAATTTCTCATTCTCTCGGCGGCCTGCAGAGGGAGCAAAGAGTACGCCAGGTATGTGAATGTGGATTTTTGTCCATTCCCCTCAACCCTGCTGCATATTTTAATTCCGACCCCAGTTAGACATGGCCGCAAGCAATGTCATCGCATTATTTGAACTATACTGAAAGTCCAAACCTGCTAAGATACAAAAAGACAGTTCATGTCTTCCCTTTTAACTCAACCTCCAATGATAGCAAATTTCAAAACATATATAGCTACAGGATGGGAGTTGAAAAGTGCCAATAATTTGATATTTAGTGGAGAACAATGCCCATAACACATAAGTGTATCTCATTTTGTCGCTCACTAATATCTCTGCCATAAATTAAGTTCAGGGTCTAATGCGTTTTAAACGGCCCTGAGTTATGTCTCTGCTATGTTTGCAACGGTGTTTAGTACAACTCGCACAAGGCTGACCTGCATTCACATAACTAACAGTGACGAGGGACCGATTCAGTTGCAAACTTTCCTTTACACAACGAAAGGCGTTATAGATGCTGAACTATCAGATGTTCATATAATTTACGCCGTAGTTGAGGAATTTGCCAAAGCAAAGAAGCCATCTTCCCAAAAGACGAAGTTAACTGCAGCGTATCAAATGATCTTTTAATTACCAATTTGAAAAATTTTTGAGGTTGAGGTTTACTTTTAATTCTTACCTTCCTAAGAGCAGCGAGTGCGTTTAAAACGGAATCGTAAATGCTTACATATTGGTTTAGTAATGTATTTGTTCAATCAAATCAAATTTAAATAAAGTAAAATAAAATCATTGTGTTCAATATTTTTAAGTTGAACCTGAATACATAATGAATCCTATTATATAATGTATGAAAGCAAAAACGCATGGTTACATAGGTTGAAATTTCAGAGGATCGCTACTTTTCCCTCACAACACTCCACCAATAGTCGGGCAAGACAATGGGCAGAGGGCTGAGGAGGGTCAAATGTAAGACCTGTTAGGTAAACAGGAGGTCTAAGATCGAATAATATCGGTCCTAAAATCGTTGTGGAAATATCCTCATGAACATAACTTTAAAAATTAGATAGAAAAGAAATGCAAATATTTGATGATCACAAAAATTTGCAAATTATTATTCACTTTCCATCCTGAATAAGAAGTTGCCTTAATCCGACCAGAATTGTATCTAAATTGCATTCTTTTCTTTAGGTAATTGATTCTTAACTGGTGTTTAACATCAGAGAAGACAGATAGATGTAACTGCTGGCTGTTAACGACTGCAGAAATATGTAAAGATGTAACGATACCCAGGTTCAGTTAAATGTATGAAATTGTATCCAGCATGTAGCGTCCTTTTCATTTCACTATGCCCTTTGTAAACGAAATGTGTAATGCAGTTATTTGCGCAAATGTTTTTTTTTTCGATTAAAATGAAGTAAATAGATAGATAAACGTTTCGAAGAATAATTTGTGTACTCCAAACAAACTATACAGTTTAGGGACAGTCATGTAAAGGTAACTCATGTGGGTTTTTAGCCTCGAACATGATCAATTAAAACGATTACGAGGATTATTTTATGCTAGTATTAAATTACGTATTAAATGTTATATTAAGTTATGGTATTGAAGCCTGGTCAAAAGAGATGAAGAGATGAATATAGGATTACAGCTAATGAGATGCTGTTTGCGCAATACAGCAGACTCGACAAAGTAGAACGAAAAAAAAAATAAAAAAAAAATTGATGTGTTCCATTCACATGACTTTCGCTATATCTCTGTAAATTATTATTGTTAATAAGCTTATCTTTTATTTATTTCATGCTAATCGCGAAAAATTAGCAGAAATAGTCTTGCTTTATTGTAAGTAGAAGCGAAATAAGGGAGTACCATAGGTTAAAGTGAAAGCCAAAAACTGGTTGCTATGTGACAGATGTTCCTTTGTTTGTATGGACAGGAGTTGAAAAATTCCTGTATGAGAAAAGTATAAGTTTTTCAAAGCTGAAACCAAGAAAATGGAATATTTCAAAAACGATCAACTCCACGAAAAATAATGTATGTAACATAAATTGTGTGTTTTAACGTGCTCTACTTTTTTGTGGGTTAAGTTTTTGTCAATCTCTTACGGTTTAGCAGTTATGAAAAATTCATCCAGAATAAAGTAGTCTTCAGAGGCTATTCCCAGAAAATTCAAAATATACATTTTATTTGTCAGGTAAATACCTTTAATATGTGATATTTTAATGAAAATCGTTAGTAATTTTTTAGAAAATCAAAATTTTTGAAAAAAGTTCCATGTAAAGGGTAATTTGGGGTGGGAGATTTTTCTCAAAATCTTCGTGTCGCATCCCTGGAGGACACTAAACTTAAGTACCAATTTTGGTATTTTACCGACTTTTTGTTTTTGTGTTATCGTGTTCACAGACACACGGACACACTGACACACGGACACACGGACACACACACGAACCTTTTTCTGAAAATGCTTTTTTTGGATACAGGAGACCCTAAAACATATATTTCCGGTGAAATCTCGGTATCGAATTTTTTGGTGGAGTGCAATACATTCTCTATACACTATGTACATAGTGAGTATAGAGAACGTAAAAATGAAGAAATCATAGAAGAGCCTAATCTAAATCACATTCTCCGTTATATACAAAACTATCAGAACAAGAAAGTGGCAGAACAGATGTCATTTCAAAGGATTCCAGCAATTCTTTACCACTCTCAAGGCAAAAGATCGTTGGAACGCCCCAAAAACGCTGGAAGGAACACTCTCTTTGAGACCTAACAGGCTGCATAGTTTAATACTTGCAGGATGATATTGATGCAAATGATGAGGATTTTCTTCCCTGATAATCTGAAAGTTGTAACCTTAGAGATAATATTTTATCCAACTCTGATCGATAAGAAATAGTGTAGCTAATTAATCCTCTGCACAAGGTAACAAAACACTAGACATCTCGTTCAGATATATATCACTATGAACAACATATAAAGCGTTGTTGAACTCTCATGGTAAGATATTGAACATCTAGGAGATCGTAGCAATAAGCAGATGTATCAGATAATTACAGAAAATAGCGCAACCTACATGAACTGCTTCAGGAAATTACGGTGCATATTATTCAAATGGAAGACGATAATGTCTCACTTGATCGTGTCTTCGTGTTTCTTTTTTTTTTTTTTTTTTTTTTTTTTTTTTTTTTTTTTTTTTTTTTTTGAAGACGAAGGCCTTGCTGTGGAGGTGTTCAGGTAATGGGTTGTAAGGCTATTACTTTCTCTAGCACGTATGTACACGGTAGGTAGAGAAGATATTATTACATCGCACCCAAAAATCCCATACCATACCGAAATTTCACCGGATTTCAGGATCCCCTGAATCTTCCCCTCAAAAAAAAGCATTTTCGAAAAAAGGCCCTTACGTCCGCGCGAATGAAAATTTTCATTTTCTTAAAATAGGTCCAAAGGGTTTTATTAAAATACCATATGTTTAAGACATTTTTGAAAAAAGAAATGTATATTTTGACTTTTTTGCTAACAGCCTCTGATGACCCATAGATTCTGGAAGACTTTTGTATAACTGGTAAAACGTAAGAGATAGACAAAAACTTATATACAAAACTGTAGATCTCGTTACAACACACGATTTGTCATATACTTTTTTACTTTCTCTACACGTAATATGTACGTAGTGTATAGAGAGGTTATTGTATTGTACTCAAAATTCGATAGAATTTAAATACAATGTTTGGTATTAACGTAGTTTTCGTTTTAAAGCCATGCTGCCAACACACACACACACACACACACACACACGCACACTTTGGGGACGTGTTACTTAAACATCAGAGAAAAAAATATAAGAAAAAAATCTGATGTGTTCTAATCACATGACTTTCTTTACATCTCTGCAACAAATTATTGTTAAAAAAAACGTATCATGTTTCTTTCTACTTCATGATAATAGGGGAAAAATTAGCACAAATAGTCGTATTAGTTGCTTCCTTATAGTAGAAGTGAAATAAGGGAGTACCATCGGTTAAAGTGATAGTCAAAAGCTGGTTGCTATGTGACTGAAGTTCCTTTGTTTGTATGGACAGGAGTTGACAAGTTCCTGAATAAGAAACGTATGTTTTTCAAAGCTAAAGTCAAAAACATGGAATATCTCAAAAAAGATCAACTCCACGAAAAAAATGTACAAAACATAAAGTGTATGTTTTGACGTGCTCTACATTTTTTGTGTGGTAAGTTTTTGTCCATCTCTTACGGTTTAGCAGTTATGAAAATTCCGTGTAATTGGTCCAGAGTAAGGTAGTCTTCAGAGGCTCTTCCCAGAAAATTCAAGATATACATTTTATTTGTTAGGTAAATATCTTTAGTATACGATAATTTAATAAAAATCGTTAGAGTCACTTTTCGATTAAAGTTCCATGTAAAGGGTAGTGGGGGGGGGATGTTCTTCTTTGTGTCATCCTAGGACCATGTTTTGTGTTCAACGGTCTTTTCTTTTTTGAGCTATGCTGTCCAGAGACACACAAGCACACACACATACACAAACACACACAGACAGACACACATAGGATTTTTTAAAAAAAAAAACTGGACTCAGGGGGTATCAAAACAGGTATGTCCGGTTAAAATTTCTCTATGCGATCTTTGGATGCAATACAATACCTTCTCTATACACTATGTACATAGTACATATAGAGAAATTAATATATGGGCGTATAAATGTTGACACATTTTAATTGACATCTGCCCCTGCCGCGGTTAAGCCAAATCTTGGTTGATCGCGAGTGTTTGAAATTCTCGGAGAATCCGCTGCATTGCTAGCAGCAGCAATACTACGTTGATGACTTTTAAGAAAAACAACACCATCTTAACGTTTGGCTATTACTCCCAAGAGTGCCGTTATAGCTTAATGAAGGTTACTGTACATATATAGAAGTAAGGTAAAAGTGTTATTCACGACGTTCTTGGTTTGATACCCGACACATTACGATATAATATCCTTGAAGAGACTGACAACTAAGGATAGTAGAACATAATGCAGTTCTAACCTTCAGATGCAAATGCAGCCTCTTACGATTTTCTCTGCCTATTTTGAGATTAACGGTATCTTGGGCTTGTTCGAGCTTATCTATTCTTTCTGCATATAAAGCGTTTCTCCTGGCATCTGACTATCGTAAATATAGTAAATGAAACCTTCGAGTAGCATAATTTAGACTTGTAAAACATTGTAAGTGGTTCTACAGGTTACATAATAGCTTAGAAATTTATTTGCTACATGCTGTCGAATGGACAATGATAAATCAGCCATGTCACATTGCAGGGAAAGATGTTTTGGTATAATTAAAACTTTACTTGAACACAGAAAGAAATGTTTTTGCCGCTTCTAGATGTATGTGTGAGTGTGTTTAGTGTGTCTGTGTATGTGTACAACTAAACCCAAAAGCATGAGCATTCTTCCTTCACATTGTACAATAGAACTGAGATAGATCCAACAAATTAATTGTAAGTACCTATATTTCAGTTAATCTGAGCTAGTTTTTACTTTCTTCAGCACGTATGTATAATACACATAGTAACTAGAGAAGGTATTGTATTTCACCCAAAAATTCTATATCGAGGTCCGTATGTATGTGTGTGTGCGTGTGTGTGTCTGTCTGTCTGTCTTTCTATAAACAGCATAGCTCAAAACGAAGATACCGCTAAATACCATACTTAGTATTCATTTTGGTATCTTCCAAGAATACGAAACGATTTTCAAGAAAATCCCCCCCCCCCACAAACTATTGTTTACCTTGGAAAGTTTTTGAAATTTTTGTTTTTCTCAAAAATGCTCTAGCAATTTAAGATATTTACTTCACAAATAAAATGTATATTTTGAATTTTCTGGGCATAGCCTCTTAAGATCTCCTGGATGAATTTTGCGGATTTTTATATAGCGGTTAAACCGTAAGAGATTGTCAGAAACTTACTGCCTACATAAAAATGTAGATCTCGTTAAAACACATAATTTATATCCAACAGGTAAGTTTATCTTGTAGACTTGACTGTTTTCGAGATATTCCTTGTTATTTGTTTCAATTTTTCTCAAACGGGACCATGAAAAGTGAACTGAACCTCAATTTTTCACATTGCGGTCAGTTTTTAAAAGGTTTGACCATCGCTTTAGCCTAATGTAAACCCTTAATTGCCTTCTACTAACAACGATGTATTACCAATTCGGTAATGTTAATCTCGATTAGCGTGATATAAATAAAAGAAAAATATTTTTTAAGAATAGTTTGTATATGGAACAGCTATAGAAAGCTATGTGAATGGAACTCATCAGATTTTAAAATAAGAACTGAAGCTTTCCTGGCGACGTGTTAATTCAAAATTTTCTCGGGCTTCTAGCCTACCTGGCTAGAAGCCCGAGAAGATTTTGAATCATCAGATTTTGTATCTACCTATGGTAAATAAAAGGAAATATTGGAGGTGTTACATCAAAAAGTTCTATGCAAATGTTTCACCAGAAATATATTTTGATATCTCCTGAAATAAAACGCCCTCAAAATAAAAAGGATTCGCGCCTGCGCTTGTGTGCATATTCGTGTGACCTTATAAACCCAAAACGAAAACTTATTTAATATCTACCAAAGTAGATATTTAATTTCAGCATCCAACAAAGTTTGATAGAAGACTTTTCAATAAAAATCCACACCCCAAATTACTGCATATATGCAAAATTTTACTGGCTGTTTTATTTTTTTTTAAAAACGGTTTTAACGATTTAATTTAAAATACAATTTATTTTCAGATTTTGTATGAAAAATGAGTTTTATATATCTTGAACATGCGAATAGCTGTGAGGTCTTTTTCATTCTTAATGAGTTTGCATTATTGGTAATCCGCAAGAAATCGACAAAATCTTAGTACGCAAAAATAGTAGATCTTATTAGATCACGAACTTAGGATAACAAGCATATATTTATTTATTTATTTATTTTTGAGTTGACCACTTCTAACATGTAGTCTTATTGGTTTCAATTTTCAAATACGTACAATACCTGCCTCAAGTGGTATTTTGCTATCCGTTTTCTTCTCGTGATTATGTCCAGGTCATTGAAATTATTCTAAGCCATCACATAGCATTGCGCTTCTTATTCCAGAAATACCAAAGAATTTTATACATATTAATTTACATCTTAGAATAATTTTGGCTTTTAAGTTAAAAGTAGCAATATATTTGAATTAGCCCTTGAAAATACCTTTGTCATTTTTACATTCCATTTTGTTCTTCTATTGGGGATTAATAACATTAAATGTTTGAAAAGTTTATATACCATTTGTTTATAAAATTGCTCAAAGTTTATATTTGTTTGGTTTATTGTGTTTAGCAAATACTAATATGATGTATTACTTTAAGTGTCTAATGATATTTAAATCATTATTTTGACTTATTAATATAAAATACTGTAATATTTTTACTAGCGTTGATTATAAATATGTAAAGCAAACAAGGTAGAATTCGATTTGTATACATGGTATTCAGGTTTTGAAAATTCTGATCCTAAGATTGTCTCCTTTATGGAAGAGGATGACAGAAGACTATGGTTTTCAAATATCCCCACAAGAAGAAATAGCATGCTGAAAATGTAATGTCTGAGCTCTTGTACAAAGCTAAAGCAAACCACAAAATTTACTGCATTCGTTTATAACTTGTAGTTCTAGGCCACTAGCAAGTCCTTAGTACGTTTGCCTGCAGAATTTGTTGACAGGCAGATGGATGCAGCCTGGGTATTTCACTTGGATATAGTTTTACTGCTGTTGATATGCAGTCTTTGATGAACGCCCTATGTTTACAAGGTCTGTGTCTTGCAACAATCAGCTGTACTATCTCAAAGTTAGCTCGCAGAGCTTTAGCATAGTTCTACTAATGGGATACAATAGAGCGAATTAATGCTGAGAAAACGGCAAGCGAGAAAAACAGCATAAAGGTTTTAGAACCTTGCTAGCAGAACACTAATTGAACGTTTTAATGGGAAAATTATTGAACAATGTTACAATATGTAAGCAAAACTAATGATTGTTTATTTCTTATGAGATCAGCCATCTCTCATTCCTAAATCCCCTGAAACTCAATATTTATAAATCAGTAATGTTTAAATTCTAAATGCGGCTCTAGCTTTTTACTGTTTATACCTTGACCAGATTCAGAGTTCTTAACGTATACATTCCCAATTTACTAGGCAAAGTGCAACAGTAATAATGTGAATGTTACAATAATCAGATAATTTAAACAAAGTTACTTTAAAGGTTATGGTGTCCTCTTACAGGTATAGAAGCGTTCTTAAACGCATCTGTGATATAATATAAATTGAAACACATTTCTTTGCAGAATAATTACTGTGCATTTACTACTCGTGCATCTATACTTTTAATCATATGTTTCTACGTACATCCAATGTATCTACTCTGAGCAGCTTTACCAGCGTATCTTCTCCAACAAGCTCATTGTATGCCACCTGGTGTTTCACTTCATAATGTGCTTGTATGCTATATGCAAGAGCTGGATAAAAAGTAATGAGAACTATTTTTTCCTCAAATGAATTTATTGACAGAGGTTCTTATAGTTACACAACCTCAATATAATCGCACCTGTTATTTATGACGTTTTGACAAATGTTCAGAAGGCATCTGCGCCTCTATTTTGTTGATGTTCCATAGTGACCGCCCTACAGCATGAATAATGTCATCTCTGGTGTTGTACCGGATCCCACGCAGAGGTTCTTTCACTTTGGCAAAGAGATCATAATCACAGCGATTCATGTTGGGTGAGTATGGCGAATGTTCCAGAATCTTTCAATATCTGTGGCGCAAGAGGTTCTGGACAGCAGCAGTGGTGTGGCATCTTACAAAATGGTGGCATCTTTCCATAAAATGTTGTTGCTTTCGCCTGAGCGCTGAACATAGGTGGTGTTGCAGGTTCGTGCAGTAGTAGGCAGCATTTCAGCAGTTATCCTCGTCCAAAGAAAGTGTTCGCTACACAAAATGCTGTGAAAGTGATTTTCTTTGTGGCGTATCACACAGATGGGGTAATACTGCCTCACGCTGTATCACCTAGGGTGACGATGGTCTCTGTGATTACGATATTTTTGCCAAAGTGAAAGAACCACTGCGAGGGATCTGGTACAACACATTATCCTGCTGTAGGGTGGTCAGTATGGAACATCAACGGAAATAGACACGCAGATGGTATATGATGTCTTCTGAACATTTGTCAAAAGACATACATAACAGGGGCGGTTATATTGAAGGTGCGTAACTATAAGCACCACTGTCAATAAAATCATTTCGGAGGAAACAAATAATTTTTATCCAGCCCTTGTATTTTAGCATAACATACAGTTTACACACTAGGTATTGTATACCATTATCGACAACTTTGCATAGGAATTGATTTACCCATTCAGGTTTAAAATAACTACGCGGAATTGCCGATTCGTGTTTGCAGTTTCCGACGCAGCAATTACCGTGCGTTCCTCGCACTCAAACGTAGACCGAACTGATTTCTAACTTCGGGCCAGCTATGCACTGGGCTCAGCGAGTGGCCCGCTGCAGTACACAGCTGGAGTCAGTCGTCCGAGACAGGCGACTCCGACACCACCCCACCGCCGAGAGCTGTATGTCCAAAGCGCATTCACTACCACGGAAGGGCGCCACCATCTCAGTCCTCGTCGACACTTACAACCTTGAAAGAGCTCGGTTGGATGAAATGAACGGACAGGAAGTTCAGGAAATTAACAAACCACCCCAGGATTCTACTAAAGACCCAGAAAATGCCCCAAAAATTCATGGATCAAAGAAGTCGGCCAGAATTCGAACGTAGACCTTCCGAATGACAGTCTCGAACGAACCACCTAAGTCACCTGGCTTGATGTGTAAATGTGTAATGAAAAATTATCTCGAACAACTAGAAATAGTTAGTAGAAGAATATGGTTTTGGAAAAATAGTTTAGAAGAGCGACCAGAAATATTTATGAGTGGAACACATATGATTTTTAATTAGAGCTCTTTTCTGTTGCTTTTTGTTTCTGTAAGGCATTATTATTTTCTCCATCACGTATGTATAATGTGCGTATGAGTAGGGAGGGGAGATATTGCATTTCACTAAAAAATTCATTATATTGATGTCACCGGAAATACATTTTAAGTACGCCTGAATCATATAAATACATCTAATATATATATATGTATATATAAAAAAAGCATATTTAACAAAATGATCCGGGTGTGTGAATGTAGTTTGTTGCTCTGTGTCTATATGTCTGTGAACAGCATAATTCAACAACGAAAAATCGGTTATGTACCGAACTTATTTAAGTTTAGTGTCTTCTAAGGATGCGGCAAGAAGAATTTTTAGGAAAAACCCCTCGCCCCAAACTACACTTTACATGTAACATTTTTTGAAAATGGCTCTAACATTGTGATTAAAATGCAAGATATTAAAATCAAATAATCTTGATGTTTTTGAGAATATCCCCTGAAGACCTGTTCATTCTGGATACATTTTCCATAAGTGGTAAACCGTAAGAGATATACGAAATCTTAGTACACACAAAATTAGATCTCGCCAAAACACAATTTACGTATTATTTATTTATTTATTTATTTATTTACTTTTTGCAATTATCCATTTTCTAGATATTCCTTGTTCTTGGTTTAAATTTTATAATTCTTTCCCAAACTGGAAATCCCAATTCATGTTTCTTTTATGATACCTCTGGCCATGTGAACTCAGTCAAATTTAATGCAATCGAATACAGACAAAGTTTAAAATATTTTACTATCGCTTTAACTTATTGTATTCCCTTTTTACTTTCTATGGCACGTATTTAAAATAAACATAGTGAATAGAAAAGGTTTTGTATTCCACCCAAAAATTTGATTCCGAGATTTCACCGCAAATACAGATTTTAGGGTCCTTTGATACAAAAAATAGAAAAAGGTCCGCGCGCGCGCGTGTGTGTGTGGACAGCTTAACTCAAAAACGAAATGTCGGTTAAATTCTGAACTTGGCATATACGTTCAGTATCTTCCGAGGATGCCACACAAAGAGTTTCAAGAAAATCTCCCAATCTCAACTACCCTTTACATGGATCATTTTTCGAAAATTTTGATTTTCTCAAAAATAGTTGTAACCACTTTGATTTAAATATCTTATGCTTAATATATGTTTCTGATAAATTGAATTTTCTAGGTATAATATTATACAGGTATAGTATTGGATGGATTTTGAATAATGTTTGTATAATTGGTAAACCACACGAGGGCACAAAAGCTTACTGCACAAAAAATGTAAATCTCGTTAAAATACACAAATTATGTCGTATACATATATTATGTATAGTTAGCCGTTTCCGATTTATTCCGTGTTATTGGTTTCAGTAAGCTACTTAAACTTGTCTCAAGTTATCTTTCTTTTCGTCTCTCTTTTGTTTACTTTTAATAAGCAAAGAGAACCGAATTTCAATTGTTTCATACAGCGACCGTTTTTTAAAAGCTTTGACTATCGCTTTAGCTTAGTGCATTTCCTTATTTCCCTTCTAGTTACAAAGAAGCAAGTAATAGGCAAATTCTGCTGATATTTATATGCATTAGCATGAGGTGAATAAAAGAACAATCTTTTGTAAGAAACGTTTGTTTGCGGAACAGCTAGAGAAAGTCATGTGAATGGAACAGATTAGATATTTTTCCCTTCTAGCAAGAAAGAAATAAGCAATAAAACAATGTATTCTAAAGTTTATCTCTACTAACCTGTACCAGAGAGAAGAATAAGCTTTGATAAGATAGTTGGTTGCAAAATAGGTGTAGAAAATCATGTGCATGGAAGACATTAATTTCTTTTTTTGCTTAACCATAGGCTTGCACTAGTTTCTATGTATCTACTTTCTCTGTATGCTGTAATTGAAGTAAATACCGATGTATGTCAGAAGAGAGAACATTATGTCCAACGTAACGCCAGAAACAATTCAACGGATACCTTATAATTAACAGCTCAACTGATGCTTTTCCCGATAGTTGCAATGTGTTTCCTAATGTTTTAACTTGTTGGTCTGACCTCCGTATTCAGCATTTTAGTTCACATTGATGTTAGGAGTTTCTCTGTAAATTGAAAATTATATGTTGCTAGTAATGAAAATACAAGACCGAGCGGCATGGCTTAGGCGGTTTTGTCTGTGTGCCGAATTCGGGAATTCCCGGCTTTGATTCCCATGGTCGACCTACCTGACACATTTTTTTCCTTGGAGGTTCCCTGGGCCGCCAGGAAAATGCTGGGTGTGTTGGATAGGTTGAGTCAGATCGAAAAATGTAATGCTATCGCTGAGCTTTAAACCACTGATCTCTTGGTCTCCAGCTTGTTGCTGTAACCACTGAGCTACCATGGCAAAATACCGACACGTCATTAAATTCCACTGACTCGTATGTTTCCGGGTTAACCACAGGGTGATCTCAAATTATTTTGAGGTGACATACCACATTGTCATAGGCACTGTAAGACCCGGCTTCACAGTTTAGCCAACTATTAGGTCAATTAATGTTAATTTAATTGTTTTTTCACACAAGCGTGTGTAGGACAGCAGTTGGACAGATACGAGAGAGTCATGTTGAAAAATTCAATGCTATAGCCGGGATTTGAACTACGTCTCTTCTGGTCTCTAGCCGGTTGCTCTAATCTCTGAGCTACCACGAAAACATGCCAGCCCGGCATTGAATTCCTCAACTGAGTCGCACACGAGTCCCTGTAAACCACAAGTAAATCTCAAATTATTTTGAGATGACATACCCCAATGGCGACTTACAATGTTTTAAGTTCTTTACGACCCGGGCTCCATAGTTTAGCCAACTGTTGGGTCACTTAGTGCAATTTAATTTTTTTCACACAAACCGTGTGTAGGACAGAAATTAGTCAGATATCGTGTGAACAATTAAGTGAACGCTAGGTAGGTTCTTTACAGCTCCTGAATTTTTCCTTGCACCATGTCTTGTTCCCATAATTTCCAAATCATCTCTTTTTCAGGGTGGAAGGACGTCCGGCGGGTCCCGGCAGGATGATGGAGGTGCATGGTCGGCATTAGGACACTCGTTGGGGCCTGCCTCCGGGTTTGAGACTATCTCTGTGGGTCCGTTGGGAGGCAGTGTTAGCGTCAGAGAGGTTCCAATTGTAGCGGTCCATGCTTGTGTCCATCGTCATTCAGATCTGTTCGCCTTTCAGGTCTCTACCCTCATCCCTTCTTCCTTGGGCCGCGTAATAGCCACATGTTCCGGTTCAAAAACATGAATTTGAAAATTGCTTAAGTTTTAAATATGTACTTAGGTTCAATAATAACGAATAATATTGATATAACATCTGAGATAAAGACAATGCAAGAAATTCCTTTTTGGTAAATTATTAAAATTGAAGACTCTATCTAGAACGACAAAAAGGTTATATATAAAATTATAGTTAGACCAGCAGTTACATACGCGAGTGAAGCCAGGGTATTAACAGCGGCAATGAAAATATGTTAGCGGTGTGGGAAGCAAAAGTCCTTATGAAAATATATGGTACTTTTCTTGAAAATAATCAATCCAGAAGTAAAAATAATGAGTTGATGGAATTATATAAAGAACCTGGAATAATATCGCTCATCAAAAGAGGAAGACTTAGATGACTGGAACATGTGGAGCGGATGGCGGAGGAAAGATCGCCCAGAAGAGCAATACATGAGCAACCTGGAGGAAAGTGGATAAGAGGTCGATCACGATTGAGATGGTTACAGGATGTGGAGGAGAACCTACGAAGAAATGGATGTAGACGATGGAGATGGCCGTTGCAAGAGAGAACCGAGTGGTTTCAATTAATTGAGGAAGCCTTGGCCCTTCATGGGCTGAAGTGCTAAAGATAAATGAATACAGGGGCAGCTCGTGCACTGCTACCTGCAGAAGATCTATTCCAGCTACCACCCCCAGGAGAAAACAAGCCATGGAGCAACTCATAACATTTCCTGTCTCTAAGACCGACCAACTACCGGAGCTGCTCAATGAGAACGTTGCAACGCCACTTGCAATCATACTCTTTCCTTGTAGCTAACAGTCGTCCTATCTGTCGTCCTCAAGCCGCGAAACCTGAAAACACTCCTCAAACATGAGGAGAAACAGAATTAAAGGTAAATGAGGGAAATGATATCGGGTAAAAGTGAAAGAAACCACCCCATCATTTGCCTACTGGTCAGGAAAAACTACAAAAAGTCTAAAGTCAGTCTGGACCGCCTCTCTGGATCTCCCGAATATAAGCCTCTTATGTTACCGCGGAGTTTGTTTTGTTTTGTTGTCTTTTTTTCTTCTTATTTACAGCATCTGCACAAAGTGAGTTCTTGTACAAAGATTGTGCTATACTTAGTTAATGCATTCAACTCACTTTCTTTATCTTACCTAAAAGATTTTAATACAAAATCAGCAAAGTCCAAGTAATACAATTTTCTCCAAAACTGGATGCTATCTACAATGCACTTGACGCACACACTTCTAAGTTCCACAATTTCAGGAGTGTTCTTAGCATCTTCCTCAGTTTTTTTGGTGCTGCATATACATAGAATTCCTCTATGCAGGGTGATACCAGGGTATCTGGTGGCAGTGCCTTGAACATTGGTTCTCCATATTATGTACCAATCAATATTTGCCATCAGCTTAGCTTTCTCGTCACGGTTGCAACATAGTTTGCTTCAAAAATTCTGTCTCTCTCCGCTATATTAATGGGTGTCATAGACAGCTTAACACTTCTCATTTCAACCTTCTCTTTTCTTAGTTTATGCAGGTGTATATAATATAGATATCCAGGGACTGATATCATGCAAAATAGACCTCCAAAATACGTTTTCTGTGGTGGGAATTAACTCACTTTAATTTACTGTGATTAACCAAAAGAATGTAAGTAAATTCAAGAAAACGAAAGACTGACGGATTAAAGTTGAGGAAATCAAAAACAAAGTCCAAAGAATGTTTCGTTTTTATTTCTGTGAATATCAAGGTATTTCTCAAATTTTATTGGGCTATTAGAGGACTTCCCGAAATTACACTTCGGAGCAAATAAGAAATAATCATAAATCCTCTAGATGCTTATATCTTAATTTTGTTTTTTAAAAACATTGGTGTTCCATTCATATGAGTTTCTCTAACTGCTCTGCAAATAAACTATTCTTACAAAAGATTATTCTTTTATCTACATGATGATAAGCGAGATAAACATTAGCAGAAAACATTTTATTACCCGCTTCTTGTAAGCATAAGAAAATAATGGAATACACAGATTCTTTAAAAGATGATCGCTATGTGATATAATTGAAATTTGGTTATCTTTGTATGGCCAGGAGTAAAATAAAAGAGATATAAAACGAACGAGGACTTTACGTTTGAGAACAGGTTAGGTATTTTAAAATTGAAACAATTACAAGGAGTATCTTCCTATATATATGGTGAACTCTCAAGTACAAAATATATGGCATAATTTGTGTTTTAACGAAATCTACATTTTTTTGTCCAGTAAGCATTTCTTTATCTCTTACGGTTTAGTATTTATACAAAATTCATCCAGAATGAAGAAATCTTCAGAGCATATTCCCAAAAATTCAAAATATACGTTTCATTTTCCATGCAAACACCTTAAGCATACGGTATTTTATCCAGAATCGTTATAACCATTTTTGAGAAAACCAATATTTTCGAAAAACCTTCCTTGTAAAGCGTAATTTCGGGTGGAAAGTTTTTTTTTTTTTGGTGAAAATCTTCGTGTCGAACTTTGGAAGATGCTGAACATAAATATTAAGTTTGGTGTTTATCTGAGAATTTAGGACTCACTTAATTATGTTCCAAAAGGTTTCGTAGCATGCCAGGAGTCTGACGTGTGAGGGTTTTTTTTTTTCGTTTTTGAACTATGCTGTCCACACATACATACATGGACCTTTTCCTAAAAGTACTTTTTTGTCGTTTGATCAGGGGACATGATCAAGGACCTCAAAGTATTTTCTGGTGAAATGTCGATACGAATGTTTGGGTGGAATGCAATGCATTCTCTACCTTCTATGTACCCATAGAGAAAGAAAAAATGCAGTGAAACTATATGAGTAGTATCTATTAATTTGTTGAAGAGGTTTTAAAAGAAAGGGTTAGAGGTTTAAAAACTACTCGCGCAAAGCCAAGACTTGATGTTTCTGAGATCTAAAATTTATAGGAGCATTAAACGTCATCCAGTGTCTACCAGAAGGTTGAGAAGTAGCCATTAAACTCTAAAGGGATTATTTTGAACACTGTTGAGAAGGTGGATTGAAAAAGTAAAATTACGGCAATTAAGCAACTTTGACCATTATTTCTGAGATCGCCCTTGTATTATCTGTCATATCCTACTGCAAGTTGCAATTAAATGTTGCAGTAACAAAACGAGCATCAGAGCGACCACCAAAGTTTCAAGCATCAATTGAATGCTGCTGCAAGAAAGAGTGTAATCAGTGTGAGCAAGTTAACTAGACTATTGGCACTACACTAATAGAACAACACTAATTCTATTCTTGATCATGTCACTTTAGCAAAACTCTGATGTGTTCCATTCACCGGACTTTCTCTAGCTTTTCAGCAAATAAACCTTTTATTCAAAAGATTAATCTTTAGCTACATCAAGCTAATCAAGATAAACAAGAGCAGAATTAGTCTTATTACTTGCTTCCTTGTAAGTACAAGGGAATGCACAGGCTAAAGCGATAGTCAGGTTCTCTAAAAGCCGGTCACTATGTGAAAAAACTAATGCAATTCCATTTTCTGCTTGCCAGGAGTAAACAAACGAGAATAAAAATATATTCCCATTTAAGAAAAGTTTAAGTGACTAAAAATTGAAACCAATAATCTGGAATATCTCGAAAATTGTCATATCTACAAGAAATGTAGGTATAAAACGTTAATTGTGTGTTTTAGATTCTATGAATTTATAGCAGTTTATAGTATTTCGATAACTGCTTTAATTCTAATGTGGTTATATTCGACTTCTAATGGTAAAAAATTAAATACAAAATTAAAAACAGGGTACTGGCATAGGTAGAATCAGCTTGACACATTCAATGCTAAAGTCGGGATTTGAATATGCGTTGCGGTATTAAATTTCTCAACTGACTCGCATAAATGACCGAGAAATTTAATACCATGCCGACACGATACCATGGTAGAGCAACGGGCTAGAGACCAGGAGATCCGTGGTTTAAATTCCGGCTAAGACATTGTATTTTTCAATCTGACTCTATCTATCCAACTCCTGTCCTACACAGAACTTGTCTTTAAAAAAAAAGTTACCAAGGTACTTATTTTCTCCGCCGTTTTTTTTTTTTTTTTTTTTCAATAGTAATTTTAGCAGAAAAGTTTGAAAACTTAAGTTCACTTGGATATATTCAGCTTTAATGTCACGGATTTCTTATATTAAATGCCTGTAATTTTCTATCAATTTCAAACAAATTTGAAGTGCGTTTACAAATGTTCTTTAAGCTATTGAGTATAAAATTTAAGCACTATATGTCTAGGGATTCCCGAAAGACTTATGCTTATGGAGCTCTTCATCTAAAGTACCCTCAATTGTTAAGCAATTTACAGTAAATTTTCTTCGAACTTCTATATGAATCATTGAATGAATGAGTTTATTTTCCAAGCTTTCTATATGGATTTTAATTTAAAAATAAGCATAGCCTTATATGTATTAATAGTATCCTTTATTTCCCAATCTATCTGCCTCAATTTAAAGAGTTCGTTTATTCCATACTCCATTATAGTTAACACCAGCTTGTGTATATAACGAGACTGTAATTATATTGAATCCTAGAATCTAAAAACTTCTGTACATCTTAAGCTAATTTCTTAAAATATTATTAACATTGTCATTCCCTTTGATATCTTCCATAGCCATTTTTGTCTTACCTTACCAATCAACTTTCCAAGTATTTTATGATTTACTCTGATAAAAATTAGATCAAAATTGTTCTGTTTCATTTAGTAAGTTTCCCCAATTTTGTAGAAGGAATACATTCCTCTAAAACTTTGTTTGCTTATTCCAGAATGCAATGTTAAGTGCTTCTTTACATATTGAATATTTTCCTTTGATATGTCCATTTCTTATCCCGCTTAAGTTGATTACTCCAGTTCTAAACCATGCTAATCCCTCTCTTTCTATTTTATCGCAAATTTAAATATGTTTATATAACAGCGGTTGCCAAGGAAATCTTGAAGGACGCATTATTTATACATGACCCTTCCACTGTCGCTGATATTGCTTTATTTTCTTTAATGTATGCTCCTAATCGTTATGTCCACATTCCTTGGTCATCTGCTCTTGTTACACCCAACGTTGATCTTAAAAAGTCTTCTGTGCTGCCTGCAGCTTTGAGTCCTCAGGACTTCCTCTTAACCAAGTTTAAATACCGGCTTAGCTACAGTTATATAGATCCTCAGTTCTATTTCTCGCCTCATGTACTTGCCAAATTTCCTTTTTATTACTTTCTCTATATGTACTATGTAGATAGTGTATAGAGAAGGTATTGCACTCCACCAAAAAATTCGATATCGAGATTTCACCGGAAATATATGTTTTAGGGTCCCCTGTATCCAAAAAAAAGTATTTTCAGAAAAAAGTCCGTGTGTGTCCGTGTGTCCTTATGTCAGTGTGTCCGCGTGTCCATGTGTCTGTGAACACGATAACTTAACTTTTCAATACTTAACTAAACCCTTAAAAGAAAAATTTTAATCCCAAATATAAAAATAAAAAATTTAATGATAAAGGTAAAAATCTCCTTCATGCCAAATATATCAACTTATCATATCGATATCGAGGTAATGTCCCTCGCACTCAAAAACGAAAAGTAGGTAAAATACCAAACTTGGTACCATTCACATGACTTTCTCTATATCCCTGCAACAAATTATTCTTAAAAAGATTATACTTCTATTTACTTTGTGCTAATCAGAAAAAAATAGCAGAATTAGTTTTATTACTTGCTTCCTTGTAAGTAGAAGGGAAATAAAGAACTAACATAGGTTAAAGTGATAGTCAAAAGCTGGTTGCTATGTCAATGAAGTTCCTTTGTTTATATGGATAGCAGTTGACAAGTTCCTGTATGAGAAAATTATGTTTTTCAAAGCAGAAACCAAAAATGAGAAATGTCTCAAAAACGACGAGCTCCACGAAAAAAATGTATATATCATAAATTGTGTGTTTTAACATGCTCTACATTTTTTGTGTAGTAAGTTTTTGTCCATTTCTTACGGTGTAGCAGTTATTCAAAATTTAGTAAAATTCATCCTGAATAAACTACTCTTCAGAGGCTATTCCCAGAAAATTCAAGATATACATTTTATTTTTCAGGTAAATATCTTTAATACACAAAATTTTAATCAAAATCTTTAGGACCATTTTTGAGAAAATCAAAATTTTCGAAAAAAGTTCCATATAAAGGGTAGTTGGGGGTGGGGGATTTTTCTCAAAATCTTCGTGTCGCATCCCTGGAAGATAATAAACTTAAATACCAAGTTTGATATTTTACCGACTTTTCATTTTTGAGTTATCGTGTTCACAGACACACGGACACACACACGTACCGTTTTCTGAAAATACTTTTTTTTTTTTTGGATACAGGGAACGCTAAAACATATTTCCGTTGAAATATCGGTATCGAATTTTTGGGTGGAGTGCAATAACTTCTCTATACACTATGTATATAGTGCGTATAGAGAAAGTAAAAATACTTTATCTAGGAAATTCACCCAAAACGAGATTCCAATTCGCGGCTTGAGGAATTTGAGGCAAAAACGTTACCCACACACACTACCCAGGTAGGCTATTTGTATATTATGTTAATTTGTACCAGTAATAATGATGTATATTATACCCTTAAATCATATTTTCCAAATTAACTATTTTATTCTCTATCAAAATAAAAATAATGTAACTTATTCACATTATATATCCATAAATATGTTGGTGTTACTCAAGTTTAGCTGGGATCAAAGTTCGAAGAAAAAAAATCGAGGGGGGAGGGAAGAATTGACTTGAAATATAATTTTTGTTCACTACATCGGAAAATACGTATCAAATGAGCCAGGAAAAGAACGCCGTGATTTCCATTCGTTACAGTAAAACAAAAAGCTATTGCCATATAATTGCAGCAACCGTTAAAATAGTGAACTAGAGTTAAGCTGTACACCAAAGTGGAACTCTTAAAGAAATAATAACAGCTCTTTGAAGCAAGCTCTTTGAAAATAACAGCACATTCGAAACTCCTCCTAATAGGTTCCCAAATAATTATTGAAAGCAGTCTCCTGGGTCAGGCTTTTTCTGACTCTAATAACAGATGTCACTACAGCTTCATATCTGTTCTGTTTTGCTTCAATGTGCATTCACTGCTGTGGAGCACCAATTAGCGTCACTTTTTGTGTGCTTACGTCATATGCACTGAAATATAAGGGGAATGGGTGACAAAAGCGCCAAAAAGAGGAGCATTTAAAGCTTTGAATACATCATCGTAACGTGAAAATTTGAGTTATACACTTTTCATAAACCGTCTTCTTCGTCTTCTTTGCCATCTCTTATCCTCCTCATATGAAGGGCTTATAATCTAATGATCAGATGCCTATTGAGAGGATAAGAAAGGCTATGTGTCAATTAGATGAATGTAAGGAGGTAGATGCTATAAGACGTAGGCTAATTAGATGATAGGTGAAAACCCGCCCAGACGCCGCTCCGTCCGCTCAAGTCACAATGATTTGATTATCACATTGATTCATTCCAAATGTGATTGAACCCGTGCCTTCTAGGTGGGAGGCGAGCAGTCTAACCACTCTGCTACGGTGCCGCCACTTTCATAAATCAACAGATTGTTAAATTACACAGGTTTATAATAAATTAAAGAAGTCCCATGTCGATACAGTTCACGAGGGACCTATACCTGCCAACCCTACTGCCCATCTAATGCCACCGTAGACACGGCAGAGGTGGTCGATTACGAAGAGATGATGAGACCAGCAACACAGATCCCCCAATCGGAAAGTTAGCTTCCGTGGCCGCGACCGTTGCGTATCGTAGTTCTTCATTTTCATCATAAACTAAGTGAGTCTCGATCCTACATCCGGTACTTAAATGTTCCTTGTAAGATGCTGATCTTAAATATCAAGTTAAGTATTTCACGACTTTTCGTTTTTGAGTTATGTTGTTCGCGGACACACATATGGACGCGCTCATGAACACGCATACACACTTGCTAGTTTTTTTTTTCTTTCTAAAAACGTTTTTATTTGGAGGCTTCAAAACATATGTATCGGTGAAATATGGGCATCGAGTTTTCAGATGGAGTACAATAACACTCCTATTTACTATACGTGGTAGAGAAAACAATAAAGCCAATTTAAATAATACAGACACATATTTAATAGTTGTAATAGAAGTTGTACGGAAGCTAAATTTGAAATATATAAATTACAAATTATAAACATTTAATCTTCAAACTGTATAAGGTAACGTATCAAGCAACATTTGATTTTAAAATGCAATTTTTATTTTTCCCTTTATTTTGCAGGATTTGAACTGGTGATTATGCTTCTAAATTTCTAACGAACAATTCAAAACCCCAATAAATTCAGAAGTGTCCAGATATCCTTAATTTCCTTTTCCTACCACTACGTGCGTCAGTCCTTAAGGTGACGGCCCCACCCACCTGTTTTCTGTTTCACTGTCAGAGTATTTCGCCTGCTTCAAAAATGGCCCAATTATCGGTGAGATACATTACAACTTAAACCTTATCTAACTTTCCATGCAGCACTGTGGTTTTCTCAATAAGTAGTTTCTCACTGCAGCTTAATAGCGGAAATAACTTTACCTTCGTCTCCTTCGTCTGATGAAAGCTCAATATGAATTTCCAGATGCTATCCCTTTAACAATACATGCAAATAATTCGGCACGAGTTCTTCTAAAAGACCGAATGATGTTTTAATTTGTTTAGTATCCCGATTGTAGCAATCGCAGCAAAACCCTTTGACAGATATAGTACCCAAACCTCCATTCATTTTACAATGTTAATTGGTTTATCTTATACCCCTGAATTGTTTTTCAGGCCATTCTATAGATAGCTGCCTGTCTGGTGGAGTAAAATTTTGGTAAGAGAAGGGGAAAACCCTACCCCGATCTAAAGGAATGGTTCAGCTCCTATGTACGCCAGTTTATATCGTAGATAGAGAATGTATTGTATTCCAACCAAAAATTTGATATTTTTTATATATTTATATTTTACCAGTTATGCAAATGTCATCCAGAATAAAGGAGTATTCACAAACTATTCCCAGAAAATTCAAGACGTACATTTATTTGGTCATAAAATATCTTAAGCATATGGTATTTTAATAAAAATCGTATACCATTTTTGAAAAAACAATATTTTCGTGAATTCTTCTATGTAAAGGGTAGTTTGGTGTGGGGGATGTTCTTGGAAATCTTTGTCGCATCCTTGGAAGATATTTAACTCTAAAGTATCAAGTTCTTATTTTAAGGATTTTTCGTTCTTGAGCTATGCTGTCCACACACAACCAACACTGACATTTTTCTAATAAAACTGTTGTTGTTGTTATTAATATTATTATTATATTTTTCAGTGGTCAACATATGTATTTCTGGTGGAATCTCAGTGTCGAATTTTTGGGTGGAATCCCAAATCTTCACTGCAACTGCGCCTAAGAACTCATCTACTATTGCGGCCTACTACCCCCGCAGGGGAAGGGATGACAGAAGGGGAAACTACAGAACGAGAAGGAACGGGGAAGGATGAGAGAAGGGGAAACAGGAAACGACGGAACTAAGTATACAAAGGCACGGAAATCCCTAACAAGTTTCATTAGATGGCAGTCTTGGCGCGTTACGGAGGCTATACAGGCACCGGGAAGCCGGAAGGGGGTCTCTACAACGGCAACGAGCTTCAACCAGCGCAAGCAGGGGGAAGAGAGTTTCACTCGGAACAAGCAACCGTGCCTGCAAAGCCTCAAGCCACACCTGCCGTCGATCTGAAAGATGAAGAAGGGAAATGAAATGAAGGAATGAAATGGACAGGAACCATGGTATACAGGACCCCAGAATTTGCCTAAGCGACCCAAGGAAAACCACGGAAAAACCCAGGGCCAGAATGCGCGGTCTACAGGGAGCCTGCGCTACCTGACTTGGTATTATACTCGGTACACAAAGTAATAAATCTTTTGTAATAATATTTTATATAGCCGCTAATAAACGACAAGGAGTAGAAGCTTCTTATGAATATGACACATACTATTTTTGGAATGGGTTTGTAGCTGTAATTTAATGTCTACTCCTGCAAAACAATAGAACTGAGTTGGATGCCTGGTCACACTGGCATTGCAGGAAATGAAAAACCTAATAACCTTGCAAAAAAGTGCATCTCTCCCCTTTAAAGGACTCGAATCTATCTGTGGAATTAGCTCATCTAAAGCTAAAATTGCGTAAAAATGGATTCAAAAAGAAATCCAAAAGAGGTGGGAATCCATCCCCTCTCACAAGGTTTATAAACATTTGGTTCAAAAGCCTTGTAGGAAATTAAGTAACTCGCTAATCAGGCCTTCATTAAGAAGAGTTATAAGTTATATAACTGGGCATGGTATGTTCAGGAAATACATGAATACAATTGGATTGTATAAATGAGAACTCACTTGTCATTTGAGCCTAAGAGACAATGAAACGCAAAACAAATTCTACTAGAATGCGAAGTATTCGAACGGTGCAACCACACAACTAGAAGAAGGGCCTGATCTTGTGCTTAAGGGTAAAAAACCTGCTTTAATTTATTGTTATTGTCATTGTAGCTGTAATTCTTTTAAATATCAGTACCTGAAACAAACTGGTGTTACGTAATTTGCATGCGTCTTTAGCGAGCTTGAAAATGAAAACGCGTGATAAAGCAAGTTAACCTTCGAATTCCGAAAGTCTGCTTCACATGAAGTTGCAAGACATGTGAAATTCGAAAACAGGTAAGGCTAAAGTCGAGCTGAGATACGTGTTTGTGGCAACTGGGAATGCTTTCTCATTAGGCGCGAGTCAATCGAGAGTCACGTTCAAAATCTGTATCTGTTGAAGCGGAATAAAAACGTGGTAGCACCTCTCATGTGGGGCATGCCCACAACCACAAACTCCAGTCATAACATCTTGAATTTCCAATGATTTTCTTCCATCATAGACAACTTGCATCACAAGGTAACTAACTGACTTTGACAAGGCCTCTGACTATGTGAATGAAAGTGATACGTGAAGAAGTATTTAAAAAATCTCATGTGTTCCATTCACATGACTTTCTCTACATCTCTGCAACAAATTCATGCTAATCGAGAAATAACATTGGCAGAAATAGTCTTATTACTTGATTCCATTCAAGTTGAAGGGAAATAAGGGAGTAGTATTAGTCAAAAGTTGGTTGCTATGTGACTGAAGTTCCTTTGTTTGTATGGACAGGAGTTGACAAATTACCGTATCAAATAAGTACAAGTACTTTTAAGCTGAAACTAATAACAAGGACTATCTTAAAAACGACCACTCTTAGAAAAAATATCTATATAACATAAATTGTGTGTTTTAACGAGCTCTACATTTTCTGTTAAGTAAGTTTCTGTTTATATCTTAAGCTTTGCCAGTTATACCAAAATCAATAAAAATCACCCAGGACAAAGTAATTTTCAGAGGCTATTCTCAGAAAATTCAAGATTTTATTTTATTTGTCAGGTAAATATCTTAAATATACAATATTTTAATAAAAATTGTTAGAGCCATTTTTAGGTATATCAACATTTTGAAAATGTTTCCGTGTGAAGGTTAGTTGGGGAGGGGATTTTCTTGAAAATCTTCTTGTCGTATCCTGAAACATACTAAACTAAAATACCAAGTTTGGTATTTAATGGACTTTTCGTTTTTGAGTTATGCTGTCCACACGCACGCACACACGCACGCACACACCCACGCACACACGCACACATATGAAGCTTTTTTCCAAAAATGCTTTTTTTTGGATTCAGTGGGACCCAAAACATGTATTTCCGGTGAAATCTCGGTGTCGAATTTTTGGATGCATTACAGTACCTTCTCTATACACTATGTACATAGTAAGGGTAGAGAAAATAAAAACGTGTTGTTCTATTCACAAGACTTTCTTTATCTGTTCTGCAAAAAAAAATTCTTACAAAAAATTGTTCTTTTATCTACATACTGTTAACCAAGATAAACATAACAGAAATAGTCTTATTACACAGTTCCTTGTTAGTAAAAGGGAAATAAGGGAGTACATTAGACGAAAGCAATAATCAACTCTTTTAAAAGGTGCCGTTAAGCTTTTGTATTTGAAATACGGTCCTCCTTCTAACGGCGGGATAAAACAAAATCGATATGAAATGAACGATAAAATCCCGTTTGAGAAAACTATAAAAATGAAACCAATAACAAAGAATATCCTGGAAACATTTAATTTTAAAAGAAGGTATATGACATAAATTGCGTGTTTTAACGAGATGTACTTGTTTTGTGAAGAAGGTCTATTTCTTAGCTTATGGACAGGTCTTCAGAGGCTATTTTCAGAAGTTTTAATATACACATTTCGTTTGTAATAAAAATAAGATAAGCATTCCATATTTTATTCAAAATCGTTAGAGCCATTTCTGAGAAAGTTAAACATTTCCAAAAAAAGTTCCATGTAAAATATAATTGGGGTGGAGCAGATTTTACTGAAATTTTTCATGTCACATCCTTGAAAGATGCTAACCTAAATAAGAAAGTTTGTTACTTAACCGACCTTTCGATTTGGGCTATGCTGTCCACAGACACACGCACACAGTCACACACGGAGATTTTCCCAAAATGAATTTTTATTAAAGGGGACATCAAAATATGCGTTTCCTGTAAATTTTTGTAAAGAATTCTTGAGTAGAATACATATTATCTATCTACTATGTATATGCTACATACGTGAAAGAAAATGTTATAAATGCAATTATGTCTGTCCAAAAGTTTTATCTGTTTGAAAAAGACAATATATCTATATATAGTGTGTTGAATTCACACATTCTACAACTATTTTTCTATTCATTATTCTATTGGTTGCTTCTGGTTAGTCGAGATAAACTTCATTTCGCGTTTACCATTCGTTAAAACTATAAGAAGGATATACCGAGTTAAAGTGATAGATTTTATTAAAAGCAATTGCTTCCTTTAAAAGAAATGTATGTGTTCCACTCACATGAATTTCTCTACCAGTTTTGCAAAAACTTCTTACAAAAAGTTTCTTACAAAAAATGTTCTTCCACCTACTTTAACTTAATCGATCTAAACATTAGCAGAAAATGTCTTATTAATTAGTTTCCTATAAGTATAAGGGAAATAAGGGAATGTACTAGGTTAAAGTGATAGAAAAATGCTATAAAATTGTCACGATTTAAAATAGAATTTCAATGACAGTCGCAAAGTGACATTTTTAAAAGATTTGACCATCACTTTAGCTTAGTGACCATCACTTTACAAAGAAGAAAGCAATAAGACCATTTTGCTTCATTAGCATGGTGTGGATAAAATAATCTTTTGTAAGAATAGTTTATTTGTAGAACACAGAAAGCCATGTGAATGAAACACATCAGATTTTTGTTTAAAACATTGTAGGTATCATCAGTTATACGAGAGTACACAAAATTACTTCCCAACGAACAGGACTTTACAGGCTACTCCTCCTATTTAACACGATCGTTTACCTCAATACCAGGTGGTCCAACAGCACCATATTTCACGTTTCCAGATAACAAGAGTATTATCTCATATTTTAATAATTAAGGGATTTAAAATATAGTAAAGGAAGTATAAAATGGTTAGAAGTTGTCCTGTTAAAATATAGGGATCTTCAACGGGTCGGGCTCCAATTCAGGTTAATAGAATTACAATTATAACTATGGTCTTTAAATGTGAAATAAGGATGAAAGGGAATTTTATCAATATTTCTATTTAATACTAATGGGTTAAAGAAGTTGAATTCAACGGGGCAATTGGAAGCAAACACTGGTCGCTAGCGGATGAGCAATTAGCGCGAGCAACCCTCGTTGCACACCTCTTGCACATCAGCGAAAATGGGTAGAGAATCACGCTCTCACAGTTTCCCGACTTGTACTGGAGTGATAATATACAAGAAACTGAAAGCATTAACTATTTTCCATTTCAGTTACATAACCTTATTTTTGAGAGAATAAAGTCACTTGTCAGTGTTCAAAAATAGCTAATTTTGTAATACTGTAGGTTGTACGTATTTAACATTAGAGACTAGATCCACTAAAAAGTAAATCAAAACATAGATCACTTTGGCTTACCGAATAACATGCGAGTCAGTTGAGGGATTTAATGCTGTGCCAGAGTGTTACCATGGTAGCTCAGTGGTAAAGCAACCGATAAGAGACCGGGAGATCTGTGATTGAAAGCCCGGCTATGGCATTGAATTTTTGTCTGGCTCTACCTATCCTATTCCTCAATTGTTTATCGTGTTTTATTCGGGGGAGGGGTAAAGTTTTACAAAGCTTTTGGAAATACTTCCGTTGCCCTGGACATTTTTCACAAAAGCTAAAATCTGGTAACGCTATTATGGAGGATCAGCATGGCCTTCCTTTAGATCTCTTGTCTAAATGAGTGTTCTTGGCCTTTTCCTCGGCAGGGTTTTCTGGTCGAGAAACAAGTATAATAACAACTCTTTCGAATCACCGGTACTCAGCATCAGCATAACCAAGCCACGTTTCTCTCTCTCATCCTTTAGTATTAAAATACCTAAACTAAAATGGTCTCTTAAGAAGAATAAAGAAAGAGATTAATGGAGTGCTTTTATGTGTAGAGTGGCATTACGAAGACCTGATGGTACGACTAAGACGGGAAATGATTGGAAGATTTTTAAACGTGGAAACGAAGAAGTTTGCCACATACTAGGACAAAGAAATTTCTACACGATAATAATACGATCATAAATGTTTAAAGACGAAGATGAAAGCGAAAAGAAAAGGAAAACCACAGAATGCGCTTTTCAGTGAAACACCTGTTTTCTAGTTGAAAATATCTGACAATTAATGACTGACTGAGAGTGGTCGAAGGAAGAACATCGCTGAAGCTGAGCAAGAAACAGAAGAGAAATTCACTGGGCATTGGATATGGACAAACCACTTGCTGATATTATTATATGCTCAAAGGAATAGAGAACAGAGAAAAGATTAGATTACATTATAGTTATTATGTATATATAACCATAGAATTAATAAACTATTGTAAAATATGAGTATGACCGGTAAAGAGCCAGGGCTGAACACCGGTCATATTCACCTCTATACAGCTTAGCACAAATAAACAAAATAAAAATATAAAACTTATATATAAGCCTGCAGAGGAAAACCGAAAAGAAGAATAATGGGAAACTGTGTTCGACGTGAAGGACTTGTCCTTGATTTCATAACTATAATTGATTGGGATGAAATGGACGAAAGAAAACAATGCTGAAAATGATGAGGAAACAGAGCAATTGAATGGAAGAACTGAGATATTTCTGTGAGATATTTTGGAAGGTGAATGGGGAAAAAATTCAAGGCAGAATGTACCAAACGATAAAATTATTTCGCAGATAAAACGAAGAGGCAAATGTAAAAATAACAAAAATGGTATTTGATCGATGTATTGATTGACGTAATAACTGATTGACCTATGTTTATTAACTACATAATTTATTTAGATGAACAAGTAATTCACATTTGTTGCAAACAAACCGGATGACATTGTTGCAATGAAAAGTAATCATCGAAATAAACGCGACAAGTATTTACAGTAGAAAGAACAGAATCAATCCCATTCATACGGGTCCCAAAATTTGCTGCAACACTGTCAAGTTGTTGGTATCGGCTATAATTCAATGTTTAATTATAATTATATTTTAAAAGGAGATTTTTGACAGTCTATCTCATAGGTTTCTTTTCCACACTCTTCCGTTGCGTTCCAATATATCTGAATTGCTGAAGGAAGTATTTAATTCTAAAGTTTCCATTGAACTTGTAAAAATGCTCGTTACTTGGAATACATTTGTAGATCGATAGGCATTCTGATCTAGGATAAATAGGGGACGCGGGCATCTACTACTATGTGTGGATGACAAAGACTCAAGACTTTGATGATACCAAATTTCTGCTGAGAAAATTAGTTGATATACATAATAAGAGATTCATTTTGAAAACCCAAGTATTTAGGAGGGGTGAGCAGAAGGAGAGCCGAAATTAAGTAGGGTACAATTAAAACAGTGGAACAATTTAAATATTTAGACTCGATTATACTTAGGTTAGGTGACTCAAATGGAAGTATAAAACAGAATATCTTAGGCTCAATAGACAATAAAAGATAATATGGAATATTCTGCAGTCCAGATATCGGACTAGAAGTTAAAAATACTATTCAAAAGACTATCGTTAGAAGCATCCTGTAGAATGGACGTTAGTGAAAGACAAAGGGATCGAATTAGATGCGAAAAATGTTCTTCGAAGAAACTTAGGAATCTCCGGAATTGAAATCGCTTGGAAGAGACTATTAAAGAAAGAATGAAAGTTCACAAATCATAGATAGCCTAGAAACTTGGTCATTGCAACGGTATAGTCATACTCAGCAAATAGACGATCAAGAAAGTAATCAAGTGGTCTCCGTAAGATCATAGGAGAAAAGGATGCCCTCAATTTGTTATACTTGGAGGGACATATAGCAGAATTGTATCTTAATATGAACACACTGCATTGAATTTACATGGCAACACTGATACGACTTATGAAGTAAAAGAAGTAAAACTTTGTGAAAATGTTTTCCGTTGAACAAATCGATCCAACACCACGTTCTTGCCAGTTGAAATAATAAAGAAATCACATAAATGAAAGAGACATACTTCACAAGGGAAACATACCATCTCGACGCATGTAAGATATCCTTTCTCCACGTGTATCTATATTGTTTACTAGAGGGTTCCTCCTTCTTGCAGCCAAGGAGTTGTTCGTGACAGGAAACCGCTGTTCATCTGTTTGCACGTGACCAGACTACCAAGCCAATCAGACACACGAGGAGAGAAAACCTGCAGCAACGGTGTATTTTCAGTTCGACATTCTTTTTTTCTTAGCCGTCACTTGTTATTAAATTCCACACTAATTCTGCGCTACGGGCTAAGAAACCAAGATCAGCAGTATTTTATGCTTCTTTCCAGCACCAGGTCCGGCAACATATAGTGATCAGTTAAAACAAAAAGAGAGAACGGAATAGCTGTTACTTCGCATTAACAAGATAATGGTATTCATTACAATGGGGGATACGTGTAACTATCTTCCATAAAGACATCATCGCTTATATTTAGGGGCACACACACTGAAGAAACATTAGAAAATCTCTACACGTGCTCAATAGCTGCATATTTCTTCATGGATGAAGGAATAATTGTTCCAAGAGTCAGCACTTTTTATTTAAAAATGTGATGTGTTACATTTACATGCCTTCTCTGCATATCTGTAACAAACTATTCTTAAAAAGCTCATTCTTCTATTTACTTCATGCTAATTGAAGCAAACATTGGTAGAAATGGTCTTATTACTTACTTCCTTGTAGGTAGAAGGAATTACACTAGGCTAAATGATAGTCACATCTTTTAAAAGCTTGTTGCCATGTGGTTTAAATCCCTTCTTCGCATGGTCAAGAGTTTTCAAATTTCCGTATGAAAAAAGTATTTTAAAACTGAAACCAATCACAAGGCATATCTCGGAAACGGTCAGTTCTACGGAAAAATGTATCTAACATAAATTGTATGTTTTAACAAAATATTTATTTTTGGTGTAGTAAGTTTTTGTATATCTCTTATGGTTAAACAGTTGTGAAGAGGTCCTTTGAGACTATTTGGCGAAAATTCAACAAGTACATTTTAATTGTCATATAAGTATCTTTAATATATGATATTTTAATAAAAATCATTCGAACCATTCATAAAATAATCAAATGTAAAGGGTAGGGAGAAGGGATTCTCTTGAAAATCTTCGTGTCTTGGTAAATACTGAATTTCAATACCAGGTTTTGTATTTAACGAATTTTCGTTTTTGAGTTATGCTGCCCATAGACACACATATATTTTAGAAAAATGCATTTCGGGGGGGGGGAATTCAGATGGCCTCAAAACATGTCTTTCAGGAGAAATTTCGGTATTGAATTTGTGGGTGGAATACAATACCTTATACACTCCATACACTATGTATACAGTACGTGTAGAAAAAGTAAAACTGATCATGTTCGTAGACAGAAAATGAAAACCTAAAATGAAATTTATGTAATTATAAAGCACGTTGACAGTGTCTAATAATTTATTATTAATAGTGAATATCTTCACAATTTTGAAAGCGATACTAATGACTATGAACTAGATTTAACGCAAATGCTTATTTCTTCTTTGCTGGAGAAACGCAAAGTGTTCCACATGATGCAACGTTTTACTAATTTCAACTACTTCAATTTTGAGAAATTAAATTATTACTGGTTGGAGTATAATCCGGGCTTGTGGGCCGTGGTCTACTGGGCTCCTCCTTCTTCCCAGACGTTTCGTCTGCGACTACGGCAGACATCTTCGGTGGCAGCGGCGAGGTCGAAGTGCTCTAGGGGACGTTTCAACTGCGACTGTCAGATTATACTCCAGCCAGTATTGACACCGGCCGTGAAAGCCTAAGAATTTCGATGAATTAATTATTAATTTTTAAAAATAAGGCGTTTGGACAGTACGAAAAGTAATAACACTTCTACAATAATAGAGTTAATATAAAAATAGTGTTATGATAGATCTAATTGTGAACTCGTTTACGTAACACTTAAATTGTTTATGTGAATATTTTTAAAATGCATCATTTGGCTCAGTTTTATTGGAATAATGAATTTAGAAAATAAAAAGTAATATTTAAAAAAATGTATTCAAGCTTGAATTATGATACCAGGCGAAAACATTACTATTGTTTTAGATAGTAACGTTATAAATGTCAATAAAATGTCTTAGATAATGTTGATTTTCCAAATTTCAAAGACCATCGTCTTAAGTGGATTATTAGAGTATAAAATGCACACAGGATGATATGTAACAAAAGGCTCAATATTTTGACGCGTAAATTTTCTTCAAAACAAGAAAAAATAATTAACCATAAGCACCAAAATCCTTAGCTATTTAGCAAAAAGCTAAGTAAGTAGGCCCGAGTGTACGAAAAAATGCAGATGCTTTTAGTTTCCTAATGTTGACAGACGTGGCAGCTCTTGATGAGCCTTTCCATTACACAATATTAATTCAGAAATAAAAACTAGTTCTAAGTGACAGAAGAGCTGAAGAAGAAAAATATTTGTTCTACAGATTTTAATCCGGAAAGCAGTGCTTCGTAAAGGTAGCCTCTGCTATGTATGTATATTGTATTAATTTTTGAAAATGAACATAGACAGCAAACGAAAAATTGTCGGTCATTGAGAAAGGTTAAAGTCCTGCGATTGCTACTTGTGATATATGATAATTGAAGATTTTTAAATCTATGATACAGTGAACAAAAGCTGCAAGGTGAACAAAATTTTTTGTTATTATATTATTATTTTTATTATTGCCCCATTTTTTCAGTTATCTCTATGTTTTTCATTTCAGTTTTTCAACTGCTCCTAAAAGTTAAACAGAAAGGAGGAAAATTCAATTTATTTTAAAGTCAACTAATGCAAATGTGTTGAATCTTTGTTATCATATTTTTATATTTTTAAAAGCATTTCATATGCCTCCGTTAACTGTAAACCACCTAAACTGTACTTTTTATAACAGAATTTATCATCATGAATGAGCATGGAAAATTGGAGCTTATTATAAAAGATTCAGCTAAAGAGTGCAGAAGATTCGCTGTGTATAGTAATGATAGCCAAACAGTATATTATTTAAGATAATATATCTGTGCAATATAATCAACACCAGAGAAAAACTAATACTATTATAAATTCCTAATTTAAAAAAACATTTTTCTATTTTGCGCATTTAAAGTCCAACTAACTGAAGCTATAAATGATTGCTGTTTATTACTTTTTGCAGATCTTCTGAAACTTGATAGTCTCGTTAAAACTGTTGCTAATTGCGTTCAAAATGATCTAAAGCCTTAAGTAAATAGAGTCAAGAGGATAACCTTTCTTTTAATGCAGCTAAATGTCAGGTTATGTTTAACACTAGACTTAAAAGTAATGTAGTTTTTGACTACAGAATAGACCAAATTCAGTTACCATCTGGAGTAACCTTTGACAAACATATTGTTACAGTTATTAGTGTAGCCAATGGAACTCTGGGATTTATTATCCGTAATTCGCCTTACTTTAACGATTTGAGAAGTTTGATTATTTGTTATAATGCATTTGTGAGATCGAAACTTGAATATACTTCAGTAGTATGGAGTTCTTATAATGCTAAATATATTAATCTAATTTAAAGTATGTAAGTCTTAAAACAATTCATTGCTATTCAAAGTGTACCTCTTATGATTCTCTGTTTCATTTATTTGAGTATAAAGTTTAATGATTTGTAACTTAAGGCATATAAGCAATCTACGGCAGCACAGGACATTTGTCGGAGGGGACTCGGCATCGAGCCTCAGGTTATTATACCTACGCCTCATAAAGGGGCGACCCAGAATGGAGGGATGAGGTGAGAGGATACACCGGGCGGTCTGAACCAGGAGCGATGGACAGAATGACAATAGCCCCTATAGCTTCCAGATTGAAGCATCCCGACAGTCAAACAGGTAGCCGGTGCCTCCCGACCCTCGTGGGATCCAATGTCCTCGCCAGGAGCGCCTTCCCGGCAAGCAGTCGAAATCGGAGGACGGAGATACTTTTTCTTAGACCATTTTGACTACCACGCCGCACCGAGCAACATAGCCGACACTGCAAATCCTAAAAGAAGCCAACGGGATGAAGGATGAAGAAAATGACAATGGAATCGACTTGGAGGGGTAGAAAATTCGAGGGATGAAATAAATCTACCCAGCATTCGCCTGGCGACCTGGGTGAATTCCCGGAAAAAAAACATGGGTTAGGTAGGACGGCTACGGGAAGCGAACCCGAACCTCCCGAATGCGGGCTCTAGACAAACCACCTGAACCATCCTACTTGGTAAGTAGATACGTACACCGGTCTCTATTCTTTTCAGTAGGTAATAGAATACGTCAACCTCAGCGTCCTGTAAGACACATGGGACTGGTAGTGGCTATTAAAATTCAATGCTAGAAAGTCTAATGTACTCCTAAAAGGATCACAGACATGAATACCAATTACTTAGTTGTGTGTGGTGGTCATGACAAACATATAGCGTACACAATATTCTTACAAAATCTTCTTCCAGTATCTACTTCATTCACACATTTCGCTGTAGGACAAAATAGGTAAGTGATAGTCAGATGTTGAAAGAACCTGCCAGTATGATGGGGCGTGCTCTTTGCTTGCACACGAGAAATAATAATAGCATCTTCACATTTGAGAAAACTGTAAAGATTTGAAAATTTAAAGCAATAACAATGAATTTCGCGAATAGTTACCTCCACAAAACAAGTACAAAAGAAAAAAATCTGAAGTGCTCCGCCCACATGACTTTCTCTACCTCTGGGCAACAAATTATTGTTAATAAACTTATTCTTCTGTCTACTTTATGCCAATCGAGATAAATATTAGTAGATGTGGTTTTATAACTTAGTTCCTTATAAGTAGAATGGAAATACGGGGGATACACAAGGCTAAACCGACAGTCAAATGCTTCAAAATGTGGTTGCTATAGCTGAGAAATCCGATTCTTTGCGTGGTCAGGTGTTGACAAATTCCTGTATATGAGAAAAAGTATTAAGTATTTTAAAGCTGAAAATTAATAACAGGGAATATCTTAAAAACGGTCAACTACAGAAAAAATGCATTCAACATTAATTGTGTGTTTCAATGAGCTCTACATTTTATGTGCAGTAAGTTTTTGTCTATCTCTTACGGTTTACCAGATGCGCAAAATTTCGCAAAATTCATCCAAAATAAAGAAGTCTTCAGAGGCTATTCCCTGAAAATTCAAGATATGGTGTTATATGTCATATAAATATCTATAATATACGAAATTTTAATCAAAATCGTTACAGCCATTTTTGAGAAAATCAATATTTTCGAATTTTTCTCCATCTAAAGGGTAGTATCGATATTTAACGCACTTTAAGTTTTTGAGCAATGCTACCCAAAGACATACACATACACACAGACACACATGGACCTTTTTCTAAAATGCTTTTTTTGGATTCAGGGGGTCTTAAAACATGTTTTTCCGATGAAATCTCGGTATCGAATTTTTGGGTGCAATACAATATTTTCTCTATACACTATGTACATAGTACGTATAGAGAAAGCAAAAAATTACATAACGTATATACTTTAACAAAATTTAAATTTTCTCTGTACTGAGATTTTTTTCTTAATGCTATTGTTTTTACAATTATAAAATAATTATTCCAAACCTCACAGGCTAATCTCAGAACATTGTTTGCTTTCTTTGTTTTCTGTTCTTCTGGCTTCTCTTTTGAAGCAATTATTCTTCACATCAATGTTTTTCACTTGTTTACTGCTGCGTGTATCTTTGGTGAATTAATTTTAACTTTATTCACACATTAACACTCTCACTCATATATTCACACTCTGGGTAGGGTGGGGAATAATCTTAGGTAGAGAAAAGGTTTCACTCTCCAGCCAGGAGTCGAACACAAGACTCCTCGCACAGCTCCTTCAACTGATTTACGGGGCCAGCTTTGTCCTGTAAGTATTTTAAATGAAAACTTTTTTCGAGAAATAAAAAAAAAAATATCAAGCTTCCAAGCTTGGTATGTAACCTATTTGTCGTTTTTAATTAATGTTAACTAATACATATATGCACAAAAACACATATACAGGTAGATACATTTGGAACTTTTTCTGGGCTTTTTTCGGGGAGGTGTTCAGGGAGCCACAAAGCTTGTTTTGAATGAAGTCTAGGTAAAGAGCTTTTGAGTATAACTACTTCTCCTAGTACAAAAAAATGTAAAAACTGGTATATTAACTGCTTTATCTAATCGAGTAGGAGATGTTTTATTAATAGCTATTGCATGAATAATACATTTTGGAAGATGAAATAATGCTTTTTATTTGGATTGTTTGTTAAAAAATCTGATGTGTACCATTCACATGACTTTCTCCATATCCCTGCAACAAATAATTCTTAAAAAACTTATACTTCTATTTACTTTATGCTACAAATTAGCGGAAATAGTCTTATTACTCGCATCCTTGTAATTAGAAGCGAAATAAGGGACAACCGTAGGTTAAAGTGATAGTCAAAAGCTGGTTGCTATGTCAATGAAGGTCCTTTGTTTATATGGATAGGAGTTGACAAGTTCCAGTATGAGAAAAGTATACGTTTTTCATAGCATAAACCAAAAATAAGGAATGCCACAAAAACGACGAACTCCACGAAAAAATGTATGTAACATAAATTGTGTGTTTTAATGTGCTCTACATTTTTTGTGTAGTAAGTTTTTTCCATCTCTTACGGTTTAGCAGTTATTCAAAATTTAGTAAAATTCATCCTGAATAAACTACTCTTCAGAGGCTATTCCCAGAAAATTCAAGATATACATTTCATTTGCCAGGTAAATATGTTTAATATCCGAAATTTTAATCAAAATAGTTGGAGCCATTTTTGAGAAAATCCAAGTTTTCGAAAAAAGTTCCATGTAAAGGGTAGTTGGGGGTGGGGGGATTTTTCTCAAAATCTTCGTGTCGCATCCCTGGAAGATACTAAACTTAAATACCAAGTTTGGTATTTTACGGACTTTTCGTTTTTGAGTTATCGTGTTCACAGACACACGGACACACACACACACACACACATACACACACACACACGGACCTTTTTGTGAAAATGCTTTTTTTTTTTGGATATTGGGGACCCTAAAACATATATTTCCGGTGAAATCTCGGTATCGAATTTTTGGTGGAGTGCAATACTTTCTCTATACACTATGTACATAGTGCGTATGGAGAAAGTAATAAAAATGAGATGTATTTAATTTCATTCTTAGTTGTTTTAGCTGGTATAACTAAAAGTGCTCAAGTTTCTTTTTCGGCGTGATTACCGGCTGCGTGTTCAAATTTTCTCTCATCTGTGAAATAAATTATTGTTAAAAAGATTATTCTTCTATCTACTTCATTCTAATCGAGATAAACTTTAACTTTCTCCTTGTTAGTAGGAGGAAAATAGGGGAATAAAATAGGGACTAAAGCGATAGTCAAAATTTTTAAAAGCTCGTTGCTGTATTGCTGAAACCCGTTTCTTTGCATGGCCAGGTGTTTACACATTCCCGTATAAGAAAATTTTAATTATTTCAAAACTGAAACTAATAACAAGGAATATCTTGGAGTATCTATATGGCATAAATTGTGTTTTAATGAGATCTACATTTTTTGTTTAGTAAGTTTTTTGCTATTTATTACGGTTTATCACTAATGCAAAAGTTATCCAGAATAAAGAGGCTCTTCTCAGAAAATTCAATATAAACATTTTATTTGACATGCAAATATATTTAATATAGGTATTTTAATTAAAATTGTTAGTCATTTTTGAGATAACGAAGTTTTCGAACTTTTTTCCATGTAAAGGACAGTTTGGGGTGGCAGAATTTTCCTCAAATTAACCGTGTCGCATCCCTGGAAGATATTAAACTTAAATTCCAAGTTTGATAGTTTGCTGACTATTCGTTTTTGAATTATCGTTTCCATACACATACGAACACACACACACACAATACAGTATATTTTTACAAAAATGTTATTTTTAGAATCAGGGGAGCTAAGCATGTATTCCCAATGAACTCTTGGTATTTCATTTTGGGTCGAAATCAATACCTTCTCTACCTAAGTCTATACCATGTGTAAGTAGAGAAAGTAAAAGTAGTTCTGTTATATACTGCAAGTTAAACATATATGGACATTTTTGAACGAACAACGATTGGTCGTAACAAGCGAACAATGCTCAGACTTGATCTTTCTGCTTCTCATGATTAACCAGAAAGAATTAAGATAGATTATCATTAACCATGACACATTAGTAACTTGTATGTGCTTTCATAGGATATGTGGGGGTTTAATCATGGTCATATAGGGTCTTGGAAAATCCATCTGCAAATATGGCGACTAATGGAGAAACAAAACTCGTACTTTTTCTACAGAATAGCTAGTATGTACAATGGTAGAGATTGTATTTATTCCACCCTAAAAATCCATACCGAGATTTCACTGTAATTACATGCTTAGAGGAACCTGAGTCCCAAAAGAGTGCCTTTTTAGAAAATGGTATTTAAGTTTAGTATGCAACAGATTTCCAAGAAAATGCCCTAACTAAACTACCCTTTGCACGGGAGATTGTTCGAAATTTTTGATTTTTTCAAAAATGGCTCTAATGATTATGAATAAAACATCATAGTTTAATATATTTACAAATAAAACGCATGTGCACGGGAATAATGACTTATCATGTGAGAAAAGTATAAGTATTTGAAAATTCAAAACAATAGGAAGAATATTTCGGAAATGGTCACCTAAAACTTTGGTTATCTATTACGATTTATTAGTTATGCCAAATTCATTGAGAATGAACAGGTCTTCAGAGCCTATTCCCATGAACCTATGACATAACTTCATTTGGAACGAAAATTTCTTAAACATATGGTATTTTAATGAAAAGCGTTAGAGCCAGTTTGAGAAAATATAGATTATGGGGGAAATGTTCCACCAACAATTATTCACCAACAATTATTTGAACCCTATCGCATCAAAGGGTAAGGCAATGAATACATATGCAAACACAAAAAAAAAATAATAATTTATTGCAAATGAATGAAAAAAAGTCAGAAATAAAGGCTATACAAGTAAAGTTGCAACTGATTAATGCAGGGCTTGCGATCAACTTTATGTAACGTGACAGGGTGTAACATGAAATTAATAAATGCTGCTAAATGAAAACCTGTTGATTTGTAGCTGTTTTTATATCTACGCGGTATTTTTCAAGCCGATTAGCTGTACTTACTATGTGACATCACTTAAATGGAAAAGAAAGGTTGGACACTGCCAAGCACTTTAAGTTACTCTGCATTAAATTAAGTCAGGTTTAGTCAAACCTAAATTGCTGAATTTAATATAAAGTGTTAGACTTTTGAGTTACGTCACGTTAAGTTTTTTCAAATTACGCAAATGCATTGTAATGCCAACATTAAATATATTTTTGTCAGGCTGGATTTCTCCAGGGTCGCTGGGCGAATACAGGGATGATTTCTCATTTACCTCGATTTTCTTTCCATAATTTCCAGTTTCTTCCGTTTCATTCTCATTCTTCGTGTGAGCTTCTAGGTTTACAATGTATGGCAGTGCGGTATGATGGCGTTATGGCATTCTCAATGGAAAGATTAGTCTCTGTGGACACTATGTGGCTGCCAGGTCGATGGGTGGCTTGCATATCTCTCTTTGTCCCGGCAGTGGGACGATCATCAGACTTGGAAACATTAGGGACACCCGGTGTCTGGTAGCTTGTCTTCCTCCAAACTGTGGCCTGCAATGGTTCCTTTACCTCATTTCATCCCCGTGGGGGGGAAGGTATAACAGATCTGCATAGATCACAATGTATGACCTGTCCCTCTTTTTTGTCTACCCTTTACCCTTCACAATGTGTTTGCACATTCACGGAGTTTATTTCATATACTATAGTGCCTTCGTTTTTACCAAGACCGCGGATCGCGTGAATGCATGATTTACACATAGATTACTTACCTGCTGGGTTTTCCGTTCGAAACTCCCGTGTTTCTTACTCATGAGTGTCAGTAACATACGTAATGAGCACTAACCTAAGTGTTGTTGAAAGTGGGGTTCATCTACTCGAAGACATTCTTGATATCGTCAGATGAAATTGCCATTCGCATGCATAAGTTCTTCTTGCGTGACGTTCACAGTTTTTACGCTTTAGTCACACAGTAGGGTTTATGTTTTAAAACTTTATTAGCTTTGTGAAACACCCACTTGCTGTGCAACACGGCTGAGAGCCTTGAGGTGAGCGCTCCTTCGTTAGAACACGTTTTCGTTTCTTTGGTTTAGCGTTTAACGATTCCGTTGCTCTAAATTAATTGACCAAATATCTCGCAGTCTCTACTCGGAACTGGATAACAGGGAAATTACTGCTTCGATTTTCTTCATACCTGTCTGCTTTTCAGTATGTATCATACATAAAATACACCGTTCAAGCAAGAATTTGTAGGCAAGGATTTCCGTGGACTATGGAGTGAAAAGTATTCGGTAAGAAATCACTCACAGCTCACGTATTATCGAAACACTATATACCACGAGAGTAAAGCAACGACTGAGACAACTCAGAGCTGATAAACGTGCCCTTGACACGTCCTGCGCCACTTCTGCGCTGTGGCATAGTGCCGAGTTCACAGATATCTCAACCGATATGTGTATAAGGCAGTTGTGGCCTTAGCATAAATCGAAGGCATGGTAGGAAATATCATTTTATGATAACTGCATTCGCCAATCAGAAAGAGCATAATCTCATGTGTACATGCAGGCTAAGATTAAAATAAATAGAGTTTATTCTTTTAGAATGGAAGTATATAAGGACAAGATGACTATCAGATAATACTGTTTGCTTTCCCACAGACTTTTCTTGAGCGGTGCTTTTTGTTTCTGTGCTTGTACAGACAGAGAGTATTATTGCAAATTTGCCCTGTCATCGGCAGTTACTGTCTGCAGATGCAACGATGCAGAAGAAGGTTTAATGGACAAGGAGTTCTTAGACTTCTTTGTTTTTTTGTACTGCACGCTCTAACGAAAATAGCCTTCTCATAATATCCCTTCGTGAAAATAAAACCTAATGACGGTTTCTTCTGCGGTAAGTAAAGAAACCAGTGAATGTACAATTAACAGATCAAACAAGCACTTAAACAGATGCTCTATAATCTTCCTTTCTCCTTTACCAGCAATTTGTGCCTATGAATCTCCGGAAATTTCTTATGATAATTCACGATTGGATTCCTAACGTCAGAGCTTTCCTCTATTATAAGCTAACAAGAACCCTGAATTTACCTTATTTCTTTTTTATTTTTCTAACCAGGTATTACAATTGAAGAAAAATTCGATATCGAATATCTCCGAATTTGTAGCTGAAAAAACATTTTAGAGAAAATTATTAAACTTGGTGATTACTTTGTAATCCAAATACAAAAAAATCCTATGTGTTTTACTAACGTGACTTTCTCTATCTGTTTCATAAACTTTCCTTACAAAAGATAATTTTATGCATATCATGCTAAGGGAGATAAACATTAGACTTATTACTTATTTTCTTTGTAAATAGAAAGGACATAGGGAATAGACTAGGTTCAAATAATAGTCAAATCTTTTAAAAGCCCATCACTATGTGAAACACTTGAAATTGGTTTCTCTATTCCTGAGATTAAAGCAAAACAGATGAAACATGGAATATCTTGGAAACGGTTAACTGTACGAAAAAATTGTGTGTTTTAACGAGGTCTATATTTTTGTTGGCAAATGTTTGTCTATCTCTTGTGTAACTTATCAGTTACACAAAAGTCATTCAGAATGAAGAGGTCTTCAGAGGCTATTCCCAGAAAAATTCGAGGTAAAGTTTGACAGGAAAAAATCTTAACCATCAAGCTATTTTTCAGAAAATAAAAATTTTCGAAAAATGTCCCTTATAAAGAGTAGTTGGGGTGCGGAAACCTTCTTGAAAATCTTCGTGTCGTATCCTTGAAAGACACTGAACTTAAATACCAAGTTTTCATTTTTGAGCCATTTTATCTACACACACACACACACTCAAGACACACACACACATTCACATACACACATGGACATTTTTTCTAAAACTATTTTTTGAATGCGATCTCCAAACAAGAATTTCCGACGAAATCTGGTATCGAATATTTGGGTGGAATACAAAACCTTCTCTTTCTATCATGTACATTGTACATACGTGCTACAGAAAGTAAAACACGGGGGGATATATTTTATATTTAAGTCAGGTATCTTTGAAAGATGCTAGGCGAAGATATCGCACAATTCCCGCAACTCAAAGAACTTCTTACTATAACTTTTCTTGATTTTTTATTTTCTTCAAATATAACTATACCGAAGGAGATATGGTAGCAAGAAAGGGGAGGGCATCTGGAGGTATAGGTTTTTTGTAAGGAAGACGTTAGGTAAAAGAGTTAAAGAAACTTGGCCGAGGAGGAAAGAAACATTATGGAACGTATTAGAGGAAAAACAAATAGTTGAAAATGTTATATGTATAGGTATAGTAAACAATCATCTCCTTCCCTCGCGTTTTCATAATCCGGACCTCCTTAAACACCTAGAGATAGATATAGAAAATTTAAAGCAGAGATATGTTAATTCTAAGGTTATATTAATGGAGATTTTACTATTCAAAACGGGGGGGGGGGGGATTGAGCAAGAATGAAGGATGGAAGAATGAGAATAAACAAAAGTACAGGGTGGTGAGGGAAGTAGTTATCTAGGAGTTAAAATTGACAATGGTGGCAATTGGTGAAAAGCAAAATAAATTTGCATTGGCAAAAGGAGAGCCTTATCACCTATTGGAAGTTGCAAATAAACAATACCTAATATAAATATTATATGGTTAGAAAAATTGTGCAATATGGTAGTGGAGGCAAAAATGCTATATGGGATAGAAGTAGGTATGGGGATTAGAAGGAGGATGGGAAGTTATAAATGAGGTGCATAGGAAATGTTGCAAAGAAATGCTTGGGTTACCAAATGCAACCGTTAGGCAGGTAGCACAAATAGAGCTGGGTAGAGTGCCAAGTAAGGGAAAGATTATGGAAAGGGCATTGAAATTTTGGTATACAATATTGAAATTGAAGGAAGCGAATTTGTTAAAACAGTGTTTAGTATATCAAGAGAAAAGTTTAAAGAGCAAGAAATGGGTAGACTGTCTTAGAAATAACTTGGAAAGTAGTGGGTATGGGGAAATATGGAGGAGAAGAAGAAGAATGTGAATAATTTCTGGAAGTTAGTAAGGAAAAGATTTGAGGATATAGAAATACAAAAAATATTTAGTGAGATAGCTGAAAATATATATCTTTAGTTTTTTATATACCAATGAAAGACTATTGGGAAGGGAAAATTATATAAATGTGGCAAATAAAGAGGAGTAAGAAGGTATTGCATGGTTGAAATTATGAATGTATGGAGGTTACAAGGTTTAAGGAAGGGTATTCCACAAAACCAATGTCCTATATGTTGCGGAAATGAAGATATGGAACGTATTTTATTGAAATGTAAACGGACAGAAGTTTGGAGAAAAGAGTATATTAATAGGAAATTGTTTAAAATATATACAGGATGTTTCAAAAATACGGGGCATAATTTCAGATATGTATTTCCCACATGTAGACAATCACATTAGTTCATTATAACACGTGTCCGCAAATGCTTCATTTCCGAGTTATGGCCTTCACAACATTGAAATTCACTGGAACGTTTTTCTTTCCGCAGGTTGTTGTCATTACAGAACATGTTCAAAATGTCCACCTCCTGCTTGAATACAGACCTCACATCGATGTCTCATTGACCTGCGAACACGATCCCAAACTCCAGGAGTATTGCGTATGTCCTCACAACTTGCCACAATTCGATTCCGAAGGGATTCCAAATCCGGCACCGGAGACGAATAAACCAATGATTTTAAATGGCCCCACAAGTAGAAATCGAGAGGGTTCAGATCAGGTGAGCGTGGAGGCCAAGCAATTTGGCCACCTCTACCTATCCATCGATCAGGAAACCTTCGATCCAAGTACCGGCGAGCCGTAAGACTGAAGTGTGCAGGAGCGCCATTATGCAAGAAGTGAATGTGTTTATGATTGATCAGTGGAGTGTCTTCGAAACGTCAGGTATGGTGTTTTCCAGGAAGTTTGTGTACGCCTGCCCCGTAAGTCTGTTTACAAGTACATGGGGTCCAACTAATCGATCACCAATGATACCGCCCCACATGTTGAGGGAGAACCACACCTGGTGATGAGATACAACAGTTGCACGTGGGTTTTCATGCGACCATACATGCTGATTGTGGAAATTTGTTATGCCATCTCTTGTGAACTGTGCTTCATCTGTAAATAATACGACGGCAGAACCACTGACAGAACCTAAGTCGTGCAGGGTAATCTGCTGGTGACAGGGCCTGTACACGTTGCAAATGATAAGGATACAATTGATACTCGTTCAACAGTCTCCAGACAGTCGTATGAGGAACATTGACTTGCAACGCTAACCGTCGTGTGCTGATCGAAGGAGTCCTGTCCACAGCCTCCAGAATCTCCTCCTGCACTTCTGGAGTTGTAGATCTTGGTCGTCCCCTTCCCAAACCAGGAGAGGTGAATGTTCCATACTCGCACAGACGGGAATGGGGACGTACAAATGTCTTCCGATCTGAATATTGTCGCTGTGGGTACCTCTCCTGATACAAACGACGAGCCAGCGCAGCATTGCCGTACATGAAGTGTATCTCTGCCAGCTCATAATTTGAATACATGTCTCACAGTCTTAACGCCTAAAGAACACTGAATGTAACCTTCCTCAGAATGAACTATCAGAGCGCCCTCCTAATGTCTCCTTTGACGGCAAAGACCTGCGGAAAGAAAAACGTTCCAGTGAATTCCAATGTTGTGAAGGCCATAACTCGGAAATGAAGCATTTCCGGACATGATCTATTTTGATTGTCTACAGGTGGGACTTTGAATGTTGTAAAGGCCATAATTCGGAAATGAAGCATTTCCGGACACATGTTATAATGAACTATTTTGATTGTCTTCTTGTGGGAAATATATACCTGAAATTATGCCCCGTATTTTTGAAACACCCTGTATAAATTTAGCGGTAGTTGAAATGCTTCAGAAAGACAGTAAGAAGATTGGACAATTCTTATACAAAATGAAAAATAAATGGGTATGGACAGTAAATAGAGACAAAATTTTGTAATAAACTAGAATTAATAAACTATTGCAAAATACGAGTATGACCGGTAAAGGCCAGGACTGAACACCGGTCATATTCACCTGTATAAAGCTTAGCATAAATAAATAAAAACTATACCGATTTTTGTTAAAGCATCATTCACTTTAGATTTAAACATGCGAATAAAATGATCTCTCCTCTGTAGAACATCTTCATTCTTAATACATTTGTTTTTGAAAAACAAGAAATAGCTGGGGGCAAAAATGTAGTTCTCGTTAAAATGTTCAGTTGATGTCACTAAGTTATTTCACGCCATTCTTTAATATTAGCATTATCTTTTAGTAAACAGAGTGTCCCCTAATAAAAGGAAATACTATTAGGTGTTTTGTGCCTTGCGTTCTCATTACCCTCAAGAAAGTCGAAAGCTAATGTAGCTTAACTGCAGTCAACGAAACTGATATAGTAAAAGTAGAACATAATCAACTACCTGGTTTAACTTTGCTGACTCAATGCGCCCTAACATCATACTGAACGTGGTCAAATGTCACATTAACAGCGCTTAAACATTGATCGATAAGGGTGTATATGAGCATAAAATATCAATTAATCTACTATGCCTTTGGCACTCTACATTTTTTTTAAATACAGTTCCGGACTCTGGTGAAGGCTCCGGCGCTGTATACCCCTTTTTCCTCTTTTTGCATTTTCCTAACATTTACTTTGTTGTCTGTTTGATTAAGTTTTGCTGTTTTCTTACAATACACACACATACACATGTTACAAACATAAAAACGCCCATGCCCAAGACGGGACTCAAACCCACGATCCCCTGCGCCACGAAGCACCAAAGCGAGGCACTTTGGCGAGCGCGGCCGGTCCGGCTACTTTCGGTAAGTTACGCGCTACTTCGGAAGCAGAGCGGAGCAACAACATTGAGACATCAAGTACGTTATACACGCAGACAGTGGCTTCAATACTAAGATTTCATTCTATATGTAGATCCAGAGTTCCCGCACTATTGCGCTATGTTTCGTTTAATAATTCTGCTAGTTCGCCATAAATTAATAACCTATTCCCCATAAGGACTAAAAGAAACTTTCTTTAGGAGTTGGACAGGTAGAATCAGACTGAAAAATGCAGTGTCATAACCGGGATTTGAATCACGGATCTATCAGTATCCAGCCGGTTGCTCTAATCTTTGAGCTATCATGGCAGCATACCAACACGGCAATACATTTCCTTTACCATAAAACACAAGAGAAGACATACCCCAATAGCAACTAAAATGTTGCAAGTAGTTTAAGTCCCTGGATTCATACCTAGTATAGCCAACTATTAGATCAATTTGTGTTAATTTAATGATTTTTTTCACACAAGCCGTGTATAGGGTAGGACTTGGGGGGGAAAGAAAGCTGTCTATCGGGTTAGCATAGCTTGAAATTTCTTTTGAGCGTTCTGAAACATTGTAAGGATGTTAGCTTCTTATTTATTTATTATTTTCTCTACTATATATATATATACATACACTGTGCATAGAAGCAAGAGAAGGTATTGCATTCCACTCAAAAATTCTAATCAAATTGTTTAGGAGAGAACGATCCAAGATTACAGTTAGCACAACAGTACTATAAACTGTATCTATTGGTCGCTTATCTTTGCAATCCAACATTTCTTACGTATACAGAAAAACCTAGCAGCTAATTGTCAGCATCTAATTGTTGTACTATTTCTCATCCATCATTTGAACTGAATGCTTTATTTGAGAACAACCATGATAAGAACTGAAGAGCATCATTCAAATGACTATAACGTAGTATTCGAGAACTTGCATACGAATACAGGCTGATTTCGATTAGCGAAAACCTTAATGAGTGATAGTTGTAATCGAGAACTTGTACTCGAATGAAGGTTTCGACTCTTAAAAGTATTCGAATGCAGAGTATTGGATTCTTGAAAACATTCGATTTCATTTATGATTAGGAATTACCACCTCCAATAAGTTCTCAGAAAATTGTACATGTGCAAAGAAGATTTCTTAAAAAATCGACTCCACAGTCTTCTAGAATTCCATCCCTTTCTCAGAATCAAATGTACAACACATGTTAAACTGCAAGTATAAAATAAGATGAATGCAGCACAACCCCACATATCTCTGTCAAGCACTCGGTTTATCTTCTAAGAACTAAATCGAATTCCACTCCCGTTAACTACACATTATTACGTTGATGATCTTTTTACGGCCTGACATTAGTAGCAGGTGGAAACAATGGAACATCACTACCTGTTCACAGTTCCGTTTCTTTCTCTTCGTTGCCGCCGCTGCTGGTGTAATTCTATTCTTTGTAACGCGACCAAGAAAAGTGGTTCTTGGGTTTCATGATTTATGTGCTGAATACGCTCACGTGCATCGCTGTAACAAAAACATTTCTCTCTTCTCCTTGTAGTACCTACCCTGGTATTCTTATTCTGATATGAAAACTTGCATTGGGCACAGCCTAAATTTATGTTATACAAAGAAAGCTTTTTAAATGTAGATAAGGCAATGTAACTTTACGCTGGGTAACATAAACGTAGGTAATGGCCTATCTGTGTTCTTTAACTTCAGCTGTGTACTGGAATTCTAAGCCTTTATTTAAAATTGAGGTTACAAATTCTAATATTCTTATTTTTAAATAGTATTAATATAGGACAGGGTTTGACAAACTACAGTCTTTGGGCCGAACTCGGCCCACGAGCTGTTTTTGTCTGGCCCGCCTGTAAAACTCAAATAAATAAAAACAAATTGTACAATTTTATAGATTAATTCACAAAATATTAACTTAAATATAATAAAGCGTTCGGATTTTTAATTTATATGCAATTCAATGAGCTAATGGGCTACTGAAAGTTAATTTGGCTTATTTTATTAAAACCAATTCAAATTAAAGCCGTGATTTGAACACGGTTCTCCCGCTCTCCCTGCGGTTCCTCTAGCCATTTAGCTACTGTGTCAACATGCAGATAGACATTCAATCATCCAACGGATACGTGTTTTTGTTACCCGTTCAACCAACCGTTGCGTCGTTGCTTTCAGAGAACACCTTAATGGCGACTTACATCCGCAAGTACTTAGTATCCGGTTATTATTATCATCCGGGTCCTAAAAATTCGATACCGGAAATACATGTTTTAGGCTCCTCTGAGTCCAATAAAAATTAGAAAAAGGTCCGTGTATTTTTCTGGGTGTGTATGTGTGTGTGCATGCGTGGACACTTAATTCAAAATTTAAATGTTGCCTAAATACCAAACTTGGCACTTAAGTTCAATATCTTCCAAGGATGCGACACGAAGATTTTCAGGAAAATATTCCTTCCCCAAACTACCTTTTACATGGAATATTTTTCGAAAATTTTGATTTTCTCATAAATGGCACTAGCGATATTGATTAAAACGCCCTAAGTTTGATATATTTTAATGACAAACAAAATGTATATCTGGAATTTTCTGGAAAAAGCATCTGAAGATATTTTCATTTGGATGAGTTTTGTACAATCTTTGAATAGCTGGTAAACCGTAAGGTATAGACAAAAACTTACTACACCAAATATGTAGATCTCATAAAATACACAATTTCGGTCATATAAAATGTATTATATAGTTGATATCCTGTGTTCTTGGTTTCAATTTAAGCTGCTTAAACTTTTCTCAAACAGAAGTCATCTTTCTTTTTTTCTCTCTTTTGAACTCCTAGTAAGCAAAGAGAACCAAGTTTCTGTTGTTTCATGTAGTGATGGCTCTTAAAAGATTTGGCTATCGCTTTATTCTAGTGTATTCGCTTATTTTCCTTCTAATTACAAAGAAGTAATTACTACACTTTCATGGAGAATTGAAATTGATTTGAATCCAATTTCACCTCAATTCCGCGATTCACATTTTGAATCTAATACGAATTGGGATCGTATTGAATACATAAGCTTCATTTATGACTCCAACTATTCAACTGCTTACTTCTATATCATAAACTGGTTTTGAAGTTAAATAATTATATTTGAGAATATAATGCAAACTATAGAAAGCATAAAACCGGTTCATAATCTTCTACAGTGGAATAAACAAAGAGTATTATCATATGACAAGGGCGTGCAAAGAGTAGAGCAGAAAAAGAGTTTATTTACCGTATTCAAAACGATCTAAATATGCAATATATTTCGACCCAATCTCATTCCGATCTCACTTTATAAGGGGATCGGATCCAAAAGTCAATACGATTTAAATCTGCGTTTCCATGCAGTATTCAATTCAGTAAGTGTGCTCAAATCGATTTCAATTCCCCATGGAAACGTGGTAACTGTTTATCTTGATTAGCAGTATGTAGATATCTTAAACTTGTGCCCTTGTTGTTGAAAAAATTGGCAACCTCTGATGTCTACGCCCGTCCTGCGTTGACCCGTACTGTCCGAAATTCATAGAAACTATCCAGCGGACTGGTGAATTCCGATCTCCATTAGTTCAATTGTTTTTTACACAATTCGTGTGTAGGACAGGACTTGGATAGGTAGAGGCAGACTGAAAAATTCAATTCCGTAGCCGGGATTTGAGCCATGGATCTCCCGGTCTCTATCCGGTTGCCAGCATAGCATTCAATTTCTCAACTGACTCGCATGTTTCCCGGTAAACCACAAGGTGATCTAAAATTATTTGGAGATGACAACCCCATGGCAAGGTTGTAAGTACTTTAAGTCCCAGCATTCATAGTTTTAGCCAACTATTATGGTCAATGGGTAAAGGTTTAATTGTTTTTTTCACACAAGCCTTGTGTAGAACAGGATTGGATAGGTAGAGTCAGATTGAAAAATTCAATGCCACAGTCGGGATATGAACCACGGATCTCCTGGTCTGTAGCCGGTTGCTCTACCACTGAGCTACCATGGTAACATGCAGGCATAGCATTGAATTTCTCAACTGACTCATGTGTTTCCCAGTAAACTACAGGGTGATATCAAATTATGTTGAGATGACTACCTATTCCAATCTCCATGTTAAATATATCCGAGGTTCTACCTGTTTTGTGCCCATATTTATTATGCATATGTTTTAGAAATAAGTTCTGCTTGCCATAACGATTTGTTTTTTTTAACTACTCATAAAATATTTAAATAGCGCTTGATTTCATTTCGAGGCCTTTGAGTCAACCACAAAACACTACGTTAGCCTAATTTATGACAAACACTACCAGTTGTAACAACACAATATCTAATCTAATTATTCCAAATCCTTATAGCACTGTCAATCGGTCAATATTTTGGGTTAAAGTGTCTCCGTTGACATCGCAGAAGAAGTAATTCAATTTGTATATTTGCTTGATTCGACAGAAAATTATTTTCTTTTCGCTGTGATTTGTAAAATCATAACGCCCACTATTAAATTCTATGATCTTATTTCCTTTACAGGTATTTAATAGATAGAAAAGGATTGCATTCTATCCAAACATTCTATATCTCTATATCAGGGAAATATGTGATGATTTTATGCCCCCTGAAAAAAATTGAAAAATGCTGATTACTAACTCTCCCCGTATGATCTCTGAGTTTCACAGTAATCTCATTCCACCAAGTAATGATTGGATTCATTTCTGAGGTTGGAGGCGCCCAGCGAGCGGAGTGCTTTACCTTCGATGGTAGGGTGATAATGCGGATGGAGTGGAATAAGAGGACCTACAGATTTTAGTTGGCTCTGAACCGCTTTAGGCCTTGGGGATATTTCACATGGTCTAGTCAGAAGTGAAGGCTTGGATGCGGTCGATACAAAATCGAAACCCAAAGGCCGGGAATCGAACTACGGATCCTCAGCTCGAGAGATATGAAATAATGTTAGAATCATATTAAAATATCTGACGTGTTCTATGATTTCCTTTAATACAAACCATCCATTCTTACATAAGATTATTTTATCTGCATCATGCTAATTGAGAGGTTGTCTCCTTGGCGCGGTGGTAGCGCAGCTGCTTACCAAGCAGTAGACCTGGGTTCGATTTCAGGTACCGGCATGGGGATTTTTCCCCCGCTGTAGTACACTCAGCCTCGTGAAGTCCCTTGAGGGCCAATTGAGGAGCTACTTGATGGAGAAATAGCGGCTTCAGGTCCTGAGGATCACAATAACCGGCCGGGGGGGGGGGTTCGAGACGCTGACCACGTCTTACCCTCCAATACTGTACCCTGTCCATGACGCCTGTCATGAACCGAGATGGGGGACACAGTGGCCGGGCGGTAGGCCAGGTCCTTGGGAGCTGTCGTGCCATGCTAATTGAATCATTAACAAACGACAATAATCTCAGCATACAAGCCACCAGGACTCTGCCTCAATGACCAGGATATTACTACTATATTCTCTGACACAGTGCCAACACTTCTCATGGGAGATCTAAATAGTATGCATGAAACATAGGGGTGTCGTGTGACAACTCCAAACGGAAGACGACTATTAACAGCAGCTGAACGTAATGCAGTCAACATCTTAGCCCCACCTGATCCTACTTTCTTTAGGCAAAATGTAGCACCTGACATACTAGACATAGTACTTTACAAAAATGTATCAGGCTTTCCCACCATGGCTGTTCTACCTGAAATGGACTCCGACCACTCCCCAGTCATGATATCATTTGACGACAATCTGATTTTACGTCCACAGTCCACTAGGAGACTCAGCAGAGGATTCATACACTGGGAGGCCTTCCAACATGTAATTGATAACGAGCTAAAACCTGTGTGCAATCTGAAAAGTCCCAGTGATGCAGAAGCAGCCATTCTTGAGTTCACAAAAGTCATAACTTCAGCCATAGACAAATCCACAGTTCCAGATAGGCCTCAGCAATAAAGAAAACCCTATCACGAAACTTTGCCCTCTAACATCAGATCTCTCTTAAAAGAAAAACACAAAATGCGCCGGCTTTGGCAGAAGTACAGAGAAAGCTAGCAATTTCATTGCTTGAACCAACTCACAAGAAAGGTAAAAAAACAAATGGATGAGTATCGGTACTCGACTTAGCAACGGCATCTCTCCAGCATTTCACCAGAAGATTCATCCTTGTGGAAAGAAACCAAAAGAATATTAAAGGAACCAACGCTTATTCCACCCTTAATATAAGATGGAAAACACTACATAACCGACTTTGAGAAGTCGGATCTATTTGCAAATACTCTACAATGTATCTTCAGCCCAAACCCAGTGATTAACGAAGAATTCAACCACGAAATTGAACTTTTTCCTAGTTCTTATACCATTGTTCCACTCCCCATTGCCTTCACCTCACCAAAAGAAATCTTGTTCATAATCCAGCAACTACCAGCAAGGAAATCGCCTGGTCATGACCTAATTCCAAATTTTGTATTAAAACATCTGACTCGCAAAGCACTTGCTATTCTAGCCTCACTCTTCAATAGTTTTGATACGTATGGGCTACTTTCCCAGAATCTGGAAACACGCTATAATTATTGTTATTCATAAACCTGGGAAAAGCTCCTCAGACCCAAACAATTATCGTCCTATAAGTCTGCTACCAACTCTGTCCAAAGTATATGAAAAGATTATACTGAAGCGTTTAACAACATTTCTCAATGAAGCATCAGTATTACCTCCCTTTCAATTCGGTTTTCGTCGCAAACATTCAACCACCCATCAAATTCTCCGGATTACAGAGCAAGTGGCACAAGGCTTCGAGAAGAAAGAACACACAACTGCAGCTTTCCTTGACTGCAGCTTTTGAGGGATCAGGCATTCGACAGGGTTTGGCATCAGGGTCTTCTATACAAACTGTTCATCAACGGCATACCAGACTACCTCTATAAAATAATTTTCTCCTTTCTGTCACAACGAACACTCTCAGTCCGCATAGTTAGTTGTCACTCTTCTACAAAACCTGTAAGAGCCGGAGTTCCTCAAAGATCTATCCTGTGACCAGTCCTGTTCAACCTGTACACCTCTGATATGCCTGCAACGCCTACAGCTCAAATCGCTATAACTGCAATCTTCTCAACACATTACAATATCCACACCGCCAGAAATCACCTTCAAGAGGCCCTAAACTTAATTATACCCTGGCTAGACGACTGGCGTATTTCGCTCAGCCAGCAAAAATGTGAAGCAATGGTTTTTACACTATGCAGACGGAACTATCCGCCACCAGTAGCGCTCCCAGCGAAACAGATCCCTGGAAAACTAATACAGAAACAGTGAAATATCTCGGTGTACTCCTGGATCGACGACTCACATGGAAACCACATATAAGCAACAAACTTACACTAGCCCGAGCAAGACTGGCAAAACTCTACCTCCTCCTCAACAAAAGATCTTGACTCAAACCAAAAAACTGCACACTACTTTACACGACTCTATTAAGACCGCTGCTACTATATGCTTGTCCAGTTTGGGGAGGAACTAGTCCTTCTGAAATCAAACGTATCCAGACATTTCAAAACAAAATATTGCGAATCTCAACGAATGCACCATGGTTTGTCAGAAATAGTCAACTACATAGAGAAACTGGAATCAGCATCATTCAACTGTCAATTTCTTCATAAGCTGAACAGTTTTACAGCAAGCTAAAAGACGTCTCAGGAGCCGTTCACTATTCTCTTGGCAGAAAATCTAGCTATCCAACTCGCATCAAGAGTCGCCTACCACTGGACCAGCTCTCTCACAATAGGACTTTCTGTAAAATAAAAACAAAATAAATTTACCTACTTATGAGGGCCCAATGGGGCTTACCTCATTTCAATGTTATTAAGTACATGTAAATAATGTCTAAAATCAATGATCTGTAGAGCGCAAATGCGCTGATTGATCAATAAATCATTTAAAAAGAAAAGAATCATTAATAGAAATGTTCTTATTATTTGCTTCCTTCTAAATAGAAGTGAAGTAAGAGAAACCGCTGGGCTAAAGTAGTATTCAAATCCTTTCGAAGCTGATCGTTGTATGAAACAATTGAAATTCTCTTTGCAAGGCCAGGAGTAAAATACATAAAACGAGGTTTTCCCGTTTGAGAAAGTTTACGTATTTTAAATATAAAACAAATAACGGGGTGTATCTCTAAAATGGTTAGCTATACAAAAAATGCATAGAACAGCTTGAATGTATTAACGAGAAATACATTTTTGTGTTGAATGTTGTTGTTTATCTCTTATGGTTAACCAGTTATGCAAAAGCATTCAGAATGAAAAGGACTTTAGTGACTATTCCTAAGAAATTCAGGTTATGCATTTTATCTGTCATGTAAACATCTTTAATACACACTTTAAATAAATTCGTTAGATTCATTTTTGAAAAATCGAAAATATCAAAAAATGTTCTACGTAAAGAGTAGTTTGGGGTTTGAGATTTAACTGAAAATCTTGAACGATACTAAATGATACTGAACTTAAATACCAAGTTTCGTTTTTAACAGAATTTACGTCTTTGAGTTATCCTGTACCCAGATACACACACGCACACACATATTCATTTTTTTTAAATAGGCCTTTTTAAGGTCAAGGGTCCTCAAAACATGTAAAAGCTCTGAAATCCAGGTATCGAATTTTTAGTGGATATAATACCTGTTGCACCTACATATAAATGTGCATGTACATACGTGCTAGAGAAAATAAAAATATAGAAGGTGGAGTAAAGTTAATTTGAATTCATAGCAGTTTCTTTTCTGGTTTTCTGAGAGGGGCTTTAACTTCAAATCCAGCTTCGGAGCGCTACTTAATAATATTATTAATAATAATAATAATAATAATAATATATTATTATTATTATTATTGTTATTATTATGAGTAGTTGTAGTTGTGATGGTGATTGTGATAGCAGCAGCAGCAGCAGCAGCAGCAGTAGTAGTAGTAGTAGTAGTAGTAGTAGTAGTAGTAGTAGTAGTAGTAGTAGTAGTAGTAGTAGTAGTAATGGTGGTGGTGGTAGTAATATTATTTGTTTTAACAGTTATGAGGACTTAACCTAAAATTTAGTTCTACAGCGATTAATGAAGCTGTGACTTTTTCTAGCTTAATGCCTCTAGTAGCTAAAAACAGTCTGATGAGAAGGTCTGGATTTGCAAAACAAAAGATGCAAGCAATGCTTCTCGATTCTTGTATTTCATCTCGGGAGTGCGACAACATGGGAGCAGATAATCTGCTTGTTCACACTGAGTTGTCACGGCCTGCAGCGTTCTCTCAGAATAAAAACAACTAGATGGAAAGATAACCTCAACCATGCACGATTTCAATTGGAATTCTGTGCCATGCGTCCTGCCTACACACTTGCCACAGGTGTTTCTGACGATAATCAGCCTATAAAATATGTCTTTCTGGTTTCTTATCATTATGCTAATGTTTACGATAGCTACGTACGAGATCGCGGAAAAAAGTGACAAAATGGTTCCCACTGCTTTGCATTTAGTATTTGGAAACGCCTCCTGATTTTAAAATTACTCTTCTGGCAAAAGAGCATTAATTATATATCAATGCAGCATTAAACTAAAATCTATAGCTTAATTAAGTCACATACAATGCATTGCTTTGATGCGAAGTGTTAAATGATACAATCGGTCCAGGAGCGTTTATTCATGTTACGTCACAAGTATGGGATATGATCTTATCCAAGCGAGGAGGAAAGGGTACCACCAGCATAATACACATATTTTACATTCTTATTATTTTTTTTTTTTTTTTTTTTTTTTTTTAAAGATTTGAAGAATATCATAAAAACCGTTTATATTTGTTAGTACATTGCTCCTATCTAATTTATATATATTATTATTATTATTATTATTATTAGTAGTAGTAGTAGTAGTAGTAGCAGTAGTAGTATTACTATAATTATTATTATTATAATCATCAGCATCTTACTCTTTTAATTTAAATTTAAGCCATTGCGGTCAGCTTACACTGCACAACAAATTTAAACTTTGTTTCTGTCCTTTAGATGAAACTACGTGATTCTGTATAAACAAAATGTGCTTGACTCATATCTGAAAACCAAAATGGTCCATCACGTACCATTTTTGTAGGAGAACCGCTTTTGATATTTATACAAATTGATTACAGAGAAATGAAACACGAAGCTGGAGTACAGAAAACACATACACTAAACTGAGTTTTTTTTTTTTTACCGTTTCCTCTTGTAGGCATCTGCTGGTGTGTCCCTGACAATAGACCAACAATACTCAGCTAGCATACTTCCATTCCATCGTCCAATGAAACGTTTTTCAAACATAGAAATGTCCTGGTGGAAAATTTCCCCATGCTCGTCGCTTATTGCGCCAAGGTTTTGAAAATGAAATGGCCTTTTATTTGTGGACGCTCTTTAACTGCTGTGGTTCTCAGCGTCCCATTGAATACTGGGCGTGTAAGACCGTCTAATTTTACTCAGAGGCCTCGCTGTCAGGCTTGGGGTTCTTTTACGTGCCGTAAATCTACGACACCGGACCACGGCTTTACTTCCCTTCCGAAGGAAGACATCGTCCTCCGCCGGGTTTGAACCCGCAACCTTGTGTGTATGAAGTTAGCATGGTAACCATTACACCACAGAGGGCGAGACCAAGGTTTTCAGGAAAGAAGTCCAGATGTGAATCTAAAAAGTGTAGTTTTAATGACATATTGCAACCTATAGCATGAAAGCATTCTACCATGTCACTGACAATATCATAGTTTTCTGCTTTCTCATTTTCAAAGAAACGTGAGCACAGTGATTTAAATGCCAACCAGGCTGTTTTTCCTCCCTCTGACAGTTTATTTTTAAACTCTTCGCCATAAATGACTGCTTTAATTTGGGGACCAATGAAAACCCCTTCTTTTACCTTTGCCTCACTTAATTTGTTGAATTTGTTCCTGAGATGCAAAAAAGCCACTCCTTCTCTGTCCAGAGTTTTTACAAAAATGTTCATTTAACCGAGTTTAATGTGCAGTGATGGAAGAAAGACACATTGTGGATTCACAAGTGGTTCATGTGCTATATTTTGGTGCCAGGAATGAAGCTTTGTCTTGGAGGCCACTGTTTATGGGTGTAGTGATGTTTTCGGTCACGGCTATCCTATTCGCACAGGAAGCACAGAATTTAGTGTATCTTTGTTCCATGCCTGTTATTATCCCAATGACTTTCAAATCGCCACAAATGTGTCATTTGAATGTGGTATATTCAATTAAACTCAGTATAGTACACACAACCTCATAGGTCTCCTTTGTATTTGTAGAATATGAACAGACGGACAAACATTGACTATATGGAGGAGCACGTTTTGATGAGTCAGTAAACAAGCGCCAGTCAGCCGGATTATGTTTGTCCCAATGCCTGAAATAGGCTATTCACATCACAGCATTATACAATGTCTTCTTTCTCTGCAAAATGGCTTTGTCGTCTTCTAAATGAACTTTTTTTCACATCCTTATCTAATAGATTCCAACCTTGAAGCCTGGAACCTAGTAGTTCTGAGTCTGTTTGAGAGAGTTTCAAGTCGCATACAAGATCGTTAAGCTCTCTCTGTGTGATTTCATGATGTGCACAAGTCATTTATGTAGATTGTTGAAAGTCAGGATCTGGATGGTTTGTGTTGCCTGTGATGTCTTCATCTGAATCAACGGTACATGAACCTGGAGCTGTAGGTTAGGATGATTGTCAGAATGAGGAGCTGGTCAAATAGCAGAGGGTAAGTTTGGATACTGAGTACAATGTTTAGGCTTTGAAGACCATTCCTTGATATCTGCCAAACAAAAGTAACAATCCGTTACGTGATCTCTGGGCTCGCGCCAAACCATAGATATTCCAAAATGACATTCTACCACGTTTTCCTTGTAACCAGTTTCTCACATTCCTGGAACATGAGTGTGGAGCTCATTAAGCCTTTTTACCATAAGCCTTTTTACCATGACGAGACATTATAATGCACCGAATGTAATATAATTTTGTCCTTAAAACACTTAAAACTGATCGTCACTAAAATATTCTTACCAGCAACACTTAAGAGAGGAAACATCTGAAATAAACACAATTTATAGTTAAAATGCTGACAAAGCCGAAAGATCAAGCTGGCAGTGAATGTTTGTTATAGATACCCATTGCTTAATATGTGTACATATATACCTGCAGTGAAACCATGGATAGAATAAGCAGGGTAATAAAACTTTTATTTAAACTAACAAAGACGCAAATTTATCGCGAAAAATACGTAAAAAACTAAATGTGGATTTATAGGAAAATGGTGCGTGGTAGACAAAAACTAATTATAGATTCGTTATTTTCAGCCATACTTGTACAAGAAACACATACTTTCATCTAAAGGACATTTTTCATGTTGTACAGTGTTATCGGTTGCAGTCCTCTCTTAAATAAGCAGTATGAAAATAAAATGAATGAAGATTTCTTCCTTTGAAGAAAGAAATAAAATTACATGTGATATAGTGCTACGAGTTCTTAAGTGTGTCTTAAAGTATTTCTACCAGCGTTTTGTTTTTAACAATAACGAAAATTTTTATTTCAGTCTTTAAGAGCATACGAAGCGCTTTTCTGAAAAATCTTTCAACCTCTTTATTTTATATAATATTCCATATACGTTGCAAATGTGTATTTAAATGTACCCGTTGTCTCAGAAGAGTCCATGTTAAAATAAATATTCCTGTTTTCATTAAATTCGCATGAAAATTGGAATAGCTTAAGCAGATAATAAAGATCACTCTAGTTGAACTCGGATGGTTATAACTGTGGAAGGGGAGCATTACTTTGAGTAACGCTCTGAGAATTGTGTATTCTTCAAGTTAATACTCTGAGGTATTGCTTATGAAAGGAGGTAAAAACGTTAACCATTCAAGAGAGAATGTTTTCAGCTGACGTATTGTTTGATGGCGTTAAGATTTCAGAAAATATAAATTGTTTAACTATATTTTTACACACATTGGCTCTCATGGAGAGAGAGAGAGAGAGAGAGAGAGAGAGAATGACATTAGTGTTTAACGCCCGCTTTTACTACTTGTGGCACTGCAGGAAATGACACTGGTGATACATGCATGAAGATGGAGCACCGGTGGAATGCGATGATGGGGGAAACCGGATAATCCGGAGAAAACCCACCCGTGCGTTGCTTTGTCTACCACAAATCTCACATGCTATCGCTTGGGATCGAACCGGGCCGTCGAAGTGAGGAATTGCATAGAACACAAACACAGAAACACAAAATACTAACACAAACTCGTTTTGCAGATCCGGTATGTCCTCTTCGCGACACGTTACAGGTTTTAAATACTAAATTCCGTGGAACCGGATATGTACATGAAGCTCCGAAGGCGGTAGGCCTAAACTTTTAACAGAGCTGAAATGATGGAAATTTCAGATGTAATGTTAAGAAGTTCCACGAAATGAATGCGGAAATCAGCACAGGAAACAACTGTATCTGTGCTAAAAAGAACTAAAGGAAGAAATCCCAAATTAGGTATAGGTACACGAGTACGCAGGTCGTCTTCTTAGCGCAGTGGTAGCTCGGCTGCTTGCCAAGCGAGAGACCTGCGTTCGATTTCCGGTATCGGCGTGGGACCATTTGAGGAGCTACTTGATTAAGAAGTAGCGGCTCCAGATCGAGAGGACCGCATCAACCGGCCGGTAGGAGCTCGAGGCGCTGATCAAGGCTTACCCTCAGCACTGCATCCCATTCATGACGCCTTCGAGCAGATGGCAGATGGGAATACAACGGCCGGGCAGTAGGCCAAGCAATTATAAATAGGTCAAATTATAACAGGTCTATTCTTAGCAATACATTATTCAGCCCATATTGATTTGTGGACTGTCGTGCCATGGAGTTACGATACACGATTACAGTGTCAGAAACAAGAGCTAAATAGTCGATCTCTACATGTAGGTATGAGTAGAGATTTCTAACATATAATGGTAGATAATTATTCTCAATTTCAGTTCAGCTAATCTTCATTCCCAACAATAATTAGCGGATGCGTTGTCAACTGAAGGAACATGAGTTCACTGGCATGAATCACTGCGGAAGTACATTTGGGATACCCATTGTGAATTGAAGACGGATACCTCTTATTTTAACACTGACCTCACTGAAATTACCTGACAGAGCTTGACGGAGTAAGTCTGTAGGATTAAATGTCTTGGAAACTTTTGTGAAATTATTCCTAAACCAAGAAACGTTGTCTAAAGGTAATCAAACTCTAACACGAATTACATTATTTTGTAGCGACAGTGGATGAAATGCAGGTGATAAGCAATGAAGGCGCTGTCTGAGAGCGCACAAGAGCTGCAACAGAGCTTCAATAACCTAGCAACATGGGCCAACACAAACGGACTCCTAATAAACGAAGAGAAAGCCGTACATATTGTCTTCAAAAAGGAGGCAAGATAAAAGCCACAGAAAGAAAACTTACAACTATAAAATCCTTCAAATACTTAGGACTTACGGTACAATCTACAGGAATATCATATACGTGCACGTAAAAGATAGAGCCATAGCAGCCTCCAGGGCCATCAACGACATTAAATACCCGCAAACAATATCCCCTGTAACAGCGAACGCAAAGTACTTCCCATAATAACCTATGGTATACAACAGATATGGAAAGACCTAAAAAAGAAGGATCTGTCGACGTGGAGAGGATATTGGGGGTATCGAAATATACCTCGTCCAGACAAGAGAGGTATTTCTGATACAAGACATAAGAAGTCAGATGTTCCTACCAAACACAGCTGCATATGATGAGGCTGATGAAGGACCTACAACGGAGAGTACAGAAGTAGACGAAGAGTTCTACGCCTCCAGTGCCATGATCGACCGACGCTTGACAGAACCAAACCAACAAATGGGACACGTCGTTAACAGACTGGCGGTACACGGTTTCCACCACAAGACATGCAACACAACACGCTTTCACCAGGTGTCTGAAACGTGTTTTCGTAAATGTTATGGGAACAGTGGTGGTCAATACCACGTACTTTGGTGGACAAACAGTGACTGAACTTAGTGCAGAAACCTAAATGAACCTAATTTAACTGAACACTTGAGCGCTATTCTCTATTATTATTATTATTATTATTATTATTATTATTATTATAATTATTATTACAATATTCTGACGGAGACTCGTGTGAAACCAGAAGCAAATAATGTCAGAGCTTCAAACTGCTGCATGACAACTATCATGTTAATTTAATTTAATAAGCGGTGGCTACTATTACTTTCTCTTACCCGTATGCACAATGTACCTACATAGCGGATAGAGAATGTAGATATTGTATTCCATACAAAAATTATACCGAGATGTCACCCTGAATCCAAAAATTGCATTTTAGAAACATGTCCGTGTATGTCTGACTATCTCTGGGCAGCATAGCCAAAAATGAAAATTTGGTTATAAGTCTTGGTATTTAAGTTCATATTTTTCAAGGATGCGACATAAAGATTTCCAAGAAAATAACCCACCAATAACCACCCTTTACAGAGAACATTTTTTGGAAATGTTGCTTTTCTCAAAAATGGCTCTAACGATTTTGATTCAAATGTCAATATTTAAAATATTTTCATGACAAATGCTGCCTTCTGGACTGCTTTTGTATAGCTCTTATATAATTGGTAAACCGTAAGAAATAAACAAAAACTTACTGAACCAAAAATTCAGATCTTGTTAAAACAACAATTTATGTCACACACACACCACACACACACACACACACACACACACACACACACACACACACTTTTGTGTAGAGTTAATTGTTTTCGAGATATTCCGAGTTATTGGTTTCATTTTTAAGCCACTTAAACTTGTCTCAAACCCGGTTTATTCCTAGCCAGCAAAGAGAACCGAGTTTCAATTGTTTCTCATGGCGACCGGCTTTTGAAACATTTGACTCAACTTTAGCCTGTGTATTCCGTTATTTTCCATCTACTTACAAAACCCAGGAAGAAGAAAATGCTGCTGATGTTTATCATAATGTAGATAAAAGAATAATCTTTAGTAAGGAAACTTTTTTGCGGAACAGCAAAAAATGGAATGGAATACATAAGACTTGTTCTTGGCAAAGTTTTACGGAAATCTCGTAGTAGAGCGAATGTTTGAATACATCAACTTGAAGTATAGGAAAATAATTATATAATAGAAGTCTCATATACTTCAAAAAGAAAAGCTGTTTAACCGACGGTGATGACTTGGTAACGAATAAGATTCGCATTTGATAGCATCCATATTCGATCCGTACCGATCACACTAACCTAGGTTTTTTCGTGGGTTTTCCAGGTTGATAGGTGATTTTGGAGTGTTTGTTCTTCTACTATGGATTTCCTTTCGTATGTTTCATCTCATATATTTCAGTGTTTTAGGACAGGCGACAGCAATTGGTGAGTTGCATCGGGATGGTAGGGCTTAAGAGATGGGTAAAGATTTCTTCCTGGAGCTTGGTTGAACGGATGGGGTCCCTTCCTTGGAGTACCTGGTTTCATTCCGGGATCCCAAGGAGTCGAATGCTATGAGGATTTAATTCATTTTGGGAATTTATATAAGAATCAATATAAGTACATCAGTACAAGCATACTTCAATATAGCTTTTGTCCGATAGGTTATAAAGTTAATGTAGAATTGAAATGCTCATCAATTAAATAAAGAATACGAAGGGAAGGTGAAGCTAAAAGTTGCTAAGGCGGAAATGTGCTGTGTCATTCTGGAATTGTTACCGACTCCGACTTTGCTACCGTACATCGTAGTTCATCATCTGTTCCTCTCAGTGGTCACGTTGTCTCGTTATTATACGCTATTCCTTATTTAAATACTGAATTAGTAGAACGAGTTTAAGGAGGATTTGTAGTTTGCAATACAACATTAAATGAACTGCTCACATTTATTTTTGAAATTCATTATTTTTTTTTCGTAGTCAGTTTACCCACCCCGTATTTAAGACTGACACACCCTCTCCCTAGGACTTACTAGCAGATAGATGCCTAGGGGTTAGAAGTATCGGGGAGCTAACGGCACGAAACCACAGCTGAACAAGTGGTCGGGCGTAGCCAGCCATGAGCGTGAGGAAGTGGATTGTATGAAACGCAAGCGAAATGGAGGACAGGAAAGGTGATGATGGGCAATTGATGGAATAAGTGGCGGGAGAAACTGGAGGAATCGGAGAAAACCCGCCCAAATGTCGCTTTATCCACCACAAATTCCAATTGCAAGTATCGAACCTGGGGCGCCTAGTTGGGAGGCGAACGGTCTAACCACTCTGCCACAGCTTCATTTAATGTTAAGAAACAAGTTAACCATATAAATATTGTGAGTTTAAATTTATTTGAATACTTTCATTATAGAAGTAGTAGCATTTTATTATGAATTTGTTTAGTTTCATTTAACTCCATGGCACGACAGCTCACGGGGAACCTTGGCCTAGTTTCATTGCTATTGGTTTTGTCAGAACTATAAAAATACCCACCAGGGTGGTGCGGTGGTAGCGTGTGTGCCTCACATTCAACAGGTCGCAAGTTCAAATTCGCTCAGGGTGAGTTACCCGGATAAGGTTATTTTCGGAGATTACCCTTATCCTGGAAGACGAATGTCGAGAAATTTTTAAGCACCATGGACCCCGAGGTCATTTGAGCATAAGTTTACCCGGATAAGGTTTTTTTCGGGGTTACCCTTATCCTGGAAGACGAATGACAAGAAATGTTTAAGCACCATGGACCCCGAGGTCATTTAAGCATCATTTTACCCGGATAAGGCTTTTTTTGGGGATTACCCTTATTCTGGAAGACGAATATCGAGAAATATTTAAGCACCCTGGACCCCGAGGTCATTTAAGCATCATTTCACCAAGCTCATTCATCGTTTGGCAACCAATTAGGTTAAAGGACGGTAAGCTACAATTAAAAAAAATATATATATATTTTGTTTTAATTACATTTTTACTTTCTCTAGCACGCATGTACAATGTACATAGTAGATACAGAAGACATTGAATGCCATCGAAAATTCGACACCGAGATTTAACCGGATTTTGTTTTGAGACACCCTGAATCCAAAAAAGAAAAAGCATTTCAGGAACATGTCCGTGTGTATCTCAAAAACGAAAATTCGGTTAAATATCAAACATACTATTTAAGTTCAGTATTGTCCAAGGATGCAACTCGAAAGATTTCTAGAAAATCACCCTACTACACTTTACATGGAATATTTTTGGAATTTTTTATTTTCTCAAAAATGGCTTTAGAGTTTTTTTTCGGGGGGGGATAGCCTCTGAAGATTTCTTCATTCTGGGTGACTTCTGTATAACCTTTGTATAACCAGTAAACCGTAAGAGAAAGACAAAAACCTACCGGGCACGGAAAAATTGTAGATATCGTTAAAACATCCGATTTATGCCATATAAATTTTATTTTTAGACTTAATCGTTTCCGAGGTATTCCAAGTAGGTTTCAGTTTTTAGGAACTCAAACTTTTCTCAAATGGGAGGTATCTTTCTTTTCGTCTCTCTTTTGTTTACTTCCACCAAGCTATGTGAACTGAATTTCAAATGTTTCACACAGAGACCGACTATTAAAAGAACTGACTGTCGCTTTAGTCTGTGCATTCCCTTATTTCCCTTCTACTTACAAAGAAGTAAGCAATAATACAGTTCTATGCTGTTAATGTTTATCTCGATTTTCATTATGTAGACAAAAATTATTTTGTAAAAAACGTTTGTTTCGGAACAGTAGAGACGGTCATGTGAATGAAACTCATTAGATTTTTAGAAAAAATCAGTGTTTGTGTCTATGTGTATGTATGTGTTTGTGTCTGTGTACAACATAATGAAAAAACGAAAAGTCTGGTAAATACCAAACTTGGTTTTTGGATTCTGTATCTTCATAGGATGCAACACAAAGATTTCTAAGAAAGTCCCCGCAACTCAAACATTTGCAACAACATTTCTTGAAAAGTTATATTTTCTCAAAACTGACTTAAGATTTTGATTAAAATAACATATGATAAGACTTTTCATGAAAAACGAAACGTATATCTTGAATTTTCAAGGAATAGCCTCTAAAGACCTCTTCTTTCTGGATGACTTGTGAAAAACGCAAGCCGTAAGAGATAAACAAACACTTGCTACACAAAAAATATAGAACTCATTAAAGCACAACATTTAAGACATGTCCTTTTTTGTGGAGTTAACCGTTTCCAAGATATTCCTTATTATTTGTTTCACTTTTAACCACTTAAACTTTTCTCAAGCAGAGTGTCAACTTCCGTTTCATATCTCATTGGTTACACTCCCGGGAATGCAAAAGACAGTCGAATTTCCATTGTTTCACATAGCGACAAGCTTTTAAAATATTTGACCATCGCTTTAGCCAAGGGCATTCCCTTATTCCTAATGTTTATCTCGATTAGCATGAAGAGGAGAGAGGAATAAACTGAGGTAACAGTAGCTTGCCATCGAATAGGTAGAGAAAGTAATGTGAATGTATTACATATTTCAAGGTTTGGGAGTTTATTCCCGCTTGACCCCAATGGCGTTTATTCGAACTGATCTTTCCACCTGGTTCTCGGCCATCTTACTTCTCTGCTTACCTTTGGTTATAATTAAGGGCTTGCTTTGTTAGTCTGTCAAATGACATATGACGAACATAATTATGACAGTTCTTTTTGTATGGCACTATTTTTTTGTACTATGCTACTGTTTATATTTATTTATTTTTTAAATCTTCCCTTCATATACTATGTCTTCTATCTCTTCTTTTCCTCACAATGCAAGTTTCATAACTATAGTCACACAATGTTATGTAGTATGAGTTTAATCTCCTTCCTCATAGTTCGTGATGTGGGGTTAACATGCTAGCCTCTGGTTATCAGGTCGCGCGTTCAAACCCGGCGGAGGTCAATGCATATTTTCGGGCCTATAATTCCTTCGGAAGGGAAGTAAAACAGTTGACCCCATGTCGTAGATAAAGAGGCTTCAGAGCAAAATTTAGCGGTCTCTCATGCCCAATGTACAATGGGGCATGGTAATTAAAGAGCGTCCATAAATAACACTCAATTCAATTCAAATCTTCCTCGTTGACTTGCCTAAATAGCTATTATTACATTCATTTACTGAATTATATTTTGTTTTTTGTTATTTATGTCTTGATTTAAATTATAAATTTATATGTCACAAACCAAATATTTAAAGGTATTGTTTTGTTCTGTTAATTGATTGTTATGTACTTTTTGCTCTTCTGTTGTATTTACCTCTCACAGTCATTACTTTGGTTTTATAATTGAGATTTTATACTAAAAGCTTCTGGAACTTTATTTAATGTTGCTATAATTTCTGGTAGATGATTTTCAAAGTTTGCCAGAGTATCAGCAGCAAATAACAGGATACTTAATAATTTATTTGGACTTATTTTAACGCTATATATCTTATGAATATATAAATTAAATATCTTTGTTATTGTAGAATAAATGAATAAAATTATTTTGAAGCACAAAGAGCCCACTAAGGCCCTCGTGCAGTGCTGTGCAGTGAATGGAGGCCCCTGCGTCTCACAACCGCATGCGCACATTTGTTTGAGGTCTTCTTTCTTCGTGGGGAGCCAGAAGTATCTAAATCGAGTCCCAGTTAGCAGCAAGGTTAAAACAAACATCACCTATTTTATTTCTTGCTCGCTGCGGTTTTGCGGTTTTCCGTGTTGTCTTGAATCAGATTCTGCGACTCACTACTTTAAAACGGACTGCTTAACCGCAATGAATCATAGCTTTTTATTCACCAGGGGCGATCACTTAGGCTTACCAGAGTTCTCTTCAAATATGCTGCCATATTCATGAATAAGATCACAGATCATACGTTTAACTGAGATTTCAGACAGAGCTATATATAACCAAATGCCAGAAGGTTTATGGTTCTAACTTTCTGGGACTACCAATCCTGACTGGTTTTCCTCATTGACCTGACTGAATATTTAATGCCACGATCTAGAGTTCCTTTTTAAGGGGACTCTAATAATAAATGACACTTATATTCTATTAAATCTAAATTGATGACATTTTTAAATAGTGATAAGTATTTTACTACATTATATTTTATTAAGCACTGTATAACAACATTTAAAAATTTAGTTCATTATTTTAAAAAGAAGAACTTTTTTTAAAAGAGCTCTTTTTTGTCTTTCTTTGTTTTTTGTTTTTTTTTTAATTTTATTTATTCAAGATCCCAGAACTCATTGGTTTTTCTTCCGACCACGACACTACAATAACAAAATAAAAAAAAGTATAGAAGAATAATGAGGAACTATATTTAAAATAAAAACTGTATTGTGAAAAAAATTTGGAAATAATCAGAACTGCCGTAATTTCTGATATTTTGTGCTTCTATCTAAATGTGCTGTATATGGTGCATTCTGTAAGGATGTGGTTTCTGTTAGAGGCGTTTTACAGGTGCTGCACTCTGGCGGTTCTTCTTTAGATATTAGATAAGAGTGCGTTAACTTGGTGTGTCCATTCTTAATCTTGTCATTAAAACTTGAGCTGATCTCTGTAGCTTATACATGACTGGCATGTATTTGTGGTTTTCAATGTGGTGTGTAGTCCAAATATTTTTATTTATGTATGTCTGTGAGAAGAATTGAGGTTTTGAATTGTGGAGTTTTGTACGTTTTTCTTTGCTGCATGGTCTGCTACTTCACAAACTAAATGGCGTTTTATTTATGGACGCTCTTTAACTGCTGTGGTTCTCTGGGCGTGAAAGAGAGACCTCTCTGTTAGGCTTGAGGTTCTTTTACAGCCGTAAATCTTTCCTTCAGAAGGAAGCCATGCTAAGGATTTTTAAGCCCGAAAAAATCCATCGCCCTCCGCTGGGTTTGAACCCGCGACCTTGGGTATATGATAACCATTGCACCATGGAGGACAACAGTTTGAAGTTATCCATAAGATGCCAATTTCTTTTCCCTTTTTTTCAATTAATGGTTCAGGATCTAAAAGACTTGTATTACTATATCTGTTGTCCATGGGTCACTAATTGCTTGTATGGAACTGAGGGAATCAAAAGAATAATGAAACGCTGTTCTTCTATATTTTTAATATTCAGCATTGCCTGTTTGATTGCATACAGTTCAAAGATGAAATTGGAACATAAAGCAAGCAGTTTAAATGACAGAATTTTATCATTGAGCAGTACTGGTGATTCGCTACCTTCAGTTGTTTTGGATCCATCTGTGTTTTGTAATTGCTAAACTTATTACTTTCTCTATATGCACTATGTACATAGTGGATAGAGAAGGTATTGTACTCCACCCAAAAATTCCGATACCGAGATTTCACCGGAAATATATGTTATAGGGTCTCCAATATCCAAAAAAAAAAAGCATTTTCACAAAAAGGTCCGTGTGTGTGTGTGTGTGTGTGTGTGTGTGTGTGTCCGTGTGTCTGTGTGTCTGTGAACACGATAACTCAAAAACGAAAAGTCGGTAAAATACCAAACTTGGTATTTAAGTTTAGTATCTTCCAGGGATGGGTCACGAAGATTTTGAGAAAAATCCCCCAACCAAAAAAACTACTCTTTACATGGAACTTTTTTCGAAAATTTTGATTTTCTCAAAAATGGCTCTAACGATTTTGATTAAAATTTCGTATACTAAAGATATTTACCTGACAAATAAAATGGATATCTTGAATTTTCTGGGAATAGCCTCTGAAAAGTAGTTTATTCTGAATGAATTTTACTGAATTTCGAATAACTGCTAAACCGCAAGAGATGGACAAAAACTTACTACACAAAAAATGTAGAGCACGTTAAAACACACAATTTATGTTGTATACATTTTTTTCGTGAGTTCGTCGTTTTTGAGACATTCCTTATTTTTGGTTTCTGCTATGAAAAACCTATACTTTTCTCATGTGGGAACTTGTCAACTCCTATCCATATAAACAAAGGAACTTCATTTACTTAGAAACCAGCTTTTTACTATCATTTTAACCTATGGTAGTCCCTTATTTCGCTTCTACTTACAAGGAAGCAAGTAATAAGACTATTTCTGCTCATTTTTCTGATTAGCATAAAGTAAATAGAAGTATAAGCTTTCTAAGAATAATTTGTTGCAGGGATATAGAGAAAGTCATGTGAATAGTACACATCAGATTTTTTTTAATTCCATTGTACATGTGTTTAAACATTTCGCTTTTGCTGTTCTTCAGTAGAATTAGTTTTATTACAGATTTTGATAGTAACCAAGATGGTAATCTATTTATATCCCTTGTTTTTCTTGAGGGAATGATGAAATTAATCTCTTTACAATATTTGATTACTCTTAAATGTTGTGGGATCTGATTGGCTCAGCTTTCAGGATATTTTATTATAATATCTATTGGGGAGAAGACATGCAAATTAAACTGGACTTTGCTGCCACTTTAAGTGAGTGCATAACCTAGAGTTAAGTATTTTCTTCTGATGCTTAAGGGTATTTCTGGAGTTTCAAATTACAGTTTCTTAACTGGAATTATATGAAATGCTCCAGTTGCTATTCTCAGTGCAGAATGTTGGATGGTATCTAATATTTTAAGCGTAGTTGGAGATGCAGAGCTATAAACTATGGCTCCATAGTCTAGTTTAGCTTGAAATATTTTCTTGTGTGTTTGCATCAGCACTGAATAATCTGCATCTCAGTCGTTTGATGTCAGAGCTTTCATAACATTCGAACCCTTTATGCAGTTGTTTCTTAATATTTTAAGATGAGGAAGCCATCTCAATTTACTATCAAATGTAGGTAAGTGCTAATAGCTTAAGCTGCTGGCTTTCGGTTTGTAGATATAGATCAATATATAGATCAGGAAGGATATCTGAGAATTTACCTTTTTTGAAGTTGGTGCACTTAGATTTTGATTTAGAGCATTTAAAACCTGCTTGTTTGTTGGAGCTATTTTTCCGTTTTATCTAGAGCAGTTGCATAAACTTATTATTTAGTGATAAGCATCCTTTTACTTGAGAGAGTATGTTGTCCAAGATGTCATTAATAGCTATTAGAAATAGAGTTACACTGAATATAGCTCCTTGATGGACTCCATTTTCTGTTGTTAAGATATTACACAGGATATCATTTGTTCGGACTTGTATGGTTCTTTGCTGTAAAAAATTATGGACAAAGGCTAACATTTTTCCTTTAATATTGTTACCCATAAGTATCTGTATAACATTGTGTTTCCAAATGGTTTCATAAGCTTTCTCTCTATCACAATTGTTAGATATTGCAAGTTAATAAAGGCTTCCATATTTCTGATTCTAATATGATGAGATTTTCCATGGTGAAATGAAAAAGACGAAATCCACTATGCATCATGGAGAAGAAACCTTGATGCTCTACAGTCCATCTTCAACGATCATTTACAATTTTTTCCATTAACTTACATAAAGTGCAATAACTTTGAGGGTTAGTATTTCTTTGCCAGATTTAAGTATAGGGATGATGATGGCTCTCCGCCATTGATCTGGGAAAATCTTTTAGAACCCAATGTGGTTAAGTTTAAAACCCCTTCAAGCAAATGTTTCGTAGCTTATATGTAATAGTATCAGGTCCTGGGCTATGACTTCTACCCCTGTTTAATACACTTGTTAGTTATTCTAAGATTATTGATATCTTGGTCAGTGTCTTCATTGTAAATGATATTTAGATCTAGCTTTTTATGTATTTTAATTTTAATGACATCATTTGTGTAGCTTGGCATTGCTTGAAGATTCTGAAAGAGTATTGACCAGTAAATTAGCTACCTCGATGGGACTGATTAGTACTGCATTGCAGTTAGGGTTTTAAAGTAGCTTAATTGCCATTTTATGGTTCATTCCTCGGATTCTCCGAATTTGATTCCAAACTTTATTTGAACGGTAAATTAAGGTAGAAAGAAAGTGTAGCCTTGAGGTACGCTTGTTTTCTTTAATCTATTTCCTGGCTGCAGCTTTAAGTTTCAAGAAACTAATTCTATTTTCTTGAGTGGGATGTCTTTTATAGCTATTGAACGCAGCATTTTTGTTCTTAATGACAATCTTACAGGAAATATTCCATCAAGGTACACTTTTCCTGTGTATATTGGGAATGCTTTTTGGAATGTTAATATTAGCAGCTGTATCTATTAGACTTTTAAAATTTTCTAATATAGAGTTAATTGTTATTGTGTGGAAATCCCATGCTGGTATTATGTTTTGTAGGTTATCATTTAGTTAAGCTTGAACGTTTTTCCACTGAGCTTTTTTATAATTGAACTTTGGCATTGTGTTTATACTGGTAGAATGACACATTTTAAAATTATTGGAAAGTGGTCACTTCCATACAGCTGGTTAATACTTTCCATTGGAATAAGCGGGCAATATCTAGAGTGCATACTGTCAAGTCAATAGAGCTGAATGAATGGTGGGCTAGATTATATTGTTGGGTCGCTGGAATTTAACAAAATAAGATTTTGTTCTATGAAGTTGTTTGTTATATGTCATCTATTATTTACCGCCTGCGGTGCCATTAGTAGTTAAAGCGGGCGTTAAACACTACCAAAAAAAAAAAAAAAATGTCATCTATTATCACTTGATCTACAGTCCCAAATAGGGTTGTAACTATTGAAGTCTCCTAAAATTATAAATGACTTTGGAAGTTGGTTTGGAATATGTCTAAGAATATCCAACATTATATCCACACTATTTGGTATATAAATATTACAATATTGTTAATTTTATTGAGTAAGCTACCGTGACTGCAACAGCTTCCAGAGTAGTATTTAAATTAATTTGTTTACTCATTATTGCTTGCTTGATATATGTGGCTACTCCTCCACTAGCGCAGCCAGAATTTAATCTGTTTTAATGGCAAATCCCATAAGGCTTAAGTGTAGTTATATAATTATTTTAAAATGTCTTTTTGTAAGCATATTATATCTGAACTATTGTGCAAAAGCATTTTAAATGTTCAAATTGTGCTCTGAAGCCCTTTATATATATGAAGACCATAATTCTGTTATTTTATATTGTAGAGTTTCTAATGATTTGTATGTAACTTTTCCTCCATTGCTGCCCCTAATGGTTTTTTGCAAATTCACTGCTAAATAGAGTTGTTTCTAAATTCTAGTGCTTCGATTTTTTTATACTCGTGCTCTTAACTCTGTAACTTTCTAAGGTAATCTGCCAGGCTTTGAATATCTTCTGTGTAATTCAAAGCCTCTGCACCTATGTCTTTAGTATCAATTGCATTTAACATGAAAGTAGAAAGTTGTGTGTAGTTGAGTATAAAATCCTCTGGCTTAACCTTAATAATGCCTTTAAGTGGGATTAAAGCTTCAAGTTTATGAGCTCCTTTATCATCAGGCTTTACTTTTGTTGCTGAAATGCTTAGGAGGTTTATGATCACCACCTTGCTCACCAATAGTTGAATCAGAACATCTGTTATCATGGTCATCCTCAACTAAAGGAAAAGGCCTACTAGATGGGAGCGTTCCTTTGAGTTTAGCTAGTGATTCCTGCACATCCATTTCTGAGTTTTCTACAAAATCTATATTATTATCTGTTTGGGCTTTGATCTTGGAGTACAGAATGTACCGGAGAATCAGGTTATGGAGGTTCTGTCTTGTCTTTCTTATTAAAATGGGCCGTTGGACTAGAGGGGATATTATTATTGTTCTGACTAGAGTTATAAAAATCATTTTTACTAGTTAGCACGGAAAACTCTGGGTTACTGGCCTCATTTGTTGGGATAGATTGGGAATTATTATCATGGGTTGTCTCATCAGAGTTAATTTTACTTTGTTTTGTTACATGTCCTTTTTTTGCTTGCACAGAAAGCATGTAACTGATGTATCTGTAGTGAAATACATCCAGTAATTAGTACCATAAGCGTGATTTCCATACTGATTGGTAATTTATCTAGGTCAGTAGGTTTTAAAAACATTTGCTTTCTAAAGCTCAGGATATGTGAGAACCCCGGTTCTGAAATTCCAGCTATTATAGGTTGTAAGTGGGAGACCGGGCTTATACCAGTTTGCTGTAACAAGCTGTTTTCTATTTCACGGTCAGGATGGTCAGGTATCACAAGGCTGACATTGGAGATCACTATTCTGATATTCTGCGTGATAAGGGGCCTCATTTCTAGATATGTGTTGTTTATTTTAACCTTGGGGTGTTTGTTAAGTAAATTTCTGCTACACTTTTGTTGGCCAGGTACATGCATATTCTAGAGTTGGATATATGGGAAGCTATCTAATATTGTTGGGATCTTTAAGTATTCCTATAACAATTACATATTTCTTCACTGGTGTCTGATCAATGGCTTCTATAAGTATTGCCTTGTCTTTGGTTGTCGTTGTCTGTGTAATAGTTGCATAATTAGTGATAGAAACAGTATTTATAGATTTACCTTGGATGTTGCGTTGATTAGTCGACATGGCGGCTAAAGTTGAGGTTAGTTGCAGTAAGTACAGCTACCTTAATCCGATGCAGTTATCCTCCCTTGTAAGTTATATCACTGTAAGTAACTTGTTTTATGTATAATGTCACTATGTAGTTGTAACGAGAGGAAATACAATATTTAAACTCTCCTTTGTGCATCCGCATACAATATTCACCTCGGCATTCTTTTGTTTTCCTTCGTGCTCCTTGTAGAGGTAACTAGCAGTAATCCGTGCATGGCTTTTGATGCTATGAATTAAAGCATCACAATTTTTTAAAACTTCCTTATAACTGATTATATATTTTAACTGCGAATCAAGTTGCAATTTTAACTATGTACTATACTTTAGACATAGTTTTGTGCAACAAAGCAGTATTTGTCTTAGCCATAATTTTCAAAATTAGAAACAGTTTTCTAAGGTATCTATATAAATAGATACATTCAATGTTTAATTTTATATAAACGCCTCTAATTTCAAAAATAATTTAAGTTAGTTTCTTGTAAAATTATGAAATTTGTAGATGGTAATCTTGCTGCATTATAAGGTTAGTGATTGGAATTTAAGGACACTTGATAGAGGTAGAGTAGTAATTTCCATGCTGAACCTCATTGAAATATTTTGAATGCGGATTTGATCCAATAAGATCCTCACGTTTACCCTTCTCTTTACGATTCTTTTTAATTGCCATCATCTTCTTAATTTTTGATGTTGAAATTGCATTAATCCTATCAATAATCTTGAAAATTATACAAGCTATCATAATGACAATTTTAAAACAACTTCTAATTCACAAACCATAGGAAAATCATAACTCAAGTTAATAATTGCTAGCTTGCTATTACTTCAATAAACAAGAAAATTTGCAAAACTTCTGCTTTAGGTGTATTTCCTCCTAAACAATTAAAGTTCAGAATTTGTAGTCCCTTTAAGATTATACTATTTGAAATAGTTGCTGAAAATAAGACAGTTTAAACAAAAATAATAATTTTAAAAATATATTTTAATGTTTTCCTCATATACTTATATATTTAGAATTTCATACACGCGTAACATAAAAGTGTTCACCGGTTGTTTAAAACAATACATGTTGCATATGCACATAGCTCAATCTATAATATCTATTTTTAAAAAATTGCAAATTTTCTTGTTTATTGAAGTATCAACAAGGTAGCAATTATTAAGCCAAGTTATGATTTTACTATGATTTCTGAATTACAATAAGTTATTTTATAAGTGGTAAACTTTTCATTATGATGTCTTGTATAGTTTTCGAAAAATCTTAATATATATTTCATTGAGGTTCAGCAGGAAAATTGCTACTTTGTCTCTACAAGTGCCCTTAATAGCTTTTTAATTACATGTAGGTTCTAAATAAGAGACTTTAAATTTTACATGGCATACATGCCTAATTGGACCTGCTCTAATTTGCACGACCAACCCAACATGTAGTGATTAATTTATGTTGTGGTGGGGAATTAAAGAGTCGAACAGTCTCCTTCCCTCCACCTACAGCTTCGCTGTACATGCGGTACATCATCCGGCCTTTGAGAGAGATGCTTTGGCATGCATATACATTATACTTTTCTTTAGCTTGAAAGTTAATTGAAATGTCTTTATACAATACACGACAAAACAAAAGATCATAGACTTGTCAAAGCAATGAAATATAATAAAAGTTCGACAATTTGTGAGCATTATGTTAGTTACTGTAATTATGCTCGTTTTTTATTAAATTGTTAAATTATTATTAAACTTATATAATAAAGGTTGGAATAAAAATTCCCGAAGAATGAAATAAATTCATATAAACATTCAAAAAAGCCTGAAAACTATACAGCAATTGCGTTACTCTGCTCATCTTACAAAATCCATACTAAACTCATAAATAATACAGTGTCAACAATAGCAGAAGTACTCTTAATAGAAGAACCGACAGTATACAAAAAGGGACGAAGCAGCATATATAATACCTTCTTTCTTAAACAATAGTAGAAAAGCTAAAAGAATTCAAATTAGAAACACACTTTCTTTTCTTATATTATAAAAAAAGCCTTTGATATAGTATTTAGATCAAAACATTGGGATATATAAGAGAAGAAAGGAGTACCAAAATATGTAATAAATGTACGTAATTAAAAGCCTATGTGAAGAAGCAAAAATCTAGATAGATAAATGATAAAATCTTGCCTCTGCTTATCCATATACAAAAACAAAGGAACAAACCCTATCCGCGACATTCTAACTCGCGACATTCTAACTCGCAACCTCTTAATTGTCAGGCAGACACGCTACCCCACACTACTGAGGCGGACAAATTCTTGTAATCTACTGTATCTCTAACTTGGATCCATGCATCCTACAAGTGCACTTACTCTGCGTCCAAAGTGACCACTATTTAATCTTTCACACTTGGCTCACAGCGAGTTAATTCGGGATAAAACAAGGTAAGCTACAAACTTTTCTTTAAATTATTCTAATATTGGTACTACAAACCTGAAATTTGCAGAAACAAGACTGTTTCTTGCTTGATAACTATTTTATTCAGCTGCTGACTTCTTTTCATTGAAATTCTAAACATTGTTTCACAGTTTCTAGCTTTATGACAAGAAGACGCAAAGTTAAATGCAAAATAAAAAGTAAACAAAAATACAATAAATACATTTTTATCATTTGTTGCTAAAACAAATTTCCTCTAAAGTATGAATAACTCATAAAAATTGCGAAAAAATAAATATTTAAATTTTTTAAAATTATGTAAAATTTATTGAAAACATTTTAGTTTTGTAATTCAACATATATCTAGCTTTTGTTAAAGATAACAACCTTGTCTCTGCGAATAAGTGACCTCTCAGATGTATGAAATGTTACAGCATCTCGTTGAAACGTGGCCGCGCCGTGGCCGAGTGGTCAGACCATTCGCCTCTCACCTAGACATAGGTTCGATCCCAAGCGACCGCATGTGAGATTTGTAGTGGACAAAGCGGCGCAGGGGCGGGCTTTCTCCGGGTTCTTCGGTTTCTTCCGCCATCACATTCCACCGGGGCTCCATCTTCATGTATTATCAGTGTCATCGCCTGCGGTGCCAGAGCGGTAATTGAGGGCGTTAAACACTACAAAAAATCTTGTTGAAACAGTAATTACCGTCCTCTTACTGTTAGGATCAAATATCTGCGTTTAAAGTGAAACTTTGGACCGAAAATATCAATCAGCAACAACAAATCAATCTTTTGGCCGACCATATTTGGTTTTTATACCGCCCAATACCTGCTGTTTTTAGTTTACAGATTCAACTGATCGAAGAACAGCATTTGAAAATGATCCCTTATAACTATTCATCACCTAGCAGTAAACAATCTGATGTGATCCATTCACATAACTTTCTCTAGTTGTTCCATACACAAACTATTCTTACAAAAGAGTCTTCTTTTATCTGCACCATACTAATCGAGATAAACATTAGCAGAAAAAACCTTATTACTTGCTTCACGTAAGCAGAAGGGAAATAAGGGAACACTAGGTTAAAGCAATGGTCAAATCTTTTAAAAGCTGGTCACTATGTAAAACAATTGAGATTCGGTTCGCTTTGCATGGTCCCGTTTGAGAAAAGCTACGTAGTTTAAAATTGAAACCAATAACAAGGAATATCTAAAAGGATCAATTCTACAAAAAAAAAAAAAAAAATGTATCTGACATATGTTAAGTATTTTAACGGGATCTATATTTTCTGTGTGGTAAGTTCTTGTCTATCTATTACGGTTTAACTATTCTTCAAATCTGATCCAGAATAAAGAGGTATTAAGAGACTATTCCCAGAAAATTCAAAGTATGCATCTTATTTTTTATGTAAATATCTTTAATATACGGTATTTTAATCAAAACCGCTAGAGTCATTTTTGAGAAAAGCATCATTTCTAAACTATTTTTAATATAGATAGTTTGTGATGGAGGATTTTCTTGAAAATCTTCGAGTCGCATCCTTAGGAGATACTAAAATTAAACACCAAGTTTGGTATTTAACGGACTTTAGTTTTTGTGCTAAGCTGTCTACAGACACACACACTGATCTTTCTCCAAAATACCTATTTTACTTTCTCTAGCCCGCATGTACAATGTACATAGTGGATAGGGAAGATATTGTATTCCACTCAAAAATTCGATGTCAAGATTTCACTGGAAATACATGTTTAGGGGTCCCAATAAACAAGCAACAAGTTAGGATCTTAAAGGTATGAACTATAAATAATAACAGAGTCACGATTACAGTAGAATTAGTAACAATGAGAATAAACTGTGGTAGGTTTAAACAATATAACACAATAGGATCAATTAATAGCAATAAGTGTGTAGCAAGATAAGATTTAAACAAAATAAACTTTAAGTAGTATAACATAATCATAGTTAAAGCAACATTTGCAACAATATTGTCTTATTAATCATTAGATTAATATCTTCCAATTAACAAAAACAATTATAGTTTATATTAGCAGTTTATGAAAATTATTTTTTTATAAAAGTTTGTACAAAGAGATATCTTTTAAAAATAGTAAAATTCGTGGAACCATTTGGCTACATTGAAAGCAGTGGGATCTCTGGAATTTGATTCTTCAGTCTCCATCTGTGATATAGGGTACATTTTGAGATGATGTGGATGAGTTAAACTTGTTTGGCATCTATCACATTTCGGAGGATGTTTTTTGGAGAGCGGGAAGGTGTGTGTGAGATTGCTGTGACTTATTCTAACCCTGGTGATGACAATCTGATCTTAACGTTCTAAATTATTGAGAGTGATTTTCTTTTCAGGTAAAATAACGTGAAGTTTACTGGTGTGATTGTTTGAAGTCATGGTATTGTATCTTTTTCGGTAGCTACAACAGGCACGAATAACCTGCACGTCACATCTCACTGAATTTGAAACCAAAATTGTGTTCACTTGTTATTTCACTTCTTACTCTTTCAGTTACTCTTTTGCAGTCTTCCTTGCAGTAGTCAACTGTTAATATGTGTTATTACAAAAAGAGTTGTTTTATGATTGGGCATGTTGTTTTGCAGTAGACAGATTTCCGCTTCGTTTATTGTCAGCTATGAATTCATTATTTGACGAGTAAATGGCGTGCGACTGAAACAATTGCGAACACTTCAAGGAACAAAGCACTTCCTGTCTGGACATTTCAACTTAGGACGCATATTAATGAAATGGTGATTAGAACTTGGAATTCCATCAAGGGATTAGCTGAACAGGCCCCGTGATTGTATTGAGGGCTTTGAAGTTCAAACCGTACCGAATCTGCCGGTCCCCATGGCCACGCTCGCTAAAGCGTCTCGCTTTGGTGCTTCGTGGGCAGGGGATCGTGGGTTCGAGTCCCGCCTTGGGCATGGATGTTATATGTTTGTGTATATGTTACTGTTTTGTTATAAAAATTAGGAAAAAAAACAAAAAAAAAACACGGCTGTGCATCAAGTAAAGAATCCCGATAAAGATAAACACACACACATATTACTTTCTCTACACGTAGTGTATAGAGAAGGTAGGTAGTGTATTGCACCCAAAAGTTCGATACCAAGATTTCTCCGGATATACTTGTTTTGAGATCCCCTGAATCAAAAAAATCTTATGTGTTATACTGACATGACTTTCTCTAGCTGCTCTACAAGCAAACTTCTTACGAAAGATTATTCTTCTTTCTACACCATATTATCGAGTAATCTTTAGCAGAATGTACTTATTACTGAGTTCCTTTTAAGAAGAAGGAAACTAAAGTAATGCGCAATACTAAAGTGATAGTCAAATGTTTTAAAAGCTGTCTTTATGCGATTTTCATTGCATATCACTTCTTTGCTTGCCCAGGAGTAGAACAAAAGAAAAACGGACAATTTCTGTCTGGGAAAAGCATAAGTACGTTACAATTGAAACCAATAGCAAGGAATATCTCGGAAACGGTTACCTCCACAACAAAAATATAAAGGACATAAATTGTGTGTTTTGATGAGATCTACATGTTTTGTGTAGGATTTCTTTTTTCTATCTCTAACGGTTTAGCAGTTAAGCAAATTTGGCAAAATTAATACAGAATAAAGAGGTCTTCAGAGGATATTCCCAGGAAATTCAAGATTTATGTTTTATTTGTGATGTAAATATCTTTAATATGCGGTATTTTAACCAAAATCGTTAGAGCCATTTTAGAGAAAATAAAAAAAATTCGAAAATGTTTCCATGTGAATGTGGGAAATTTTCTTCACATTCTATGAAGATACAAAGCCTAAATACCAATTTTGGTATGTAACGTTCTTTTTGTTTTTGAGCTACGCTGTCCACAGACAGACAAACACATAGGTCCTTTTTTCTAAAAATACTGTTTTCGGACTCAGGGGCACCAAAACATATATTGCCAGAGAGATCTCGACATCGAATTTTGGGAGGAATACAATACCTTCTCTGTTCACTATGTACGTTATATGCGGGCGAGAGAAGGTAAAAACAATATTTTCTACTCCGTGACATTCTAAAGGAAGATTTTATAAATCCTTTTTACCTACTTTCTCTATCGCGTATATAATAGGTAGGGAAAGTGTTGCATCCGTTATAGAGATTTCACTATAAATATATATATATATATATATATATATTTTGAAGGCCCCTAAAATAAAACATAAATTAAAAAAAAAAATCCGTATGTGCTCTTTGTGTGTGTTTCAATAGCATTATTCAATTTGAAAATTTGATGCCACAGGAAAATTTCCAACAAATACACACACATTCTAATTGCTCTTCAACTGGAACATTATTCGAATTCTTTTGTTTTCTCAAAACTCGCCCTGCTTCAATATATTTTTAATTGAATTTCAATATATTAAAGCTATTTACATTAAAAAGGATATTTATATTTCGGAATTTTTCAAAAGAATAAATGAAGTCTGTTTCTTTCAGCATTCAGGAATGCTGTAAAATCTCGTATAATTGGTACATATATGTAAATGGTAGCATTTTTGGCCAAAGCATTTAGCGTTTTGTTGTTACATATTTGACCATTCCTATTCTCTTTGTGGTTATATTTCGAAGTGTGTGTATTCTAAATATTTTGCAACGGTTTAACTCAATTGAAATAACTAAAGTGTTATAAAAGTAAGCTTTCGTAAGTAGAGTTTGCATAGCCAGTGATAAACAATGATAAAATAATACGACTATTATTATTATTATTATTATTATTATTATTATTATTATTATTTACGTTTCTTTGTTGGCACATAGATTCATTGTGAATAATCAGAAAACTAATAAAATGAAAATAAATTATAAAATAGATGCAACACTGAATTTGAGTGATGAAGAAATTAATAAACTTGTTTATTTGGGTGGTATCATTCAAAAGCTAGTTTTGATCCCAGAATTTAGAAAAAAAGAAATGCTTTTGTACAATCATTTATATTTTGAAATCCGACAAATATCTCTTAAACTGAAAATTAAAACTTTTAATACTGGCTTTTAACCAGTATTAATGTATGGTGCGAAACTTTGAAGGTTTACAAAGAAATTCAAGAGAAGCGTCGAGTATATAAACAGTTGCTCAAGATTCATCACTGGATATACAGTGGCCAAAACTTGTTTCCAATAAAGCTCTGTGGAGCCTAACACGAATGCGAGAAATTAAACACTAGAAGTGAAAATAGGTTTCATCAGGTATTAAGGAGAGGAGTTGGAAGTATTGCTAAATAAGAAATGAACTGAACCCCCAAGGACATACCAGAGGAAGAAGGAGATCGAAAATCACGTGGAGGAATGCAGTGAGAAAGGCGGGAGAAGAACTAGAAGAGAACTGAAATGAAATCAAGGTTTCGGTTGGCAACAAAATCCAAACACGGACTGTTACAAGACTTATAGGGGTGAAGGGAATCTTACATGGTTTTCGACTCTGCGAGACAGATGAATATTTACTCTGTGCTCGGAAGGCTACCGCAGAACAGACATGTTTAGAATGCCTAAGATGACACAGAATAATTTAGGAGAATTAAATAGATGAAGTTATACCGAAAAACCTTGTTCCCAAAATGCTGGTCTCGGCCAAGATTTGGGGACGAGCAGAAGCATTATGTTCACTAAGAAAATAGAAAATAATGATTAACATATAAAGACACTAATGATACGCTAGCAAGCGGACTTCTTCTTTAAGTAACCGCCGGGTGCTTCCAAGAAAAAGAAACTCCAAATCCAGAACTAGATCTACTACCAGAACTACTGCCAGAACTGTTACTACCTCTAGAATTACTACTAGCGCTAGAACTAGAACTGCTACCAGAACTAGTACTGAACTACTACTAGGGAAGAAATACAATAAACAATAAAGATTGCAATGCCGAGAAGCGGTTCCGTAATGAGTGCAGAACAGATAGGATTTTTATAGCTGGTAAAAGCCCAGCTCAGCACAAAGAATGATGTTTTAGAAGATTTTTCCTCTATCGATTAAAAACTAGAACCACTACTACTTCTACTTCTAGAACAACTACTAGCTCTAGAATTAGAACTACTACCAGTACTACTACTAGCGCTATAACCAGAACTACTACCAGATCTACTACCAGAACTACTACTAGCGCTATAACCAGAACTACTACCAGATCTACTACCAGAACTACTACTAGCGCTATAACCAGAACTACTACCAGATCTACTACCAGAACTACTACTAGCGCTATAACCAGAACTACTACCAGATCTACTACCAGAACTACTACTAGCGCTATAACCAGAACTACTACCAGATCTACTACCAGAACTACTACTAGCGCTATAACCAGAACTACTACCAGATCTACTACCAGAACTACTACTAGCGCTATAACCAGAACTACTACCAGATCTACTACCAGAACTACTACTAGCGCTATAACCAGAACTACTACCAGATCTACTACCAGAACTACTACTAGCGCTATAACCAGAACTACTACCAGATCTACTACCAGAACTACTACTAGCGCTATAACCAGAACTACTACCAGATCTACTACCAGAACCACTACTAGCGCTATAACCAGAACTACTATCAGAACTACTACTAGCGATATAACCAGAACTACTACTAGCGCTATAACCAGAACTAATACCAGAACTACTACTAGCGATATAACCAGAACTACTACTAGCGCTATAACCAGAACTACTACCAGAACTACTACTAGCGCTAGAACTAGAACTACTGTTAGAACTACACTACTTTAGAATTACTACTAGCGCTAGAACTAGAATTACTACCAACTACTACCACTGCTACTTCTAGAACTACTACTAGCGCTATAACCAGAACTACTACCAGAACTACTACTAGCGCTATAACCAGAACTACTACCAGAACTACTACTAGCGCTATAACCAGAACTACTACCAGAACTACTACTAGCGTTATAACCAGAACTACTACTAGCGCTATAACCAGAACTACTACCAGAACTACTACTAGCGTTATAACCAGAACTACTACTAGCGCTATAACCAGAACTACTACCAGAACTACTACTAGCGTTATAACCAGAAATACTACTAGCGCTATATCCAGAACTACTACCAGAACTACTACTAGCGCTATAACCAGAACTACTACCAGAATTACTACTAGCGCTAGAACTAGAACTACTGTTAGAACTACACTACTTTAGAATTACTACTAGCGCTAGAACTAGAATTACTACCAACTACTACCACTGCTACTTCTAGAACTACTACTAGCGCTATAATCAGAACTACTACTAGTACTGCTACTAGACCTATAGCTACTACTTCTATATCTACTATTACTAGTGCTAGAACTAAAACTGCTACCAAAACTACTAAAAGAACTACTACCAGTTCTACTACTAGAATAGCTACTGCTTCTAGAACCTCTACTACTACTACTTACTACTAGTACTAATACTACTACTACTATTACTGGAACAACTACATCTAAAACTACTATTACTGGAACTACTAATAGAACTACCACTATTTCTAGAATTACTACTAGCGCTAGAACTAGAACTTCTACCAGAATTACTACCACTAGAACTGCTACAAAAATACTACTACTACTACTATTGCTACTACTACTTTTACTACTAATACTACTACTGCTACTGCTACTACTACTACCACCATTACTACTACTACTACCATTACTACTGCTACTACTACTGCTACTACTACTACTACTACCATTACTACTACTACCATCACTACTACTACTACCATTACTACTACTACTACCATTACTACTGCTACTACTACTACTACCATTACTACTACTAATACCATTACTACTACTACTACCATTACTACTGCTACTACTACTGCTACTACTACCATACTACTACTACCACCATTACTACTACTACCATTATTACTACTACCATTACTACTGCTACTACTACTACCATTACTACTACTACTACCATTACTATTATTACTACTACTACCATTACTACTGCTACTACTACTACTACCATTACTACTACTACCATTACTACTGCTACTACTACTACCATTACTACTGCTACTACTACTACTACTACCATTACTACTACTACTACTACTACTACTACTACCATTACTACTGCTACTACTACTACTATTACTACCATTACTACTACTACTACCATTACTACTGCTACTACTACTACTACCATTACTACTACTATTACTACTGCTACTACTACTACTACTACTACTACTACTACTATTACCATTACTACTACTACTGCTACTACTACCATACTACTACTACTACTATTACCATTACTACTACCATTACTACTACTATTACTACTACTACTACCATTACTACTACTACTACCATTACTACTACTACTACTACTACTACCATTACTACTACTACTACTATTACTACTGCTACTACTACTACTACTACTACTACTACTACTACTACTATTACCATTACTACTACTACTGCTACTACTACCATACTACTACTACTATTACCATTACTACTACCATTACTACTACTACTACCATTACTACTACTACTACCATTACTACTACTACTACCATTACTACTACTACTACTACTACTACCATTACTACTACTACTACTACTACTACTACCATTACTACTGCTACTACTACTATCATTACTACTACTACTACTACTACTACCATTACTACTGTTACTACTACTACTAACATTACTACTACTACTACTACTACTACCATTACTACTACTGCTATTACTACTACTACTACCATTACTACTACTACTACTGCTATTACTACTACTACTACCATTACTACTACTACTACTACTACTGCTACTACTACTACCATTACTTCTACTACTACCATTACTACTGCTACTACTACCATACTACTACTACTACCATTACTACTACTACTACCATTACTACTACCATTACTACTGCTGCTACTACTACTACTACCATTACTACTACCATACTACTACTACCATTACTACTACTACTACTACTGCTACTACTACTACTACCACCATTACTACTGCTACTACTACCATACTACTACTACCATTACTACTACTACTACTACTACCATTACCTCTGCTACTACTACTACTACTACTACTACTACCATTACTACTACTACTACTACTACTACCATTACTACTGCTACTACTACTACTACCATTACTACTACTACCATTACTATACTACCATTACTATACTACCATTACTACTACTACTACCATTACCACTACTACTACCATTACTACTGCTACTACTACTACTGCTACTACTACTACTACTGCTACTACTACTATTACTACTACTACTGCTACTACTACTACCATTACTATTACTACTACTACTACTACTACTACTACTACTACTACTACTACTATTTTTAGTAACTTATGAATCGATGTTTTAGAAGTAGCCTGTAACCTCATGTTCCCCAGGAAGAAGAGGGCTTCTAAGTAGTGAAGTAATTATCAAAATCGTTTGAACTTACACACTATTTATAAATATATGTTTATATAGATATATAATATATTATATTCGAAATAGATTAAACGAAGCACATTTCGAGTGTTAGACTTCGCTGTTTTACATGTAGCTAGCTGGCCCGATAGTGCTCCTGTTATGATACAAAAGGAAGAGTTGGACAAGAAGATGGATGAAGGCTGTCGCGTCCGTTACGCAACTGGATAATGAGAGCAAGTGATTAATCCTGCAATCTGGTCTGTAATTATAACGTGCTATCGCCATGGGGGAGATGGCTTCCAAACGCCAAGTATGCAAATGGTGGCACTGCTATACTTAGTATATCATCTTGTAGAACAACCAGAAGAAAAGTTATCGCCAAGCAGAAAAAACAAACGTGACCTACAGCATACACGAAACCACCAACTACTTAGATACATGTACCCGAAGATAAGGCACAACAGTAAAAATCTGATGTGTTCCATTCACACACAAAATCTGTTTGTTCCAGAAACATTTCCTTACAAAAAATTATTCTTTTATCTACGTCATGCTAATTAACATAACCATTGTCAGAGTTGGTCTTATTACTTAATGTTTTGTACGTAGAAGGGGAATAAGGGAATAAAAACATATTCAGATCTTTTAAAAGCCGGTCTTTCCGTAAAACAATTGAAATTTCGTTCCTTTTACTTGCTAGGACTAAATAAAAGAAAGACGAAAATAGAGTTGTCTTCTGTTTGAGAAACCTTTAAATACCTTAAAACTTAAACCAATATCTCTGAATATCTCGAAAGCGGTTATTTCTACTAAGGAAATATATGATACATAAATTGCGTTTTAATGAGTTCTACATTTTTTAAGTAGTAAGTTCTTGTCTATTTCTTACGGTTTACTAATTATACAAGAGTTATACAAAAGTCATCAAGAATGAAGAGGTCTTCAGACGCTATTCCCAGAAGCACATTTCGTTTGTCATGAAAATATCTTAAATATATGACATTTTAATAAAAATCGTTATAGCCGTTTTTGAGACAGTTAGGTGGTTGCAGGTGTAGAGATTTTCTCTTAATCTTCCTGTCGCATCCTTAGAAGGTACAGAACTTAAACACCAGCTTTGGTATTTCACCGACTTTTCGTTTTTGAGCTATGCTGCCCAAGACACACACACATTTTCTCTCTCTCTCTCTCTCTCTCTATATATATATATATATATATATATATATATATATATATATATATATATATATATTTAAATATTTTGGATCATGTATTTTTGCTGAAATCTCGATATCGAATGTTTCGGTGGAGTACAATACTTTCTCTATCCACTAAGTACATACGGCTAGAAAAAGTAAAAATCAGATGTGTTCAGGCACATGAAATTTTCTCTACTCACTCTTCAACAAAATGTTCTTACAAGACCTAACTATTCCAACTACTTTTTGTTAATCCAGATGAACCGCGCACTCATTTCATCCTACGATGATTTCGGCCATGGTTGTAAAGCAAATATAAACAGTCATTCCTACAGAATAAGGGAGATTTTTATATTGAAACTATATCAATGTGAATACTTCTCTTCCAAAGATAAGTTTTTAAAATTAGCGTGCTCTGCATGGCGAAAATATAACTGAACTACTGCCTGGAGTAACTTGAAACTACATGCTTATACAGACCATTACAGGTATAAATGTAGATACTTGTATTGGTGCAGTAGTACGTATCTATTGCGACCTACCACCCAACCTGGGGAAGAGATGAGAGGAGGGGAAGCTACAGTCACACAGGAAACGACGGAACTAAGCGCAGAGACGCACGGAAGTCTCTAATAATCACTAAATGGCAGCCTCTGCGAGTCACGGAGGCTATACTGCGCGGGAGGAAAGTTTCTCTTGGAATAAGCAACCGTGCCATCTGCCTGCAGAGACTCAAGTCACACCTGCGCCGACCTGAAAGATGAAAAAGGGAAATAAAATGAAGGAATGAAAGGGAAAGGAACCTGGGAGATATACAGTACCCTAGCATTCGTCTTAGCGGCCCCAGGAAAACTACGGAAAAACCCAGAACCAGAGTGCGCGGTCGTGCATACATGTACTATCTCTTCGTAAAATGCAAACAGTGTAACATTAACTATAACAATAACTAAAACTATAAAGATAATTATAAAGACTATAACAAGGATAACGCAGTAAATCGCACACGCACAAAAAAACTGCAACTGGTCTAAAGTTATCAACTATTCCTGACGGATGCTCCACTTCCAAGAGAATTGGCAACATAGTTGAACACATGGGGAGGAAAACTTAATTGGTCATAGCAGTGAGCTCCCACCTTTGCTGTGCGCGTCAACCCAACACTGCATCTGATTTTTGTGTTTCCTTTCGCGTGTAGCAAAGCTCTAAACAACACATTAAACTAAATTATATATGTAGTTTATTGTTACCGTTTTTAATAAATGTTATTAAAAACGTTACGGAAAATCAAATTAGAGTGCCAATGTACTGTTGAAACAAATCAAAATAGCTTCCTTTGTTGTGGAAATTCACAGCAAATTCTGATATATACCTATCGCTTTATTTACTCTCATGAAACTCATTATATTTTCGAACTATACTTTTTGAGTACCTTGAAGCTAAATTTGAAAAATATTTTGCGATATGACTTAAAATATTCCAAAAAAAAATGTGGCGAGATTTTACCATCTAATTATGTTTCACATTAAATTAAGACAATATTTTATCTGTCGTAAACTACAATTTGAAACATATTTTCACCATTTTACATTCTCCTTTGATTATTTTAACGAACTGAACAATAGATACTAACGATTAAGTTGTCGATTTAAGATATTGGTATACTTTCTGCAAGAGTAATAACGTAGCCTTCTTGTTAGAAAACTAAGTACTGAAAAAGTAGTGAGCGCACTTTAGAATTCTTAAGCAGCTGGCTTCAAGTTATGTGCACGCAAACCATTATCACTACAAAGAACATAAAAAAAAAAAAAAAAAAAAAAAAAAACGTGACCAAGGGTCACTGATAGGCAAATAAAAACCGGTCGGAATTGTGTCTACAAAGGTAATAAGTAAGCGAGTTGGGGGTAGCTCGTTAGTCCAGTAACAGTTACACTTTAGTTCCTTCCATCCTAGAATTAATGCTTAGAAATTCCTGTATCGGTTATGGTAGAACGGTTATAATTTTGTAATCAAACAGTATAGTCGACTATCGTGAGTTTTCATTTTGTGTGTGCGCTTTTATTTTCTCTACTGAGCATAATAAGTAGGGAAGTATTACATTTCACCTAAAACATGTTTTGAGGCCTTCTGATCCCATAAAAACTCATTTAGAAAAAGGTCCGCGCGTGTGTATGTATTTGTGAAGAGCATATTCAGCATTTTCCAGCATACCACACGAAGATTTTGAAGAAAAAAATTGCCATCGTAATCGTGATTATACATGGATTTTCTAAATTTTCCATTTTTTTAAAAAATGGTTGTAACAATTTTGATTAAAAAACAATGTTTGAAAAACTTACATGGCAAGTGAAATGTATATCTTGAATTTCCTGAGACTAGCCTTTGAAGTCCTCTTCATTCTGAAAATGTTTGCGTAATTGGTAAACCTAAAGAGATAGGGAAATTCTTACTACCTACGTAAAAAATGTAGATCACTTTAAAGCCCACAGTTTAGCATCTCATGGTCGTCCATGCACATGCATGAACGTAGATAAAAGAATAATCTTTTGTAAGAACAATTTGTTTGTGAAACCGCTAGAGAAAGTTATGTGAATGGCAGGCATCAGATTTGTTTTATTTTGCAGATTTTAATGATCAGTTATGGATATTACTTTAATATACTGTCATAATACAATGACATATTCAGAAGAGCTAATCTAAGAAGGAAGTTGTTCCACTCCTTCGAGATACGAGTCATCTATTGCAGTTTCATTCGAACTGAATCAGAACCGGAATTAATAATTTAGCCAGTCAACGATTATGTTCTGTTCACCATTCCTTCCAAACCCCACTTTATCTGCTCTTCCCGAATATTACGTAATACACATGCATTCCATTTTACGGTTGTCAGTTGCTGAAAAGCTGCTTACACAAGATTTCGCACTTTTGCTAATCTAAACACTTTGCACACTTTATGCTGCTTTCAGAAAAATCAGTAAATTTGGCCGTTAAACTGAGAATATTGTATAATGAGACGGCGCCATGGTAGAGTGCTTAGACCGCTCGTTTCCCACCCTGGGTTCAATCCCAGGGATCCGCACGTGGGATTTGTGATGGATGAAAAGTCGTGACAGCGGTTTTTCTCTGGATTCGGTTTCCTAGCCATTTATTCAATAAATTGCTCCATAATTATTTTTCATATCATCCACCTGCTTACATTCCTCAATTTCATACCAGGCATTGGGCTGATCCACCATACCTGCATACTCTATCTGATTCATAACCCGCGTCTGCTCCTCAACAGTCATCTGACCTCAGGCATCAACTTGTAAGTCCTGGGGGAATTGCGTAGTTCTTTCATATAAGGATAAACAGGTGAAGAAGCAGATGAAGAAGAAGCAGCAGGAGTAGGTTACTTTTTTACACCTTAAGGGCAATTATTCTTTTCACTTCCTCTTTAAGGGTTTCCCTCATCAATCTGCACGAGTTGACTGGAAGCAGCCGTTACTAATTGTGGACTCAACAATGTATGCGCATTGTTTCGTAAAGGATTAATTATTTAAACTCAGTAAATCTCTTAATCAATCGTACTATTTTAATTACACAGCATTGCATTGCTTAATGTGATAATTCTGTAAATTAGCAGTTTAAGAGGAACCATATTTAATGGAGAAACGCTGTAAAACATCACCACCACTTTAGGCGTTGCAACCAATTGCTTTTGTTTACCTTATGGTGCATTAAAAATCTGATGTATTCCATTCACATAACTTTCTCTATATCACTGCAACAAATTATTCTATTTACTTCATCTAATGGGGCAAAAATTGGCAGAAATAGTCTTATTACCTGCTTCCTTGTTAGTAGAATTGAAATAAGGGAGTACCATAGGTTAAAGTGATAGTCAAAAGCTGGTTGCTCTGCGACTGAAATTTCTTTGTTTGTATGGACACGAGTTCACAAAGTCCTGTATGAGAAAAGTATAAGTCTTTATAGCTGAAAAAAAAAACAAGGAATATCTCAAAAACAATCAAGTACACGAAAAATAATGTATATAACATATTGTGTGTCTTAAGGTGCTCTACATTTGTTGTGTGGTAAGTTTTTGTCCTTCTCTTAGGGTTTAGCAGTTATGTAAAATTCCGTAAAATTGGCCAAGAATAAAATAGTCTTCAGAGGCTATTCCCAGATAATTCAAAATATACATTTTATTTGTTATGTAAATATATTTAATATACGATATTTTAATCAAAATCGTTAGAGCCATTTTTTAGAAAATCAAAATTTTCGAAAAAAGTTCCATATAAGGGGTAGTTTGGAGTGGGAAAATTTTTCTCAAAATCTTCGTGTCGCATCCCTGGAAGATACTAAACTTAAATACCAAGTTTGGTATTTTACCGACTTTTCGTTTTTGAGTTATCGTGTTCACAGACACACGGACACACACACACACGGACCTTTTTCTGAAAATACTTTATTTGGTTACAGGGGACCCTAAAACATATTTCCGGTGAAATCTCGGTATCGAATTTTTTGTTGGAGTGCAATACATTCATTCTATGCACTATGTACATAGTGAGTATAGAGAAACTAAAAATGGATGGAGTATAGAAGCTTTTCACTGTTATGCACGTTCTTTTTTTTTTTCATTTCTAAATTGTAACCCTTCTGTTTTAGTGCATCGTAAATAAATAAGCAGCTACAGAAAGAAGGCTTAAAACTGGATACAACTATGCTAAATATAGATTACGTTACATTCCACTTGTGGCATTACGTATTCCTGCTTGCCTTTTAAGCAAATGGTTACAGATTGCATTTATAACAGGCAATTAAGAAGCAGAACCGCTCTTGAGACCATTAGCCTAAGTATCTAATCCACTTCAAAATGTTCTAAGATGAATAGGACGGATGCTAATATCGAGAAGGCCATATTTGCGAGAAGTAGTCGACGAGACTTTATTCCTTGCTGCCTACCAAGATTATTCTCTATATTTTTACTTCCTCTCGCAAGTATGCAGGAACATACAATGTACATAGTAGCTAGAGAAGGTATTGTATTCCAACCAAAATTTTGATGTCGAGGTTCATCGGAAAAATATGTTTTAAGGTCTCCTGAGTCCGAAAAAGACATGTTTAGAAAAAGGTCCATGTGTGATTCTGTGTTCATATCTGTGGACATCATCGCTCAAAACCGAAAAGACCGTTAAATACCAAACTCGGTATTTATGTTTAGTATCTTCCAAGGATGCGATTTTCAAGATTTTCAATAAAATATCCCCACCACAAACTACCTTTGCAAGGAAAAATCTTTCTCAAAATAGCTCTGACGATTTTGATTAAAAAACGATATATTAAAGATACTTGGATCATAAATAAAAGTTATATTTTAAATTTTCTGGGAATAGCCTCCGAAGAACACTTTTTGTGGATGAGTTTTGTGGAATTTTGCATAACTGTTAAACCGTAAGAGATAGACAAAACGTACTGCACAAAAGATATAGATCTCGATAAAACACATAATTTATGTCATCTACGTTTTTCTTGTATAGTTGACTGCCTTCGAGATATTCCTTGTTATTGGTTTCAGTTTTAAACTACCTAACTTTCCTCATGCAAATTGGTTCACATAGCGACCAGATTTTAAAATTTTGACTATCGCTTTAGCCTAATGTATTCCCTTATTTGCCTTCTACTCGCAAGGACGCAGGTAATAAGACCAAATTTGCTATTTATCTCGATTAGCACGATGTAAATAAAAAAAATATTTTTTTTATGATAAGTTTGGATATGCAACAGCTAGAGAAAATTTAAGTAAATGGAACACATCAGATGTTTCATTTTTTTTGGCTTACTCAGAGGCACCACAGATGTAAAAGCGCCGAATAAGAAAAAGTTTCCCGAATAACAGTCTTCCCTCCTTATCCTATGAGCACTTCAGAATTTGGAAATGGGTATTCTAATTCCGAATGAGTAGAGTTAAAACCTCCATTTCATTGGAGACTTCTAACAGCTATATAGTGATAGTTTCCACATATAAAATTCATTTAATACGTAGTATATAGTGGGCGTCCTTATTAACAAGCATATATTTCAATTGATCAGCGAGCTGACTTCTTACCCGGAGGTCCTGGGTTCGATTCCCGGCTGGGGCGGTGAATTTTTCTTTAACCAGCATTATTCCCTATCTCCCACAGAATCGGGAAGTATGTATGTGAGAGTAAATGTGTGTGTTTGAGGAAAATAAAACATAAGAACATACAGACAACGAGTTGTTTCTAATGCAAAGCCCCCAATATGGCCTTAGATGTTAAAGCGGCTATATAAATGAAAGGATACAAAAGATGTATTTCAATTAAAAGTATATATAAGGTATATGTATATGCACCTTTTAATTCGTCTATCTTAATTTGATTATCTAGTAAATATGTCAGGCGTTTCGTCTGGGACTGGCACTCGGGAGGTCGTGGGATCGGTTCCCGCGGCCGACCCCTCAGACCCATGGATTTTTTGGTTTTTTTTTTTCCGGGTCACAAGGCGAATGCTGGTGAGGATTCTTCATGCCCCCAAATTTCCTGTCTCTCCATTTCATCTCCATTTTATCCGTCTGTTCTTTCTTCAAGAGGACTGCGGTGGTGGAATATGATAGCACTTTGAAAACAACTCTCGGCGGCAGAATGGCACTGGGGGTCGTCGATATACTCAGGGGCTTTTATTCAGACCTGAGGCTCGGGCTCCTAGCGTTTACCGCATCCAGATGAAGAATTGCTTGGGAACTGTTAGGGACTCCCCATGATGGCTCCCTGTGACAGTCTAGTTCCGACTGCCCTCTGTAATTGCTCTCATCTCATCACCTCCTCCCGGGATCTGACGTACAAAAAGCCTATCGCCGGTTCACTACACTACACTATGCAAACTATATAGTAACCAATTAGCAGGCACATTTATGCTGATCATTCAATCTACAGTATCCCATTACCTATGGGACAATTCCTTAGCTGGCATGAAGTGGAACATTTACGAATTGTTTTGTTTTAAATTGTAGTGTTGATCCAGACCTGCAGTTTGGAGTTTTTCATAGCTGTAATAATAATGCTTCTGAAGCTCCTGAAGACACAAAGTTGTATTTTTGCTTTCTTTACCACATACAAAGTATAAATTAGGTAAATAAGGTACGGTATTCCTTTCAAAGATCCGATGTGCGACTTCACTTAAAGTAGATACACTTTTGTAGATATATTACATGTGCTTAGTGAGGTACGTAAAATCTCAAAGTGTTTAATTTTCAATGTTGCATAAAAACAAATTTAAGAGAGTTTCGAAGAAGTTAAATTTTGAACTAGTTCAAATACCAGCTGTAAGACACAACGTACAAACAAATTCACTGCCATAAGGTTTGAATTAGAGTAACGTGGTTTACCGATAACAATAAATTCAGTACTTAACGAACACCAAAGGATTAGAGTAATAATTCTGTCAGTTGCATGTAGTGAACATAAATACTAACAAGTGGGTCATTAAGTCAGTATATACGTGTATTAACTACACCATGGTGTGAGATTAATATACACTACTGGTCACGCAGCGCTTCTATTAATGACTAGGAAACTCAGCTTTATTTTGCAGTAGTTAATGACTTAGTGCCTTAAGGCACGGTGTTCATTCTTTTGAAATTGCAGGTTGTCTTCTCTTTAGGGATGAAGGGGTTAAATACTGGAAGACCCGTAGCTTCTGCGGAGATTCTTATCTTCCTTTCCTTCTTCCCACTCTCTTTCACTCTACCTCTTTTTACTTTCTCTATACGTACTATGTACATAGTATCTAGAGAAGGTATTGTATTGCACCCAAAATTTCGATACCGAGATTAACCGGTGTGTATGTGTGTGTGTGTGTGTGTGTGTGTGTGTGTGTGTGTGTGTGTGTGTGTCTGCGGGCAGCATAGCTCAAAAACCAAAAGTCCGTTAAATACCAAACTTGTGACTCAAACACATCTGGCTCGAGTTGCAAATCGCGACCTGGGAATCAGAAGGTCAGCGCATAATAAACTCAGCCAACTAGACAGACACGTTCTATGAGTTGATGATAATTACTAACTTAAAGCCAACTGCTTGAGAATTCCTTAGCCTGGTCATTTCGAACTCTTCCTCTTTCATATCTTAGAACATCAATATGCATTTATTCTTAAATCTTTTTGGATTAGACTCACAAACGGGCCCCTTCTTGCAACTGAAACAATAGAAGGGAAAGCCACTTATAAATTTCTCCTAATTTTGTGCCATTTTGAAAATATGTCCTTTCAGGCCAGTTAGCTGAAATTTACATACTTTTCTAAGGGTGCTATGCATATCTGACTCCACATACAATTTTAGCCAACTTTTTCTGCTATAAATAGCATTCAAAAAGGATATTGCTAATATATTTTCTGTGAACATGAGAAATCACATTTATTTTGAGGAATTGCTAAATAGGAACAAATTTAAAATGTTACGCTACCATTACAGATCCTCAACGTTTACTGGAATATTCTTATTAAATTACCTAATAAGATAAGTTTTATTATACTTATAAAACTGTGTAAAACTGATGATGTTCCTTCATAATAAAAATTACTTTTAAACAGTGTGTTTTAAATATCAATATACTCCCTACATTACTTGTACATCTTATTAATACTTATATATTATAATACTTCACTTCGGATTCAAAAAAGTTACGTATCTAAATGAGTTGGATAAGCTTTCGAAAAAAGTATAAATTTGCTGACTCATTACCAAAACAAATTGACCATCGCTGTGCTGGAGAACTGAAGCTTCTCGAAAAACCGAACATTTGTATTACAATCAAAAGACTTTCTCTGCTCGGTACAATTTATTTTTTAACTAATATGAAAATATTTTTTGGGAAAAGCTTACCATCCTGTCTGCTTTCTTTTAAGCATGATAAACGGTACTGCTTTCAGTACACATCATTTTGTTGCAGCTTCCAGGACACTAAAACAACAAATGATGTTTAAAAACAGTATCCTATATGCTAGCCTTTATTCCTGTTTCAAAATCTTTGCTTACGCTGATGTGAAACAAAAGATGAGACAAAATTTAAAAAATGTATATTCTGAAACACTGGAAAAATTTAACCAACTGCAGAAAATTCTCATAATCGCCCCAAATTATACAAGTTTTAATACAAATTGGATATTTCAAACACTCTAATCTTATTCAAATAATTTCTGAGTTCCAAGTGTACAAAATTCAATTATAATAAGGAAAACCTCATAGACTATTTGCAAACAATTTATTTTCAAAATAATATCTCAAACATATATTGATTAGAGTATTCTTTTTTCTGAAAAATTAAACAATAATCTCTTTGTGTAAAAATATTCTACAACGGGAGGGAGGTTATTCTTAAAAATCTTCGTCTATAGTCCTAATAGGATTTAAACTAAAATGTGAATGTTATTTAATCAAATTTTCAAATTTGATTTGTAGAAAACCATAACACACAAATCCACATACATTGAATATTCTTTTTCTTTCTTCTTCTAAAAATGATTCAGAGCAGTTCAACTTTGTGTTAAATACCATGCTTTCTCTGTCTTTCATACTTAAACGGTAGAGAAAGTGCAACATAATATTTTCAGGCAATTAAGTTAATCGCCGTTGTCTAACGCGGATGATTAATGTGGCAGAGAGTTAAAGCTGCGAAACAAGTGAGCTTTCACAATTCCAGGTATTACATAAGATAGAAGTAGATTTCATATACGATATTGCTTATTTAATAATTACAAAATAATTAGGTTGTCTTTACTTTGTCTACTACGTACAAAGTAGGAAGAGAAGGAATTGTATTCTCTCCAAAAATTTGATACAGGGAATTCGTTGGAATACCTATTTTGAGGCCTCGTGAATCCAGAAAAACATTTTAAAAAAAAATGTGAGTGTATTTGTATGTATGTGCAGCTATATCTGTGTGCGTGTCTGAGAACAGAATAATTCAATTACGAAATGTTGGCTACACACTAAAGTTAGTACTTAAGTTTAGTGCTTTCGAAATTAACTGAAGTAACCCAGTGATTTTTAATAAAATACAATACATCTAAGATATTTTTATGATAATTGAAATGTACATCTATATTTTTATGTCAACTACAGTTTTTTTTTTTTTTTTTTTTTTTTTTGGTGGAGAGGAGAAGTAAACTATTTCAGATATATTTCTGTTATTGGTTAATAGTTTGCTAAAATAATATATTTCATTGGTTAATGTCATATTATATATGTATACTAGCTGCACGCCCCGGCTTTGCACGGGTGGTGTACCTGATGAAAAACTGAGACAAAATCTTCCATTTACAATACGACCATGCAATGAAATAAAATTACAATTAAATAATTTTATAATACTTTATTGTAATCCCTTGTAATGTACCATTTTCCTTCCGGAGAACAAATAAATAACGCCGATGGTTTGCCGACTCTCGAGCTCGCAACATACAACTGCCCATTCAGAAAAGAAGCAATGCAAGGTACATTTCTAACCATCGACCTTGGGATTTATTGTCTTGCAAATGCAAGGCGCAAGGGAAACTGAACACGCTTAAATTCAAAAGGAAAGTCGGTTGGCATCAGTGGTATTCTTGGAATAAGCACATCCTCGCCTTTGAACTTTCCTGTGATAATAGTAGCTTAAATCACATTTATCGTAATCTTTTTAACAGCGAGTCTTATTCCGTTACATAATTTCGGCTGATCGAGATTGCGTAGCATAGTTATTACCGAGTCAACTTTGAGCTGTAAATTGTGTGGCGGAATCATGGGAAATCCAATGAATTTAGGAATTATGTTAGATAATTGACGACTTCATTTGGATTGGTAACGGATTCGATTGTCTTAAATGAATGCCTTTGTCCATAAATTTTACTGTGATTTTTTATATTCAAATCATCTACATTCTTATTAGTTTCTGTCAAAATAGCTCGTTTGCTCAACCAAGCATAGTTTTTGTAATTTACACCAATATTTGGGAACACTTTCGATATTAATTCTTCCTTTGTCGTTGTGAAGCGTTAGTGGAAAAGAGACGAGGCCAGTAGAAGTATCAACAGGAATTTTCCCATTGCCAATATCTAATAATGCCTTTGCATTTACAAAGCACAATGATCTGCGTAACGTAGCATATATTGTTGATATTGCGAAAGGGACGAAGTCAGCGCACCCGTAAGGTAGTGTGGAAAGGATGACATGTGCAGTTAACAGCGTGGGTAAGCAAGGGTGTCGTTGGCATAATAACAATAATGGAAGCGCTTTTACAGGGTGGAGGGTAAACGCTGAAATAGGTAATGAATTATTTCAAGGAGAAAGTCACAAAGTAACATTCATGCTTCTTCCGAATTTCTTTCTTTCCTTTACTCCTAAAGTTTTCCACTTTTTCTTTATTTTCTATGTCAAAATATCCATTTTAAGGCTAACAATGACATAGCTAAAGAGCAAGTAGATCTGGTTGGGCAAGCGATAAGTTTTTATTTGATGATAGCTTTGTGTATTAAATTTATCCATTTAACCCAAACTATTACATAATAAAATGTATTAAGAGCACCGCAATTACAGAGTGATGCTGACGGGGGTTCTGATGAAATCATCTTTAGCTAGCTCGTGTACCACATAACCTCAAATAACCAACATTTGCAATCGGAAGTTAACCTAAAATGGTTTACTATCCGGGTGCCGTCATTTCTCCACCATTTTCAGATTCCAAGAAGAGTTATTGTTTATGTGCATAGTTTATAACTTGTTCATTTTAAAGAAGTTCAACAAAAATATTTATTTCTTTGTTTAAAGGATGTGCTCAAGGAAAGAATTCTACATAAGAAACATATTTGATTTTCACTATTATCTTGCGTCATTAACTCCATAACCGGGTGCAATCCCTTAGCATTGAATGGTGAAGAAAATTTGAGGAGTACTACAGCCATCTAGCGGCAAATAAATAAGTACTTAACGAGGTGTTTGTCACCAGGAAAGCTTCTTTGCCTCTTTATTTTAAACGATAGGAGTAAGAGAAGGACAGATCATACATATAAATGTATTTGAATTCACTGCTGCGTTGGGTCATTGTCTCGATAAACTGGTGCGTTACTTTAACATTGAATGGGGAGAAAAAAGTACTACTACGATCATCTTTCGGCAAATAAATAAGTGCTTATTCTAGGTATTCGTCGCCAGGAAAGCTTCTTTGCTTCTTCATTTTAAAATAGGAGTAAGAAAAGGATATTTAATACGTAAAATGTATTTGAATTTCACTGCTGCGTTGCGTCATTATCTCGATAAACCGGTGCGTTGCCTTTACATTGGATAGGGAGGGGAAAGTATAGCAGAACTACGGCCATTTAGCAACAAATAATCGTGGTATTACTGCCATCTCGCGACTATTAACTGAAATGCGTTCCCTTGGCACTATTATTATTAATATTATGAGACTTTAAAACCTTTTCCGTACTATTTTTACTTTCCCTATACGTACTATGTACATGTATAGAGAAGGTATTGGACTCCACCCAAAAAGTCGATACCGAGATTTCACCGGAAATATATATTTTAGAGTCCCCTGTATCAAAAAAAAAAAACACATTTCAAAAAAAGATCCGTGTTTGTGTGTGTGTGTGTGTCTGTGTGTCTGTGAACACGATAACTCAAAAACGAAAAGTCGGTAAAATATCAAACTTGGTATTTATGTTTAGTAACTTTCAAGGATGCGACACGAAGATTTTGAGAAAAATCCCCCCAACCCCAACTATCATTTACATGGAAAATTTTGATCTTCTTAAAAATGGCTCTAATCATTTTGATTAAAATATCGTATATTAAATGCCTCTGAAAACTACTTTATTCTGGATGAAATTTACGGAATTTTGCATAGCTCCTTAACCTTAAGAGATAGATAAAAACTTACAACACAAAAAATGTAGAGCACGTTAAAACACACAATTCATGTTATATACATTTTTTTCATGGAGTTGATCGTTTTTTAGATATTCCTTGTTTTTGGTTTCAGCTTTAAAAAGCAAACTTTTCTCATACAGGAATTTGTCAATTTCTGTCCAGACAAACAAAGGAATTTCAGTCACATAGCAACCAGCTTTTGACTATCACTTTAATCTATGTTACTCCCTTATTTCACTTCTACTTTTAAGGAAGCAAGTTATGAGACTGCTAATTTTTTCTCGATTAGCATGAAGTAAATAGAAGCATAAGCTCTCAATAATTTGTTGCAGAAATATAGAGAAAGACATGTGAATGGAACGCACCAGATTTTTAAACATTTTCTGGTCCCCAAACGTTGTCGTGCCATTTAACGAACACAACAACAAAAGAATTGTTCAATATATATTGTTTTAGCAATGAAGTATGGAAAATATGCTGAATTACTTTCGCCGTCCTTGCTGCGTTGGCTTTCGTATTGTTCCTAGAGGATGTTGGGATTAGGCAGTTAAGGATTGCTAACTGGCGTGTGGGTTATATTATTATCTCTTTCTGCTTACCACGTTTCAAGTTAAAGCAAATACACAATAATTGAGTGTTCAAAAACGTATTTTTCTCAAATGAAAAGTTGCTATTCGTTTCCATTTTCTCTTCTTCTGGTTCATACAAGAACGGAATTTCAATAGCATACCTTATCGACCCGCACTTAAAATGTTTGACTACCCCTTAATTCTAGTTATTGCCCTATTCCCGTTGAACCTGAAAAAATATGTAATAAAACCATTTCTGTATTATTTTACAAACAATAAAATGTGAACTGAGGGAAAGCGAGAAAACAGAAAAAGTTTTAAATATTTAACATTTGCACTCATAATACATATGTAAATTATCCAGACTCCTTCTTTCTAACCTCCTGATATTTTCAGTAATCTTATGCTGCTTCCACTACATTTTGGTAATTTATTGCATCTTCATTTCATTTTGAAGAAACATAGAGAGACAAAAATGGCGTAAACTGATTATAGAATGAGATTAGTGAAACTAAATATGAATCTGAAAGCCTTGAAATATTTTAGAGGTTAAAATAAAAAATCTGAGCGTTACATACTCATAATTTTCAATATCCATTTTTCTAAAATTTTTGTAACAATGGCTTATTCTTCTATCTGCTACATGCTAATCAATATAAGGGTTTGTAAAAATGATTTTATTACACATTTCATTGTAGATACAAGGGGAATATAAGTACAGGGCAATAGTAAATCTTTTAAAAGCGGAACTCTATGTTATGGCTTTGATTTCCATTTCTCCCTGCATGAAAAGGAAGAAAGAGGGATAGTGCCTTATCACTTGGAACTTGGGTGGCCTAATAAATTGTTAGAATGAAGTGGCAGGAAGCGCAGGCACTTGTTCTGTCACTTCGGGCTCTGAGGACTGTTGTTTCTGTATGCTGTGTGCTGCTCGAGTATTCAACCCAGCCGAGCAGAGTTGGAACGCCTACTCAAAGCAATGACAAACAATATCTCCAAAGCCTTTATATGGTATAGATTGTGTTTTAACAAATCTATATGTTTGTGGGGTAAGATTTTGTCTTATTACTTATGGAATGAAGAGGACTTCATAAATTATTTCCACAAATTCAAGATTTAAATTCAATGTTTCATGTAAATGTCTTAAACATATTATTCTTTAATTAAAATCTTAATGCTATTCTTGAGAAAATAAAGAAAAAGAAAATCTTACTATGAAATAGGTACCTAGTTTAGGATGGGAATATTTTCTTAAAATCTTCGTGTCGCATCCTCGAAAGATAGTTAACTGAAATACAAAGTTTGATATTTAACCGATTTTTATTTTTAAGCTATGTTTCACAGACTCGCCCACACACTCTTAATGCATGCGCGTGCCTTATTATAACATACCTTTAATTTAGTGGACCTCAAAATGTATATTTTAAGCGAAACCCTAATATTGAATATTTAGCGACATGTAATGGTTCTTCTACTTTCCTATAGACCAGGCGACCAATTCGCTTGATTAAGCTTACTGCTGTGAAAAAATACATGACAGCAGAGATAAACTGTCTTGCTTGTACCGGGTGCCGAGTGCGAGTTTATGTTGGGAACAGAAAGTAATCCAACACGTAGGCCATTGACTACTATTCTTATGTCTGCTTGTCAGGGATTTTCTTATTTATAGAAAATGGCGGAGTAAGTGTTTAGTTTTGGGCAAAGTTCTGCTATTAGAAAATTAAATTTGCAGCTGAGTACGACAGTTACCAAAGAGAAGAACGTTTCTTCAAATTGTTTTCGATACCAACTAATCACCAAGTTACCTGCTCATATTCAGTACAATAAATTTAAAAGATTTTCTTTGCAAATTGATTCGCATACTGTTGGCATAGCCAAGTTAAGGAGCTTGTTGTTTTATTATGTTAATATTATAATGCTTGTCATAATTGTTTTACAATTATTTGTGTTATGACCACCAATTATCATCAGACCTATGAAAATACGTGAATGCTATAACCAAAATATAAATACTAGTGCAGGAGACATAATAAAGCAATTGTTCTACCAATCATGAACTTAAAATTTTGTAATAATCTATGAGAGGTGTATTGCGTATTTCAAACGCAAAATGTTGAACAGTGAGACTACTCTGAAGGAATCATCTATTCCCGCACAGTTGGTCACACAGTGCACAGTAAGTGATTTGTAGTAGGATCCAGCAAAGGTGGAGCTACTCTGCTTTACTCAAAGAGCAACAAAGAGAAAATAAAATCCCAGTTACTGTCTTCTTGAATATCGATTTGTGGCACACAACAGCTAATCAGAAATGATATTCTGAGCAATAGCCAACCCTACTTGGATGAAATTTGATGTTTTAATTAGTCTAAAACGGTATGATATAGTAAAACTGAAATTCACTTTGTATTCTCAACTTCCGCACCCTCATTAGTGAGAATGGGCTCCAAGAATACCCTGTGATATCCACACCTACTCGTAAACTGTATTTAAATTCAGTCATTACTCCATGTCCCAGCTAATTGCAGGGTGCTATCAACAGGTTCTGGTCACTTTACGATCCAAAGTGGTCATTTTGTTGAACGTGTTGAAGGGTTGTTGAAAGCTGTAAGTAAATTACACCATTCGCTATTCTATGAAAGAAAACCACATGGAGTGCGTGATTTTTCTTGAGAGATTCCGTTACGTCTGGCTCGTTGCAGACCCCCCTTTGTACCAGGTCATTAGGGTACATGTGGACTGTCGACATACAGTACAGCCTTAGCCAAAACTTACTGAAAATACGCAATGTACTTCTTTCGTGCTTTCGCCACTTGCGGTGTTTGCTCTAAGATATTCTGTTTGCGTCTTCATTCCTAGGCGAGTTTTTCGTTTTCCAGTAATATAAATAAATACAAACCACCGCCACCGCCGCCACCACTGCAACTATGTACAGCTTTAAGATACTTTTAAAATGATTAAGGATAGGCACAGACAGAGGTGTGAAAATTACAATACTTTTATGCAATGTTTGGATTATTTACTGTTTGAGATTTGCTAAAAAAACTGTTAAGCATTATCTATACTTTACAACTACAGAGTCACCTTTTATCTTGTACCACTAGCAAAATCTTATTCTTTTCTCTTTCAATGAAATAAATGTTGCAAATGTAAATTTAGGATAGCCATTTTTAGTCCTTCTTCCCGTTAGTATTATCTGGGAAAATTCAACATCAAATCGGGGGGGGGGGATACTAAATGTTAGTTCCCTGTTGTGTAAGTTTTATGTAAATGCTTGAGGCCATAGAATGGAAAAATAATATATATATATATATATATATATATATATAAAATATTATATTGTAATTATATTATTGTAAGAAAATAAATATACTCAATTACAAAAGGTGTTGATTTGAAACTAAACATTAGTTTACGTCGGTCATATCTGACGATGAATAAAAACGGTGAAATGATTCTTAAATGATCTCGAGCCCATGGAGTTTAAGTTACTCTACATTCATCTTTTCAGTATAAGGAAAACCCCCAAAAAACCTTATTCGGGCAATTCACTCAAAGCGAGATTCAAACTCATGACCTCTTGAATGACATGCTATCTCCACACTACCGATGCAGCTCATTTGTATAACTATTTTCAAGCTTAGAACTTACTGAAATTGTACCTTGAAAATTTACTTCGTTCTAATAATTTTCATACCTTGTATCATTTACAGTGGAACATCTTAATTCTGTCATGACTGCAGAGATACAAATTATAAAACGCGACCTATATAGATCACTTGTGTCTAAACCACCCAGAATAGTGAATGTAGTGAAGGAACACAAGAGGCTAAAGGCCTCAGGCACACATACAATAGAGACACACAGAAGTCCCAATCAGGTATATAACAGGGACGATAATTATGCACACAAGTGATAATTTTATGGAGTTGTAAAAATTATAGATTGAAATATATTTCTATGGGAAAACTAATTGCGAGTTCTGAGCTTTAAAATAATTTCCAAGAAACTGTCTTATCAAATTTTTGTCATTGTGAAAATGTATTTTACTCCAATAAAATCATTGAATTTTAGCTAAAAAAATTAAAGCCCGTTAAATACCAAACGTGGCATTTAAGTTTAATATCTTCCGAGGATGCGACACGAAGATTTTCAGAAAAATTCCCCCATACTAAACTACACTTTACATTGCAGAGTTTTGTAGTTTTCGATTTTCTAAAAAATAACAGGTAACTACTTTGATTAAAATGCCGCATATAAAATATTCACATGACAAATACAATGTATATCCTGCATTTATTGGGAATGACCTCTGAAGTCTTTTGTTTTATTAAATATTCATCTGCATGCCCCTTTACAATAATAACATTACATGCATTCAGACATTAGTACATACTATTAGCACATCAGCTTTACATCTTTTTCATTGTAATATAGTGATAATTATTACAATAAATAATATTACTATATAATAATATACACTTAAATTTTGTTTTAGAAATAAAGTCATTGCAGTCAAATGTCATTAAAATAATTTTATATTACTATATTTGACTGTTTAAATTATTTTTAGAATTACTCTGTGCTCAGAATTAGTACATATTAATTATACAATTTATTTAGATATCTGTGGATTTAATATATTTATGAAAACTTGGTAAATGCCAGAATATTAGTTGTTGATTACTGTCAGGCCAGGTATCTCCATTCTGGATAATTTCTTTGATTAATATGGCTCTCTGATGTTCTATGTTTATGCAGTCGTATATTAGATGGTTAACTGTCTGTTGGGCTCTGTTGCATTCGCACGTTGGGTCATCTATTATATGAAATCGATGTAAATAGGACTTAGTTTTCCCGTGCCCTGACAAAATGGCTGTAATTTCTGGAATTATTGGGAGATTAGTTTTAATCTTTCTTTAATTAGCGAAAAAAGGACTTATAACTGATCCTTTGTGGTACTATTCCATCTAATCTGCCATTCCTCGATACCTGCCCTTTGAATTTTCGATTTGATGGTGGATTTGGGAATTTTATTACATAGTATTTCCTCTCTTTTACTGGCTTCTTCAGCTAATCTATCAGCTAATTCGTTACCTACGATGCCAATATGGGCCTTCACCCAACTGAAGTGAATCGTCCAGTAACGTCATTGTAGCACCATACCAGCATTATGAATATTATTTATTAATGTATTGTGATTCTTGTTTTCTAGATATTCTTTTCTTGGAGTAAGCCTCTAAGCCATCACGGAAAAGCTGAAAGAAAACCTGAAAATGTTAGAAGGAATCTAACATTAAATGAATACAAAATATTTGTTTTTTTTTTTTAATTCAACATCTTTCTCATTTAAAAAACAAAAACTAGTGTTTGTTTTTGTTTTTTTTTAAAGAACAAGAACTAATGTCTATGGTCATACATGGTATCATTGTGGTCCTATTTTAAATCTTAAAGTGACATTAATTGAATGCCTTTAAAACAACTTGATAGCTACAGGCTATAGCTACATTCATGCTCCATTTCCTTGCACCTTACAAAATTACGAAGAATTTATCGTTGCAATCTGATTGGTTAAACCTGTTCATATAACTTGACTCGTCTCTTAACTGTCACATGCACTAGTCTCCTCTCACTGGCCGCTGTCATGGAAGACAAATTACATTTTTACTACGAGTTACTTATTCAACATTTCTTCTTCTTCCACATGGCTTAGACTAAATAATCCGTTCCGGAGAAGTAGTCTGTGGTGTCCATGTTTTACGAGGTCGGCCAATGTCTCTAATTCCTCTTAGATTTTATTGGAAGACCCTTCTTGGTATCCTTTCATCGCTCGTTCGCATTAAGTGTTCAGTCCATTTCTTGGTGTTTGTTTTAATTTTGTATGCTAACTTTTATATATATATATATATATATATATATATATATATATAATTCTTCTCTTATTTCCTTATTTCGTATTCATATTCCCCAAAAATAACATCTCTGCTGCTCATATTCTGCATTTTTCCTTTGATTTTATAATTCAGTTTTCACTTCCATACAACAAAGAAGGAACAGTCATTTTCTTATAAAGCTTACATTTTGTATCTTTTCTTGTTTTCCGGCCCAAAGTTCTTTTAACAGTCTCAGATATTGCTTGGAATGTTGATACTTTGTTTTCTATATCTTTATCCTTTCAATATAAAATATCGCTTCTTGAGTATTTAAAATGTGTTGCTCGTTTCACTATTTTATTCACCAATATTATTTCGGCTCTTATTCCATATTTACCCTTAAATGACACTGTTTTTATCTGTGTGTTGATATTTGCAGTTATATCTGTTGGCCACCATCTGAAACTTGTTGTCTATTATTTGGAGATCTCTTTCTGATTCTGATATAATTAGGACAACGTCCTCAAATAATAGGGCATTTATTCTATTTTTTTTTCGCTTAAAATTCCTTTCTCATTTAACAAATCTTTCCATTCATTTAGAATATCATCTATGTAAATATTGAATAAAACCGGTGATAAAGCACACCTTTGTCTCAATGCTTGATTTATTTTAAGAATGTTTTTATTTTTCTCGTTAACAAATGATCTATACAGACACTTGTTTCACAATACAAGCTCTTAACCATTTCGTTACCTGAATATGTATTATTTTTCATACTGTTCCATAAAATGTCACTAATTACTTTATCAAAAACTTTTTCTGGACCTATAAATAATAAGAGAGTCTACAAATTTTTGCCTTCTTTTTTCTATTATCTGGTTTATAGCAAATACTCTGCCTGTACAAGATCTCCATTCTGTTCTTCTACTAATAAGTTTTCAGCTATGTTTTGATTCTTCTTGGTTATTATTCTAGTATAGATTTTACATCCCATTACGCATACCCGAGACAGGACTCGATCCCTCGATTCTCCATTCGGGGGGGGGCATCATGACCGCGAGGACCGCACAACGTTTGAAAATTGCATATACAGGCAAAAACGCAAATCTGCAATATAAAAATGTCAATGATGATTGATTCATACAATCTGATATCTAAAGCTCTAGAAATTTATAGAAAGCATAGTAAAATACGAAATGTGTGAACCTGTAAAAAGAATTGGAGGGAGGACGAAATGCTCCAATAGAGTCCCCAGAGAAGGGGACTCCCAACCATGTAGGCCTTTGTAAGCTCTTTGTGACTACTTGACCATGGGAATAAGGGAAAAACTTAAATGCGACCAGATCTGCACGATGATACGCGCTAGCAATGATGGACTCCCTAACGATTCCAGAATGATACCTATTCTGACGCCAGTACAAGCTTGCCTGCGCCATTTTCATCTCATGAGTCCCAAGACGAACGTTGGTCCTTCCCGAAGAGGGAACCAGACAGTCAAGGAGAAAATATTTACACGCAAACTTTACCGTGCCGTTGCAACGCACCAATTGCCCTCGCCAGGTCCCATAACTCAAAAACATATGAGATGAGACAGATGAGGGAAAATGATAGAAACAAGAAATAATAGACCAAAAATTGGTGATAGAAGAGCAACTATCCGAGCATTTGGATACCTTTCAGGGGAAACCACGAAAAGACCACGCTCTCAGGCAATCGAACCTGAGACATATAGGATGCAAGTTTCACATGCTACACCACAGCCTCCCACTGAGTCTTAAATACAAAACCTCTCTTGATGATGGACGCAGTATTATCAAATCAGCCACAATTTATTTCATGACATGCAATGGCGAGATTTCAACGAATAGTCTTGTAAGCTATATTTCATAAACTACAACTGATGAAGTAAGAATTTCTAAAAAGCAGAATCTCAGTTCCAGAAATGATGCATTAACAATGCACCGGTTATTACTAGAAAATAAAACATTTTGTGTAAAATGATGAGCGTATGTCTAACTGGTTTTCGTTGTACTGCTCTAGGGTTTGATACGCTCTGTTTGCTTACTCTCCGCTTTCTCTTCACTTCGTATTCTGAGTAGAACATACTCCTGATTGGCATATTAATGCTTTATAAAGACGTTGCTTCAAGTGGTGTCGTCTTTAATCTTCTTCCTGAGCACTATCACTACCGTCGTTGTCCTCGTATCAACCGGTCAGCACGACCATTATCTTCCTCTTTCATCATCCTACTTACCATCATCCCCTCACCACTACTACCATTATGTTCTCATCATCATCCTCCTCATCACCACTACATCACCATTCCCTTTCATTATCACCACCGCTATCATCATCATCGCTTTTCATTAGCCTCGTCATCACTACCGCCACTATTAGTCATCATCTTTCATTATTTTCGTCATCACCTCATTACAGTCATCATACCTGTTCATTATCCTCACCATCACCATACCACTATCACTTCTCTTTTCATTATCCTTGTTAACGTGGCTACCGTCATCATCCCATTTCATTATCCTCATCAACATCCCTTTAGATCATCTTCGTCATTATCTCCTTTCATCACGTACTTCATGATCCCCTTTCATCGTCCTTATCATCACCACTATCATCACCACACTATCATCATCGTCTCCTTCCATCATTCTAATCACCAGCATCCCCTTTGATCCCCCTCACCATCACTTCTACCACTATCATTCCCTTACACCCTTATCATCACCATCTTTATCGCCCCTTTTCATCATCATCCTCTTTCGTCATCCTTACCATTGTTCCCTTCAATCATCTTTATCATTACCACTACCCCATCATCCCCTTTCATCATCTTTATCATCATCAATCACCACTTTCATCCCCTTTCATCATCAACACCACCACCACTACCACCATCATCCCCCTTCGTCAATTTATCATCATCACCGCTAACATTATCATTCGCTTTCATTATTCTCATCAACACCACCACCACTATTATTATGATTCCCGTTTCATCATACCCATTATCACCACTACAAACCTTCGGTTAGTGTGGAAGTAGCGTTACTGCCTCATATTCAAGAGGTCGCGAGTTCGAATCTCGCTTAGGGTGAGTTACCGGGATAAGATTTTTTCGGGTTGTTTTCTTTTCCTGAGAAGACGAATGTCAAGTAACTTATAGCTCCAAGGAGCTCCGAGATAATCTGAGGATCATTTTACCGATTTCATTCATCGTCCGATATGACCATCAGGTTAAAGGACGTTAAGCTACCAAAAAGCACCACTATCATCCGTTTTATCATATTCATCATCACCCTATCATCGCCTTTCATCATCCTCATCCACCACCACAACCAACATCAATCGTTTCATCATACTCAACAGCATCACCATTAACACTACAGTCATTAACCCTTTCAGCATCCAAAACACCGCCACCACTACCATCCCCAAACTTTTCACCACACTCATAATCACCATAACCAGCATTAACCGTTTTATCTTCCTCATTACCATCACCACCACCACCACCACCATCATCATCATCATCATCATCATCATCATCATCATCACCAACTACCATCATCAAATCTTTCATCCTACCCATCTTTAATACAACCACCACCAGCTCATCAACCCTTTCATCATCATCATCATCATCATCATCATCACCATCATTACCTCCAGAACTACCAACATAACCCTTTCATCATACTCCTCACCACCACCACCACCACCACCACCACCACCACCACCAGCACCACCAACACCACCACCACCACCACCACCACCACCATGACCACCACCATGACCACCACCACTACCAGCTTTACCACTTAGCGTAAATTTAAATAAATCTTCACATAGATAATATAATTTCACATTCCATTGAACGCACTAGATAGAAGGAGTAAGCCGAATCGCTGTCATGAATTTAAAAGAGTGGGCATGTGCTGATTTGTTTACATGGCAGAGAGAAAACAACCGAATTCCGAGAGCCCTTTAAGAACATGAACTGTTTAAATATTCAAATTGATAATGACGAATATCTTGTTGAGGCCAGAGAAAAATTCATTTGTCTTTAAACTGTACGTTTAGAGGTATATATTTTTATGTGGTGCGTTTATGTATCTTATAACTTACGCATTATTAAAATTATACAAATTTCCTCCGAATGAGAGTATTTCGCAGTCTATTCTCCAAAAAGCAATATATATTTTTTATCTATCATGTAAATAGTTTAAATAATAGTATTTTTGTCCAGCCATTTTAAAAAAAAATTACATGAGTTGCTTGTAGAATGGGATTTTCTTGAAAATGTTCCTGTCGATACTAAAGTTAATATTTGTGTGGTATTTATCAGACTTTTCGTTTTAGAGATATGCTGTTCAAAGACAGACAGACACTCATTCACTCACTCACTCACTCAGACACACAGACTTTCTAAAATTGCTTATGTAATCTCAAAACCTATTTCCGATGAAATTTTAACTCACAACTGCAACTTGCATTAGAGCACAGTATTGAGACCAATACGAAACAAGTGCAGGAAATGAAATGGCAGAACGCAAGTATGGTGGTATAATATTTACCCAGTGACGTATTGGCTACCATGCTCTCCCTTCAGCTCTGCTCCGAATTTTGTACCTGAGTAATATGTAGATACTTTTACTCAGACGAGTCGACTTGGAAGAGGATTTAGGATACTCGAGCAATGAAGTTGAACGGGGAAGCAGTCTAAAACTTCATTTTTTAGCTAGCACACTCACGAAGTGTAATTTGATTCACTCTGGGAAACATATATCCCACCATGTCTTAATCTTTTTAAAAACGGTGAATTTTCCTTTATGCCACATTTGAAGATACGTGTATATGAGACAATTTTAACTCAATCTTATGAGTATTACAAGCTTTTATGAATTTGATGTTGAGGGAAAACACTTAAGCGTCAAATGTTCACTGATTATACTTATTTCAGAAGCTGATTTGAGTAATTTTTTCACCACTAAACAGTTTATTTTCTCCTATTAATGATAGGTTTCCAGAGGATCTACGCAACGTTAATTGCAGCTAAAATTATACCTATGCATATTCAATTAGAGAAACAATATTTGATGTTCATTTCACATTGTTTTCTCTACCCATTATCGTTTATTTGCGAGTATTCAATATAAAAATACTTTATTTTTCCACCTACTTCATTTTAGTTGATGCTATAAACTTTGCAGAAATACCTACATTACAAATTTAATTTAAATATTTAAATATAGCCAGTTATAATTAATAAATTTGCTGCCCAAAAATGGTGGTAAAAGAGATAAAAAGAATTATATAGCTATTGTTTATATGATGTAGGCAGAAATGCTCGTACACAAAATGTCCATTTTTTACGTAAAATGACATAATAAAATACTTCGATTAAGTCAAGTATACGTGCTGTTACGTACATTATTTTACAAATAACATGTATTACATTTATTTATATGTCCTTTTACATGTCAAATTCTTGTTACACTTAAATATAGACAAGAATTAGCTAAATATGTACATAATAAGAGAGCCATGAAAACAAATATAACAGAATTATGTTTTACATACAGGACATTTGAGAGAGGTAAAAATTACAGAAAGTAGGTTATGACAACAAAAAAGTATTAAATAACGATAAGCCATGATCATGCCAGGATTGTGAAATAGCTTTAATTAACAATCTTATTTTTTTTAATTTGCTTTTAAATAGAATTAAGGTGAAATCCATAGCTAGGTATTTGTTTGTTGCCATAGCAATGTGTAAAAATACAATAGGGAAACAATTCTCCAATTTGAAGTAGATGAAAATATTTAACACCTCAGAATACTGATAACTTCGGTTAGACGAGACGTTTACACTTCGAAACAAGAACTGGTGATCAGAGTAGACAAACTCAAGTTCTTTTCTTAATCTTGAAGTCAACATATATGGTATACTAATGTTTTAATGAAACTAGCTCCATGGTAGTTGGAATATTATCCAACAATGTAATGCAGTAATTATTAGGACCTAAAAATGTGAATTTCAATTTAACAAGTACTAGCAAAATGAATTTCCCTTCTGATTTTCTGTTTCTTCAACTCTCGTTTAGAAGATCTTTCTTTTCTTCCAGAAGGAAACGAATCGTAAATGCTAAGCACTTCCAGTATACTAGGTCGCAAATCCCAAATACTTTGAAGGTTTTTCGGAATCCTATTAATCAAAGGAGACAGTTTAATGCGTGCGGGTATCAGCATGGAGAAGCAAATTTCAGCAATTCGAGTCCCTACCAATGCACTATATGATTCACTAAATGTTTTAGCATTTACTCTATTTTATCTATATATTAATATTTTATCTCAATTTTCCTTGGAAAATACGTTATACAGAACAGCACGCAAATGTAATAAATGAACTATTAATTTTATGTAAATTTAGATGCAATATGTTTAAGACATATATTTTATGTTCCCCAAAAATGAGTAACGCCTATAAATTAACCTACAATAACAACAAACAATACCAGGATTAGTAACTTGTACAATCTTGTTAAATACTGAACTTGAAATATTGAGTTGTTTTTATATTCTAAAATTAGACATGTGTATATACATAAATAATTCCCTGTTCATTTTTCTAAAAGTATTCCATGAATTCGAGTTTATATATCAACATCTTTTTAATTGAGATAAATTTTCGTTCAACATTTAGATATTTCGTAATAAGTATAGATGAAAAAATTAAATGTATAGTTATTTATTTATTTATGGATACTCTTTAACTGCAATGGGTAACGCGATGGTCAGAACTTTAAAAAGCGCGTTGCTATGATAACTGAAATTACATACCTTTTACTGATCATTAGAAAAACTAATAGCAACGTGGACTAGAAAATTGTATCATAATCTTTAAAATTCAAAATAACCAAAGAAAACCAAAGAATCAATTTCCATGTAAAGGGTAGTTTGAAGTAAGGGATATTCAAATTCGTCGTGATGCATTTTTGGAAGATACATAAATACCAAGCTTAACACCGACATTTCTATTTCTATTTGCTCTACACGTACAATGTATATAGTGCATAGACGAAGTATTGAATTCCACCCAGAAACTAATATTCGATACTGATATTTTCTGGAAATGCATGTTTTGAGAGCGCTGAATTCGAAAAGAGCATTTTTAGAAAATGTCCGCGCGTGTGTCTGTGTTTGTATGCAGCGTATCAGGTATTGAAAAGTCCGTTAATACCAAAATTAGAATTTAAGCACATTATCTTCTAAGAATACAGGCACGAAGGTTTTCAAGAAAATCCCTCACCCCAAATACCGTTTACATGATAAAGTATCGAATATTTTGATATTCTCAAAAATGACACTAACAATTTGATTAAAATACCGTATATTAAAGATATTTACATAGCAAATAAACTATATATCTTGAATTTTCTGTGAGTATCCTCTGAAGACCTCTTCATTCTGCATTACTTTTTCATAACTCGTAAATCGTAAAACATATACAAAATTTACCAACACAAAAAATGTAGATTTCCTTAAAATACATAATTTATGTGATATACATTGGAATAGTCATTTAATTTTTTTTTCACATACGTGAACTTGCCAACTCCTGACAAAGAAACTAATTTCAGTCACATAGCACGACAGGAAGTAATAAGACCATTTCTGCTAATATATATTTTGATTGGCATTAAGTAAATAGAAGAATAAGCTTTTTAAGAATAATTTGTTATAGAGACGTAGAGAAAGTCATGTGAATGGAACACATCAGATTTTTGTATTCACAAACATAGACCAGACAGATACACGGACTGTTTTCTAAAAATGTTTTTCTTTTTCGTTCAAGTAGTCTCGAAAGATATATTTTCAGTGAAATTTGGATATCAAAAGTAATACTCTTCTTACATTTTCACTCCTTATTGAACCTTCCTGACCCCGAAACAGTGGAGCATCCCAAGTTTGCGCATCACTGCAAACAAACAACAAAATGACTGTTCTCTCTTATGCTCGTAAAAACATATGAAAGTTAAAACCGTGCTTCTTTCTTTTATACCTAAAAACTACCTGAAGCGGATGACTGACCAGAAAATCCGAAACACTGCACTTGCTCTTTTGAAGCTTCCGTCAGAATTTCGAAGTTCCGACCACGGTGGGGTGGGTAGGAATCTGGAGTAAGAAGAAGAGAATAGAAAGAAAGGCAAGGTCGCTCGCATCCCGCTGCGATGATGCACTCTCAGCAGTCCACTGAGCTTGCAACCTGCTGCTGCAAGACCGCTCTTCAGTTGGTGACTGGCCTTCCGTCAGGCTAGACGTGGTGAAACATAATCCCAACAGATTCCCGCCAGACACGTGCTGCAGCAGCATTTCGGTAGAGAGTGTTTTGTTTTTGCGAGCATTGCTGATTCACCAAGTGCTGTGATATCGTATTGCACCACGTGTGTTTGGTTATTGTGCGCGAACTTTTAGTGAGAGTGCGGAATTTTTGTGCGAGTGACTTACAGAGAATATTTACCTTTTCTCAGGTAATTTTCCTGTGCTATTAATAACACGACCCAGTGAAACGTGCAGTTGCAAGAGAGAACATTAGTGAAGAGAAGGTATGATTCTCAACTTCTTGTACATTGTTTCATACTTTCTAATCCATAATAGAGACAGTGTAGCACTCAATCCGAAAGCTAAATATCAAGATTTCGAGGGAAAATATTCTGAGGCTACCAGAATCAAATTAAACATCTAATGTGTTTCTATTCACTTTCTCTACATCTCTGTAACAAATTATAGTTAAAAACGTATTCTTCTATCTACTTCATAACAATCGAGATAAACATTAGCATTACTTGCTTCCTTGTAACTAGAAGGGAAATAAGGGAATACACTAGGATAGAGCGATAGTCAAATCTTTTGCAAGTAGCTTACTCTGTGATAGAAATTCGTCTCTTTGTATGGCCAGGATTTTACAAATTCCCATATCAGTATGAGTATTTTTAAGCTGAAACCAATACCAAGGAACACCTCAGAAACGGTTACCTCTACAAATAAACGTATATTTCATGAATTGTGTATTTTAAAGATATTAAACGTTTTGTGTTATAAGTTTTTGTCTATCTCTTACGTTTACCAGTTATACAAAATTTAGCAAAATTCATCTTGAATAAAGAGGCCTTCAGAGGCTGTTCTCAGAAAGTTCCAGATATACATTTTACTTGTCTTGTAAATGTCTTTGGTATACGATATTTCAAACAAAATCGTTGGAGCCATTTTTGAGAAAGTCAAAACATTCGAAAAAATTTACATGTTAAGGGTAGTTTGAATGGAGGGGGGGGGTAAAAATCTTCATATCGCATCTTTGGGAAATACAAAACTTAAATACCAAGGCTTTTCGTTTTTGAGCTATGCTGTTCAGACACACACGACACTTACTGATGTAAAAATGATTTTTTTTCCTTCCTTTTATTATTTTTTTTTTTTGATTCAGAGGTTATCACCACGTATGTTTTTGCTGAAATCTCAGTATCGAATTTTGGTTGGAATACAATAGCTTCTCTATATACTAATCAGTACCTACATAGTATGTGTAGAAAAAGTAAAGGAGACACATTATTTATCAAAGGCCAGTGCGTGTGAGTAGAATTGTATGAAAAAATGTCAACAAAATGTACTTCTTGAATATATCGCAAAGTGCTGTTAGATACCGTTCATTTTTATGAAAGTTCATTAAAACTACAACAGGATAAAGGACAATACAAAATAAACTTCGTAAAATAGTACTTGAAGTATTCACTGTTGTATGAAAATTAAACTTTCTGAAAATGTTCCCAGTTTTTGTTAGTCATCTGCATATAACAAATTATGTGTTGCCTAGCTAATGAAGTTATATTTAAAGAACAAAAATGTAATTCCTATGAAATAGCAAACGAAGCTAAAAAGACCAACGTCATGTAATTTGCGATTTAAGATTTTTATATCAAAGTTAACCTAGAACTTATTTCCTAGGTTATTGAAGAGTATATCTTCAGGGATTTGGGAACTCTTGTGTTTCATTCCAAGTTGTTGGTAAATGCCCACCTTTAAATAAAGCAACCAAAGTAGCATTAAATCGATATAATCACTTAATGTAGTTTTCGTGACTGTGTACTAAAAAATGTTTCATTTCGTTATTTTACTTTGTCCCATTATGCATTTAAAACTGTAAAAATCAGTTCAAGTGCATTCCATTTCATTTCTAAGGTGTAACATATATTACTTACCATAAGCTTCCAGAAAGATGTTGTGGAGAACGTACTATGAAAGGTTTTAAGGCTAGAAATATTTTCGCGCCATAATGTCAAGTTGCATAATTATAAGGTCGGTTAGACACAGAGAAGTTAGGGAAAAAAAAAAAAACAAATTCTGTGTTACATTCGCATGACTTTCTCTACCCTTTATTGTTTATTAATGATTATATAAACTGTGCTCAGGAAAGCTTAATTTTCTTGCTACTTCATTCTAACTGTGATAAACCTCTGCAGAAATAGCTACATTACACATTTTGTTATAGATAAAAGAAGAATTGCGATAGTCAAATGTTTAAGAACTGGTGCTATAATTATGCTAACCTTAAAATTCTATACTCTTTCCATGCAATCGCAAGAAACAACTGAAAATCGTGAGCACTTTAAAAGAATGGAAAGCATTGGACGATTCCAACAATTAATCTCAAAAATGGCTAATGTTACAAAAAATGTTATTTGGAGTGAATTCTGTGATATGCAGAGAAGGTATTGTATTACATCAAAAATTCTATATCGAGATTTCCCGGAAATACATGTTTTAATGTTCTCTGAATTAAAAATTTTAGGAAAAGTGTCCGTGTGTGTATGTATATCTGTGAACAATATAACTCGAAAACAAAAGTCGGTTAAATGCCAAATATAGCATTTAGGTTCGGTATCTTCCAAGAATGCGACACGAAAATTTTCAGTAAAATTACCCAACCCAACTACCCTGTACATGACACATTTTTCAAAACTTTTGATTTTCTCAAAAATTGCTCTAACAATTTTTATTAAAGTAGCATATGCTTAAGACATTTTTACGACAAACGAAATGTATACCCAGGATTTCCTGTCAAAACCCTCGGAAGACCTGTAATGTGGAACAATTCAATTGAAATTCCCTCTGTCTCTTCCTAAAATTGGCGTCCCGAGTTCGAAAGCATACCCGCCACTGAATGAGACGTGTCCGACGCACAAGTGAAGAAATCGGTCGGAAAAGTGCAGGAAATAGGCAGTGGAATGAGACAAGGGCACCTTCAGTTCACTGGCATGATGGAGCCGTTTTTTCTGAGTGATTAAGAGATAGGGCAACACATTATGATAAGCGTGATTATACCAAAATCTAACGCGAAGTAGGAAACAAATTTGAAACACTTGAGGAAATAGTTTTATTACAAAGAACACGCTTTCTGAACTTCATTTCAAGATTTAGCAGATACAATATTTCTGGCATTTCCGTAAATAAATATCGCTTCACTAACTGATAATTATAAATAGTATTCCACTACGATAGAATCTAAATAAGGAACACGTGAAACAAGTATAAAATCTAAAGAAATCTGTTCATAGACATAGCAAACAATTATGTTATAATATCCATGATGGATTCTTTTTTTTTTTTTTTTTTTTAGCTTAACGTTCTTTAACCTGGTTGGTCATATCGGACAATGAATGAAATTGGTGAAATGATGCTCAAATGATCTCGGGGTCCACGAAGCTTAAAGTTACTCGACATTTGTTTTCTCAGGTTAAGGGAAAAACCCGAAAAAAAACTTATCTGGGTAACTCACCCTAAGCGAGATTCGAACTCACGACCTTTTTGAATGTGAGGCATACACGCTACCACCACACTACCCAGGTGGGCTGATGGATTCTTGTTAAGTAGGTATGAACAGTTAAGATTCCTTGATGTGGACACAACGAAAGTTCAGAATGATATGAAATGTCGGATTTCTCTCATTTAAAAATCGTAACCAATACATGAGTTCGAAATACTTTTCCTGTCTGAGCTGTAAGCAATACCTGAATGTTCTTCTAGCCACACAAGTTGAGTATGTATCTTGGAATATTTATATTTATTTTAGTAGTTAGAGAAAATATTGCATTCCCCCAAAAAACTGAGATTTCATCGGGAATTCACGTTGTTAAGCTCCCCAAATCCCACAATAACATTTCTAGTCCGTGCGCACGTGTATCTATGTATACAGAATATAATTATAAATTGAAGTGTCCCATGAATAACAAACTTTATACCTATACCTAGTAGCATTAACTCAATAGCGCACAGGACTCTCTCCCCTCTCCGCTCGCTTGTAAAAACATTATACTAGAAGTTAACTTAACCTAAAGTCATGTACAAAGACTATCCATAACTTATGTTTAAGCTTGTCTGTAATATTTCAGTAGTCCGCCTAAAATAATAGGGATCTCCACATAAATTACCGTTAATTATATACAAAATTAGTTAAAACATTTCTAGAAAATAACTGTATTCAATTACTGACAAAGTTCCAACTGGTTGACCCCGGTAGAACTCCACCTGTTGTTCAAGGGGTACTGGGTTCGATTCCCAGTTGGTGGTGGGATTATTCCCTCCTCCCCTCGGTCTGGAAGTATGAATGAGAATGTGAATGTGTGCGTGTAATGACAATGTCTTAAAGATTAACACCAACAATACACGAGTGTACATTGTTGCCGTGAGCATTGTTCTAAAGGGGGGAAAAAAGGCCTTCGATATAACTTAGATATTATGGGCTGCATATTCCATTCACATAACTTTCCATACCTGTTTCACAAACAAATCTTCTTAAAATAAACTATACTTTTACCTAAGTCACGCTAAATATTAGGAGAATTGGTCTTATTACTTGCTTCATTGTAAGTAGATAGGAAATAAGGGAATATATTAGGCTAAAGCGATGGTCATATCTTTTAAAAGCTGGTTGCTATGTGAAACAATTGAAGCTATATTATCTCGTTTGAGAAAAGTTAATTAGTTTAAAATTGAAACCAATAACAATGCATATCTCGAAAACGGTCATCTCTACAAGAAAAACCTATATGATATAAATTGTATATTTTAACGAATTCTATATTTTTTGTGTAGTAAGTTATTGTCTCTCTCTTACGTTTAACCATTATGCAAAGTTCTGGAAAACTCAACCAGAATAAAGAGCTGTTTAGAAGCTACACCCAAAAAATTCAAAATATACGTTTTATTTGTGGTGTAAATGTCTTTAATATACGGTATTTTAATCAAAATCGTTAGTTCCGCTTTTGAGAAAATCAAAATTTGGTAAGCGGGTTGGGGGTTTTCTTAAAAGTTTTCGTGTTAAATACCAAGTTAAGTATTTAACCTACTTTTCGTTGTCGTCCTCCATGGTGTAATCATTACCATGCTAACTTCATATACCCAAGGTCGCGGGTTCAAACCCGGTGGAGGACGATGGATTTTTTCGGGTCTAATAATCCTTAGCATGACTTCCTTCGGAAGGGAAGTAGAGCCGTTGGTCCCGTGTCGTAGATTTACGGCACATAAAAGAACCTCAAGCCTGATAGAGAGGCCTCTGGCAAGCGGTCTTTCACACCCAATTTATAATGGGACGCTGAGGACCACAGTAGTTAAAGAGCGTCCATAAATAACACGCCATTTCCATTACTTTTCGTTGTTGAACTATGCTGTCCACAGACACACACACACGCAGACCTTCTTCTAAAATTACTTTTTTCGGACTCAGGAAATCTCAAAACATATATTTCCAGTGAAATCTTGGTATCGAATTTTGGGTGGAATACAATAACTTCTCTATCCACTATGTACATTGTAATACGGGCTATGGAAAGTAAAAATAATGAACTTCCTATATGAAGCGAGAATATTATGATGCACCGAGCTCACAAAAATAAACAACAATAGTAATAATTTCGCCCGAAAATGTTCTTGTCCTGGATTCTCGTTGTCTATTAGGGCTCTGTTTAGGAAACACAAGTCAAACTCACTAGTAAAACGATAAGAATAATTGGCTATCAGCTTCGACCGGAAATTCTAATGAAAGTTACATGGCTTTTTGCACGAATTTAAAGGGCCATAAACTGTTGGGTCTGTCGGATTATCTTTACGATACTCCGTGATACGTATTTAAAATTGATCTGGAAAAGAAGCATCCGCTTGAATCTCTCAGGAAAATGAATGCAAACGTTAAAGGAAAACCTAGTAATTCTTATTCAGAATCCTGAGTAATTATATAACTTTAAAGACAACGTGTGCAAATTACTCATGTCATTTTATCGTAGTTAATGTTGCTTAGTCAGATGACTCATAAGTGAACTTTGTGCTGTAGGTACATACAGTGAAGAATCGCGAATATCTACCAAACTAATATCGAGAAACAGGGAACGATGAAAGTTTATCTGAGCTCTTTTAAATAGGTACGCTCGCTACTGCTGAGATATTATTTGTCAGGATCATATTAGTTCTAACAGTATGCCGGAATTTCGTTCTGCAGGACAGGGGTACAATAAAAAACCATAAGTTTCCACTCCAAACATTATGTTAGTGGGTGGAGTGAGGATCTCTTGATTTGTAATTTTGTAGCTGGATATATTGTTATTCATTCTATTATTTTTGTTATTCCTACGTATAAGTAGGGGAAATGTTGCATTTCAACCATCAATTTGAAACTGAGATTTCCGCGGAAATATGTTTTGAGACCCTCCGAATTCCCACCAAAAAATTATTTTTAGAAAATGGCGGGCGAGTGTGTATGTGTTTGATCAGTATAATTCATTAATGAAAATTCGTTTAAATACCAAACTTGATATTTACGCTCAGCATGTTTCAAAGTTGCGCCACGAAATTTCAAAATAATCGTTTTTTTTTCTTTTCTTCAAAATTGAACTTTTTTTTTTAAATGGCTCTACAATTACATAAAAATTTCATATATAACTTTAAATATTAGTTTGTCTTATCTTCTAATCAACCTAATTAGGTAAATAAATTTCATAATAACCAAAAATTGCGTATTAACTCAAATAATTACTGTCATTAAACCCTTTAGGGTCTTTTCCTTCCTTAATAATTTTTAAGTATGTTATTGGTTTAGTTCAATTTAAAGTGAATTGGCTATTGATAATGCAACTTTAATTATATTTTTACTTTCTCTATCATGTATGTGCAGTGTAAGTACACAGTAAATAGAGAAGGTATTGTTTCCCCATCCAAAAGTTATACCGAGATTTCACTGGAAATACTTGTTCTGAGACTCCCTGAATAAAAATAAAATATTTTTAAAAAAAATCAGCACCAAACTTGGTATTTAAGTTCAATATCTTCAAAGGATGTGACAAGTTAGATTTTCAGGAAAATTTCCCGAACCCAAACTACCCTTTACATAGAACAAATTTCGAAATATTCAATTTACTAAAAATGTGATTAAAATGATATATTAAAATGTTTACAGTGCAAATAAAATGTATATCCTGAATTTCTTGTGAATAGCTCCTGAGGTCTTTGCCATTCTGGATGACTTTTGCATAAGAGATGCACAAAAGCTTACTACACAAGAAATATAGATCACGTTAATACTCAGATATGCCACATAGTGTGTGGTATTTTTTAAAGCTCTTAACCATTTCCGAGATATTCCCTCTTATTGGTTTCAATTTTAAAATACCTACAACTTTTCTCAAACACAGAGTCCTCCGTTTCATATTTCTATTTTTATTTTCTCTACACGTACTATGTACATAGTGTATAGAGAAGCTATTGCATTCCACCCAAAAATTCGATACCGAGATTTCACCGGAAATACATGTTTTGGGTCCCCCTGAATCAAAAAAAGCATTTTTGGAAAAGGTCTGTGTGTGCGCGCGTGTGTATGTGTGTAGGTGTGTCTGTGTACAACAAAGCTCAAAAACGCAAAGTCCGTTGAATACCAAACTTGGTACTTAAGTTTAGTATCTTCCAGGGATGCGACACGAAGATCTTGAAGAAAATCTCCCCACCCCCAACTACCCTTGGAACATTTTTCGAACACTTTGATTTTCTCAAAAATGCCTCTAACGATTTTGATTAAAATATTGTATATTAAAGATATTTACCTGACAAATAAGATGTATATCTTGAATTTTCTGGGAATAGCCACTGAAGACTACTTTGGTATTCTGGATGAATTTTACGGAATTTTGCATAACTGCTAAACCGTAAGAGATTGACAAAAGCTTAACACACAAAAAACGAAGACCACGTTAAAACACTTAATCTATGTTAGATACATATTTTTTGTAGGGTTGATCGTTTTTGAGATATTCCTTATTTCTGGTTTCAGCTTTGAAAAACTTTTCTCATACAGGAATTGGTCAACTCCTGTCCATACAAACAAAGGAACTTCAGTCACATGGCAACCAGCTTTTGACTATTACATTGACCTATGATACTCCCTTATTTCTTCGCTTCTACTTACAAGGAAACAAGTAATAAGACTATTTCTGCCAATTTCTTCTCGATTAGCATGAAGTAAAGAGAAGTATAAGCTTTTTAACAATAATTTGTTGCAGAGATGTAGAAAAAGTCATGTGAATGGAACACATCAGATTTTTTTACTGTCGCTTTGGCCTAGTGTACTCCCTTATTTCCCGTCTACTAACAAGGGAAAAGTATGTTTATCTCCATTGGCATGATGTGGATAAAAGAATAATCTTCTGTTAGAATAGATTGTTTTACAGAACAGATGGAAAAAGTCATGTGAATGGAACATGTGCTATTTTTTCAGATTTCATTACATTTGTCCATGTATTATTGCAGCGGCAGTAATAGCTCAATAATTTTAGAATATAAACTATATTGAAAGAACAAAAGAAAATATTAGAGGATAAATTCACTCATTTTTGAACAATGAACTCTTAAGTGTGTGTAAATTTGTGGATAAATGATACCATTTCCAAATTACGTTATGACAAGGAATGTACTTATGGTAATTGTAATTATAAATATGAAAAAATCTTATATGTTTCACTCACATTACTTTCTCTGTCTGTTCTGCAAACACATTATTTCGCAAAATATTATTTTATGTACATCATTGGTAATCGAGGTAAATATTAGCACAAATTGTATTATTACTTGTTTCCTTCTAAATATGAAGGAATCATCCTACGTGGTCTAAAGAGTAACATGCTAGCCTTTGGTTCTTAAGGATTTTTCGGGTATAAAAATCCACAGCATGCTTCCTTAGAAATGGAAGTAAAGCCTTTGGTTTGGTGTCATAGATTTTCTCACGTAAAAGAGCCTCACTTTTGATAAAGAGGCCTCTGAGCGAAATGAAGCGATCCTTCTTGCCCAATAAATAATGGAACGCTAAGAACCATAGCAGGTAAATAACACTCAATTTCAGAAAGCAGAAGGGAATACACTTGGCTAAAGCGATATTTTTAAACCTGACTTTGGGAGCAATTGAAATTCAATTATATTTGTATGGCCAGAAGAAAATTAAAAGAGATGAAACGAAAAATGACTTCTCATTATAAAAGTTTAACTTCTTTAAAATTAAAATAAATAACAAGGAATTCTCTGAAACGGCTATATAAGTATATATATATATATATATATATATATAAAGCATGTTTTAACGAGATCTACATTTCTTGTGTAATATGTTTCCTCTGAAAATTCAAGATATATATTTTGTCACGCAAATATCTTTAATATACACTTTTAATCAAAATCGTTACAGCCATTTTGAGAAAAATAGAATTTAAAAAAAAAAAATGTAAAGGATAATTGGGCTGTTGGAATTTTCTTGAAAATCTACGTGTCGCATCCTTGGAACTTATATACCAAGTTTAGTATTTAACGGTGTTTTCGTCTTTGAGTTATGCTGTCCACAGATATGCAAACACACACACTCTTTGTCTTGTAAAACGGCTCCTTTTTTAACTAAGGGGTTCTCAAAACATGTATTTCACGTGAAATCTCACTATCGAAGCTTAGGATGGAGTACAATATACGTTCTCTAGCTGCTATGTACATTGTACATATGTGAAATTGAAAGTAAAAAGTGAGGCGAAAGCAAAGATATATCGTGCTGAATTGGCCACAGTCTAAAAAAAAAAACCTATACTATTTATAGGAAAATAATTTTTAGACTGTAATGTTATTGAAATGGTTACCTTCCTTTAATGATGTTTGTAGGTCACATGATTTGTGTACACTCTGGAAGGAGGGATATGTGTCTTTAGGAGACAGAATTTGTATTGGCTGTACCTTAGACGACCATAAGAACACAGTTTTTAACGCGTATGGATTCCTGGACATTTTACAAGACTATCAATTATCATTGTGTACTACACGGACGCTTGTTCTTGGTCGTTAGTTTTACAGGATAGCGAGGGCCGGGGGGAAGAAAATAGAACTCGCCCATCTGTCTTACTACGGTGTTGTCGAGGTCCTCAGCCATTATGACGGAAAACTTATCTATTTAGTGCGAACTAGCTGAATTATTAAACGAACCACAACGAAGGTGCATGTGTATGATGTCTGAGATCCGCAGACAGAATGAAACATCACTGAAGCAACTAGATAACAGAGTGTACTTCACGTCTCAATGAATTCGCTCTGCCCTGCTTCCAAAATTGCGTGAAACCTACCGAAGCCTAGGGAGCCGAACGCCCAAGAAAAAGTGTGCGCACTGTAACTGCGTAGTGGCATATACAGAATAGGCATCAGGACAAATAAATAAATAAAATCCGAATATGCTATTTATTTAGGCATGAGGGCAATCAATAAAACAAGGAGAATACGTGCCTCTCTGACCGCCATTTGGCGTGGAATACCATGCTTGTTTTGCTACAAGTCAAGTCAAGTGTTGTACCGCTTTGCGCGTTAATAATAATAATAATAATAATTTATTCGCTTTAATTTAAAGTATTTTGTTTATATGAAGAATATATTTCATGCAGTAAAAGTTATTTCGGTCCCCTACTGTGTTAAGAAAATTATAATCTTCAAGTTGAAAATAGAGCCTTTATCTTGTGCACGTAAAATTCTTTTACCTTTTCGTGATGAACATAATGCATTATTTCTTTTTAACAATAAATAGGTAACAATAGCCACGTTACTATTTAACTTTAAACCTCATTTTAAAAGCATATGCGCAGCATAACCAGTGTTTTGGTTTTAAAAACAATAACTATAGTAAGTAAGTTCCATTATTTTTTAAGCTTTAAACATTTTAAATAATATATATACATTAAATACCACAAAACAGATCTAAACTGCCTCAACGTTTTGTACAATTAGATTTATTTCGGATGCATAATGAAACAATAAGGAACTAGAGCCTTAAAAAAAAATATATATATATCTGTTGTTATTTTCAAAAAAATTAAGTAAGTACTTTTAAAGTTCTATAAGATCATCAAAATCTGTTTTATGCGTCCGATTACAGTAACGTTTGATATTGAGGCGTTTTAGAATATGTGTATATTAAGCAGCAGTTTTCTTGTTTTTCTAAGAGATAAGAAATTATCTCTGTCACTGTTTCTGAAATTGGCGTCCCGAGCTGGAAGCGAAATCCGTCAATAAATAAGGCGTGTCAAGGCATAAAAAAAGCAAAGAAAAGATGAATGAAACAGTCGATGAACAGGAAATGGACAGTGGAGTGAGGTAAAAACGCCTTTCAGTGTAGGGGTACTTTGGAGCCGTTTTTTCTCATGTCTGATTTTTTTTTTTTTTAAATGAAATACAGTGCCGGAGTCTGATCAGGACTCCGGCACTGTAGACACTACTTTTATTTACCTTTTACTTTTTACTTTGTTTTGCCGTATTATTACTGTTTTCTTACTTTTACAACACACACATATACACAAACATATAACCATGCCCAAGGCGGGACTCGAACCCACGATCCCCAGCGCTACGAAGCACCAAAGCGGGACGCCTTGGCGAGCGCGGCCAAGGGGACCGGCACTGATTCAGAAAAATAAGCTATATTCAGCCATAAGATTATAAAAAGTCAGGGCTAAGTTTCATTGGTCCTTTAATGGAAGATTAAAATCCCTATTCCCATCAATGTTAAAGTTGAAAAAAAAAACAAAAAAAAACATAACCCCTTATCTCAAAGTATTTAAAGAATAAGACCAACATTTTACAAATTTAAATGAATACCTCCTAAGTTTGGTAATCCTTATGCAATTCCTTATCCTGATTTGATATCCAATAAATTTGTTGATTAAGGAAGATAGGATTGGATAGGTAGAGTCAGACGGAAGGTAGATAGGTAGTCTGCCGGTATGTTGCCATGGTAGTTCAGTGGTTAGAATAAATCAGTTAGGAAGAGCGGGAGAACCGTGACGTTTTACGGCCTGACTCTACTTATCCAACTCCTGTCCTACACATGGTTGTGTGAAAAAACAAATAAAATAACACTAAATTACCTAATGGTTGGCTAAATTATGAAGCCTGTGGCTTAAAGTACTTCCTACATTGTAAGTCCCTATTGGGGGTGTCATCTCAAAAATAATTTGAGATCACCTTGTGGTTTACCAGGAAACATGTCAGTTAGTTCAGAAATTTAATGATCTGCCTCCATGTTTCCATGGTAGCTCAGTGGTTAGAACAGTCGTCTAGAGACCAGGAGATCTGTAGTTCAAATCCCGGCTATGGCGTTGCATTTTTCAGTCTGACTCTTAGCTATTCAACTCCTGTCTTACACAACAATTAAATTAACAAAGGAATGCTTTTTCCGCCTTACCATTCTCTAATTAAAATTGATCAGTAATTATTTTTAAAGCATAGTCAATCATCTTATTAACACCAAAATAGTTCCATAACTGCTTAAAGTTGTGTTTATCATACTATTTAATTCAGCTAACTCCAACAGTTTCCGAGTAAACGGCTCATTTATGCCAGAAAATGTAATTCAGCATACCATAACATATTCAGCATAAAAATGGAAGAAAAAGTCACTTATATTTACAAAATCGAAAACTCATGATTAAATCTTTAGAAGAGCGTACTGAACGATAGTAGCAATTTTATAGAACAATATCTCACCTACTCCAATTTTTTTTCAATAATCATTGAACATTACAAATGAGCATCAGATTATTCAGTAATATTCCTTTCACAAATTAGTCCGCTGTTACAGGCGAGTCCTGCAATTAAGACTTCCAAACCTGCCTTTGTCACAAGTTAAAATCAAGTCTAATGGTTTAGTTCTTTTCAGTCGTCGAACCTCACACTACTTTAGCACTTACACATTTCTATGCTCATAATGTAGGACCCTTTAAAAGTGTTTATTTACATTCTTTTTTGTTTCTTCTGTCTCTCTCTCTCTACATCAACATGACATATTCTCTAGCACGTGTGTACACAATGTACACAGTAGATAGAGAAGAATATGTATTCTACCAAAATATTCGATGAAGAAATTTGACCTGAAATATATGTTTTGAGATCCCCTAGACCTAAAAAGCATTTTTAGGAGCAGGTTCCTGTGTGTGTGTGTTTGTGGGTCTGTGGAGTCTATATTAGAATATTTACACGACAAATAAAATATAGGTATATATTGAAATTTCTAGGAATATCCTGCGAAGGGCTCTTCATTTAAAAGAATACTTTTTTTTTATGGTAGCTTAACGTCCTTTATCCTGCTTGGCCATATTGGACGATGAATGAAGTCGGAGATATGATGCTCAAATGATCTTGGGGTCTATGGCGCTTCAAGTTACTCAACATTTAATTTCTCACAATAAGGGAAAACCCCGAAAAATATCCTAAGCAAGATTCGAACTCGCGACCTCTTGAATGTGAGGCAGAGACGCTACTCCCACACTACCGAGGCGGGCGAAAGGTATTTTATATAACTGTTAAACTTAAACTGTTAATCAATAGATAGTACTCCATAAAGTGCAGAAAGCTTTAAAATGCATTATTCATTCCAACTTTATTTTTCACCACAAGACATCGAGGTATACGTAATTTTGCTATTGGTTTTCCCTTTGTATTTTTACGAAATATGTAATGTAGCTTTTTCTGTAAAGTTTATCTCGATTACAATTAAGCGTAGAAAGAATAATACACTTTTGTAAGAATAATTTGAATGTCCACTTATACATTTTTTAGGGCAAAGAAAAGTGAATGTAGCAGATTGTATTTTTTATTTCGGCGAATTTTTTCGCTCAAGCAATTGGCTGAAATGTAGTGTAAATTTGAATCCATCGACTCTCATTATAAGACACATGAGTCAAGAAGCGAAGTAGTTGACCGGTTAAATCGCTTCGTATGTGCCCTAATTTTCTCTTTCAAGAAACAATATTAGACACCGTTTGCCTTTGATTTATATCCACCCTGTTTTTCCTCGACATAAAAGGCAATAATTTTGCAGCCTTAGGTGCTGCAATAACCCGTTCATAAAAAATCTGAAAGCGTGAAAGGAGAACCAGATCACTGTATTAAATCTTGGGTCCAAGTTTCCGTGCTATTTTTCAAATTTGCTAAGTGAGCTGTTAAAGACGCTTATTGAAAATATACATAAGAATGTATATTGTTTGATTTAAGTGTTTTTTTTTTCAACAGAAGCCGTGTGTAAAAAAAAAAAAAAAAAAAAAAAGAGGGGAAAAAAGAAAGAAAAAAGGGGCAAACCAATCCTAACTGAGCATAATTGTTGGCTATACTATGAATCCTGGAACGTACGGCATTGTAAGTTGTCACGGGATATGTTATCTCAAAATAATTTGAGATCACCTTGTGGTTTACCGGGAAATATGCGAGTCAGTTGAGGAATTCAATGCAATGCCGGCATAATGCCATGGTAGCTCAGTGGTAGAGCAAGTAGGCTAGAGACTAGGAGATCCGTGGTTCAAATCCAGCCTATGGAATTAAATGTTTAAGTATGCCTCTGCCTATCGAACTTATAATTTTGTTTACATTATGTTTTTTTATTATTTTCTCTTCTAAGTATCTATTACGTGGAAGTATTGCATTACATCAAAAAATGCAATGAAGTACTTGCATCTGAAATACATGTTTTAAGGCCCATAATTAAAACGTTTAATCTGATGTATTCCATTCATGTGATTTTCTCTAGCTATTCCACAAACTTATCTTACAAAATATTGTTCTTTTATCTATGTCATGCTAATCAGGATAAATAGAACCAGAATTGGTCTTATTACTGCTCCGTAAACGTGGCCGCGCCGTGGCGGCTCGGATTCGATCCCAAGCGACCGCACAATGCTGTGGACAAAGCGGAACAGGGAGAGTTTTCTCCGAGTTCTCCGGTTTCCCACGCCATCACTTTCCACCGGTGCTTCATTTTTTATTCTATTTATCACAGTGCAGTGCCATAGTAAAAGTGGGCGTTAAATACTTATCAATTCCTTATAAGTAGAATGGATAAAGCGAATTCACTAGGCTAAAACGATAGTCAAATCTTTTAAAAGCCAGTGGCTAAGTGAAACAAGATTTTCTACAAAATCCCCCCCACGCCAGATTACCCTTTACATGGGAAAAAATTCGAAAATTTTGATTTTTTTAAAAATTGCTCTAAAGATTTTGATTAACAAATTTAAATGCCAAATAAAATGTATGTAAATGTATTTCTTGAATTTCCTGAGAATGGCCTCTAAAGACCTCTTTATTCTGGATGATTTTTACTAAATTTTGCATAAGTGGTAAACCGTTAGAGATAAAAAAAATAGTACACAAAAATGTAGTTCACGACAAAACACACAGTTTATGTCATATACATTTTTTCGGGGAGTTCGCCGTTTTCGAGGTATCCCTTGTTATTGATTTTAGTTTTAAAATACTTCAACTTTTCTGACACGGGAACATGTAGTTGCTTGGCCACGCAAACTAACGAATTTCAATCCCATAGCAATCATATTTTAAAACATTTGACTGTCGGTTTAGCTTAGTGTATTCCCTTATTTCCCTTCTATTTATAAGGAACTAAGTAATAAGACCATTTCTGCTAATGTTTTAGCATAAAACAGAAGAATAGATCAGATTTTATTAGCATGTCTTTAATACAGAATTCAACCTGCACTTACACATTCCTAAAAGCGACACATGTAAATGGTGTGATATTTATAAAATTAAAATATCTAACCTTGATTTATGCCAAGACTTAAGAAAATACTAGACCAAGATCATGAACTTCATCTGAGGAAGGCTGAGTTAGCCAGAAGTTGTATGAAAAATGAGCTGACATTGCCAAAAACAACCAAGACTATGACGCAAGCAGCATAGATTTGCAAAAAGCCCTACCCTTCCCAGTTTTATCGGCTTTTGATGCCTACTACAAAAGAAACCTTTATTCCTACAATACTAAGGTACATAATTTGGAAAAGAATGTCAGTTTTTTCTACAAATGAAATGAAAGAACAGTTGGAAGAAGCTCACAAGGAATTCCTCCATGCCTGCTAAAGCACTTAAAAGTTTATGCTAATAATAAAAAAATCTTATGTATTTCATTCACATGACTTTCTCTACAACCCAGCAACAAATTATTATTAAAAAGCTTATGCTTTTATTTACTTCATGCTAATCGAGAAAAAATAGCAAAAATAGTCTTATTACTTGCTTCCTTGAAAGTAGAAGCGAAATAAGGTTAAAGTGATTGTCAAAAGCTGATTGCTATGTGACTGAAGTTCCTTTGTTTGTATGGACAGGAGTTGACAAATTCCTCTATGGGAACAGTGTAAGTTTTTCAAAGCTGAAAACAAAAACAAGGGATATCTAAAAAACAATCAACTCCACGAAAAAAAAAATATATATGATATAAATTGTGCGTTTTAATGTGCTCAAATTTTTTGTGTGGTAAGTTTTTGTCCATGTCTTACGGTTTAGAGTTATGGAAAATTTTGTAAAATTCATCCAGAATAAATTAGTCTTCAGAGACTATTCCCAGAAAATTCAAGTTATACATTTTATTTGTCAGGTAAATATCTCTAATATACGATATTTTAATCAAAATCGTAGAGTCATTTTTGAGAAAATCAAAATTTTCAAAAAAAGTTCCATGTAAAGGGTAGTTGGGGGGATTTTCTTGAAAATCTTCTTGTCGCATCCCTGGAAGATACCGAACTTAAATCCCAAGTTTGGTATTTAACGGTCTTTTTGAGCTATGCTGTCCACAGACACACAGAAACGCATATACACACACACACACGCACACGCACACACATGGATATTTTTCCAAAAATGCTTTTTTTGATTCAGGGGGACCCAAAACAAGTGTTTCCAGTGAAAGTCTTATTACTTTGTTCCTTATAAGTAGAAGGGAAATAAGGAATACACTAGACTAGACTAAACCGACAGTCAAATGTTTTAAAATGTGGTTGCCAAGTTCCTGTATGAGAAAAGAAAGTTTTTTAAAGTTGAAACCAAAACCAAGAAATATCTCAAAAACGACCAACTCCAGGAAAATGTACCAGACATAAACTGTGTGTTTTAAGGAGCTAAATATTTTTTGTGTGGTTAGTTATTGCCCATCTCTTCCTGAATAAAGAGGTCTTTAAAGGCTATCAGAAAATTCAAGGCACACATTTTATTTACATGTAAATATTTAAAAGATTTAAATCAAAATCATTTGAGCCATTTTTGAGAAATTCAACATGTTCGAAATGTTTTCCATGTAAAGGGTAGTTGGGGGGCGGTTGAAAATATTCGTGTTGCATCCTTGGGAGATATTGAATTTGAATATCAAGTTTGGTATTTAATGGGCTTTCCTTTTTTGACCTTTGCTGCCCACAGACACACAGAAAACATACACACACGGACCTTTTCTAAAAATCTGATGTGTTCCATTTACATGACTTTCTCTATATCTCTGTAACAAATTAGTGCTAAAAAACTTATTCTTCTATCTACTTCATTATAATCGAGATTAGCAGAACGTTAGCAGAAATTGTCCTTATTACTTGGTCCCTAATGCGTTTTATTCACATAATGTCCTCCAGCTGTTCGGTAAACAAGCCTTTCATTCTAAACATTCAACATTCCTCTGTTATCTACATCATGCTAACCAATATAAACATAAGCAGAATTGGTTTTATTACTAGCGTCCTTGTAAGTAAAAAGGAAAAAGAAAATGAACAGGCTAAAGCGATAGCCTCGCTATGTGAAGCAGTTGAATTTCCAATCTTTTGGATAGGTAGAATCAGACTGAAATATTTAATGGCATCTCCCGGTCTCTAGCCGGTTGCTCTACCACTGAGCTACCATAGCAACATGCCGGCATGCATAGAATTTCTCAACTGACTCATGTTTCATGGTAAACCATAAGGTGAGATGACAACCTCAATGGCGACTTACAATGTTGTAAGTACCTTAAGTCCCAGGATTCATAGTATAGCCGACTATAATGGTCCATTGGTATTGATTTAATTGTTTTTTCCACACAAGTCGTGTGTAGGACAGGAGTTGGATAGGTAGGGTCAGACTGAAACATTCAGTCCTGTCCTAAACACGACTTGTGTGAAAATACAATTAAATCAATTCTAATCTTTTACTTGCCAGGAGCAAACAACGAGAAATAAGAAAAAAATATCTTCCCATTTGAGAAAAGTTTTAAATTGCTTAAAATTGAAACCAATAATCCGGAAGATCTAAAAAACGGCTATATATGACTTAAATTGTGTGTTTAATGAGGTCTACATTTTTAGTGTGGTAAGTTTTTCTATATCTCTTACAGTTTGCCAGTTATATAAAAGTCACCAGGATGAAGAGGTCATCAGAGGCTATTCCCAGAAAATTCATACATAAGGTATTTTAATCAAAATTGTTCGACTCATTTTTGAGAAAATCTAAATTTTCGAAAATTGTTACATGAAAAGGGTAACTTGTGGTTTGGGGATTTTCTTGAAAATCTTCGTGTCGCATCCTCGGAAAATACCAAACTTATAAACGAAATTTGGTATTTAACGGTCTTTTCGTTTTTGAACTATGCTGTCCAGACACAAACACACACACGCCCGCGCACACACACACACAATCAATGAAACTTTTTCTAAAAATCCTTTTTTGGATTCAAATGGTCCCAAAACATGTATTTCTGTTGAAATCTCGGTATGTATTTCTGGGTGCATTACAATACCGTCTTTGTTCACTGTGTACATGGTACGTGTAGAGATAGTAAAAATGCTTTTTTTTCTTTTATTCAGGAGGTCCCAAAATATGTATTTTCAATCATATCTCGGTATCGAATTTTGAGTGCAATACAATACCTTCTGTATACGTTATGTATATAGTACGTGAAGAGAAAATAAAATGTATGACTATTTATAGCGATACATGCGGAGGGCAAAATCGGAATATTAATATATGTTTAGCATTAATTAGTTTCATTTAGAGTTCTGAGGCTAACATTGAATTCATAGATCAAAAGTGTTTGGTTGCAGGCCATTCATTCATTTTTGCCCAATTATTAAGATTTTGAGAGTGTAGAGTTAGGAGCAAAAGGAAAAGGAGCAGGACAAATATTGAAAAACATCGCGGTAATTGGTTGAGAATGCAAGAACAGAATACAAAAAATCTGATGTGTTCCATTCACATGACTTTCTAATAAGTTATTGTTAAAAACTTTTGTTTTTATATACTTCATGCTAATCGAGATAAACGTAAGCAAAAATCCTGTCTGGTAAGCACAAAGGAAATGAGAGAATGCATTAGGCATTTAGCTGGTTGTCATGTGGATGAATTCCGTTTCTTTGCATTATCAGGAGTTGACAAATTCCCGTATGTAATAATTTTAAGTATTTTATAGCTGAAACCAATAACAAGGAATATCTCAAAAATAATGAACTCTACGAAAAAAATTTATATATATATATATTGTTTCAGCGAGATCTACATTTTTATGGAGTAAGTTTCTTGTCTTAGAACTTACGGTTTCCTAGCTATGCAAAATCCAGTCAAATTCATCCAGAATAAAGATTTATTTAGAGGTTATTCCCAGAAAATTCAAGATATGCACTTTATTTGTCGTGTATATATTTTTTGTATACAGCATTTTAATAAAAATCGTTAAAGCCATTTTTGAGAAAATCAAAATTTTCATTTTTTTTTCTATTTACAGGATAGTTTGGGGTGGGGGAGTTTCCCCAAAATCGTTGAATCGCATTTTTGGAAGATACTAAACCTCTATATCAACTTTTCGTTTTTGAGGTATCCTGTTCACAGACACACGGACACAATGACACATGGACACACATTGGACCTTTTTCTAGAAATAGTTTTTTGGATTCAGGGGACTCTAAAGCGTTTATTTCCGGTGCAATCGCGGTATTTAATATTTAGGTGAAATGCAATACCTTCTCTACACACTATTATATAGCACGTGTAGAGAAAGTAAGAAGGACGTCCTTATGAAATAAGAAATATTACAGGATATGCTAGAGTTTGATGTGTTAAATATAGAGCGGAAAACTAGAAAAGAACGGTCATAGCTGTATAGAATCTGCCACACATTGATTAGACTATCCAAACAAGAGACCTGTTGGGCAGTTGAAAAAAAAATTCTCATGTGTACCATTCACATGACTTTCTCTATATCCCTGCAACAAAATATTCTTAAAAAGCTTATACTTCTATTTACTTTATGCTAATCAGAAAAAATGAGCAGAAATAGTCTTATTACTTGCTTCCTTGTAAGTAGAAGCGAAATAAGGGACTACCATACGTTAAAATGATAGTCAAAAGCTGATTTCTATGTCAATGAAGTTCCTTTGTTTATATGGATGGGAGTTGACAAGTTCCTATATGAGGAAAGTATAAGTTTTTCATAGCAGAAAAATAAGGGTTGTCTCACAAACGACGAACTCACGAAAGAAATGTATATAACATAAATTGTGTTTTAACGTGCTCTACATTTTTTGTGTAGTAAGTTTTTGTCCATCTCTTACGGTTTAGCAGTTATTCAAAATTCAGTAACATTCATCCAGAATAAACTACTCTTCAGAGGCTATTCCCAGAAAATTCAAGATATCCATTTTATTTGTCAGGTAAATATCTTTGATATACGAAATTTTAATCAAAATCGTTAGAGCCATTTTTGAGAAAATCAAAATTTTTGAAAAAAGTTCCATGTAATGGGTAGTTGGGGGTGGGGGGATTTTTCTCAAAATGTTCGTGTCGCATCCCTGGAAAATAGTAAACTTAAATACCAAGTTAGGTATTTTACCGAGTTATCGTGTTCACAGTCACACGGACACACACACACACACACACACACACACACACACACACACACACACACACACACACATGGACCTTTTTGTGAAAATGCTTTTTTTGGATATTGGGGACCCTAAAACATATATTTCCGGTGAAATCTCGGTATCGAATTTTTGGGTGGAGTGCAATACCTTCTCTATACACTATATACATAGTGCGTATAGAGAAAGTAAAAAACAAAAACAAAACAAAAAGAATATGAATGATCTGTTACCATTTATTCTCCCACTGCATCATGCATCCTTCTTGGTTCTAATTACCACTAATGGTGTTGAATATATTGGACCTTTGACATTCCATGAAGAGGAAAGTGATGAACCTACAATTGATGAGGAGAATGATGGCGAACCACATGACGTAATTCAGTAATGGAGATCTTATAGAAAACCCAACAAGAACAAATAATATGTGCTTTTTCCATCCTGCTCAATGTAAACACATTATAATATTCTCTCTATGTTTATACTTGAATATTAAGACTGAAGCCAAAATGAAAAGTCTGATGGTTCCATTCACATGACTTTCTCTACATCTCCGTTACAAATTATTGTTAAAAAGCTTATTCTTCTATCTACTTAATGATTATCAAGATAAGCATTATTAGAAATTGTCCTTATTAATTGGTTCCTTATAGGTAGAAGGAAAATAAGAACATACATAGGCCTAAGCGATAATCTCGTCCTTTAAAAGCCGGTCGCAATGTGAAACAATTGAAAGTCCGATTTCTTTGCTTGCCAGGAATAAACAAACGAGAAACGAAAAGAAAGACGTTTTCACGTTTGAGAAAAATCAAGTGGCTAAAACTGAAAAAACTAAAATTAACTCAAAAAAATGTATATGACATAAATTGTGTGTTTGAAAGAGATTATATTTTTTGTGCAGTAAGTTTTTGTATATCTCTTACGGTTTTCCAGTTATACAAAACTCATCCAGAATGAAGAGGTCTTCAGAGGCTATTCCCAGAAAATTCAGATATACATTTCGTTTGTCATTATATCTTAAACATAAGGTATTTTAATTCAAATCGTTAGAGCCAGTTTTGAGAAAATCAACATTTTTCAAAAATTTCCATGTACGGCGTAGTTTGGAAGCGGAAATTTACTTGAAATTTACTATGTACATTACAAACACGGGGATAGAGAAAGTAAAAATGTGTCTTCTAGACGTACTATGTACATAATGTATAGAGAAGGTATCGTATTGTACTAAAAAATTTGATACCGAGATTTCACCGGACATACATGTTTTAGTACCACCTGAATCCAAAAAAAGCATTTCAGAAAAAATGTCCGTGTCTCTCTGTCTGTGGACAGAATAGCTCAAAAACGAAAAGACGGTTAAATACCAAACTTGGTATTTAAGTTTGGTATCTTGCAAGGATGCGACACGAAGATTTTCAAGAAAATTCTGCCACCTTTACTACCCTTTACATGGAAAATGTTTAGAAAATTTTGTTTTTCTTAAAAATGGCTGTAACCATTTTGATTGAAATAGCACGTACGTATTAAAGCCATTTCCATCATTAATAAAATTTATATCTTAAATGTTATGGGACTATCTTCTAAGGACCTATTTATTCTCGATTAATTTTGCTGAATTTTGCATAACTAGTAAACCGTAAGAGACTGACAAGAACTTACTACACAAAAATCTAGATCTCGTTAAAATACACAATTTATGTCCTATACATTTTTTCGTGGAGTATACCGTTTTCGAGATATTTCTTGTTATTAGTTTTACTTGTAAAAGCACTTATACTTTTATCAGACAGAGTCCGTCTGTTTGTTTTTTTGTTGTTTTTTTTTTGTTTTGTTTTGTTCTACTCTTGACCAAGCAAAGACGCGATTTGCAATAACAATCGCAAAACGACAATTTTTAAAACATTTTACTGTCACTTCAGCATAGCGCATTCCTTTAGTCCCCTTCTACTTACAAGGAACTAAGTAATAAGAACATTCTACTAATATTGATTCGATAAGCATGGTGTTGAAAGATCTTTTGTAAGAAGTTTGTTTGATTAATTTTTTTGGCTTAGATTTTTAGTCTTTTTTTTTTATATATTTGACAGTACAATCCACTGAAATGTGCAGTAGAAGGAGAAATCGTACTTAAGTTTGTGTTATGTAAAAAAAATATTTTTTCCTGATTTAGGTCCGTATAATTTACTTTACCTTGCACTGTTTAGGACGAAAGTGACTTAAGGTACGTAAGCCCTATTTTTGTATGCTACAAGAAAAAAACACTAAATTCGTATTTATCAGTGCGGTTAATCACCTACACATCGACAGTAATTCGATTTTAGGATTTCAGCATCTTTGTGTTTGATTTTTCCCTAACAATTGTATCAAACCATTACAGTTCTCAACGAAGCCACGAAGTGACTTATGCCACTTTCATTCTCACCAGCTCATATGCATTTTATGGAAAAAACACGCTGTTCAAGCGTGTTTTTGGCAGGCATTTCCGGGCTAATAAAAGAAGAATATTCCTAAGGGAATTATACACAACACACGTATTGCGAAACACTTCCCAACACGAAGACAAAGCTAATAAGCATACCTTTGACACCTCCTGCGCAGCTTCTGCGCATTGGCATGATACCGCAGTCATTGCCGTCGTTACCGATCCACATATAAAGCGGTTGTCGCCTTGGCACAAAACGAAGGCTCGGTGTATAATAAAATATTATTATGAATGAATGAATAAGTGTATTTATTAACATAGCAATATCATACATAGAATTTCAACAGTCGCACGGGTCCACAGACCGTACGTGCTTTTGTAATACACATTACAAGCAATATTAAAACAACAACCACAACAAAGAATTAAAAGAGTAAACACGAAAATAAAAAGACAAAGGAAATACACAGTCAAAAGGAATATTAAACAACAATAGAAATTAAGAGTGAATCCGAAAATAAAGATACAAAGATATTCAAATATAGCAATTTAAATTTACAGCACAGAGTACACCTTCATAAATGCACCCTCTTATAACAGATAATCACACTTAAAAGACATATATACACATAATATATACAACCTTAGCACAACAGTGACCAAAGTATGACATAATATATATGTATGTAGAACATTGTAGTCACTTTTGTTTAGTTGATCTTATCCCCCCCCCCTTCTCTATTGGCAGCCTCCTCAGATCTCAGCTGTCTTGCCGTAAGTATACATTTACCTAGCCCGTCCATGTTTTCCGTGCCTGCCAGTAGCGTCCAACATGCTTCTATCCCTACATTCGCAGTGGTAAAAAATCGCGGCAAATATTTTTCCCGCCAATCCTCCGTACCCCTACATCTTGCCAAGATGTGAGTCCACGACTCTTCCTCCTTGGAAATGGGACAGATTCTCGTACCATTCTCGTCAGAAATTTTCGTGCTCCTCCATGCTCCTAGTCTAATCCACGCGAGCCCCTCTCTAATGAGTTTGGTACCTGTTTTGATGTATTGCTCCATACCCCACTCCGATTTCAGCCCAGACTGTACTTCTAATGACACCTTCTCTGTGCATTGCGCAATCATTTGCTGTCTGTCAATATCACAGAGACGTTTCTTAATTTTTCTCCAATTACTTCGCCTGTTTTCCTGTCCCGCCATCCAAATGTCTCCCATCCCAATGGTTTCCTAACCTTTCTTTAATTTTGATGCCCACGTCAAATTACCTTCCATTCGCAACTGTTCACGGTAGCAGACTGCCATAATTAGAGATTGGTTTCCGTGAACGATTCTCATCCAATATTTAACTGCTCTGATTTTGCACTCTATCGTTTCACTATGTACCCCGAATTCCCTCATTATTCCGCAGTTTGCCGTACCCCTCCCTACACCCAGAATTCCTTTCAAAAATTGGGTCCTCACTTGATCCAGATTCCCTGTTTGTTCCCACCCCCATATATCTCCTCCGTATGTCATCGTGGATCTAACTGTCGCTCCGTATACAGTTTCCATTAAGGTTATGGAGATATTCGGAATTCTGCAGCGTATCCGGAGAGCTTCCGCCGCTTTCACCCTTGCCTTGTGTTTCGTAATGTCAATGTGTTTTGTCCATTTTGCCGTTCATTGTAAATGTGAGTCCTAAGTACACAAAAGATTTAACATTGTCCAGTATCTGTCCTGCATATGTCCAAGTCTCCTCCCTGCTATAAACACAACCCTTTTTGAAAGTCATTGCCTTAGTCTTATTCACATTAACTGTAAGTAGCCATTCATCGCAATGATTCTTAAGTTTGTCCAGTCCTCGTTGCAATCCGTTTACTGTCGTAGAGCACAATACTAAATCGTCTGCGTATAAAAGTGTTGGGATCTGCAAATCCGCTACTACTGGTGCTTGAATATTCTCTGCTATCATTGTATCAGTAATATCATCCACAAAGAGATTAAATAGCAAGGGAGATAAAATACAACCCTGCCTCACTCCCCTATAGCTTCGGCAGCTCTCGGACACTCTGTTTAATTCGTACTTCACACAGAATTCGACATTTTGATACATTGCCTGCAATGCTCTAACCATTTTACTTGATAACCCCTTTCTGCCTAGTTTGTACCATAATGCATTTCGATTGATAGAGTCAAATGCCTTCTTAAAGTCCACAAAAGCACAATGAAGCTTTCCCCGCTTAACTAACAGTTGCTTCGTCCTTAAAGTGTCTAATATAAAAGCGGCATCTATGGTACTGTGTCCTTCTCTGAAACCCATTTGAAATTTTGAAAGGTTGCCAAATTTAGATTCCCAGCCCTTTATCCGGTTATATAACACTCTACAATAAATTTTCTCCATAATTGGCAACAGACTAACCCCCCTATAGTATTCCGGATTTCCATTAGTTCCCTTCCCTTTATAAATGGGATAAATAATGCCCTTTCCCCAACAGGTAGGGTAATTCCCCTCAATAAACAATCTGTTACATATCTGGAGCATACTCCTACCAAACTCATTAACATTGGCTGCGGCTTTAAAAACTTCCGGGGGCAGCCCATCCAACCCTGGAGCTTTGCCTTCCTTCAGACTCCTCAGCGCCTGTGCTATTTCTCGTGCTGATATTTCTTCGTCCAGTATTGGGATCTCAAGATTTCCCAAAATTTGCACTTCCTTTATAAAAATTCCTTCCCTTTCACCTTTCCCGAATATTCCCTAAAATGCATTGCCCATTTTCTGGGAGAAATTTCGTTGGGCGCCTGACGGTTGCCTCTTAAATGCCACATCTCAGCGTTATCCCCCCGTGTTAACATATTACTAATTTTCTGAGTAATTTTGTCTTGCCACGTAGTTCTCTTTTCCCGTAAGAGCTGTTTATACTCCCTTCGCTTTTTTGTAAACATTTTCCTAATGTCATCTCCCCCCTACCTTCTGAATTTTGACAGAGCCTCCTCTGCTTGTTTCTTTACAGTTCAGCATTGCTGGTCATACCAACCATTGAATCGTCCACCACTACCCCTAAGACTACTACTACTGCTACTACTACTACTACTACTACTTCTACTACTACTACTACTACTACTGCTGCTACTAGTAATGATGATGATAATAATAATAATAATAATAATAATAATGTTTAGTTTATTGAAGCACTAAGAAATACATATATTGTACAATACATATCTTGTGCTGCCCACTAGAATTTGGCCCATGCCACCATTTCAGTGGGCAGTCCAGAACATATTGCTTAACTACCACTACTACTAAATACTCATGTTCTATAGTTCTTCTCTGTTAGCAGTCCATTTCCATTTTTTTTGTTACTTTTTCTAAATATTGTCCCTATGTCTTACAGTTTGCATCTATAATTTTATTTATTTGAGATTTCCTATTTATTTTTAACCATATACTTTATTTTATCCATTTCTCAGTTTTCTTATAATAAAATATTATGTGTTGATCGACCCTTTTCTCCACATAATGAACATTCACCTTGTGGGTGTCCGTTTCGTTCTCCTTTTAGCTTCCATATTCCTGCTCTTAACCGTGATATCCCCCTCCTTTCTTCCTGGCTAGTCTTATCTATATATCTTTCTCTTTCTCTTTCACAGCTATTTTAAGGGTATATAAAATGTAAGTGTTCTCTTTTCCGATAGCTGACTAAATAATATTTGAATTTATATATCCTCAAATTTGTTTCTTCCTCTCTAAAAGGCTTTATAATTTGTTTCTCTTTTCCTCCAAATTTCGCCTAAACCATTATTTTCTAATATTGTATTATACTTATATAAGTCACAACTTGACAATAGAAATCGAAGGTGGATGCCAAGGTTGAGAGCATACGTGTAAGACAACAGTCGACCTTACAAGCCGTCTTTTAAGGATGAAACAAATTTGAAGCGATTAGTAAACCCTGTTGATATATCGGAATAGGAGGCACACTGCAGCTCCTCTACGCTGTATTTGCTGATTCTACAAATTCCTCTCATACACGTTTCATGAGGGGATGACAGTACACAGTCCCCCTGAGAGATAATCTATTGGCCTGACTCTCTCTTCTCGAAAGGAGAAAATCCCCCAACTGTGCAACATTTAAGAATAAGAATGTCCCTTCCCACATTCCAGCAGCATTCCATATCTCGGAGTCATTCGGGAGGTTATTTCTTCGAATTACACAAAATGCTCTGTTTACGTAACAAATGCAAAGGGGACGAAGGAAAAACTCATATTAAAGAGTAAATCAAATTAAAAATGTTTAAATTGTCCAAGTTTCACTATGTTAAATGTTAATAAGGAAATTAAAACAGGAAGCAATGTTTTTGTATTTATTTAAGAAAAATCCCGGAAATATAAATTAAGATCGTACATAAATACAATCGATACCCTTTGTAAAGCTACTTTCAGTCGCATTTTACCTGCATTAAGCTAAAGGACATACTACCACGTGCTAATTCCCTTCAGACAAAGCTGATTAAATCTTAAATGTTTATTGCATACATATTCCAAAAATATACCAGAAACAAAAAAGAAATAAAAAGACATTAACTAAATAGCGTAGTAACACCGTTGCTTGTGGTTGCGCAGTTGTTTACTAAATCTTATGGCGAGACCGGTTTCTGTCAAGCAGCGCGAAACAAAACACGACTACATAAATGGCGTTTCTTTACCTCCTACCCTCTCGGCTAAACGTTGTAAATACACCTCATGCTGTGCACATGACCGACTGCGAAGAAAAGGTGGTTTAGCGGAATTCCTCTGCTTCTTATTGGAAATATTACAGCATTTATACCTGTTAACATCATTACAGAAATTCTATGCGATTAAAAGCGCAAAAATGTTGAAGTTTTATGAAATTTATTTGCCACATTCATCCTTCCATCCTTGATACCAGGAGTAAAATGCAATATAGTCTGCGCAAATCTTATACTTTTTACGCCCTCTTGTGAGAAGAATTTTCCCGATTTTGTATAACTAGTACACCGTAAAACTTAGACTTAACCTTACTACACCAAATATGTAGATCTCGTTGAAACACAAAATTTATGTCATATCCATTTTTTTCGTGGAGTTGACAATTTTTTTTAGATATTCCTTGCGATTGCTTTCAGTTTTAAAATACTTTTCACATACGAGAAGTTTTCAACTCCTGGCAATGCAAAGAAACGGATTTCATCCACATGACAACCAGCTTTTAAAAGATTTGACTATCATTTTAGCCTAGTGTATTCCATAATTTTCTTTCTAGTTACAAGAAAGCATTTCTGCTAATCTTTATCTTGATTAGCACGAAGTAGATAGAAGAATAAGCTTTTTACAATAATTTGTTACAGAGATGTAGAGAAAGTCAAGTGAATGGAACACATCATTTTTTTTTTCTTTACGTAACTTATACAGACTGTTCTTACTAAAACTTTTCTATCTGAATTATGTTAGTCATTGTGCCATAGATAGAAGGGAGGTGAAAACGAATAGACAGATGTTAAGCGTGTCGCTATAAGTCTCTTTATGACATCGCGAGAAACAACTAAATGACCTTTTAATAAAATCTGATGTGTTCCATTCGCACGACTTTCTCTAACTGTTCCACAAACAAACTAGTCTTACAAAAGATTATTCTCTTATCTATGTACATCACGCTAATCGAGATAAACATTAGTGGTATTGGTCTGATTAGAAGGGAAATAAGTTGGTCGCTATATGAAACAATTAAAATTCGGTTCAATTTGTATGACCTGCAGTAAAAAAACAAGAGAGATGAAAAAAGAACTAACATAAATGACATAAATGATGTATTTTAACGATATTTACATTTCTGTGTAGTAAGTTTTTATCTATCTCATACGGTTTACCAGTTATCAGCCAAATTCGTCTAAAATAAAAATGTCATCAAAATATACATTTCAATTGTAATGTAAATATATTTAATATACGCATTTTAAAGAAAAATTGTTAGAGTAATTTTTGAGAAAAACAAAATTTGCAACAATTTTACTATGTAAAGAGTAGTTTGGGTAGAAGGATTTCTTGATATCTTCATGTGATATACTAAACATAAATAGCAAGTTTGGTGTTTAAGATTGTTTTTAATTTTGAGCTGTGCTGCCAACAGACACACACGGACCTTTTTCTAATTTTGTTTTTGTACTCGGGACCTCAATACCTTCTTTGGTTACTATGTAGAGAAATAATAAACTAACATCCAGCTGTTCTGGTGAAATATTACCGAAATCGGAGTTATGATGGGAAGAATCCTAAAAATCGCTCAAAATTTAATGAGTGTCATATCAGAACTGACTGGCTTGCTCACTTTTCAGTTGGATAACGAATCCTAGCCTTCCGGGTTATTAACCAACTTTTATTTTTGTTTGTGTCAAAGTACCTCAGCGAAATCGTAAAATCGGATTACGGAATCAAATTCAATTCTTCTCTGGTCTGGGAGAAGCTGGTAATGAGACAAGTGACATGGCATTTTCTAATTGTGAACGTTTTAGAACACTCATAAACTGAAATTCTGATACTTAATTTCCTCAAGACTTCCGGCAGGAAGGTAGAGATAGTTTCCAGTCGGTATGCATCAGCAGAAGCAATTAAGAAGCCACATTCCTATAGTAGTCATGCTGCTAATTTACATCTCACAGACTTGTTTGCAATTTAAGGAAGTTGATGGCGTTCAGCACCATTTTAGGTAATTATTTTAAGTTACGCCTTATTTTATAAGGAAATTGGTGAAACAACTTCACTCTGAATCAAGTTCGTTAAAAATTATTGAAGCAATATATTATTATTTATTTTCTCCCCAAAAGTAGAGCGTACTATCACACATTTTAAGTAAATCTGACTTTTATAGCAAGACAACGTTTTATAGAACTTAAAATACTCATTTGCATACCGTAGGAAACTAGTTAAAAATCTGTTCGATAACTCGTTGTCGTAGTTGTTTTAGACAGTGGAATCACTTTTAATCATGAAACGTTTAAGATTAATCAACTAAACGTTATTGCACAAGATACTTATCTCCTTGCTGGCTCACATTGTGAGGTATCACTGAAAAAAAAAAACAAAAAAAAAAAAACAGATGTGTTCCATTCACATGACTTTCTCTGCAAACAAACTAATCATACCAAAATTATTCTTTTCTGTTTTACCTGCTAATGGAGTTATACATTAGCAGAATTTGTCTTATTTTTTGCTTCCTTATATACAGAAGAGAAATAATGGGATACACTACACCAAATCAATCAAATCTATTAAAATCTGCTCGACATGTGGACAGTGAAGTTCGTTTCGCTTTGTATTGCAGTAAAACAAGAAAGAGACGAAACGAACGGTTACTCCGCTTGAGAAAAGTTGCTAGTTTTAAACTGAAACCAATAAAAAGGAATGCTTTGGAAGCGGTCAACTATGCAACCAAAATGTATCTGCGCGTTTTAACGAGATATATACAAAATTTGTGCAGTAAGTGTTTTTGTTTATTGCCCACGATTTACACATATGCACAAATCAACAAAACCTCAACCAGAATGAAAAGTTCTTCAGAACCTATTTCCAGAGAAATCAAGAAATGCACTTTGCTTGTGATGTAAATATCTGTTATATTTCGTTTCGTTTCGTAATCAGCTAATCTCCCCATAATTGTATGGCTTAAAAGCTAATACCTGTCGGGGAGCCTACGGTACGAAACCACAGAATGGAGAACCTGTTACGAAGGGTCGGCCCGTTACCAGGCATGACCATGAGGAAGTGGATGATATGAAATGTAAGCGAAATCGATTGGGAAGGAAATCGAGCAATTGGTGGAATGAGTGGCGGGGAGATACCGGAGAAAACACACCCAGGCGCCGCTTGACCACCATGAATCCTACATGCGGGCGCTTGGATCTTTTATATACGGTATTTTAATCAAAATCTTTAGATCTTGGGGCTCTACAGCCATTTAATGATCGTTCAATACATATGTTTCCTGGCATATAATTTCATAAAAGTTTTTTATCAAAACTACATTTTCACACATTCAAAACGTTCCACGCGTCTTGGTTTTTGTTGAAATACAACTAACTGTGTGTTACAGACCGCAAAATTACGCCAACATCAATATTGTTTTTAAATAAATACTTTTTATTGAAAAATTACTAATTTTAGAGATTAAAATGTGCAACCTTTTAAAAAATGATCATAATTCAGTAATGAAAGCCATTGAAATACCCACAAGAAACGTTTTTGTGGAGTTCAGGTTCCATATGAAAAAATGCCAACTAATATTCTCAAAAGTTCAGGCGTATGGGACATTTTAATTATACAATGTATTTACATAATGTTTGTGAAATAAATTATATATTGCTAAGTGTAGATACACGTTTAATGAAATTTTGTATTCGTATAATATGATAATGCAATCATAGAAATATTTTCAGAAAAATTAATACAAAAATATAAACATTTAAGCTACTCTCAGATTGTCCCTTACCATTACGATAGTTACTAGTGTGATACATTTTTACATATATTACATTCCCACATCCACTATTGTTTATTTTTAAAGAACTACCAAAGTTTAATGTTCAACTACTTTATGTTAATACCAAAATAATGTTATTTCAAATAGGTTTAGTGTTTAAAGTGATCTAGATTTTTTGTGGTGCTTAACCTTTACTATCTATAGAACTTTATACAAAATTCTTTCCTAATGAATAGACTACATAAGCTACGCCAACTCAGAAAAGTCCATATACAATACATATATGTGTGTATATATATATTTAGTCAGTAAATATAATTATATGGGATTATAATGACAACTATTAATGTATTTTTTTAGGAAACAAAAACTTTGGAAATATTGTCGATGATAAGAGCAATTTGTAGTGGCAGGGATTTACTTGAGTCTTCCATGGACATCTTTGGAAATTACTAAACTTTTAAATACCAAGATCCGTAATTATAGCAATTTTGGTTTTTCAAATATACTGCTTTCACGCGCGTGCCCAGACATACGCACACACACGTGCTGTTTTACAAATTGTTCTTTTTTATTCAGGGGGTTATTTAAAACATATATTTCCTTTGGAATGCAATAACTTCCCTACTTTCTGCACCATAGTAGACAAAGTATACAAGACAAGCATTGAAATATTCAAACCAATAATAACAATATCTCGAAAATTATTTGACATAATTTATGCTTAAGATATATAATTTTCTGTGAGGTAAGTATATTATCTCCAGTTTTGCCCATCTACAAATTTAGAAAAAAATCGGACAAGGTGTAATCTTTAATTTGCTAAAATCTTATTTTGCGCACTTGAGAGATAGATATTGTAACAAATGAGAAACACTATTTATTTGTAAACTCACTTGCCACTACATATTACACTAGTAACACTAACCACACACTCTTAGTGCACAAAATAACTGAATCACAATTCACGACTGACTGCACTAATGCACTGTCATTATTCACTGTGTTTACTTCATTGCTTAAATGTTAGTCACTCACTAAAGTCACTTTTCAGATTCCGCCCTTATGCATTCCCGTAGCCAGGCTGCGAAGGCTCCAGTCGTCGAAATTATGGGAAATTACAATTTAAGATGTTGCAGAAATGAACTGTTCTCGAAATCGTAATTATCAACATCAGGATTGTTTTATTTGAACAGTACGGAAGTTACACAAAGATCTTTGTTTGTCCCGCTCAGGTGTGTTTACGTTTTATTGTCAAGCAAGCCGTTAGCTTTGCTGCTTCGTGGGCAGGGGATCGTGGGTACGAGTCCCGCCTTGGGCATGGGTGTTATATGTTTGTGCAATGTGTATATGTTTATGAAAAGGAACAGTAAAACCAGTAATCATACAGGGGGGAATGCAAATAGGGAATACAGCGCCGGAGTCCTGACCAGACTCCGGTACTGTTAAAAAACAAAACAAAAAAAGCTCAGGTAGCGGTCCCTCGGTCAGGTGGACATCAGCCCTTCCCGTCGTTACAACTATCATTGCATTTTTCCTTAGTGAATAAATGAATGAATGGTTTATTTTTACTTTCTCTATACGTGCTATATACATAGTGTATAGAGAAGGTATTGTAATGCACCCAAAAATTCAATACCGAGATTTCACCGGAAATACATGTTTTGAGACCTCCTGAATCCAAAAAAAAAGCATTTTTACAAAAAGTCCGTGTGTGTCTGTCTGTCGATCTGTCTGTCTGTGTGTGTCTGTGTGTGCGTGTGTGTCTGTGGGCAGCATAGCTCAAAAACGAAAAGTCCATTAAAACCAAACTTGGTATTTAGGTTTGGTATATCCCAAGGATGCGACAGGAAGATTTTCAAGAAAATTCCCCCACTCTCAACTACCCTTTACTTGGAAATTTTTTCGAAAATTTTGATTTTCTAAAAAATGGCTCTTAACGATTTTGATTAAAATATCGTATATTAAAGATATTTACCTGACAAAGTGTATATTTGAATTTTCTGGGAATAGCCTCTGAAGACTACTTTATTCTGGATGAATTTTGCATAACTACTAAACTGTAAGAGATGGAAAAAAACTTAACAAACAAAAAATGTAGAGCACGTTAAAACACACAATTTATTTTATATACATTTATTTCGTGGAGTTAATCATTTTTAAAATATTCCTTGTTTTTGGTTTCAGCTTTGAAAAACATACTTTTCTCATACAAACTCGTGTCCATACAAATAAACGAACTTCAGTCACATAGCAACCAGCTTTTGGCTTTCACTTTAACCTATGGTACTCCCTTATTTCACTTCTACTTACAATAAAGCAAGAAATAAGACTATTTCTGCTAATTTTTCTCGATTAGCATGAAATAAATAAAAGAATAAGCTTATTACAATAATTTGTTACAGAGATATAGAGGAAGTCATGTGAATGGAACACATCAGATTTTTATAAATCTCTTTCGCATAGTAATTACAATGTTTTATTTTACTACTTTATTATTTTACTAACTACTTTATACATTGTAAAAGTTATTGCTGAACTTGTTTTACTATCTCAGTTTCCAGGCTCCCTGGCCTTATGTCCCGACTCAGTAGCTGGTGTTTATCCCCAAATTCCTTTCTTTCTCCCCCATAGCATTCCAATTCTTGTTTCCTTTACTCTTTCAATCCATTTTTCCCCTCTATTCAGATATTTCCATCTCCTGTTTCTTTTTTCTTCCATTGAATATAATATAGTGCTATTTTTGCTCATAACATTCCAAACATTCTATTTTATTCATATATTTTTCTCACACTAAAGCTGATTTTTTGAATTCTATCAGATAATGAACTGCACCCTGTTTCTCCCAACACAGTTCTCATACTTCATTCTGTCTGGCTCTCAGCCCTATAAAATATATCACTCCCGTTCTCATCCAAGCTATTCCTTCTCTTTTTGCCCTTCTTCATTGGTTTTTCCTCCCTACTCTGTGTTTAATTGTTTGTAAAAACTTAGTTATTTCTTATTTTCTATACCTTCCATATCCGCTTTTCTATACCTGGATTCTTTTCTACTTCTTGCAAGAAACCGTTATAATTAATTCCTCAATCATATACATGTAGGTGGAGAAAGTATTGTATTTCACCCAAAAGTTTGGTACCAACATTTCACTGCAAATACACATTTTGGAGTCCTCGAATAAAAAAAAAAAAAAAAAGTGTTTTTAGAAAATTGTTCTCGCGCGCGCGTTTATGTATGTATGTCCACTGTTCACAGACGAGCAGCATAATTCAAAAGTGATAACTCGTTTTGCTCTCCTAAGAATGCGACACAGATTTTCCAAAAAATGCCCCACACCCAAATACGCTTACTTAAACCATTTTTCGAAAATTGTGATTTTCTCAAAAATGGCTCTAAGGAGTTTGATTAAAATCACTTATATTTAAGATATTTACATGAAAAATAAAATGTATATCTTAAAATTTTCTGAAAATATCCTCTGAAGACCTCTTCATTTTCAATGAGGTTTGCATAGCTTTAGTGTAACTGGTAAACAGTAAGAGATGGACAGAAACTTACTACACATAAAGCACACAATTTATGTCATTTACATTTTTTGTACCTTTTCGAGATATTTTGAGTTATTGGTTTTTGTTTTAAGATACTTAAACGTATTTCAAGCAGGAGACATCTTTCTTTTCGTCTCCTTTTGTTTACTCCTATCAAACAAAGATTTTTCACAGAGCGACTAGCTTTTAAAAGATTTGATTACCGCTTTAGCGTAGTGTATTTCCTTATTTCCCTTCAGCTTACAAGGAATCAAGTAGTAAGACCATTTCTGCTAATAGCATGATGTATATAAAAGAATATTGTTTTGTACGAATTGTTGTTTACAGAACGGGTAGAGAAAGTAATATCAATGGAGCACATAGATTTTTTTTAAGATTTTATATGATTCTAAATAAACAAGAAATGCATAAAGCTCATCGTTAACAATTTCGGAGGAAATCCCCCTAGTGAGGTACCAATTTTATGTAATAATTACTGCGGCTATGGTAATTTATTTTACCTTATTGTAAACATTTTGTAACGTTTCCCATAAACATTATTAGTTTTACTTGCTGCAAGACGTATTGCATATCTCCCATTCAATGTTTCACCGGAAATATGTTTTGAGGTCCCCTCAATTAAAAACTCCTGTTTAGAATAAGATCCCCAGAATTCGCGTCGCGTATCTGTGCTTGCGTAATTGTATATGTGTGTATCGTGTGTTCATTTCCGACATTGGAGATGGCTCCACGGTGACGTGTGCAACTCGTATTCGGGAGGTCGTGGGTTCGATGTCTTTGGAGGCACCAACTGTGGGCCTGGTCTTTGAGCCTGAAATTGTAGGGACTTCTGCGCATCCCTGTGACCTTTATGTGTGCCTGCTGTAGTTCCTTCATTTCTCCTCTTAGAGGAGTAGTAGCCAATAAGTTGCAATGAGATGTCGCGTTCTGTAGTCTAACTTAAACTTATACCTAGTAATCAGAAATTCTTACAAAATATCTGAATCAAGTACTCCTTTCTCCTCCGGTTTGCCTAATGATGTCTCAGAAAATATATTTATGTTCATAACAATTTAAACAGGTTTTCTTTCGAATCTATTTAATAAAAAACTGTGTTTCATTTACTTGACTCCTATAAGAAATTACTCTTAAAAAGGGTATTCTACAAATCCAGATAAACATTTGCATAAGCACTTTTATTACAAACACTGGGGTTAAGTGACAGTCAAATCTTTTGAAAGCGAACGTTATAAGTTGGGTTTGAAATTCTGGTTTCATTGCTTAGCCATTTAACAAAAGTATAAGCATTTTAAGATTGAAACCAATAAAAAATGGAAATAGTTAAAGCAAAAAAAAAAAAAAAAAAAAAAAAAAAATCAATAAATAAAATTATAAATTTTATTTCTCGTGAAAATGTCCATAATATATGATATTTTAATCAAAAACCATTTATAAGCAAAGTAGAATTCTTGAAAAAGTTTACATGTAAAGGGAGAGAATTTTCTTGAAAATCTTTGTGTTAGATGCTTGAGAGATGCTGAATTTAAATACCAAGATTGACATTTAAAGGATTTTTAATTTTTAAGTTAGTTTCCCAAAATAGAATTTTAGGTGGAATACTTCTGTACCTACTATGTACATTTATAATTTTCTTTCATTTGTTTCACATTAACTAGCTTAGGGTTATAGGACCAGGTGACGGTGGTTTGGGTGTTGCGTCATGACAGTGGAATTTGTGCTATGGAAGCAATTCTCCCTGGCGCTTGGCGGGACTATGGGATATCCATGCTCATAACTGTATTCCTCTTAGAACTAAATATGCATTATTGTGCTACGCTTATAACATGCGGCTCAAAGAGGAGAGGAAATGAAGGAATTTAGTGTCGTGAACATTAGCTTTGTGACGTTTACTCCAAGAAGTCTTTCGTAATCCACGAGTAGACTTTACTCCAAGAACATGCTTGAGGGGCAAAAACGGGAGATGTTGCAACTCTGTGTTTCACTACACATGGATAACCATTTTAAAGGAGGTATTTTTCTTTTTATAAACATCTGTTTTTGCTTAAAAAATGTAATTCATAAATTTAGTTTTAAGTATAATTCTTGAATGATATATTGTAAGTTTTGTAGACTAACTATAACTTATTTTTATTTATTAATTTTTTAGAGGAAGTTTAATTCTTACTAAACTGCTGTGACCCACATACTAGAATGAGGCTGGACGTTTTCTGAGAAAGACCACGTACTATGTAAATAGTGTATAGAGAAGGTAATGCATTCCACCCAAAAATTCGATACCGAGATTTCACCGGAAATACCGTTTAGGGTCCCCTGTGTCCAAAAAAGCAAAAAAGGTCCGCGTGTTTGTGTTCGTGTGAACATGATAACTCAAGAACGAAAAGTCGTTAAAATACCAAACTTGGTATTTGGTATTTATGTTTAATATCTTCCAGGGATGTGACATGAAGATGCGACTCCAAGCGACCCTTTACATGGAAAAAAATCGAAATTTTTGATTTTCTCAAAAGCGGTTCTAACAATTTTGATTAAAATACCGTATATTAAAGATATTTATATGCAAATAAAATGTATATCTTGATTTCTGGGAATAACCTATAAGACCTCTTTATTCTGAATTACATTCCTGAATTTTGCGTAACTGGTAAATCGTAAGAGATACACAAAAAATGTAGATCACGTTAAAACACACAATCTGCGTCATGTATGTTATTTCGTGGAATTGACCATTTCTGAGAAATTCCTTGTTATTTGTTCCAGATTTAAAATACTTTAACTTTGCTCACACGGAAGTTATTTGTAAACTCCTCTCATTGCATAGAAACGGATTTCAAACACTTGGCAATCAGCTTTTAAAAGAGTTGACTATTTCTTTTAGCTAGTGTATTCCTTTATTTCCCTTCTACTTACAAGGAAGTAAGTAATTGAGACAATTTCAGCCAATGTTTATCTCGATTATTATGAAATAGAAGCATAAGCAGCAATATAGAGAAAGCCATGTGAATGGTACACATAAGATTTTTTGTTAAATTAACTTATTAAATTTGAATAGAGCATTCAAGTGTCGTTCAGGATCATTCTTATCTGATAAATTACAGCCAGGAAGTGTTATCAATGTCATAGTACAGTATTGTGACAATGTCATACGTATACGTGACCGCTCTCAGATTCGCTCTGGTATGTGGTAGTGAAGATGGAACGTGAGACATTGCAGTTAGATGGTAAACAACGGAACGACGCAACAGGAACTTTTGGAAAGCAAGAGCTCTCCCGGCAACATATTCTACCCAATATTCGAGATATTTCTGCCAACCACGGTTTCTACTATCTTCGAAAAGTTTCTAGAAAGGTTGCAACGTCATTTTCACTATAAAAGCAGGAAAAAGTGTATTGCGTTGTCGTTATCAATTGGACTGGCTCGTAAGTGACTGGAGTGTTGGCGCGCAGTGCCATTGTCGGCATTTTTTTCTTTCTGGATAGTGTTTAATACTACTATGGCACCGCAGGCGATAACTCTGGTGATGCATGCAATGAAGAAGGATCACGGTGGAATGCAATCGCGGGGGAAATCGGAGAGTCCGGAGGAAACCCGCCCTTCTTTCGCTTTGTCCACCTCAAATCCCATATGCGGTCACTTGGGATCGAACCCCGACCGCATTGGTGAGAGGCGAGTGGTCTAACCACTCGGCCACGGCGCGACCTTTGGACGGCCTGCAGCTGTAACGTCGAGTGAACTATTTGGAGCAGTGATTTAAATACTTTATTTGTAACTAATTGTTGAGCTTATAAAGACATTAGTTACAACATTGAACCTTTTACCATAAACTATCTGGCGCTTAATGGATTATTTTGGTGCAATTTGCAAAGTATGTTATTTTATAAACATATACCTATTTTATGTTGTATTCAGTGCGAACATCGGAATTTATTGCCTTCAAATTGCATAGAGGAGTTCATATTTTAGAAAATCTAGTGATTTTAGGACTATGACATTTCAATGCCATGAGCAAAACCATGAACACCACAATCATAAAAATGCTGCATTTCCCAAATGTTGAGCCCCCTTTTATATGAAAATAATAATGTACCTATTATATTTCACATTGGATCCAGCATAAAATGAAAAGTATATTTGGGAATTATACCTTTTTCTTAATTGTATCCAGTATAAAATGTAATAGATTGGGGAAAATTTGGTATTTTTAAGATTAAAGCGTTCATGGTGTTGAATTGTCATAATCTCAAAATTAATGGATTTCTTCAAATGAAAAGTGCCTCGTGTAATCAGATTTAATATTCACATGGATACAATATAAAATAAAATATACCCGTATATTTATAAAATTATATATTTTCTAAAGACGAGCAAATGCAACTCGTATTAGCTTCAGTTTATGGTAAAAGGTTCAATACTGAATTATAGTAGCAGTTCAACTCGGCTTTCGGCTCTCACCAAGACGTTCCGGTACGCTCTAGGCAACATTGAATTGAGGTGGACAAAAAGGGGCAGGGAGGGTTTTCTCCGGGTTCTCCGGTTTCACCTGCCATCACATTCCAATCACGGTGGCTACGTAGTAAAAGCGAGGGTTAAATACTATAATATATACATATATGTATACATAAAATATTTATCTGTTAGCAATTATTCTGAGTGGGAACTGAATGCAATATTCAAATTTAAAAGGAATTTAACCAAAAACTATACAGAACCAATGCCACTAATGTAGATAAAGCAATGAGTGAGTAGAAAAGGTTTTCACTTATACTCGTAGCTAGCTACCCGATAGTCATAACTGTGATGATAAAATAAACTGTATAGATAACGAGACCGTTAGACAGAAGTTTCTGTTTCTCGTGTGTTCTGTTTGTGTTTTAGACGGGAAAGGTGTGTTTATTTAAAACCACAGCTCTGCCGCTTGGGAAAGCGCACTCCTTCAGCGGTTGTAAAGCATAATACAAACAACGAAGTGCGGTGCTATCATTTCTTCTTCTCAAGGAAGTTATTCCGCTCAAGTAAACATGCCCTTGAGAATTACACGCCCAGCAACTTTCCACAGAAATGTCGTGCATGCGGAAAGTGTGACATTACACTGTGTGTTACTTGAAGCCCGGAAATGCACACCTCAAGCATCGCGCAAGTATCAAACAGATCAGACAAAAACATCTAAACCTCTTGTGTACTTAAACTAGCGCTAAGGATTTAACGGAGACCAGGTGCAAGTCACATACAGGGTGTTAATGAACTATACCAAAATGAAATGGCGTTTTATTTGTGGACGCTCTTTAACTGCTGTGGTTCTCAGCGTCCCATTCTATACTGGGCGTGAAAGAGCGTTTAATTGTGCTCAGGGTTTCTCTATCAGACTTGAGGTTCTTTTACGCGCCGTAAATCTAACACGGGACCAACGGCTTTACTTCCCTTCCGAAGGAAGCCATGCTTGAGACCCTGAATCAAAAAAACAAAAACAAACCTTTATTAGAAAAATTTCCGTCTGTGTGAGTGTGTGTGTGTGTGTGTGTGTGTGTGTGTTTGCGCGCGCGCGCGCGCCTGTAGGCAACATATCGGACTTAGCATTTAAGTTCAGTATCTTATGCGACACGAAGACTTTCAAGAAAATACCCCTCCTCCTCAATTACCCTTTACATGGAACATTTTTCGAAAATGTTGATTTTCTCAAAAATGTTGCTTACGATTTTTATACCTTATGTTAAGATATTTTCATGACAAACGAAATATATATCTCAAGTTTTCTGGGAATAGCGTTTGAAGAGCTCTTTATTCTGGATGACTTTTGTATAACTCATAAACCGCAAGAGATAAGATAAAAACTTACCATCCAAAAAATGTAGATCTCTTTCAAACACACAATTTATGCCGTATACATTTTTTATAGAGTTACCGTTTCCAGGATATTCCTTGTTGTTGGTTTCAATTTTGAACTACTAATACTTTGCTCAGTGGAAGTCAACTTTTGTTTTACTATCGGTAATGCAAAATGGAATCGAATTAAATTGCTTCACATAGCGTTAACTTTTAAAAGATTTGATTATAACTCCAGCCTAGTGATTTCTAGTGTATACTCCTATTTTCTTTCTATTCACAAGGAAGCAAGTAATAAGATTATTTTTGGCAATGCTTATCTCGATTAGCATGACAGATAAAAGAATAATCTTTGGTAGGAAATTTTGTTTGTGAAACAACTAGAGAAAGTCAGTAAATGGAATAATCAGATTTTTCAAGCTTATTACGTATTCACTGATGGAATGTACATCTTCCTCAGCATCATTTTATAGCTGCGTAGTACGAATAGACTACTGAGTAAATTACTCATGCAGTCGAAGACAAACATTCCTAATTTGCGCCAAATAGTTTAGATTTCCCCTCTCTTTACTGCCACATTTTGAATCGAATTTGAGGCAGGAGCTTAAATATGTTCTTTCTATTCTGCACTTTATTCATGTTCAAGTTTTGGACAACGTATGTCAAGTTCATTTTGGTTTCCCTGTCTTCACTGCCTAATATTTCTTATACTTCTTCTTCCTCCACTACCTTATTAGGGCTAATAAAATTGCCTGATATTCCAATTAATGCATAATGACTCGTGAGCTATATTACTGGCACTAGATTAAAGACTGTAAATTATGCCATATAAGGTAACTTCGCAAAGAACAGCTGAAAACAGAATTTAACCACAGAGGCTTCTTCGTGATCTAGGAGTATCACTAGCCTCTGGTTCCTGGAGATATGGGTTCAAACCCAGCTAAGGCGAAGGATTTCCCGGACCTAAAACGTTCAGCATGGCTTCCTCCGGAAGGAATTAAAGCCGTGAGAAAGTAAGTTCAAGCCTGATAAAGGGCCTCTGAAGAAAATGAAACGATCTCTCATCACTCACCCAATACAGAATGGGATGCTGAGAAAGTCATATGAATGTAACACTTCATATTTTTAGCATTACTTGTACATGGCCGGAGGGGGGGGGGGGATCATCCTCAGCGTGCACAATCCGTGCGCAGAGCTTCTGGAATCGGGACCATGAGCGCCAACCATGCTGCCGAGCCTAGCTTACTTGGAATTCGCGCTTTGATACCTTTGCGACTGCTTGCTTACTCATAGTCACAGCGAGTAAAACATTGTACAGCCTGCCTCTACTTATCCTGTGAAATATTTCGGTATAATTCATTGTCGCCCTCCGTGGTGTAACGGTTACCCTGTTACCTTCATATATCCAAGGTCGCGAGTTCAAATCCGGCGGAGGACGATGGATTTTTCGGGTATAAAATCCTTAGCATAGCTTCCATGTATTTACGGTGAAATCTTTGTATCGAATTTTTGAGTGGAAAAAATCCTTCTCATTCATTGGCTAGAGAAAATAAAAACACACCATTACCACTATTTTGATAGTTTTACTTTATTTTTTAACATATTTTTCTGTACTATCATCAGTCAACTTAGTGTAAAATGTGTTGTTTGGTATGTGTTTTTTTTTATATTGTTTAATCCTCGCTTTAACTACTTGGGGTATGATGGTACATGAATGAAGATGGAGCACTGGTGGAACGCGATGGCGGGAGAAACCGGAGATCCCGGAGAAAACCCGCCCCTGCGCCGCTTTTTCCACCACAAATCTCACATGCGGTCACTTGGGATCGAACCCGGGCCATCTAGATGAGAGCGAATGGTCAAACCACTCGCTTGGTATATGTGTGTGTGTATATATACATATAAATAATATAAAAGTAGTAACTAAACAATATTTTTATTCGCCCGCCGGGATAGTGTAGTGGTAGCGTGTCTGCCTCACATTCAAAAGGTCGCGAGTTCGAATCTCGCTTAGGGTGAGTTACCCTGATAAGGTTTTTTTCGGGGTTTCCCTTATTCTTAGAAGACGAATCTTTAAGTTCCATGGACCCCGAGATTATTTGAGCATTTCACCAATTTCATTCATCGTCCGATATGACCAACCAGGTTAAAGGACGTAAAGCGTTTATATATAGTTCATTAGTGACCCCATGCCACCACTAATGTAAGCCTCAGGTGCTATCACCATTTTTCTAGGCTTATTCGAGATAAACTATTGCAGATATGCTGTTACTGCTTATTTTTAAGTAAATACCATGGTAATGAATATTTATAGTAGGTTAAAACGATCTTCAAATCTTTTATGAGCTGTTCCTTATATGATAGCTATCATTAATAGAAAAAAAATACTTCCCTTTTGAGAAAAATATAAATATTGGAAAACTTAAAGTAATATAAAAAAATATCTCGGAATTAGATAACTCCACAAAAATGTATTTGACATAAATTGTGGAACTTAACGAGATCTATATCTCTTATATACCAAAATAAGTTCTTTCTAATCTAGATGATGCATGAAATCCATGAAAATATAAACATATTCTATTTTGAACAAAATCATTAGAGCCATTTTTGACAAAATCAAGATTTTCTAAAACATGTTCCATAATTATGAATGGTAGCTTCGGGAGAGCAGATTTGCTTGAGAATTTTCATGTCGCAACCTTGGAAGATGCGGAATTTCAATACCAAGTTTCCTAATCAGTATTTGAACCTTGGTTCTCCCAGTATCCGTCTGGTTGGCCTAACCACTGATCTACCATAGTAACACGACACAACATTAAATTCCCCAACTGACTCGCACGATTCCCGGTGAAACACAAAGGGAGATCCGTGGTTCAGTTGCCGGCTGGCATTGAATTTTTACTTTCTCTACACGTACCATGTACATAGTGTATAGAGAGGGTATTGTACTGACCCAAAAATTCGATACCAAGAATTAACAGGAAATACGTGTTTTGAGACCCACTGAATTACAAAAAAGAATTTTTAGAATAAGGTCTGTGTGTGCGTGTGTGCGTGTGTGTGTGTGTGTGTGTGTGTGTGTGTGTGAACTTGGTATTTAAGTTCAGTATCTTCCACGGCTGTGACACGAAGATTTTCAAGAAAATCCACTCCACCCCAAACTACCCTTTACATGCAAACATTTTCGAAAAGTTTATTTTTCTAAAAAATGGCTCCAAATATTTTTTATTAAAACACCACATAATAAAGCTATTTCCATCGCAAATAAAATGTATATCTTGAGTTTTCTGGGAATAGCTTCTGAAAACCTGTTCATTCTGGACGAATTTTATTGTACTTTGCATAACTCGTAAACCGTTAGAGAGATAGACAAAAACTTACCACACAAGAAATGTAGATCACGTTAAAACACACAATTTATATCATGTACGTTTTTCGTGATATTGGACATTTCTAAGATATTCCTTGTTATCTGTTTCAGATTTAAAATACTTAAAACATTTCTACTGCGGAGATTTGTCAGCTTTTTGCCACGCAAAGAAACGGATTTCAATCCCAATGTAAACGACATTTTAAAACATTTGACTGTCGGTTTAGCCTAGCGTTTCTTACTGCCTTTTACTTACAAGGAACTAATAATACCGCTTCTATTAATGCTTATCTCGATTAACATTACGAAGATAGGAGAATAAGCTTATTAACAATAATAATTTGTTACAAAGTTGTAGAGATAGTCATGTGAATGGAACACATCAGATTTTTGTGTCTAACTCTGCCAAAGCAGCCCCTGTCCTACACACAGTTTGTGTAGAAAAAATCTTATGTGTACCATTCACATGACTTTCTCTATATCTCTGCAACAAATTATTGTTAAAAAACTTATACTACTATTTACTTCCTGCTAATTAGAAAAAAAAAAAAAATAGCAGAAATAGTCTTATTATTTGCTTCCTTGTAAATAGAACCAAAATAAGGGAGTACCATAGGTTAAAGTGATAGTAAAAAACTGGTTGCTATGTCACTGAAGTTCCTTTGTTTGTATGGACAGCAGTTGACAAATTTCTGTATGAGAAAAGTATAAGTTTTTTCATAGGAACGTCTCAAAAACGACGAACTCCATGAAAAAAAATGTATACAACATAAATTGTGTGTTTTAACGTGCTCTACATTTTTTGTGTAGGAAGTTTTTGTCCATCTCTTACGGCTTAGCAGTTATTCAAAATTCCGTAAAATTTGTCCAGAATAAAGTACTCTTCAGAGGCTATTCCCAGAAAATTCAAGATATACATTCTATTTGTCAGGTAAATAGCTTTAATATTCGATATTTTAATCAAAATCGTTAGAACCATTTTTGAGAAAATCAAAATTTTCGAAAAAAGTTCCATGTAAAGGGTAGTTGGGGTGGGGGGATTTTTCTCAAAATCTTCGTGTCGCATCCCTGGAAGATACTAAACTTAAATACCAAGTTTGGTATTTTACTGACTTTTCGCTTTTGAGTTATCGTGTTCACAGACACACGGACACACGGACAGACACACACACACACACACAGACCTTTTTCCGAATTTTTTTTTTTTTTATACAGGGGACCCTAAAATATATATTTCCGGTGAAATCTGAGGTTTCCTTGTGGTTTACCGGGAATCGTACGAATGAGTTGGAGAGTTGAATGACATGTCAGCATGTTTGAGCAACCGGACGTAAACCGTGGTTCAAATCCCGGATATGGTATCGACTTTTTCAGTCTGACACTACCTATCTATTTATATGAAGTGTGGAAGCTTGATGGCATTTGGCTCATTGGTAAGTTGTATTTCAAAAGATGTACCTATATCAGCTTCTCCCAATATGCCTGAGGATTCACCCAAGGTGACTTTCAAACGAATTTGAGTTTTACGATGGAGATTAGGAATATCGCGGAAGGCACCCCCAGACATTAGAGCAGACCACCGCACTGAGTCATTGTAACTCTTTGCGACTTACGTGACCCCTGGGAGAGAGGGATAGGGAAGGGACAAGATCCGGATGACGACGGATGCAAGCATAGATGGGGCACGAAAGTTCCAGATCTTACGTTTCTTTCGCCGCCGGCCCTATCCACAAACTCCAAGCTTCCGAGGCCCCAGGAAAGGGTGTACATCTGAAAGCACCCAAGGCGGGTCCTGACCCGCAGCGACGACAATAGGAAACCTTTACAGAGCGTAGGGGAACCGCTCAGCTGAAATCGCCGAATACCTGAACCAGATTACAAAGAATTGATAGATGTGGAAAATAATGGGCAGGACAGTCGTGATAGAAGATGAACCATCTCAGCATTCACCTCCTGGCCAAGGGAAACCACAAAAAACCCGTGAGTCAGAGTGGGTGGTCGTATGGAATTGACCTCTTGAATTCAGGCCATAAATGTTCCCGCCTGAACGTTTCCCTCGGTAATATGATGTAAATAGTGGAATACTAAGTTTTCGTCCATCCCATCGAAGCCTTTGGCACTGGAGGTTCAGGTTCGATTCTAGGCTTGGGGAATATAGATACTTCCCTGATCAGGATTCTTTCCCGCTGTTTTTCATGTCTGGGTTTTGTGTCTGTTCTCCTTCCCGCAAAGGCACTGGCAAAACACCACGCTATTATCTCCCAAGAGATAAGATCGGGTCGTGGTCTCTCCCAGCTCTCTCTCGTCATCGTTCCGATTGACCTGTAGGTTGATCAATCCCATCATCAAAATATTTTGTAGAAACTTTATACAAATAACGAAAGAGAGAGAGAGAGAGAAAGAGAGAGAGAGAGAGAGAGAGAGAGAGAGAGAGAGAGAGAGAGAGAGAGAGAGAAAGCCAGGTAAATGTAACACATCAGATTTTTGTTTTCGCTTAAGTATAATAACATCGGTTTGATCCAGTTCTGACTTCTGGCAAGGAATTCATTCTCCTCGTTTCGTCACGAAGATTAACAAATCCATTTGACACACTCTTTACAAAAGCGCACACATTATACCATGACCTTGTACCGTATAATGACCCTTTTGGCAGCACAAGGTGGAGTTATCCACTTGTGGCGAACAAAAAAGTATACATTCCAAGTCCATCTTTGGCATTGCGCTAATCTCGGAAATTCTGAATGATCTTTAGAATGTTTTCGCGGGTCAATAAAACACTTGTTTCTCTGTGACCGAAGGACGTTATCAGCAAAACTAAACTATTTAACTATACAGAAAGACAAACATTGGAAGATAATCTCGGTCTAGATTAGGTACTAGCCTTCTGATCCCAAGGTTTCAGGTTCAAACCTGACCCAGAACGATTGTGAATGTGCTTAAAAGTGGCCTGATATAAATCTCCTAATTGATAGCATCGTCAACAACAAAAAAATAGTTATAATTAATTGTTTTTATCCACACGTTAGAAATTAAAAAAAAATAATTTTAACTCCTTAAATTAATAGCAAGCATCATTAAATAAAGATAAAAAAAAAATATATATATATTTTAATGTCCTTAAATTAATAATAGGAAAAAAAATTTTCTCTACATCTCTGCAATAAATTATTGTTATTCTTCTATTTACTTCGTACTTAATGCTAATCGAGAAAAATTGGCGCAAAGGGCCATATTACTTGCTTCCTTGTAAGTAGAGGGGAAATAAGGGAGTACCATTAGGCTAAATCGATAGTTAAATATTTTAAAAGTTGGTTGCTATGTGATTGAAGTACCTTTGTTTAAGTGGACAATAGCAGACAAATTCCCGAGTTCAAGTGTTACCAAGTTTAAATGTTCTTCAAAGTGGTCACCAGCTTTGTGTACAGCTCGTCAGCAATGTGGAAGTCATAAAGTACCCTTAGCATCGCCTGTTGTGTTGATAGTTCAAATGGAGCTGTCTACTGCCTGACGAATCTCTGGAGCAGTTCTGAAGCGAATGCCATGAAGTGGTTCCTTCATCTTCGGATTCAAGTCAAAAGTCACAAGGACTTAGATACCCTAAAAGGGGAATATGGTGGATGGTGGAGCACTACATCGACCTAACAACAACAGCCACAGTTTGTGCTGAATGCGGCCGAGTATTGTGCAAAATGAAGTGATATCGAAGATGAAACTTAAGATGCTTCTCATGTAAGAATTCGTTCCGCCACAGCAGACCGTGATGTGGAGTATTATTGCTCAATTTTGGAACACACTCTGCGACCAGTTTTGAGAAAGAAGCAGCAACTTAAGTCCTTGTGACTTTGATTTCGTTCCGAAGAAGAAGGAACCACTTCGTGGCATTCGCTTCAGAACTGTTGCAAGATTGTCAGGCAGTAAACAGCTCCGTTCGAACTATCAACACAACAGGTGATGCAAGGGTAGGGTGTCCATTCGTCCCGTTTTTCCCGGGACGCTCAAATGTCCCGCTTTTTGCGATAATAATGCATCCTCTTTAGATGTACCTTCTGGTAGAGATTTTTGCTCTCTTTCAAGGTTAAACCTTGTTTAATGTGCAATTACAAATATAAACACTACAAAGCGCCACTTATAAATGCCCGCGAACATAGTTGTTAAAGATTGAACACGTGCCCTATAACTTTTACTCTCACATGTTGGCAGCACTCGTATTATACTTGGTTGATTCAAATTTGCAAAACGTGACGCCCTGTGCGTGATCAACCGTGCTTTCAAGTATACTTAGGTAATTATTTATTTTTAGAGTCCAGCTCAGTGACCACGTGGTGTTAAGTGATTTAAGTGTATGTATAATCATTGTATTCGTGTAAAAAATGACATAACAAAATGTTCCTTCAGCAGTAATATAAATAGTGAGTTTCTGTATATCACGGGAAATGGAGAAGCTGTGGAGTGTACAGTATGCAAATCAAAGTTCAATATTGCACATGGTGGACGAGTAAGAAATTAGTATGTATAATGTGTGTTTACTACATCTATTTTGTGGATATATGTAATCAGCTTTTCATTCTATTTGTATTTTTTTGTAATGTCCCATGTTTTTGTAACATGTCTCAAGTTTTTCCATTCATTTTCTATGACACATCACTGACGTATACACAAAGCTGGTGACCACTTTAAAGAACAGTTAAACTTGATAACATGTATCTCTTTTGTATCAGTTGCAAATATATACATAGTTGCCACTATTAACGTTCCAACACTCGTAGAAAGGATAAACCGTTAATAAACCTGATATTTCAGCTAGTACTTATGAAATGTAAGCCTTTCACTCTCCTCTACTGCTTGAATATACTTGATCGTCCCACCTAAGGCTACTTGACAAATAGAACACTCCTAAATAATGTATGCAGAAATAAAATAACATATGGAGACAAGGGAAAGGTTATACCTTGTTATAAACGATCATCCATGCATTAATATATGCAACATTTGTCATTTACCGGTTTTCAGGGCAAGGTGCCAGGAGTTTGTAGAGACTCTACTCCCATGTGCTCTTATCCCACGAACTTCACTATTAGAGACTAATTAGTAGGGCTGCATTACAAGTGGGTCAGGGTGGAGTACGAATGGTTTATATTAACAGTCCTGCTCTAATTTTTGTTCTTTTACCAGAATAAGTGCGTTGGAGTAACAGAGCTGTTAATGCGTTAGCTGGAATTCATTACGCGCCAGTGGCTTCGTGTTTACTAACTACAATCCAAATTCTTGTAAACTAAGTAGGTTTAATGATCTGATTTCAATAACGGGAGTTCATCGCGCCTATATACCCCAAATAAAACGGACATTATGTCGGAATGTATGCTGTGCCCCTCCGTGGTGTAATGGCTACCATGCTAACTACATATACCCAAGGTTGCGGGTTCAAACCCGACGGAGACGATGGATTATTTCGGGCGTAAAATCCTTAGTACGTCTTCTTTCGGAAGGAATGTAAAGCCGTTGGGGTCGTGTCGTAGATTTACAACACGTAAAAGGGTATCAAGCCTGATAAAGAGGCCTCTGAGCAAAATTAATCGGTCTTTCACGCCCAGCATAGAATAGGACGCTGAGAACCACAGCAGTTAAAGAGCGTCCATTAAAAAAAAAAAAAAAGAAGAAGAAAACAACAAAACGGAGTGTGTGCTAGATCTATCGCCAGGCACGTGTTTCTCCTACTTGGGCATTTCGTTTCAATGGTCTGTAATTCTTAATTTAATTGCTTTATTCCTTTAAAATAATGCGTTACATCCTCATGATATTCTCTACCCTCAATCGTTCACTTTTATTTAACTTCTGCAATCTATTCTTATGAAATTTATTACTTTCTCTTCACGTAACTACTATGTACATAGTGTATAGAGATGGTATTGTAATGCACTTAAACTTCTATACCGAGATTTCACCAAAAATACATGTTTGGGGATCCCCGTTAAATGAAAAACTTAGTATTTAAGTTTCGTATCTTCCAAGGATACGACACGAAGATTTTCAAGACAATTCCCACACCCCAAACTACCCTTTATATGGAACAATTTTAGAAAATTTTGTTCTTCTCAAAAATGGCTCTAACGATTTTGATTAAAATACCACGTATTAAAGCATTTCTATCACAAATAAAATTTATATATTAACTTTTCTGGAAATATTTTCTGAAAACCTGTTTATTCTGAATGAATTTTGCTGAAATGTGCATAATTGGTAAACTGTAAGAGGTAGACAAAACTTACTAAACAAAAAATGCAGATCTCGTTAAAATACACGATTTATGTCATATACATTTTTTTCGTAGAGTTGACCGTTTTCGAGATATTCCTTGTTATTGGTTTCAGTTTGAAAATACTTATACATTTCTCATGTGGAAGCTTTTCAACTTCTGTCCATGCAAAGGAACGGATTTCAATTCCATTGCAACACAATTTAAACACATTTGACTCGGTTTAGCCTTGTCTATTCCCTTATTTCCCTTGTAGTTATAAGGAACTAAATAATAATAACGGTTTCTGCTAGTGCTCATCTGGATTATAATGAAGTGGATAGAAGAATAAGCTGTTTAACAATAATTTATTACATCAATGTAGAGAAAGTCATGTGAATGGAACACATGAGATTTTTTTTTCCATCAGCGTCTGAGTTAATGAGGTATGTCTTAGCAGAAATAGTTTTATATATATATATATATATATATATATATATATATATATATGCACACATGTTATGCATACAGTATTTGGTTCAAGATACAGGGAGAGCCAAACTTTAAATCAGATTTTTACTTTCTCTAGCAGGTATTTACGAGGTACATAGTATACACGGAAAGTATAGCATTCTAACCAAAAAATCTATACCGAGATTTCATCAAAATAATATAGTTTGAGATCCCCTGAGACAAAATAAAAAAAGAAAAGAAAAACATTTTTAGTAAAGATGTCTATATGTGCTGTGCGGGGAGGCAGCATAGATAAAAAACAAAGAGACGGTTAAATATTAAGCTTTCACTGTTTAGATTCAGTATCTTCCAAGGATGCGAAGATTTTCTGGAAAATCTCCCACCCCAACATAACCTTTATTGGAGAAATTTTCGAAAATTTTAATTTTTTCAAAATTGCCTCAATTGCCTTTGAGTAAAATCCGTATATTAAAATATTCAGAAGACAAATATCATGTACATATTTAATTTTAGGGGAATGGACTCTGAATTCTCTTCATTCTGATTACTTTTGCGTAATTGGCAAACCGGAAGACATAGACAAGAACTTAATTTTACACAAAGAATTTAGATCCTGTTAAAGCGCACAGTTTTATCATATGCATTTTTTTTTTTGTAGAGTTAACCAATTGAGAGACATTTCTTGTTATAGGTTTCAATTTTAAAAGACATTAACTTTTCTCAAATAGGAGGCTCTCATCCGTTTCATATCTCTTTTGATTTACTCCTTGCACATGGACAGAGAACCGAGTTTCAATGACAAATGGAAAACGACAGATTTTAAAAGATTAACTGTCGCTATAGCCTTTACTTCCTTTCTAATTATTAGAAACTAAATAATAACACCATTTCTGGTAATTGTTTATCTTGATTAGCATACTGTAGAAAAAAGAATAATCTTTTGTAAGAACATTTGTTTGCAGAACAAATAGAGAAAGTTATGTGAATGGAACACATTAGATTTTTAAAACTGGAGTCGTTCTATGCCCTAGAAATTCCTACTCTTTCCATGCACATGGCGAGAAATTTTCAATACAAAGGTACGAAATTAGAAATTCGAACAGCTATCACGAAAATGGCTGCTGACACAAAATAACGTAATTTAAAACAAATATGTAGTTTTAAACGGATTTGTTCTTTTTAAATTCTCTACACGTACTGTGTAGAGTAAATAGAAAAGGTATTGCACTCCACCCAAAAATTCCATACCGAGATTTCATCAGAAATATGTATGTTTTAGGGTCCCCTTTATCAAAAAAAAAAAAAAGCATTTTCACAAAAAGGTCCAAGTGTATGTGTGTGTGTGACAGTGTGTCCGTGAGTACGTGTGTCTGTGAACACAATAATTCAAAAAGGAAAAGTCGGTAAAATAACACGAAACTTTTGAGAAAAATCCCCCAACCCCAAACTACCCTTTCATAGAAATTTTTTCGAAAATATTGATTTTCTCAAAAATGGCTCTAACGATTTTGATTAAATATCATATATTAAAAATATTTACCTGACAAATAAAATGTAAATTTTGAATTTTCTGGGAATAGCCTCTGAAGACTACTTTATTCTGGATGAATTTTATGGAATTTTGCATAAATGCCAAGCCGTAAGAGATGGAGAAAAACTTACCTCACAAAAAATGTAGAGCACTTTTAAACATACAATTTATGTTACATGCATTATTTTAGTGTATTTGGTCGTTTTTGAGATATTCCTTGTTGTTGGTTTCAGCTTTAAAACTTACATTCCGTCAAGAAAGTACCGGGAATTGATTATATAAAAATCCTGTTTAAAAGGGTATTCAAAATTATTGTTGTAGCTAACTTGGTACAACTTTCCTCTATACCCACACGGAGTTCGATCGTCATCTGTCATCTAGTTTGTTTACAGTACGCCATTTTATTAGTTAATTTCAAAGGTGATTTGCGATTTTACGATGGATACAAATATTGAACAAAGAATCTGTCTCAAATTTTGCATTGCAAATGATATTCCGTGTGCTGAATTGCAAAAAAAAATATTACAGAGGGCTTACGGTGAACACGTGCATATGATTGGTACAGTGCATTCAAAAGTGGTCGAGATGTGGTGGAAGATTTGCCTCGCTCTGGTCGGTCATCAACGGTTTCAACTGAAAATTTTATTTATAATATGGATTGTTATTGAAAATATAATTTGAAGGTGGATATAATTGTAATTTTATGAATAGGCATAAATCTGTAGTTGGCACCACAGCTTTCTGAACATTGTCCGTAAAATACTCCAGGACGATTAAATCAAAACTGAACATCGCTAAAGTGAAGAAAATGGTGTCTGAAAATCGTCATTTAAGTCTGAGAGAGATTGCCGCTGAGCTTTCTGTGTCTTACAAATCGATTCGTACCATTTTAAACGATTGTTTTGGCATGACACGTGTTGCAGCTCGGTTAGTTCCGAAAGACTTGAATTTTCTACAAAAACTCAATCACGAAGGATTGCTGAAGACATGCTAGAACGAGCCAGTTCCGACCCCACATTAATGAAACGCACTGTAACTGGTGAAGAGACGTGGGTTTACGAGTTTGACACTCAAACCAGTCAACATGCTTCCGAATGGCGCCTTCCAACTGAACTGAAACCTAAAAGGGCACGTCAAACTCGATCAAAACTGAAGGTCATCTTGACAATTTTTTTCGATTATCGCGGTGCCGTGCACTCAGAGTTCTTGCCAGAAGGTCAGATGGTAAATAAAGACTATTATCTGAGCGTTATGCGGCGTTTGAAAGAACACATACGGCGAAAAAGGTCAGATTTGTGGAACGACAACTCAAGGATTCTGTATCACGATAACGCATCAGCTCACAAGGTTATTATTGTGAAGGAATTTCTGGCCAAAAACTCAATACATTTCATCGAACAACCAGCGTATTCACCTGATCTGGCTCCTGCTGATTTCTTTCTCTTTCCAAAACTCAAGTTACCACTTCGAGGCACCCGTTTTCAGTCGATAGAAGACATAAAGGAAACTTCGCGGCCACAATTGACATCGATTACTAAAAGTGCCTACAAAAAATGTTTTGATGATTGGATTATTCGTTGGCATAAATGTATAATTTCAGATGGGGCCTACTTTGAAGGCGATAAAATAAAATTGGATCAATATTTCATTTTATGTGTTTTATTGACCAATTCCCGGAACTTTTTTGACACAGTAGTATACCTTTCTCACACAGTAATTTGTTAACTCCTGTCCACACAAACAAAGGAACTTCAATCAAATAGCAATCAGCTTTATACTATCACTTTATCCTATGGTACTTCCTTATTTCGCTTCTGTATACAAGAAAGCAAGTCATAAGACTATTTCTGCTAATTTTTTTTTCGATTGGCATGAAGTAAATAGAAGCATAAGCTTTTTAACAATAATTTGTTGCAGAGATGTAATCTATCTCGTATGTTCTATCATCTATTATAACTAGACAAGAAAGCAGGAGGTCTCACAGGCAGTTGTTAAAACATTTAATATACATTGTTTTAATAAAAATCGTTTAGAGCCACTGTTGAGAAACTCTAAAATTTAAAAATCTGATGTGTTCCATTAACATGACTTTTTCGCCATCTCTGTAACAAATTATTGTTATTTATCTTTATTGCTCTATCTCGCTCATGCTAATCGAGATAAGCATTATCAGAAACGGACTTATTACTTCGTTCCTCATAAGTAGAAGGCAAATATGGGAATCCACTAGGCTAAACCAAGTCACATGCTTTAAAATGTGGTTGCTATGGGATTGAAATCCATTTCTTTGTTTGGCCAGGAGTTGACAAGTTCCCGGATGAGAAAATTTCACGTATTTTAAAAATGAATCCAATAACAAGGAATATCTCGAAAACGGCCAACTCTACGAAAAAATGTATGACATAAATTGTGCGTTTTAACGATATCTACATTTCTTGTATAGTAAGTTCTTGTCTATCTCTTACAGTTTACTATTTATGCAAAATTTAGAGAAATTCATCCATAAAAAAAGAGGTCTTCAGAGACTTTTTCCAGAAAATTCAATACATATGTACATCTTATTTGCCATGTAAATATCTTAAATATAAGATATTTTAATAAAAATCGTTAGAGCCATTTTGATAAAATGAAACTTTTGAAATATAAAGGGTAGTTGGGGATGGGGATTTTCTTGAAATCTTCGTGTCGCAACCTTGGAAGATACTCAACTTAAATATCAAGTTTGGTATTTGACGAACTTTTCATTTTTGAGCTATGCTCCCCACAGACATACACACACATGAGAAAATGTTTCAAAAATACTTTTTTTTGGGATTCAGGTATCCCAAAACATGTATTTCCGATAAAATCTCGGTATCGCATTTTAGTGTAATACAATACCTTCCCTATACACTATGTTCATAGTCCATGTCGAAAAAGTAAAAAGTCGTGTTAGGGGTAGTTCGGTGTGGGATGGATTTTCAAAAAAATCTTCGTTTCGCATCCGTGGAAGATGCCGAAGTAAACATCAAATTTTATTTTCATCGAATATTTCGTGTTTGAGTAAACTGTTTGCAGACACCCACTCACCCCACATGCACCCATAAAGAAAGAAATATTTCTTTGTTAAGGAGCATTTTTGATGATGTCTCGATTTCAAATACTTAAATGTAATGTAGATAACTTTCACTTTAAGTGTCAATGTGTCACAGTGTAGTATGTAATAATTCTATTTATTGCTTTCAGGTGAAGTTGTAAGCCTTCAAAAGTGTGGAATTATTGTGCTGTAGTGTCACGAAGTTCAGTTTGGTGTAGAAATTGTATACAGTGATTGCGTGTGGATGCAGTTAGTTGGAAGTGAAATGCCTGTTGTGACGTCGCGGTACCATAGGAATTTGAGATAAAAGTTGAAGCAATCCTGGAGTTTCACGAAGGTGAGTGAATCTGCTCTGTTAATATATATTGCACTAGCAAATCTACTTACACTATTTCGTGTATCTGTGGGTAGACTTAGACATAGACATTTTATTGGAGCAAGAATTTTTATTTTTTTCTGAAAGCCTGATTTAAATTGTCTAAAGACGACACATTCAGGGCTAAGCCACGTCGTGGTTAGACCATTCTCCTACCAACAAGGTGACCCGGGTTCGAATCTAGTCGACCGCATGTGAGATTTGTGATGAACAAAGTAGTGCAGGGGTGGGTTTTCTATGAGTTCTCCGATGTCCTCCGCCGTCGCATTCCACTGATGATCTATTCCTTGTATTATGTTTACGGTGCCATAAGTAGTAAAAGCGGGCGTTAAACACCATCAGAGAGATCATTCAAGGTATTCTATAACTTCGTTGTCAAGAAGAGGCTATGATTATTTGCTAATCTTAAAGAACTGTTCTTAAAAAGCGATGACATTTCAAATTCGTTAACTCATTTTTTTTTTTATTGTTTCATCTGTATATCCCCACTTGCTTATATAGTCATATCAGGGGTTTTGTGAAAAAAACGCTAAGAACATTATCTTAATAAATTGTTGTTACTTAACAAACTCACTCTCATACTCATAAGGAATAATTCTGGTTCAAGAAAAATTCCTCGCCCCAGGTGGGAATCGAACCCGAGACATCCTGGTGGAAAGTCAGCTCGCTGACCACTCGACCACGGAGGCAGTTATGTTAATTCATTTGTTTTAACGCGATATTTATCTTCTCACGATTTGTTAGCAAACTGCAATCACTGCTAATTGAGAATGCATGTGCTTTTTGGGCGGGGGCGGGTAATTTATTTAAATTCGTTCAGCATTAAACATGCCGTTCTGAATTGTAATAACTAAAAGTAGCAATGAAGATAACTTTTTAGGTCAGCCAATAAGGCCCCTCTGCACTTATTCTCAAGAGATGATTTTATACATTCGTTCGCTGAAAGACTTCCTTATTCGGAATCATTTCCTGAAGAAAACAGTTAATCCTGTGGAAGACGAATTTTTATCCAAGGAACTGCATCAGATCTTTGTCCCAACGGGATGCCAGGTACTAAGTGAAAATGCTGAAAAAACGTGCGGACCTGATATCGAATATTTGCAGAAATGGTTCTGAGTCCAAGCTCATGATGTGTTTCTGACAAACCCAGATTCATTCACTTAAAACTTTAGCTTGAAACACCTGCAGACGATTAATTTTGTTTGCGGCTGCACCTCCCTAAATCGGACAACCATAGGGGAGTAGAGTGCCAAATGAAGATTTGTATAAAAGAGAATTTGAAAAGTAGACTTGCGGTTGAGAATGGGACGCAATTTACGTAATCTGGAGCAAGCAAGATTTAATTTTGAATTACCTAATGTGAGAATTTCAGGTCAGTCGGCGATAAAATGCAGGCCAAGATATTTGACAGTGTCATCAACATGTTTCCAAAGTATGGGAATATTTTGTAAAATAACAGAGGAATATGGCTTCAAATTTCTTGTGGTTCAAAGAATTCCTCCTGTTGCCAATCCAGGATATTAGTGTATTAAGAGTCTATGAACAGCGCAATACCATTGTTTTCATCGTCAGCAGCGCGGGTGAGTCTTTCGCTTGTGAAGATGGAAGACTGCCTCTATGGTCGAGTGGTCAGCAAGCTGACTTCTCACTTGGAGGTCTCGGGTACGATTACCGGCTGGGGTACGGAACTTTTCTTTAACCAGAACTTTTCTCTATCCTCCACAGCGATCTGGAAGCAAGAATGAGTACGTGAATGTGGGTGATTTAGTGTAATAAAAGAGATTAACTTTATGTCAATAACCTACCGTTAATATAGAGTTGTTTCACAAATTAAAAATCCACGATGTGACCATAGCGTTAAAGGAGGCTATACAAAGTCACACCAGCAATGCAAGATATTTTTAGCAGGATTTTTTAAATACGCACCGATTACTGAAAACATTGGGACCCAAAAGAATTGGATGTGTTAGGGAAAAAGCTCGCTCAACTTCTGAACAGTCATTGGCGTGGCCTTGTAGAGAATGTTAAAGCTTGAAAAAAATGTAAGTATTTTATTCATTCTTTAATTTTATTCCATTCTTTAAGTACTGCAAATAAAAGTTTATATGAAATAAAATAATCAATTACTGAAAAAAATCTGATGTGTTCCATTCATAGGACTTTCTCTACATTTCTGTAACAATATTACTAAGCTTCTATCTACTTGATGCTAATCGAGATAAACATTAGTAGAAACGGTCTATTACTTAGTTCCTTATAACTAGAAGGGAAATAAGTGAATACACTAGACTAAGCTGACAGTTTTAAATGTGATTGCTATGGAATTGAAATCCGTTTCTTTGTGTGGCCAGGAGAAAAGTATTATTTTAAAACTGAAACAGATAGCAAAGAATATATCAAAAACGGTAACTTCTCGAAAAAATGTGTATAATATAAATTGTGTGTTTTAATGAGCTCTACATTTTTTGTTTAGTAAGTTTTTGTCTATTTCTTACGTTATACAAAACTCCGCAAAATCCATTTTTGAGAAAATTAAAATTTTAGGAATTTTTCCCATGTAAAGGGTAGTTGAGGGTCGGGGATTTTCTTGAAGATCTTTGTGAAAATTTCTTGGAAGATACTGAACCTAAATATCAAGTTTGATATTTAAAGGACTTTTCGTTTTTGAGTTATGCAGAAACAGACACACGAACACACACACACACACACACACACACAACGCACACTGAAAGACAGACAGACAGACACACACAGATATTTTTATAAAAATGCTTTTTTTCATTATTTATTTACTTGTTTTTATTCAGGGGATCCGAAAATATATATTTCCGGTGAAATCTTGGCATCGAATTTTTGGGGTGCAATACAATAACTACTTTCTCTATACACTATGTACATAGTACGTGTAGAGAAAGTCAAAATGTTGCATTTTAACATTTGTACAAGCAAGGATTTGTAGGTTGCGTTCATGTAAAACAAATTAAATGCTACAGAAATGTGGAGGTATATGTTTTGTTGATACTGATGTAGCTACATAGCACCCGCCTTTTTCTTTATTTTTAACCCGGTAAATCTTCAAGCGGCCTTCATGTAGGTACAATACACTCTGATAGGTGTGTCAGTGTTTTGTTACCTCTGGCGTTGCCAGGTGTGCTTTTGTTATATACAAATCTCTTCCTGTTCCGCTCCCAGGTGCGTATTTATTTTTTGTCGCGTTTTAATTAAGCAAACTAGCACACGCAGCTCATTATATATGGTCATTAAAACTGGTGGAGTCTAACAGAATTTGTATATCTAAAGAGAAAGTGGCGAGGGACTTATATTAATGCTCGCGGCCAGCCTAGAATTATCTAAAGTACTACAAAATCAGATATGCTTTATGTAATGTTTCTCCAGCCGTCGGGCACCAAGAACAGAGAAAATGTATGCGTATGGCTTGTGAAGCAGATAAATTATGTTGATAAAGCTGTGTTTATATAGCGCGTTGTTTTGTCTCTTGAAGATGAGGTCAGAGCACAAGAATCTCTCAGGTTCTCTACTGTCTGTGTACTGTATTATTTTAACTATGTTCATATTTGGGATATTTTTGGTATTGTTTAACGCCCGCTTTAACTACTTATGGCACCGCAGGCGGTGACACTGATGATACATGAATGAAGATGGAGCACCGGTGGAATGCGATGGCGGGGGAAACCGGAGAACCCGGAGAAAACCCGCCACAGCGTCGCATTGTCCACCAAAATCTCGAACCCGGGCCATCTAGGTGAGAGGAGAGTGGTCTAACCACTCGGCCACGACGCGGCCATATATTAGGGATCTCAGACGTTCCGAGTTTGAGGGAGTATTACCGAGTATAAGACCTTTGTCCCGTGTTCCCCTAAATGTGTGGTGGGTCTAATATTTATCGCGTTTTTAAAAAAAAAATACTACCATTTTTACTTCTCCACATAGTCATGATTCGTAGACAGAGAAAGTATTGCGCTGCACCAAAACTTCCGATACCGAGATTTAACAGGAAATACACGTTTTAGGGCCCCTGTATCGAATTGATATTCAAGTTAACCATTTTCCAATGATGCGACACGAAGATTTTGAGGAAAATGTCGCCTTCCCAAACTACCCTTTACATGGAAAAAAACTTCGATAATTTGATTTTCTCAAAAATCGGTGTAACTATTTAGATTCAAATACTGTATATAAACGATGTTTACATGAAAATAAACTTTAAATCCTGAAATTTTAAGGAATAGCCTTTGAAGATTTATTTATTCTGAATGAATTTTGCTGCATTCTGCATAACTGGTAAACCGTAAGGGATAGACAAAACTTACTGCACAAAAAATGTAGACTTCGCTATAATACCTACACAGTTTATGTCATATACATTTTTAGATATTCTGTGTTATTGGTTTGTCAACTCCTGGCATTGCAAAGAAACTAGTCTCAACCTTATGATAACCAAATTTTAAAAGATTCTACTATCACTTTAGCCTGGTGTATTCCCCTTATACTTTCAAGAAAGCTAGTAATAAGAGCATTTCTTCTAATGTTTATCTGGATTAGCATGAAGTAGATAGAAGAATAAGCTTTTAAACAATAATTTGTTACCGAGATGTAAAGAATGTAAATGGAACACTTCAGATTTTTATGGTTTTGTTTCTTGATATTTAAATCTTTAACCCAAGGCAACCGTTCGTTATAGTACACGTAGGGTTGGTGATTTGTTTATTGTTTTAAGCTGTATAGATTTGCAGTAATTTAGTCGTAACATGTCAGTCTTGGATCCCAAGGTCGCAGTTACCCGGCGGAGAGGTAAAAATCCTTAGCGTGGCCTTCTTCGGAAGGGAAGCAAAGCCGTTGGTCCCATGTCATAGATTTACGCCACATTAAAGAACCTCGATGCCGATAAAGAAACCTCTGAGCAAACTTAAATATTTTGGCCCACTTTAGAAAGAGATGCTGAGAACCACAACAGTTAAAAACGCCCATAAATACACTTTTTCAAAACGGTTCTAACAACTCGCTGCTGTGGTTGTTACCTAAAATAACCATAAAAATGTATGAAAATAATCTAGAAGAAATTAGAGGATTTCAAAATTTAGCAATAAAGCTACGTTTCATTTGTCATCACGTCGGTTTCAGCAAAAATATCTTTCATGCTAAATTTCTTTATCTTGTGTGTGAACAGTACGAAATTTCTCGGGTTTCGTATGTATCGTAAATAAAATTTTGCTGTTCAAGCGAGAGTTTCTCGATATCCATTTCAGTGGTCTAGTACCAACAAAAACATCAACAATAAGAACATTTACTGAGCGGGGAAGCCAGAGGATAACGTCTGTAGCTTGCATTCGGGAGGTCCTGGGTTCAAATCCTATGGGTCAATCAATCCGGCTGGGGTTGTTTCGTGGTTTTCTTCAGTCATTAATACAAATACGGTATTATATACTAATACTTTCTATCTTCGGTGTAAAACAATGGTTAAAGAGAAAATGTATGGTAATTGATTGCGCTGCCATCTATCCACAGAAAAGTGCAAGCAGTGGACTAGACGGTACCGCTAACCCCATCGGTCTGTTACGGAGAGTAAGTGGTAAGAATGGTATGAGACATTTACAAGCTAGCTGCACTTTCCATCGTACTACAGTAGTAGTAGTGGACGGCTAACACTAACTGCTTTGCGCTAAGCTAAGGTATTATGATACGACGTTGAGACCTTGAAAGTTTACTGCCTAATACATACCGTAAACGAGGTATCTTACCCAACATTTCCATCGTGAAATGTGGAATCGTTATAACGAGCAAAATAAAATATAATTTAAAAAATATGTGTTCCACTCATATCACTTTCTCTACATTTATGTAATAAATTATTGTTAGAAAACATCATCAATTAAATGGGAGGAAAAATAATAATAATAATGAAGAATTCTCAAATGCTATAATAGACCAACTGAAAGTCAAGATGTGAGACGACAGAACAGAACATGGTGGCCAATGACTAAATTTGGAACGGAGGCTAGCCAATTCTTGATAAAGAAGGAAAGGAAAAAATGTGTTTGTTTTCTCTATATCTCAATACTAGTAATCTCAGAGTAAGGAATGTGGTAAATATTTATTCTTCCTGTTATCGGTCATCTGTATGCAAATGAATTAACGCTTGTTCACTTATATACGAGTTTCAATAGGCATGCAGAATGTAACAAAATAATCTTGTGTTACATTCATATGACTTTCTCTAGTTGTTCCGCAACAAAACTTTTATTCAAAAGATTAATCTTTTGGGTACGTCATGCTAATGGAGATTACATAAGCAGAATTAGTCTTATTACTTGCTTTCATGTAAGTAAAAGGGAAATAAGAAAATGCACAGGCTAAAGCGACAGTCAAGTCATTTAAAAGTCGGTTGCTATGTGAAACAATTGAAATTCCATCTCTTTGATTGCAAGTAGTAAATAAACGAGAAACGAAAAAAAAGATGTCTTCCCGTTCGAGAAAATTTCAAGAGCAAATTGATACCATTAATCCGAAATATATCTAAAAAGGCTAACTTTACAAAAAAAAAAAAAAAAAATGTTATACCTATAGCATGAATTGTATTGTTTCAATGAGACTATGTCTTATGGTTTACCAGTTATACAAAGGCCACTCAGAATGCAGAGGTTTACACAGGATAAACTTTAAACATAAAGTATTTTAATCAAAATTGTTAGAGCCATTTTTGAGAAAATCAAACTTTTCGAAAAATATCACATGTAAAGGGTAGTTGGGGTTGGGTATTTTCTTGAAAATCTTCGTGTCGCATTCTTGAAGTATATTCAACTTAGACACCAAGTTTGATATTTAACCGACTTTTCATTTTTGGGCTATGCTGCCCACAGACACACACACATGGACATGTTTCTAAAAATGATATTTTTGGAATCAGGGAGTCTCAAAACATGTATTTTCGGTGAAATCTTGGTATCGAATTTTTGGGTGTAATGCAGTACCTTCTCTATACACTATACATTCTCTATACACTATACATTCTCTATACACTATGTACATAGTACGTGTACAGAAAGTAATATACATAAAAGCTTTCACACTACGCTTTTGTCGCAAAGATAATGCACACCGTTAATATGAACAATACACAAACAATTTTTTACGATGTTTAAAACGTACTATGCACAAGCCTTCCAGGTTTTGTGAGCAGCAACTTCGTTGCTATCGTGTAACAAACTACATCAGAACTAATGCTTGATACATCCGAGATATTAAATGCAGCGTAAGAAATAGTGCTCAGTTGCCGTACACATCCTCTCTTATTTTATTCCCTATGGTTTGCAAGAAAATGAAGAAATGTGACATTTTCAAACGCATATATCTTCATTTTATTAGACTGGATGGATTAAACATTATGCTATAAAACTAGTCGCAATTTCAACATTTTATTAGACACATATTTATTGCCCTATAAAACTGCGAAAATAAGTGCAGTATAAAAAGAAAATTCAAATATAAAGTATAAAGCATAGGTAATATGCAGAATTTACTGGAATGGAAATTTTCTTTCGAGAAAAAATTAAGTTTTGTAGTAAGTATACTTCCCTTATATTTTTCTAGGTTTGTATTCGATTTGATAAAGTGTATAGAAGCCAATTATTATTTTTTTCTCAATAATAGGTTGAAAATGTGAAAGTATGAACAGCCTTGCAAATAAATTATTATAATTATTATCATTATTATTATTATCATCATCATCTCACAGCTTTAGACTTGACTCCTTGTAAACCAAATTTAACGTCGACCAAGCAGGCCTTTGTTGTGCTTAATTTCCCTACGTGTTTTCTAGGAATAGTTTCGTAATATTCTTGTGCATTAAAAATTAAAATTGTAACTTCAAATTATTGTTTATAAAACAAATTACACCAGTGTAGTTTAAATCTCACATGTCCTTGAAAGTGGTTAAAATTGGCAAACAAAAAATTCAATTAGTTCTGTCACTTCACTTCTAGTTTTACATTTTATTTGCTTCAATAATTTTGATTTGCTAAAGGAATGTGTCATTGCATCAAGAGGTTTGTTTAGCCCCTCCCTCTAAATCTAGGTATCAAGGAATGTTGAGAAGGCTCCATTAATTTTGGAAGGCATACTAAAAACCTTGTTTTGTATATGTGTTATTGCTTTTTGTTCAGCTGAATTTATCTGCTTAAGTAGTGGAAAATATTTAATTATTAATGAACTTCTTACTACTTTGCCTACATGCACTATGTACGTAGTGTATAGAGAAGGTATTGCACTCCGCCCAAAAATTCGATACCGAGATTTCACCGGAAATATATGTTTTAGGGTCCCCTATATCCAAAAAAAGAATGTTCCTAAAAGGTCCGTGTGTGTATGTGTGTGTGTGTCCGTGTGTCTGTTATCACGATAACTCAAAAACGAAAAGTCGGTAAAATACCATACTTGGTATTTAAGTTTAGTATCTTCCAGGGATGCGACACGAAGATTTTGAGAAAAATCCCCCCAATCCAAACTACCCTTTACATGCAACTTTTTTTCGAAAATGTTGATTTTCTTAAAAATGACTCTAAGGATTTTGATTAAAATATCATATATTAGAGATATTTACCTGACAAATAAAATGTTTATCTTGAATTTTCTGGGAATAGCCTCTGAATACTACTTTATTCTGGATGAATTTTACGGAATTTTGCATAGCTGCTAAACCGTAAGAGATGAAAAAAAAAACTTACCACACAAAAAATGTAGAGCACTATAAAACACACAATTTATATTATATACATTTTTTTCATGGAGTTGATCATTTTTGCGATATTCCTTGTTTTTGGTTTCAGCTTTAAAAAATTACACATTTCTCATACAGGACTTTGTCAATGCATTTCCATACAAACAAAGGAACTTCAATCATATAGCAACCAGCTTTTGACTATCATTTTAACCTATGGTGCTCCCTTATTTCACTTCTACTTGCAAGGAAGCAAGTAATAAGACTATTTCTGCTATTTTTTTTTTCAATTAGCATTAAGTAAATAGAACAATACGCTTTTTAATAATAATTTGTTGCAGAGATGCACAGAAAGTCATGTGAATGGAACACATCAGATTTTTTTTAATAAATGAATTTGAAATCCCTGAGTTTCAAAGCACTTCTTAAAATTTAAGTAAATTGCCGCGATTTGCTTTCAATAGTGAAAAATGCTGACAAAAATAATAAGCTGAGAAAAATGAACCCCAATTTAACATTGTGCTTTTCATGTGTATTATTTCCATTTAAGACACTGCACCTGTAAAAATCCTAAAAATTTAGAATACTCATTTGAGCGAACTGAAGTTTCTATTACAGCGCGATCACGATATGTATATGCAAATGTTTCTGCCCCATATTTAAGTACGTAATGTAATTTTTACTTTCTCTAACCCCCGTATGTACAATGAACATAGGGGATAGAGAAGGTGTTGTATTCCATCCAAAAATTCGATTTCCCCGGAAATATGTTTTGAAGACCCCTAAGTCCAAAAAAACAATATTAGTGAAGGATCCGTGTACGCATATGTGTGTGTGTGTGTGTGTGTGTGTGTGTGTATGGACAGCATAGCTCAAAGACACCAAACTTGCTGTTTAGGCTTAGTATCTTCTAAGGAAGCGACACGAAGATTTTCAAGAAAATCCCCCCCACCACAAACTACCCTTTACATAGAACATTTTCGGAAATTTAGATTTTTTAAAAAAATGGCTCTAACGATTTTGATTAAAATTTCGTATATTAAAGCTGCTTACAAGCTAAATAAAATGTATATATTGAATTTTCTGGGAATATTCTCTGAAGAGCTCTTTGTTCTGGACGAATTTTGCCAAATTTGGCTTAACTGCTAAACCGTAAGAGATAGACAAACGTATTACTCAAAAAATGTAGATCTCGTCAAAACACAATTTATGTCTTTTACGATTTTGTTGTGAGTTAACCGTTTCCGAGATATTCCCTGTTATTGGTTTCCATTGTAAAGTACATGACAGGAAGTGCCCGTTTTTCTTTTGTTCTACTTCTGATCAAGCAAGAAGCGATTTGCATTGACAATCCCATAACGGTAGCTTTTAAAACATTTGACTATTAGCGTAGCCTAACGCATTCCCTTAGTTTCCTTCTACTTATAAGGAATTAAGTAATAAGAACATTCTGTTAATATTTATCTCGATTATCTTAGTGTAGAAAGAAATACAATCTTTTGCAAGAAGTTTGAGCAGCTAGAGAATATCGTGTGAGTGTACCACATCAGATTTTTTAAATTGCAAATGTGTATATTTCAAACTATAGTTAGTTATCAGAAACAAGATAACTTCTTCGCAGTAATGAAAAATACTGAGACGAAAGTGTTGAGGAAGACGACATTTAGAATGAACACTGAGTGTTTAAAAGCCGCACAGAGCCAGGTGAAATCTTTCCGATCTTATTAAAAAAAAAAAAAAAAAAATGCGCCAAATGAAACTACGAAGTATGAATTTTTTCTTCTTCTTTCGGTATTTACCCTCCTCGTATGAACATACACCCTCCAGGATTTAAAAATTGTAGCGCTTGAGATCAGATGCCTGTTGAGGAGCAGAGAGACTCAGATCACAGAGAGTAGTCAAGATGGGTGATCAGCCCGATGCCTGGTGTATGAGTGAGAAAGAGAATAATATGAAATGACGGTGAAATGGATGAAACGAAAGGGGAATTATGCAGCATATTGAATGGGATTCTGAAGAACCCGGATATAATTCGCTCAGACGCCACTTTGTCCACCACAAACCTATTGCGCAGCCGAGCATAGATATCAAAACCACTAAATAAAAGTTTTATTTTTCCAGATTTCACCCAATTACACGCTACTTTCCCCGGAGTTTTGAAGCTCTTCTTCAAATGTCAAGAACCTGTTGTACGCAGGACATTTTGAATACCTAGTGAAGCATGCTGAAACAATTATTTGGATTTTAATATTAAGCTTTACTTCCCTTTAAAGGAAGCATTTAAATGCTCGTGTGTAATTTAAAAAATGATCGACATTAAGAAATTAAGGTAAAATGATATTTTGGTCTACTTCAATCCTGAATTGAAAACAGAACGGTTGGCAAAAGAATATTAGGGGATTATTATTCTAATCATGAAAATATAGTTTTAAAATGTATAAACCATTTAACATGTTACTTTGGTTCAACGTAAAAACATATGATTTGAATTTACTTTGAACATAAAATACAACACTAGGGTATTTTTAGCTAAATTGTGGTGACTTTATATAAGGAATTGTGCTTGCAAATAGACTAGAACACTGTAAGCATGGTGTAGATGACATGATCTGATGCTGGAGTCGGCCGGCAATTTGCAAGCACGTAGCGAGCACCAGTCTGTCTAGTACCATGAAAACGTGACTATCGCTGCTCGTGATGCATAGCGGAGATAAAAATAGACTCAACAATGCCACCAGTTCTTATTAAATTACAGGGAAAAGTCTTGCACAGCCAAACACGAGAAGTGATTGCTAATGTGTATCAGTTTTTGATGAGAGAGGCTGCAGAGGGAACCCCTATTAAATTCAAGTTTGTACAGAAACGAGTATTGCAGCCTCCGGTGTGCGGTTTAAATCTGAATTCACTTAGGCAAACGCGCGTCTTTCCTCAACAGCTCATAAAGAAACATCCAGAAAAAAGATAATTCAATTATCTACACCATGCTAATCGAGATAAATATTTACAGAATTGGTACTATTGCTTGCTTCCTTGTTAGTAGAAGGGAAATAAAGGGAAAGCACTAGGCTAAAGCTATAGTATCTTTTAAAAATTTAACTATGTGAAACAATTTAAATTCAGTTATCTTAGTGTGACTAGAATAAAACAAAAGAGGATTGAAACGGTAGATAATTTCCCGTTTGAGAAAAGTTTAAACAGATTAAAATTGAAGCCAATAACAAGGAATACCGAGGAAACGGTTACCTCTACAATATGATATAAGCTATGTGTTGTAACTAGATCTATATTTTTTGTATAGTAAGTTTTTGTCTATCTCTTACGGTTTACAAGTTACGCAATAGTCATCCAGAATGGAGATGTCTTCAGAGGATATTCTTAGAAAATTCTAGATATACATTTCGTTTGTCATGAAAATATCTTAAGCATATAATATTTTAATCGGAATCGTTAGTGCCATTTTTGAGAAAATAAAAAAAATTCGAAAAATGTTAATTGTAAAAGCTAGTTGAAAATCTTCATGTCGCATTCTTGGAAGTTACTGAACTTAAATTCCAACTTTACTAGTTAACGGACTTTTCGTTTTTGAGCTATGCCCCCTCTCTCCCCTATACTACACGGATAGTTTTCTAAAAATGCTTTTCTCTTGGATTTTTGGATTCAGGGATTCTTAAAAGATGTATTTCCGGTGAAACCTCGGTATCGAATTTTTGGGTGGAATAGAACCTTCTCTATCTATATAAGTACTAGAGAAAATAATTATAGAGTATATTATTAATATTTTGGCAGCATAAATGCACGGATGTGTTGGATATTTTAATGTACACAGAACGATGTCTATTAATAATGTGGAATGTGGATGTGTTTGTTGTGTCATCCTAGTACTTCTTTGTGTTCTACCTTGCGTATTATGATAAATATTTAATTTTTTTAGGGACCTGTCATTATTTACTCTGATAAAATTTCATTCAGGTGATTGGAATGTTTTAAAACAGGGAGGAAAAAAAAAAAAAAAAAAAAAAAAAAAAAAAAAAAAAAAAAAAAAAACGATGCACCGCAGTATTTTGTGCTATTCCATTGTAATAAGGTGTTTCTTTAACCTAGCGTACTTTTATTTCCCTCACCCTTTTTCTTGCTATTTAATGGTCCTTTCATTTGCTTCCTTTTTATCCTGTACACTACTACTTCTGAACACCCAGTAGCCTTAGCTGTTTCATTTATTCTGATACTAACATTCATTTTACTTGAATAATCTCATTATTTTGCATTACTTCTTAGTGTACAAACATTTCGTCCCTTTCAAACTTTTTCCTCCACAGCTATAAATATTTACCTAAAATACAAAATAAATAACCTACATTAATATTTCGCAGTGTTTCACACGCTATAAATACTTCCTTACAAGTTAATTTTTACCGCAGCACACTCGCTGACTGCATTCTGCCTTGCGACTGTGAGCTGATTGGATAAATGAATACTTATTCTCATAGTCAACAAATGCTAGAAGTTACAGGATTCCGGCTTGATTTTTAAAAACGTTTTCCAATTCTTTTCAACATTTTCTCTCGCTGGTCCCCGTTATAAACACAATAACAAAAGCATGTCTCCATCCCTGACTTTTCTCCTGCATAGGTATAGTTTTCAGTAAATCTTTGGTTTAAAACTTATTTCGCTCATCTTACTAAAGATAAATAATTTAACCAACTATGTATCAGCATTCTAGTTTAGTCTAGCTAAGAAAACAAATATTATTGCGTTCTGACATTTAGTTTATTAGTTATTGTGTGATAAGCATTGATGCAGCATATGTCGGACTTTACTGAAAAAAACGTTTTCTTTAGATTTTTTTTTTTTTAGAAAATCTAGGTTCTAAAAATAACGTAATTTGAAAAAAACAAAACTCTGCATAGAAAAAGTGTTAAAAATGAAAATTGTAACTGAATTATACACAACATTATTAACAACTTGGCGACAGCCAATGGTATGCGTTAAATAGAAACGGAGATGTCCCATTTAACTCCATACTGTAACAAAAAATACTCTTTATTCTCCAACAAACAGTGCTTATTTGTTCCACAAACTGCTTATAATCAGAATTTGCTCACAAATAACTTTCTTTTGTAACAATTCTGCCGTATAGCTTCTTGCCGACGTTCGCTGTGGCGACAATTTAGCTTGCTATGAAATTCCCATCGTACTCACTCAACTGTTGCATGCGATGCATTCCCAGTGAAAACTGATCCTCGGGCAAGGCTTTGCTCTCCTTTTTATATCTGCTGGTTACGTGGCTGGAAATTTTCAGAAGCCGACGCGTGCAATATGCCGCGGTATTCACAAACTCACTTTGATGTCAAAGAACCTTCCAAAGGAACACGTGTCCACTCGCACGGGTGTAACAACCAGAGCTGCAATATCAAAAGAACTTACCGCGGCACAGGTGTTCACTAACGCAGTGATAGAATGGATGCAAACAGTCCATTATGATTTAAAAAGCAAGCCACAAACACATATTCGGCGAATACGGCTACAAGGCGAAGTCACAATATTGTCTTTTAAGGTTGAGACATGCTATAGTGTACTGAGTTTGGTCGCGTTTCATATGTTCTGAACAGCTGGATGACTGTCTGATCAATAGAGCTTGGTTTTGGGTTCCGAAGAGGACATAGTTATGAACTCACAGAGCAGTCAGCGGTAAAAAGACAGGGCAGTGGGTAAGTGGCTTGTAGCGTAAACATGCACACGTTGGGGTACAATATGTTCCAAAATTAGCTCATTACATATATTGAAATGTGCATCATTCTAATTCATCAAGTAACACAATAAAACAATTATTTCATATGATTAGTAAATAAAACGCCTGAACTTTAACAAATAATAAGTAAAGCTTGATATAAAAAAAGGATAATAATGTGCAGGATTCGTTGAAGTGAATTACAATATAACCCTTACTGTATCAAAAGAAAAGTCTCTACTCCTATTACTCAAAATATATTTGAATCATCCACAAGTGTGTTCAGTGTAGAGCGCCTATCCTTTTGTATTTTCCACATTTTTTAATCTGCGCTCTTTTTTTGGTGTTCACTGGTTATCTAATAGCAGGAATTTAACGAGACCAAGTAGTGAGCAATGCTAGATAGTGCAACACTTTTCGAAACGGCTCCATCATGTCATAGCTATACTCTGTGTGCACCGAACCACAGTTACAATTTCGTGACCCCGAGCCCAGCTCTACTGATCTATCTCCTTCATATAGGTGAGGCTGTGATTTTCCTGCTCCCTGGTGGTTATGGTGAACTTCTAGACATCGGCTTCTTTCATGCAAGACCAGGAGACCTCTGTACAGCCGGAGTTGAAACTGATAGTTGGTTTTAAGTCTTCGGCTGGACTTTACGATTGTCTGAATTGCAGAATGACGTCAGATTGGTTATTTCAAAATTTACGACTCTGGTTCCAAATACAGATACATATATTATAACAGTGGGAAAAGTACATAAAATTCACGGGTGTAATATTTATGTCGGTGTACCTATCGATGTGCGAATATAAAAAGTTGCACGGTTATTTCAGCTGCTTGTACTGGTATTGTGTTTTACGACTGTAACACCAGAATTACTAGCACGATATAAGCTAGCTTTATATAAGCAGGTTGCATGTATGTATGTAATTTGCATCCCGCTATGAGCCTTCACGGTGATTTAGCAGCATGTAAAATATCGCGTTTCAGCAGCATGAAATAGTATTGCTTGGCGACAGAATTACCAACCAGTTACCGTTTACGTTCCTCCCACTTAGAACCTTAAACTTTTGTGGGTTGTGAATAAGAGAGCCTCACAAAGCAAAAACATATTTTTACTGTATCACATTTCTAGTGGTCCTAGGCTGAACCTTTGGCTATAAATGCGACGATTGAGGGTTCATTTCATATACAAAGTGAGGTCTTTCAACACATACGAGGTGTATCACTATGAGAAAAAAAAAACTGATGTGTTACACTCACATGATTGTCTCTACCCGTTCTGCAAACTATTCTTACAAAAGAGTATATTTATCCACATCATGCTAATCAAAATAAAATGAACAGAAATGGTCTTATTACTTGCTTTCATGTACGTAGAAGGGAAACCAGTGAGAATACTAGGCTAAAGCGATAGTCAAATCTTTCAAAAACTGGTTGCTGTGTGACTGAAAGTGCTTTGTTTGTAAGGCCGGAGTTAATAAATTCCCGTATAAGAAAAACTTAAGTATTTTAAAGCTGAAACCAATAACAAGAATATCTCATAAACGGTCAGCTCTAAAAAAAACAAAACAAAACAAACATAAAAAAATGTGTGACATAAATTATGTTTTTTAACAAGATCTGTATTTTTTGGGTAGAGAGTTTTGTCTATCTCTTACGGTTTACGAGTTTTACAAAATTCGGCTTTATTCATCCGGAGTAAAGAGATCTTCAGAAGCTATTCCTAGAAAATTCAAAATACACATTTTATTTGTCAGGCAAATATCTAAAATATTTCTAATCAAAATCGTTTTTGAGCCACTTTCTGAGACAATGAAAAGTTTCCCATTATAATAGAGAGTTTGGGGTGGAGGGATTTTCTTGAAAATCTTCGTGTCTCCTTGGGAGATACTTAACTTTAAGACCAAGTGTTCTATTTGACGATATTTTACCGACAACATTGATGTGTACATCCAAGTGACTTTCTCTAATCTCTGTAACAAATTATTATTGAAAAGCTTTTTCTTCTATCTGTATCATATAATCGAGATAAACATTAACAGAAATGGTCTTACTATTCGATTCGTTGTAAGTAGGAGGGAAATAAGGTTGCGATAGTCAAATATTTTAAAAGCCGGTTATCAAGGGATTGAAATCCATTTCTTTGCATGACCAGAAGTTGACAAATTCCCGTATGAGAAAAGCTTTTTAAAACTGAAACCAATAACAAGAAATATCTCTGCAATGATCAACTCCACGAAAAAATTAATAGTAATGATGAGATAAATGGGGTGTTTTAATACGTTCTACATTTTTATGCCGTAGATTTTTGTCTGTTACGGTTTACCAGTTCTGCAAAATTCATTAAAATTAATCCAAAATGAAGACCGCTTCAGATGCTATTTCCAGAAAATTCAAAATATACATTTTATTTGTCATGAAAGTACCTTTAATATTCGGTGTTTAGATCAAAATCGTTAGAGCCATTTTTGAGAAACTAATAATTATCGAAAATGTTTCCATGTAAAGGGTGATTTGGGGTGAGGGTATTTTTCTCAAAATCTTTGTGTCACATCTTTGGAAGATACTAAGCTTAAATACTAAGTTTTTTATTTTACCGATTTTTCGTTTTTGAGTTATCGTGTTCACGTCACACACATGGACTATTTTCTAAACATTTTTTTTTGTTACAGGGGACCCTAAAACGTGTATTTCCTGTGAAATCTCGGTTTCCAAATTTTGTGTGGAGTGCAATTTTTCTCTACCTATGTATCATGTATTGTGTAGAGAATGTAATGCATTCTAAATGGCTAAAGCTTCCATAATGTATTCAACACAAATGACATTTTAAGTACTTCTACTTAAATTTATATTTATCTCTTATATTTCCAAGTTATTAGGAACGAGGAGAACAGAATATGCAACATATACTTAAAATTGTCATGCTTTTATCTCAACTATATCATATTTTGACAAAACCGGCAGAAGCTGTTTCTGAGACAGGAAAAAAGAAATGTTTTTGCTCTATGGTTTGCGGTGCATCCTTGAAATATACGGCGAACTTAATGTGCACAGAGAACATTTTTTGTTTCGTGATATGATGTTCTTATGAACTAGGGGTCCATGGAGTTACTTGACATTCGTCATCTCAGAATAAGGGACCCCTCCCCCAAAATAACTTTATCCGGATAACTCACTCTAAGCTCGCGTCTTCTTGAGGGAGGCAGACACGCCAACCTAACCCTAAAGAGGCCGGCTAGAGAAGTTATTGCATTCTAACCAAAAAATCCATATCGAGATTTCACTGGAAATATATTATATACTGAGTTCGCCTTAATGAAAATTATAAACAATTTTAGAAAAAAGTTCCTGTATATGTGTGGGGAGGGCGTGAGGTAGTATAACTAAAAATTGAAAATTCGGTAAAATATCAAACTTGGTATTTAAGTTTAGTATCTTCCAAGGATGCAACACGAAGATTTTAAGAAACATTCCCCCAACCCAAACTATCTTTACATGGAAATATTTTCGAGAATATTGATTTTCTCAAAAATAGCTCTAACGATTTTGATTAATATATTGTATATTAACGATACTTACATGACAAATGAAGTGTATATCTTGAATTTTCTGGGAATGGTCTCTGAATACCTCTCCATTTTAGATGAGGTTTGCATCACTCGTAAACCGTCAAAAATAAACAAAATCTTACTACACAAATCTGTAGATGTCGTTAAAACACTCACTCACTTTATGTCATTCATTTGTGTTGTGGAGGAACTATTTCCGAGATATTCGTTGTTATTGATTTCAATGTTAAACAACTCATAATTTTTTCAAACAGGAAGTCGTCGGTTTTTCTTTTGTTTTACTAATAGTCATGCAAAGGAGCGAATTTCGATGACAATTCAACTCAACTATTAAAGCGCCAAAGCAATGACCGAGATAAGCAATTTCAACCAATCGCGGTCTTCTGAGTGGAGCGATATTGTCGAAACATCTTATCGCAGCAGATGTTCATTTCTTTGAAATCTTCTCGCACCTGACGTTCGTTTGTTTAATCATCTGTATTCAGGAGGCACTGAAGAAAGAAATAAAACAAAAAACATTTGTAAATAAACATGATCAAATGCGTCATCTACCATTTGAGAGGTAATGCAAGTATTACAATCATAACCTGATAAAATCTCCATTACTATATGTTATAAATTGTTAATAGTCTATTTCGCTGAATTGTCTTATCAAATACAACTCGTGTTTTCGTCTGATAGAACAATTCACTCCCGTCGCTTCGCTCCGGTCGTGAATTATCGACAAGATGAAAGCACTCGTGGTAATACTTATGACAATAGCATAGCGACAGGTTTTAAAACATCTGACGTGTTACACTCACATTACCTTCTCTAGCTGTTCTACAAACTTCTTACATATGATTATTCTTCTTTCTGCACCTTGCTAATCGAGGTATTCATTAGCACAATGTTCTTATTACTTAGTTCCTTATAAGTAGGAAAAAATAAGGGTATATACTAGGCTAAAGCCATAGTCAAAAGTTTTAAAAGCTGTCATTATGTACAAATCCCTTCTTTTCTTGGCCAGGAGTAGAACAAAAGAAAACCGCACACTCCCGTCTGAGAAAGGTACTTCACTACTGAAACTAATAACAATGAATACCTCGAAAACTGTAAGCTCCACGAGAAAAATGTAAATAATATAACTTGTGTATTTTAACAAGACCTACATTTTTTGTAAAGTAGGTTTTTGTCTATCGCTTACGGTTTAGTAGTTATGCCAAATTAAGCAAAATTCATCCAGAGTAAACAGGTCTTTAGAAGCTATTCCCAGAAAATTCAAGATATACATATTATTTGCCAGCTAAATATCTTTAATAAACGATATTTTAATCAAAATCGTTACAGCCATTTTTAAGAAAATTAAAATTTTCGAAAAAAAGTCCTATGTAAAGGATAGTTTGGGGTAGGGGGATTTTTATCAAAATCTTCCTATCGCATCCCTGGAAGATACTAAACATAAATACCAAGTTTGGTGCTTTACCGAATTTTCGTGTCTGAGTTATCGTGTTCACAGACACACGGACACACACACACGGACACACACACACACACACACACACACGGACCTTTTTGTGAAAATGTTTTTTTTTTTTGGATACAGGGGACCCTAAAACATATATTTCTGGTGAAATCTCGGTATCGAATTTTTGGGTGGAATACAATACTTCTCTATCTATCCCTATGTACACTGTACATACGGGGCTAGAGAAAGTAAAAAAAAATTGTCTATTGATTTGGCCTAGTATATTCCATATTTCCTTTCTACTTACAAGGAAGGAGTAATAAGATAATTTCTACTAATGTTTAACTCGATTAGCATGATGTAGATAAAAGAATAATGTTTTGTAAGAGTAGTTTGTTTGCAGAACAGTTAGAGAAAGTAATTTTTGGGTGGAGCGTTGTAACTTCTCTATACAAAGCAAAAGGTGCCTGTCGTAAAATATGTGCGGTTACAAAACGCAAAATTCCGTTTAACCGTGACGACAAACAGCTCACCAGCTATCTCTGAAAAACAGTGTTTATTTAAACTTAATGGGCGGTACTGTAACTAGAAATCAATCTCGGGTTGATGAGCCGCGGTCTGCTGGAGGCTTACAGTCTACCGCAGTTACAGCGAAGCGTCTGGACGGAACACTTCTAGCAGACTACGGCTCATTAGCCTGGCATTATTGGCTTCTTGTTGCTAACGATAATGGGCAGGGTTCATAAATGTCGCGTTGTTTAATTTTACTAACTTATACTGCTCAAAGTTCATACGCTATTTTAGAACTTGACTTCACCTAGCTCAGGAGGAACCGATGGATGGATGGATGGAAGATAGACGGAATAATACCAAATGGCAGTATAGCCGTCTTAGCCCGTTATGGCTAAATCTAACCTTTTTGAAGAGACTCTATGAGTATCCTCGGCCATTTTGTACAATGACAGCCGTTTTAGTCATTATTACTTTCTCTACCACGTAATATGCACATAATAGAGATGCACCCAAAAATTCGATGTCTAGATCTCACCGGAAATATATATTTTCAGGCACCCTGAATCCAAAAACTCTTGATGTGCTCCATTCAAATGCCCTTCTCTACATCACTGTAACAAATTATTGCTAGTAAGATTATTCTTCTATATATTTAATTCTAATATACTAGGCTAAACCGACAATCAAATGTTTTAAAATGTGGTTGCTATGGGATTGAAACCCGTTTCTTTGCGTGGCCGAGCGTTGACAGGTTCCCGTATGAGAAAAGTTTAGGTATTTTAAAACTGAAACCAATAAAAAGGTTTATCTCGAAATCGGCCAACTCCATGAAAAAAATGTATATGACATAAATTGTGTGTTTAATCGTGATCTACATTTTTTTCTGTAGTAAGTTTTCTATCTCTTACGGTTTACTAGTTATGCAAAATTCAATAAATATCATTCAGAATAAAGAGGTCTTTAGAGAATATTCCCAGAAAATTCAAGATATACATTTTATTTGGCATATAAATATCTTAAATATAAGAGATTTTAATCAAAATCGTGAGAGCCAGTTTGAAATAAACAAAGGTAATTTGGGGTGGGGGGATTTTTTTTTTTAAAAATCTTCGTGTCGCATCTTTGGAAGATACCACAATTAAATACTAAGTACCTTGAGCTATGCTGTCCCTAGTCACACACATATACGCACAGACGGACCTTTTGCTAAAAATTCTTTTTTGGAATTCAAGGAAACCCAAAATATGAATTTTCAGTGAAATCTCGGTATCGAATTTTTGGTTGCAATACAATATCTTCTCTATACACTATGTACACAGTACGTGTAGAGAAAGTAAAAAGGCATTTTAAAAAAGATATATGTGTGAGCAACATAAAACAAAAACGCAATCTCCATTAATTATCAAACTTGATATATAAGTTTCGTATATTTTGGATGAGTCACGGAGAATTTTCAAGTAAATCTCCTGGCCCCAAATACACTTTACTCGGAACATTTTTCGAAAATATTGGTGTTTTCAAGAACTACTGCAACAGTTTTGGTTAAAATGTACATATCTTTAAGGTATTTTCATAATAAGTGGAATATATATCTGAATAATCTGGGAATAGCCTCTGATGTATTATTCATTTAGGATTTTTCTTGCATAACTGGTAAGCCTTAACACAAAATCTTACTCCACAAAAAGTTTAGATCTGGTCAATATACACATTTATGTAAAATACAAACTCTTTTGTATGGTTAACGATTTCCGATATTCCCTGCCATTCGTTTAAATTCTCCAATAGTTGTACTTTTTCTCAAATGGAAAGTGGTCATTCTCTTTTCTTTTGTTTTACACCTGGCCATGCAAAGAAAACTCACTTCAATACCGTCACACTTTTAAATAAATTGACTTTCGCTTTAATGTATTCCCTTATTCCACTCATAACTACATGGAACCAAGTAGTAAGACAACTACTGTAAATATTTATCTCTATTAAAATAATGTTGCTAGAAGAATAATCTGCTATTATAATAATTTTTTGAAAGGTTGGTAAAGGCATATGATTAACACACCAGACTTTCGTAACATTTAAATACTAAATATAAGAAACAGAAATTTAACTATATAGTTTTAACTATATAGTTAAATTTCAGTGACAATTTCTCACACTCCAAAATGGTTTTAATTAAAATACTGTATATTAAAGATATTTATAGGACAAACAAAATGCATACCTATTGTGAATTTCCTGGTAATAAGCTCTGAAGTACTCTTCATTCTGGATGACGTTTGCATAACTGGTAAACCGAAAGACAAAAATGTGCTGCATAAAAAACGTAAATCTCGTCAAAACACACAATTTATGTCGTTTACATTTTTGTTGTAGAGTAACTGTTTCTGAGATATTCCTTGTTATTAGTTTCAGTTTTAAAATACACACCTATATTTTTCTCATAAAGGGAGTCGATGTGTTTTGTTTGTCTTACTCCTGCCCACGCAAAGGAGCGAATTTCAATGACAATCGCATAGCAACAAAACAGTTAAACTTGACAGTTGACTTTCTGTTTATCATAGTGTAAGTTCACTTCTACTTATAAGTAATAAGAAAATTCTGCTAATTCTTATCTTGATTAATATGGAGTAGACAGAAGAATATTTTTTTGTAAGAAGTTTGTTTGCAGAACAGCTATAGTAAGTAATGTAAGTAACACATCACAATTTTTTTTCTCTCTTTAAATGCTTTTAGTATAAAGATATTAGAGTATTGACTACTTAAAAATGAAAATGCAAAACATTGTGAAAATAATTCCTTTTTAAGCCAGGAAAACCATATTATAAGTTGATCCCGGATTTTAGGCTAATTACGTATTTTTATGCATATGAATAAACTAAAACTTGTTAAAGTCCTCACGTTTTGTATAAAATGTAAATATATGGGAGAGATTTGTGGTGCCTAAAATGCTTATTTGGATCATTGAGTTTCTTTTAGCGCCTTTGAGTTAAAAAGTGCCCATTTTACCAGTTTTGCTGCTTTTTAATATATGTTTCATGCATTAAATAAAGATAAAGTATTTAGTCATGGTATTGGTTTAATTCAAATCCTCCTTAATAATATGGCAATAGAAAATGGGCATTCTGGAAAAAATTGTTATTTTAACGGCTATGTACTAAATCTAAGTACTCATATACCTTGATCGTGTTCACATGTAGAGTTGTTACTTTCTCTGCAATTACTATTTACATAGTGTATGCAGAAAGTATTGTATTGCTCTCAAAAATTCGATACCAAGATTGAACCGGAAATACATGTTTTGGGACACCCCAAATACAACAAAATCATTTTTAGAAAAATGTCCTTATGTGTGTCTGTGGGCAGCATAGCTCAAAAAACGAAAAGCCCGTTAAATACCAAACTTAATATTTAAGTTCAGCATCTTCCATTAATGCGACACGAAGATTTTCAAGAAAATCCCCCACCCAAGCTAGCTTCTTCATGGAAAAAATTTAGAAAATGTGTATTCTCTCAAAAATGTCTCTAACAATTTTGTTTAAAATTTCTTATATTTAGGATATTTACATAAAAATAAAATACATATCTTGAACTTTCTGGCATAGCTTCTCAAGACTTCTTTATTCTGGAAGATTTTTGCTGAATTTTGCATAACTGTTAAACCGAAAGATATAATTTTAGAGATATTCCATGTTATTGATTTCAGTTTTAAAATACTTTAACCTTTCTCTCACGGGAGCTTGTTAACTCCTGGCCACACTAAGAAACGGATTTCAATCATATAGCAACCACATTTCAAAACAGGTGACTGTTGGTTTAGCCTAGTGTATTCCCTTATTTCCCTTCTACTTATAAGGATCTAAGTAATAAGACCGTGTTTGTTGTTTTTTTTTTTTATATTTTTCATTTATATAATCCCCTTTAACGACAATGATCATATCGGGGGCTATGGCTTGTGAAACAACTCATGTTACTGTAGGTTTGGAACATTAGATTATTCATGGTTTAACTCGTTCATATTTCACATTCATACTCCCAGACTCTGTGGGGGATAGGGAATAATTCTGGTTAAAGAAAATTCTCCGCCCCAGAAACCCGGGACTCTCGGGTGAGAAGTCAGCTCGCTGACCACTGGACCACGGAGGTAGTCAAGGCCGTTTCTGTTTTAGCGTGAAATAGAAGAATAAGCATATTAACATTTTTTTTTTTTTTCATTTATATAGCCCCTTTTAACATCTGCAATTGAAACACTTTGTGGGTTTAAATCATTTTATGTTCCTCAAACACACACCCACACACACACACATTCTCTCTCATATACATACTTCCAAACTCTGTGGGGGGATAGGAAATAATTCTGGCTAAAAAAAAAAATCCCCGCCCAGCCGGGAATCGAACCCGGGACCTCCGGGTGAGAAGTCAGCTCGACCACGGATGCAGTCTAACAATAATTTGTTACAGAGATGTAGAGAAAATAATGTGAATGGAACACATCGGATTTTTTTTAGTTTGTTTTGTTGGCGCTGATTTTATGAACCGATAATTATTCTGAGTTCAATTTGTATTAAGAATGACAATCTTCATTTATTGTTTTGTGTCCTAGATTGACAAAGCAGGATAATTATATAAAATTAACTATTGTTACCTGGTGTAATGAAATCACTAAAAGAAAAGCGACATCGCTACTTTATGCACACTTAGACGTTGAATTTGGATAATCTATGTGCGGAAATGTTTCCGTTTATCTGACTGTGCCTAACGTCAAGCTATAAGGACAATTCTTTTGAATTTCGGTGAGGTAAGACGAAAGCTTATACTTGATAATGCGTTAAATATGGTAATATGTTATGGTGCTTAGGAAGAGTCGCAGCTGAAAGAAAGTCACAATATAGTTCAGCCTTCCATAAAGCTAAGGCCGAAGTTTATACGTTTACAATAATGCTGCATGTGCTACCAGATGACAGGCTGGAGGATCAAGTGTGCTTCGATGCTTAGTTAGGTAACTAAACAAGCGCAAAAGAAGAAAATCAAGACAATAAAACCTGCATACTTAGTATGCAAATCATAATGAAAACAAGAATGTTGGAGATGGGAAATAAAAGCCTATGCTTCTATATGAAAAACTTAAAGTGTATTATTTCTTTACAATAAATCACTACTACACGATTTTCTCAACCCATTCATATAATCATTTATACTAACGTGCATAAAAAGTGGCCTATTTCCCTAGATCGCAATAATGCTTTTTCCAAGGAGCATTAACCATCAGGGAACCAAAATTAGACGCCAATCATCTGGCATCAGTTCAGTATGTGACTGACCTGGAAAACATTTTAGGAAAATAAAAGCGAACTAATTAACGACGTAATCGATGGAAATGTATGGGTGATTCAGATATCGCCTCTAAGAGAGATTTTCACCACAATAGGTGGACAAAAGTTTTAACCAATACAGAATTCGGCCTTCTAGAGTTATGGGTAAAGAATTATTTGCTTGTGACGTTAAACTGAGCGACAGTTGACGTATATAATATGAGAACTTTCTTCTTCTTCTTCTTCTTCTTCTTCTTCTTCACTTCACGGTATGGGCAGATTGCCCGTTCCGTCTCACAATTGTTCCCTCTACTTTTTTCTGGGTCGACCGACATTCTCCTTCCTTTTGGTTCATATTCAAATGCAACCTTAGGCAGTCTTTAATCTGCCATTCTTTGAACATGTTACATCCATTGGTTCTGATATTTTTCAATTTTGGAATTTATTGGTTCTATATTAAGTTCTGCTCTTATATCTTCATTTCGGATTTGATCTAATTTTGTACATCCTTTTGTTTGCCTTAAAAAGTTCACTTCTGCACTTTGTAAACGGCTTTTCATTTTCTTTGTGGTGACCCATGTCTCACTTCCATATAATAGTGTAGGAACCGCCATTGTTTTGTAGAACTTTAGCCTAGTTTCCTTTCTTGTTTTATTTCTCATTGTTCTATGTTTAGTTCCACATATCATTTGGAATCTTGAAATCTTTTTATTCATATCTCTTTCAGTTCGTTGCCAATAATTAAAATTACATCCTAGGTAGTTAAACTCCTTCACTTGTTCCAACGGTTTATTATCTAAAATGATTTTTGATCTTATATTGTTCTTTTCCCCAAAATGACATAATTTTGGATTTCTCTGTTGAAATTTTAAGGTCATATTGTTGACATAACTCATTTAAGCAGTGTGATGCATACTGTAATTCATCCTCAGTTTCTTGAATTAAAATCACATCATCTGCATATAATAAAATATTTAAACTAGTTTTCCGATTTAATTTAATACCTGATTTAATTATGCTTTTCCAGCTTCGGATTATTTCATTTAAATATATATTAAAAAGAGTAGGTAGGTCACTTAGAGGTCTAAGACAAGGGTTGTAGTATGAGAACTTTCATCAGCGTTATTATTTCTACGTTTTTACTGTACTATATTTTATTTTTGCGCAAAAATTCAAAGAAACGTTGTCATTGAGCTTGAAATTATATCATTCGACATTTTGGAAATATTTTAGGGGAAGTTAACTACCCTGCCAATTCAATGACTAGAATATACTCAAAGAACAAACATGCTCGTGGTGGAGGCAGAGCTGCGGCTGGATTTTTCAGTGGCAACATAAATATGCTACAGGTCGGTATGCAGATTACATTGCTCACATTAAAGGGAATCCTTGTGTAAGTATTTCCCAGATGTGATATCAAATTCATAGCCTGGCAAATTTTCTACATAAAAAGTAGATGTAAAAACACAGTATATGTCATATATATATCGTGGACTTGGCCATTTAGTTGTTGGTTTCATATTTACGGGAATTTGTCAACTCCTGGCAATGCAAAGAAACGGATTTAAAGACATGGCAACCTGCTGTTAAAAGATTTGACTATCGCTTTGGCCTAGTGCATCCCCTTATTTCCCTTCTGCCCATAAGGAATGAATAATTGGAACTTTTCTGTAATGTTTATCTTGATTAGCAGGAAGTAAGTAGAACAAAATATTTTAACAATAATTTTCTTCCGAGATGTAGAGAAATTTATGTGAATGTAACATATCAGATCTACAGAAAAATGTCCGTGAGCGATCCATGTGTCTGTGAACAAGATAACTCAAAAGTGAAAAGCCTGTAAAATACCAAAGATGCCACATGAAGATTTTGTGGAAAATCCTCCCAATCCAAACTACCCTTTATGGAAAATATTCTGATGTGTCCCATTCTGTACATCTCTGTAACAAATTATTGTTAAAAAAGATTCTTCTTCTATTACTTCATACTAATCGAGATAAAATTAACAGAAATTGTTTTATTACATGCTTCCTTGTTAGTAGAAGGAAAATAAGGGAGCAGCATAGGCTAAAGAAAGAGTCAAATCTTAAAAACTGGTTGCTATGTGAATGAAATTCCTTTGTGTGTATGGCCGTAAGGTGACGAATTTCTGTATGAGAAAAGTTTAAGTATCAAAGCTGAAACCAATAACAAAGAATATCTCAGAAATGGTCAGCTTTACTAAAAAAATTTAATGTTTTCCATTTGCATGACATTCTCTCATCTCTCTAACAAATTACTGTTAAAAAGCTTATCCTTCTATATACTTCATGATACTCGAGATAAACATTAGCAGAAATTGTCTTTTTTCTAGGTTCCTTGTAAATAGAAGGGCAAAAATCTAATGTGTTCCATTCACGACGTCCTCTATATGTTCGGGATAAAAATCTATTATTTAAAACTCTAATCTGTTATCTACATAATGCTAGTTAGTATAACATAAGCAGAACTAGTCTTATTACTAGCTTCCTTGTAAATGTAAGGGGAAATAAGAAAATGACCCGGCTAAAGCGATAGAGGCTATCTTATATACCAAGTTTGATATTTAACGATCTTTTCGGTTTTGAGCTATGCAGTCCAAAGTCACACGCATACACAGACCTTTTTTTCTAAAAATGCTTTATTGGATTCGGGGGTCTCAAAAGTGTATTTCCGGTGAAAAGTCGGTATCCAATTTTTGGGTGGAATACAATACTTTTTCTATACATTATACATAAGTACGTGTAAAGAAAGTAAAAATATAAAAAATCTAACGATTTTTATTAAAAAAATTGTTAAAAATATTTAAATGACAATTAAAGTGTATATTTGGAATTTTCTGGGAATAGGATCTATACACCTCTTTGCTGAATTTTGCTGAATTTTTCATAACCGGTAAACCGTAATAGATGAAAAAGAAAACCTTAACACACAAAGCATGTAGATCTCATTAAAATACATAATTTGTGTCTGAAACGTTTTTCTTGTAGAGATGTCCGTTTTTACTTTCTCAATACGTACTATGTACATAGTGTATAGAGAAGGTATTGCATTGTACCCAAAAATTCGATACCGAGATTTCACCGGAAATACATGTTTTGAGACCATCTGAATCCAAAACAGGAATTTTTAGAAAAATGTCTGTGTGTGTGTATATATTTGTCTGTGTGTATGTGTGTGTGTCAGTGGGCAGCATAGCTCAAAAAAGATCGTATTGGTATTTAAGTTCAGTATCTTCAGTATCTTCCAAGGATGCGACACGAAGATTTTCAACTACCCTTCACATGGAAAAATGTTCGAAAACTTTGATTTTCTAAAGAATGGGTCTAACGATTTTGATTAAAATATCATATATTAAAGATATATGCTTGACAAATAATATGTATATCTTGAATTTTCTGGGAATAGCCTCTGAAGACTACTTTATTCTGGATGAATTTTACTGAATTTTGAGTAACTGGTAAATCGTAAGAAGTAGACAAAAGCTTACCACCTAAAAGATGTAGAGCACCATAAAACACACAATTTATGTTACATACATTTTTTTCGTGGAGTAGATCGTTTTTTAGATATTCCTTGTTTTTTGTTTCAGCCTTAAAAAACTTATACTTTTCTCATACAGGAATTTGTAAACTCCTGTCCATACAAACAAAGGAACTTCAGTCACATAGCAGCCATTTTTTGCTATCACTTTAACCTATGTTACTCCCTTATTTCGCTTCTAGCAAGTAATAAGGCTGTTTCTGCTAATTTTTTCTCACTTGGCATGAAATAAATAAAAGTATAAACTTTTTAACAAAATATGTTGCAGAGATATAGAGAAAGCCATGTGAATGGATTACATCAGGTTTTTTGAAATTCCTTGTATTGGTTTAAGTTTTAAACTATCTAACTTGACTAAAACGGGACCAAGCAAAACGAAACGAATCTCCATTGTTTGACATAATGATCAGCTTTTAAAAGATTTGACTATCGTCTTAGTATAATGTATTCCGTTATTTCCCCCCTACTTGCAATGAAGCATGTAATAAGACAATTTCTGTTAATGTTTATCTCGATTTGCATGATGTATATAAAGCAAAAATCTTTTGTAAGAAAAGTTTGTATTTGTAACAGCAGAGAAAATTATATGAATGGAACACATCAGATTTTTTTTTTTAAAATTCATCGTATATTAATAATCTCCTACTAATCTATCATAATTAAAATATTAAGGAAATGTGTGCATTTACAATGGGTGGCATAATTTTCTATTGTCAAATAAGGAATATCCTTAATTAAGAACCAGTAATAAAAATCCGATTAGATACACTCACAAGACTTTCTGTAGCTGTTCTACAAGCTTCTTATATAAGATTATTCTTATTTCTACACAATGATAATCGAAATAAACATTAGCAGAATGTTCTTATCACTTAATTCCTTATAAGTAGAAAGGAACTAAAGGAATACGCTATGTTATAGTGATAGTCAAATGTTATAAAAGCTGTCGTTTAGCGATTGTCATTGTAAATCGCGTCTTTATTTGGCCAGGAGTAGAACAAAAGAAAAACGGACACTACCTGTCTGAGAAAAGTATAAGTACTTCAAATTGATACTAATCACAAGGAATAACACGAAAACGGTAAGCTCCACGAAAAAAATGTATATTACATTACTTATGTATTTTAACAAGATCTATATTTTTTGTATAGTAAGTTAGGCCAAATTAAGCAAAATTCATCCCGAATAAGCAGGTCTTTAGAAACTATTCCCAGAAAAGGCAAGATATACATTTTATTTGTGATAGAAGTGACTTTAGTATTTAAATCAAAATCATTTTTAAGAAAACTAATTTTTTGAAAAATTTTCCATCTAAAGGGTAGTTAGGAGTGGGGGGATTTTCTTGAAAATCTTCGTGTCGCATCCTTGGAAGATACCAAACTTAAATACCAATTTTGGTATTTAACCGTTTTTTCGTTTTTGAGCTATGCTTTCCACACACACACACACACACACACACACACACACACACACACACACACAGGCAGACAGACATACACACAAACACACACACGAACATATTTCTGATTTTTTTTTATTCAGGGGGTCCTAAAACATGTATTTCCGGTGAAATCTCGACATCGAATTTTTAGGTGGAATACAATATAGAGATAAATATTTTAAGATGGTTTAGATACATAAATGGGATTATGAGAGCAGGTAACCGTAACAGGTATGGAAGGCGAGAGTGGAGGAAGAAGAGGGTGAGGGGGATTATGGAGCGATAAGTTTGAGGTCATAGTGAATATGAAAGAAAATTGGCTGCCTCCGTGGTCGAGTGGGCAGCGAGATGACTTCTCATCCATAGGTCCCGGGTTCGATTCCCCACAGAGTCTGGAAGTATGAATGTGAGAGTGAGTGTGCGTGGGTAATGCAAAAATGATCAACCTAACTTCTACACTTACAGTAATACAGTCAAAGTCCCCGATTTGATCATTGAAGTTAAAAAGGGTTGTACAAATGAAACAATAAAAAAAGAAATGAAAATAGAGGAAATGAACAATGACTGGCTGAGGAAACCCGACGCTCGAAAGGGCACAAGGGAGAGGAAAAGAAGAAGAGACTTTTGTGCCACAATTTTCTTTTAAAGTGTAACAGTTTTAGCTGAACTAATCTCCAGCGGTGCTGCTGCAGTTGGCAAGTCACGAAATAAATCCTGCAGCTGTCATTTACATTTTAGCAAACACTATGATAAGCCTCATTTCACACAAAACCGAGGTGCAGATGCAGCTATTGAAAACCTTGCACGCTGAGTGGGCGAAAGATGTATGCATGTACTGTCACGAAAGGTCATGACTTCCTCCCTTATTTGGTAACTGCAGAACATTTCCGTTCTGCCACGGGGTAACCACGATGAGTCATCGCCCTACATCCACAGACGCACGTTGGCTCCGGTAAACCCCTGAGGCACTTTGAACAGAAGTACTCTGCAGCATTCCAACAGAGGTCGACGAAGATCGTGTTTGTGCTGGGAACGCCTGCTCTGTTCATTACAATCCATAGTCTGCCCTCTGGTCTTGTTTCAGTAAATGCATACACACAAACAAATCTGTTGTGTTCCACTCACATGACTTTCTCTAGCTGTTCTATAAAAAACTTTCCTCTTAAAAGGTTGTTTTTATGTACGTCATGCTAATCAAGCTAATCATTGCCAAAAATGGTCTATTACTTGCTTCTTTGTAAGTAAAAGGGAAATAACTGGATGGAATAGGCTAAAGCGATACTCACATCTTTTAAAAGCCGGTCGCTAAGTGAAACAATTGAAATTCGGTTCTGTTTGCTTGCTAGGAATGAACAAACAAGAAACGACAAAAAAAGATATTTCCTTTTATGTACCTTAAAACTGAAACAAATGCCTCGGAATATCTCGAAAACGGTTAACTCTACAAAAAATGTTTATGACATTAATTGTGTGTTTTAATGATGATGATGCTGATGATTGGTGTTTAGGGGCGCTCGACTACTATGGCCATTAGCACCCTTATTAAAAACAAGTTCCATGAAATACACCACAGCTAAAACCACGTAAAAGCAAAGCGATAAATAAGAATAGGGTATAAAATCCAGGGAATATAACTACTGATTCCGAAAGCCACTGTTCCGTTAAAAACTGAATAAAAAAGAGAGCAAATACGCCGGGAAAGTTGACTAAAATTTGGGTTAAAAGAACTAGAGAAAAAACATTTAAAATCCAAGAAATGCCGTTCCGTTAAAAACTCTCACGATAAAAGAAAATAAAATCTAAATTCTTATTGGGAAAGTCACTTGAGATAAAAAGCATAAAACCTTCTCTGCTCTCTGTGGTCATCGGCAAGAACCTCCTCAAGGAAGACCGCTAGCTGCGAAGATGAACGTAGGGGCTGCTAGAGCTATGCACTCAAGCAGCACATGCCGTACTGACAATGTTTTAATGATATCTACAATTTTTACTTTCTCTAGCTCCATATGTACAATGTACACATGGATAGAGAAGTATTGTATTCCAACCAAAAATTCAATACCGAGATTTCACCGGAAATACATGTTTTAGGAAAAAAAAAACAAAAAAAAACAAAAAAAAAACTAAATAATAAGAACATTGTGCTAATGAGTACCACGATTAGCAAGGTACAGAAAGAAGAAGAATCTTATGTATGAAGTTTGTAGAACAGCTAGAGAAAGTCATGTGAGTGTAACACATAAGATTTTGTCTGTAGTAAGTTTTTGATTATCTCTTACGGTTTACCAGTTATACAAAAGTCATCCAGAATGAAGATATTTTCAGTTGCTATTCCCAGAGATTGAAGGTAAACATTTCGTTTGTGTTGAAAATATCTTACATACTGTCTGAGTACAGATGGTAAAAATAGCTGCAATGGGTGGTAACATAACGTAATTTGCTTGGTGTGAAGCGAAAATGGTATGGTACCACATACGCAACTACGAGTATCTCACGTAAAGATCGGTCGCGATTTAACCAAATGTTTAGTTTGAAAGAGAATGATCTAGAAACATTATCTAGAGAAGTGAGAGGACACAAGAGAAAGTGAGAGGCAGAAATCTTGGTTTAATAGAATTAACCAGACCATGGAAAAATTCGGCTTGGGTATGGTGTGGTGTGCAGAGCAAGAAAAGTGGCTGTTGGAAAGAAGTTAGACAAAGAATAGAGGACATGTTAAATACAGAAGATTCTATGTAGTTATAGTAAAAAACATTTACTGGTGGCAGGATTTACTGCAGAGCTAAAGAAAATATGGGCTCTAGAGAATTGTATAGCTGACAGGTGGACAAGGGAGGGAACTACATGGGCCCGAACAGGGGCAGTGAAATTGAAAGGAACAAGTGGCGGTGTAAATATGTGGAAAGCAAGACTATTGGCATGCGAAGTTGGAATGTGAGAAAACCAAAGAAATGAGAACAAATTTGGGATTGAAAAGTGGGATAATTTACTAATAGAGTAAAGAGGGGAAAAGTAGGTGAATATGAAAGCAAGACAGGAAATCTTAAGAGTGTGGGAATTTTCTATGCAAGGTTTAAAGAAAATGGCTGAGGAAAATAAACAAAAATGGGGAACCAAGCCGGGTAGAGACATAATTTGATTAGAATAGAGATTGCGGTCATCTCTAGATGTAAGTTGTCCTGACAGTTGAATTGTGGCAACGTCGGGCCACAATTCGGTGGGAGCCACCAGTATTTAGTATTTGTCATTAGGTCAACTGATTGTAACTATATCTCTATAACAGATTATTGTTAATAAGCTAATTATTTTATTTATTTCATGCTAATCGAGAAAATTTAGCAGAAATAGTCTTATATCTTGCTTTATTGTAAGTAGAAGCGAAATAAGGGAGTATCATAGGTTAAAACAACCAAAAGCTGGTTGCTATGTGACTGAGGTTTGTTTGTATGGACACGAGTAGGCAAATTCCTGTATGAGAAACGTATAATTTTTTCAAAGCTGAAACCAAAAACAAGGAATATCTCAAAAATGATCAACTCACGAAAAAAATGCATATAACATAAATTGTGTGTTTTAACGTAATCCACATTTTTTGTGTGTTAAGTTTTTGTCCATCTCTTACGATTTAGTAGTTATACAAAATTCCGTAAAATTCATCCAGATTAAAGTAGTCTTCAGAGGCTATTCCCAGAAAATTCAAGATATACATTTTATTTGTCAGGTAAATATCTTTAATATAAGATATTTTAATCAAAATCGTTAGAGCCATTTTTTTGAAAATCAAACATGTAGAAAAAAGTTCCATGTGAAGGGTAGTTGAAAGTGGTCTTGAAAATCTTCGTGTCGCATCCTTGGAAGATACCAAACCTAAATACCAAGTTTGGTTTTTAACGGACTTTTCGTTTTTGAGCTATGCTGCCACAGACACACACACATACACACAATCAGACAGACAGAAAGACAGATACACACACGGGCATTTTTCCAAAAATGTTTTTTTTTTTTTTTGATTCAGGAAGTTTCAAAACAAGTATTTCCCGTGAAATCTCGGTTTCGAATTTTTGGGTGCATTACAATACGTTCTCTATACACTATGTACATAGTCCGTATAGAGAAAGTAAAAATATGTGTTTCTATTACATCTTCATTTACATAAATAATTCTTGCAAATATTATTCTTCTTCTACTTCATACTAATGAAGCATTGTCAAATATGGCCTTATTATTTAGTTCGTCATAAGTAAGGGGAATAAGAGAATACACCAGGCTAGAGCCGTAGTCAAATCATTTAAAAGCTGTCACTATGTGAAACACGGTTTCTTTGCAAAGACCAGGAGAAAGCTGAAAAGAAAGATGACTTCCTGTTTGTGAAAACTTTAACTAGTTTAAAATTGAAACCAATATCAAAGAATATCTCGGGGAAAAAACTATATGACAAATTGTGTGTTTTAACGAGATCTACAATTTTTGTGTAGTAAGTTTTCGTCTATCTCTTACGGTTTACCAGTTATACAAAAATCGCTCAAAATGAAATCGCTCACTATTCATTATCCATGAAAATATCTTAAACGTGAACTTTTGGAATTAAAACTACTAATTATTTCCTGTCTTTTCATATCTTCAATTCTGAATCTAATTCTTCTCCAACACCCTTTCTCGCTTGCCTGTCTGTCTTCGCAAATATCTCTACCCTTGTTTCATCTAAACTTCTTTTTACTCGCTTATATCAAGTATTAAGATTTCCTTGAACCTCTAAGCATTGCTTTAGTATCTTATTATTTCTTAATTTCGATGCGGGAATCGCCAGGAGTCCGTGGCTCAGTCCCGGATAGACCGACCACCTGTGTTCGCAGACAACCACCAGCGCCAACCCGCTGCTGAGAGCTTTATTTCCAGAGCGCAGCCACCCCACGGAATGGCGCCTCTGCCGCAGTCCTCTGGAAGAGACTGGTTGGGTTAAAATGAGGAAACAGGAAGTTCTGGGGGACTGCAGAAACCTCCTAAACATTCGCCCTAGCGACCCGAGAAAACCTATGGGTCAGAGGGAGGTTGGCGGAGAACGATCTCACGATCTCCAGAATGTCAGTCCCAGACGAAACGTCTGAGTCACCTGGCTCGGTAATCTATAAGTGTAGTAGAAGACTAATGGGGTGCTTCAATATTATGGTTTTGGATACCATGGGGAAGGTTGAGCTTCTCTTTACGCCACTGCTTTCACATCTCTTAGAAGACTTAGTTCGCTCTTGGGCATGTAATGCTGAATACAAGATATACCCAGAGCGAAAATGTTAAGTATCGTTATTACAGCTATTAATGATGGGTCTTCCATCAATTCGCCCTTGGACTCTCGAGGCATGTCAGTTGCACGCGCAATGATTAAACATTAACCAGTTACGTGCGAATTGCTACGACCTAATCTGTTGCGCACGGATATTCTCTGTGTAAGCAAATCAGTTGCGCGCAAAGAATTTCGTGTTAAGAACAACGGGTTTTTGACTGGGTTTAGGTGCCAACCTTGATTTAAAAACTATTTAACAAAATGAAATATAACTTTGATGCTAAAGGCAGAAATCTTCTCTTAAATAAACAATATAACATTGCAGATGTGTGCTAAAATATAATGTTGCAAACATATTATAAAGAATTTAATTCGTTTTTACTTTCTGTACATGGTACATGGTACGCAGGTAGAGAAACTTCTACAGTCCACTCAAAAATTCGATACCAAAATTTCACATGAAATATACGTTTTATGTACCACTACATCCAAAGAAAGCATTTTTAGTAAAAAAGGTCTGCATGCATGTGTGTGTGTGTTTGTATGTATTTCTGTGAACACAATAACTCAAAAACAAAAATTCAGTAAAATACCAAACTTGGTATTTAAGTTTAGTATCTATAATTTTTTTTCGTGGAGTTGACCATTTTTGAGATTATTCTTGTTATTGGATTGGTTTCGCTTTTAACATACATACACTTTTCTCATACGGAAATTCGTCAACTGGCAATGCAAAGAAACGGATTTCAACCTCATGTCAACCGACTTTTAAAACATTAGTATATTCCCTCACTTCCCTTCTACTTAAAAGAAAGCAAGTAATAAGACCATTTCTGCTATTGTTTATCTTGTTTAGCATTATGTAGATAGAAGAATAAGCGTTTTAACAATAATTTGTTACAGAGATATAGAAAAATTCATGTGAACAACACTTCAGACTTTTAGAAAAAGGCCCGTGTGTATTTTTTTGTGTTCCCATGTGTCTGTGAACATGATAACTTAAAAATGAAAAGTTGGTAAAATACAAAACTTGGTAATTAAGTCTGGTATCTTCCACGGATGCGACATTAAGATTTTGAGGACCATGCCCCAACCCCAACCTACTCTTTACATGGGAAACATTTCGAAAATTTTGATTTTGTCAGTAACGGCTCTAACGATTTCGATTAAAATACTCTTATTAAAGATATTTACATGGTAAATAAAATGTGCATCTTGAATTTTCTGGGAATAGCCTCTGAAGACCTCTTTTATGCCGGATGAATTTTGCTTAGTTGGTAAACTACAATAGATAGATAAAAACTTACTACACAAAAATGTAGATGTTGTTAATAAACACAATTTATATCATATATGCATATATTTATGGATATATATATATATATATATATATATATATATATTACCATGCTATTGATCGTTTTTAGATATTCGTGTTATTGGTTTCAGTTTTAAAATATTTAAACACTCCTCGTACGGGAATTTGTCAACTCCTGACGCTGCAAAGAAACGGATTTCGACCACATGGCAACCAGCTTTTAAACCCTTTCACTACCCTTCGGGTTAATGTATTCCCTTCCACTTACAAGGACTTTAGAAATAAGGTCATTCCTGCTAATGGTTATCTGAATTAGCATGAAGAGATACATAGAAGAATTAAGCTTTTTAACAATAATTTGTTACAGAGATATGGATAACGATGTTAGAATGGAATACATAAGATTTGTTATATTATGAATACAAAATTCGTTCTACATTTAACAAATATACATTTTAATAAATTAGATTGGAAATGTAAGGCATACTTTTAGCTGTAATAGCTCTTAGACTATTAAACATCCAGTAAACATTTCATCTATGTATCTTAATGGGTACATAGTGCACGTAAATAAACGATTATTTTTAAATTATACTAATTTATGCATGATCTTTAACATTTATTTTTTACACAGCTACAATGATAATGTTATATGGATACTACACATATTAAACTCTTTTAATTGAAGGCTGCACTGAATAGTTGGATGAGATGAATTGTGTTGCATATTTGCTGTAATTGCTGTTAGATGTATGTATGTATGTATGTATGTACGCATATGCGTGCGTGCGTGGGTGCGTGCGTGCGAGCGTGTGTGTGTGAGTGATTTCGAATTACTCTACACATTTTGAAGTTCCACATTTGTCTTGGAAAATAAAACGAAGGAATTGTTTTACGGATGGGCACAGCAAAATTACTCAATGTCAGGTACTAACAGACTTACAGACCGGTCTAGCTCTATAAAATGGGAAAGGGAATGCTGAGAAAATATAATGAGCGCGCGCAACTGATTAAATCTCTTCTTTTCAGGGATGTTTTCCTGTGGGAATAATAAATAATGTGCCGATACACATTGAATATATGACCGACATTAAGTCTATTGTAAACTACCACCTCCTCCTCCTGTTCTTTTTTTTTTCTTCTTTTTCTTCTCCTTCAGTTCGATGGTCAAGGGAGACCCATGGGTTATTAAAAAAACTTTTACCTTCTCTAGCACCTACTTTTAGTTGATAGAGGAACAATTGCACTGCATCCAACATTGATACAAATTCACCGAAATACCTTTATAAAAAAAAAGAACGAAAGAAAAAAAATTAAAAAAAGTTACACGCGCGTGCATCAAAAATGAAAAGTTTGATGAATGTAATTCTATGTATTGAAGTTCAACATCCTCCAGAGATGGGAAACGAAGATTTAAGTGAAATGTACAGGTGTTAATGAACTATACCGAAATAATTTGCGAGATTGTGCACGTGACTGATATAAGTAATTTGAGATCAGCGATGCATGGTCCCCGATCAAACATAACGCAGCTACATAGCGTTAAACTTGAGAGTACCAGGTGCTGATAAGTTGGTGTTAAAGCAAAGCAGGTGGAAAAAATGGCTTAGAATGACTAAAATTGCTGCCCGAGTATAGAAATGTCGATTTTTAGCAGCTCGTTGCTAGCGTTCTCAAGATTTAATGTTGCAAATATCTGTAAAATCTAGAATTAATGACTTGACAGTGCGACAATGATCATTCATTAGCTAGCTTCTTGAGTTATATAGCCTACTCGGGAGCGGTCTTTTCAACTGTTATGGTGGCTTAATGTGTAACGCGGGGAGGTGTTATCCCCAATGTCATGAGTTCGATTCCGGTCATAGAGTAAATGTATTATTATTTTTTTCATTCCAAACGAAGTGCCGCGATACGTGGCGTACCATCACTTCAGAAACTAATACCTACTACTTCAAAATTTAAATAAACAGGCCATAAGACTGATATCTCAAATTACTTATTTAAGTAACATACATATTCTGTGAAAATATTTCGGTATAGCTCATTAACATCCTGTATATCTTGAGTTTTCCATCAAAGTTGTGAAATATTCATTCGTAATTAATTTTGCATAATCGTGTATAATTGGCAAACCATAGAGATAGATTAAAACTATTATGCAAAATATGTATATTTATAAAACACACAAACCATTTCAAATAACTTTTATTCTGGCAAGAACCATTTCCAATGTTATCGGCTTGAAATTTTCAATACTCTTGTCATTTTTACAAGTCGGGAAGTTATGCAAAGTGTGGAATTCCAAATCTAGGATATAAATATCCGTTTTTAAACTTTTTACATTCACTTCGGTTCCATGTATCCCATCTATGGAGCTGTGCCGTATTTCGATTTTAGTACTGAAAAGCTAGAAGTTAACTATTTATTCAAATGAAAATATGCGTTAATGAAAAAAACCAAATATATTATTCATTATTATCGTATAATAAGATTTTTAAACTTAAACTATCTATACTTTTTAAATTGAAGAAATAAACATACTATCGATTATAAGCTTGCAGAAAACCTGAACAAACAATACTTACTTAAAGCTTTTACATGAAATAAATATAATGTTGCTTCAATTGACATTGTTGGCTTACTAATTGGATTCAGCGGGTTTTTTTCGATGCTTTTTTGCATGATTTTGTAGAAAATATAATTCAGGAATTTTATTTATTACAGCAGTGCTATCAGTAATATCAAGGTTCACTAACTATATTGAAAAATAATGTGTATGGTATAGAAACTAAATTATTGTAATATACATAGTTTTAGCACTTTGTATAAGGTATTTCCATATTTATTTTATTTATTTGCCGATTATAGTTATTTTCTGTTGAGTTTTATATCATACTAAACTTGTTAGCCGATATTTGTATTGTTTACAATTTCATTTATGTATTTCAGTTGGGTGAAGCTGAATTTTGCAATACTTAGTGTGTATGGCATATATGTATATACATCAACTCCAAAAGGTATTCGTTTAACAAATAAGTTTGTGTTTGAGGACGTATAGATATTGAAAAATCTGATGTGTACCATTCATATGACTTTCTCCATACCCTGCAACAAATAATTCTTAAAAAGCTTATACTTCTATTTACTTTATGCTAATCAGAAAAACTTAGCAGAAATAGTCTTATTACTCGCTTCCTTCCCGTACCCGTAGTGTTTAACGCCCGCTTTAACTACTTATGGCACCGCAGGCGGTACTCGCTTCCTTGTAAGTTGAAGCGAAATAAGGGACAACCGTAGGTTAAAGTGATAGTCAAAAGCTGGTTGCTATGTCAATGAAGTTCCTTTGTTTATATGGATAGGAGTTGACAAGTTCCCGCATGAGAAAAGTATACGTTTTTCATAGCAGAAACCAAAAATAAGGAATGTCACAAAAACGACGAACTCCACAAAAAAAAAAAAAAAATGTATATAACATAAATTGTGTGTTTTAATGTGCTCTACATTTTTTGTGTAGTAAGTTTTTTTTTTCATCTCTTACGGTTTAGCAGTTATTCAAAATTTAGTAAAATTCATCCAGAATAAACTACTCTTCAGAGGCTATTCCCAGAAAATTCAAGAAATACATTTTATTTGTCAGGTAAATATGTTTAATATCCGAAATTTTAATCAAAATCGTTAGAGCCATTTTTGAGAAAATCAAAATTTTCGAAAAAAGTTCCATGTAAGGGATAGTTGGGGGTGGGGGATTTTTCTCAAAATCTTCGTGTCGCATCCCTGGAAGATACTAAACTTAAATATCAAGTTTGGTATGTTACCGACTTTTCGTTTTTGAGTTATCGTGTTCACAGACACACGTACACACGGACACACACACACACACACGGACCTTTTTGTGAAAATGCTTTTTTTAGATATTGGGGACCCTAAAACATATATTTCCGGTAAAATCTCGGTATCGAATTTTTGGTGGAGTGCAATACTTTCTCTATACACTATGTACATAGTGCGTATGGAGAAAGTAAAAATTACCAGGTCAGGCAATATCTCGTTTTTATTCGATGAAAAAGAGAATAAAGTGAATTAACATATTCAAAATTTTTAAAGTAAAGTTAGCCAATATAGGATGAAAAATAAGTCTGCAATACATACCTATATGAAACTGTGAACAGTATTTCTTACACTTAAATATTTAGTGGACCCTCCTTTCTTTTTGCTTCCTCCTTAGCAACGGTTTCACCAGAGAGACTGTTGTTTGTACTGTAATTTTCCCCATTCCTCCGTTAGAGCGTTCCTTAGATCATTTCTATTGGATATCTGATGATTCGTGTTTTGTTTTTTTCCAGTACATTACACAAATTCTCTATTGGATTGATGTGCGGGAATTGGGGCGGTGCCTGCATCCATACACACATATGTATATCTGTATACATAGAGAAAGAGAGAGAGAGAGAGAGAGAGAGAGAGAGAGAGAGAGAGAGAGAGAGAAAGATAGTCATAGCAGCATCTTAGTATGCTACAAAATATGAATTAGCTTGTTCTTTCTTGAATGCTCGACCAATTATTGTGGAATAGATCTCGTAATTGCGCAACAGCAGTGTTCCGCCACTGGGTGAACGCTTGTTTGTGAATTGCAAACAGAAAATCAGAAGGGATGTGGTGAAGTCACTTGGCACGCAGGGTGAAGAATGCCCATGCCTGTATTAGTTTCACAGTACAGGTCGCGCGCCAATTCTTGATGAATGGAACTTTAAATGCAAGGTTAGATGCGAAACACTTACCTTTACAGGGCATTGGTACACAGAAGCAGGAACGGCAGTCAGATGTTTATGTAATTCTCATGTTTCTGCGCTACAGTAGTACAGTCACCACAAGGAAATACCACACTTTCAGTGATGTCAGTCACATGTTCTCACACGCAACTTCGGTTGCTGCTTACACTTCACTTTACACCTAATTTTCTTGTATTTTTTCTATTCCTGACATTTCCCTCTCATCTTCTTCATCTGAATTGCTGTTAACTACATTAATAACTAAACCTCTCTCATTAAAATGTTGCCTATGTCCTGAACCCGTAACGCTTAACACTTTACGCTCAAATGTACCCTGCGTATCCTCGAAACGTAATCGTAAGGAAGCAGAGCTGTTTTTCATTGTAACAAACTATTTGCTGACCTATTTATCAAACCATAAGCAACTATTAAAACAAAAGCTATATAAAACGAGGATTATTAATTAATAAAGTGTATTACATTTGATACCAAGAATAGCATTGTGATGATCTTTATTATCTACTCCTTCCAGTTCACTGTATCTTCGCTAAAGGTAATTTTTATAGTGTTTAACATCCACTTTTACTACCATAGCACTGCAGATGATACATGGAATGAAGACGGCGCACCAGTGGAATGCAATGGCGGGAGAAACCGGAGAACCTGGAGAAAACCCGCCTCTGTCCACCACAAATCTCACATGGGGTCACTTAGGATCGAACCCGTGCCGTCTAGGTGAGAGGCGAGTGGTCTAACCACTCGGACACGGCGTGACCATGAAGTCATTCGTCTAGAAGGTCAACGCTCTTCGTGGTGTAATGGCTACCATGCTAACTTCATGTATCCAAGGTAGCGGGTTCAAACCCAGCAGAGGACGATGGATTTTTTGGGGGGCGTAAAAAGTCCCTAGCATGGCTTTCTTCGGGAGGGAAGTCCCTTGTCGTAGATTTCGTTTCGTTTCGTAATCGGCTTACCCCCCCCCCCCCCGTATTAGTAGGACTGACGCCCCCCCCCCTAGGACTTACAAGCGGATGCCAAGGGGTCAGAAACCTATCGAGGAGCCAACGGAAGGAAACCACAGAATGGAGAACCTGGCATGAATATGAGGAAGTATATGAATTGAAATGTAACAGAAATTGATCATTGAGAAGATGATGAAGCAATTGGAGAAATGAATGGCGGGGGAAACCGGTGGACCCGGAGAAAACTCACCCAGACACTGCTTCAAATCCCACATGCGGGCGCTTGGGATCAAACTAAATGGGAGGCGGACGGTCTAACCACTCATCGAGGATTTACGGCATGTAAAAATACCTCAAGCCTGAAAAAGAGGCCTCTGAGAAAAATTAAGCGATCTTTCAGGTCCAATACACAATGGGACGCTGAGAACCACAGCAGAACAGCGTCCATAAATAAAACTCCATTTCCATTTCCAAGGAACGCTGGGTTGTGCAGATCCGCCACTGCTGGCTTGAGAGTGCAGGTGCAAGAAAGGTTGAAGGAAGGCAGGAAGAGCAACAGGTCTGCCTTTTCTCGCCCTAGGCTAACTTTATTGTGCAGAGGGAGGCGGAGTAAATAGCATCAAGGTCTTGCTGTCAACCGGAATAAATTCGTAGCACAAAATCCCACGGAGAGGCCGATAACTTATTCCACCTGTCCGGTCATGGTTTTTGTCCTGCTGTGAAAAATTACATACATACCATGTAAGTGTTGCTTAAGGGTTCGGTGCGTTGCTTTTTCTTCTCGTAATGTTCCGCTTCATACTTAACTGAGTTTTCATGTTATACATAGATAGTAAACAACAGAAAGGTAGTGGCAAATTAATCTTGGTTAAATGACCCGACGGCGGCGCCATGGCCGAGTGGATAGACCTTTCACCCTAACCAAGGTATCCCGGCTTCAATTCCAGGGACTATATGTTGTATTTGTGTTGGGCTATGCAGCATTTGTGCTGTTTTCCGGGGTTTCGGTTTCGCCTGGCAAAAATTCCACTAATTGCTCCAATTCGACTTTCCTATCAAATCTCCTCACTCTTTTTAATACAGTTCCGGCGCTGTATATCCTTTTCCTCGTATTTATTTTCCTAACATTTGCTTTTTTCCTTCCTATAGACACACACATATACATATTTTACAAACATATAAACACCCATGCCCAAGGCGGACCTCGAACTCACAATCCCCTGCGCCATGAAGCACCAAAGCGAGGCACTCTAGCGAGCGCAACAATGGGGACCGGTATTCATTTTATACCATCTGCTTCCGCACTCTCGTGCGAATACGACGGCTGACTTGCGCCGATTTGACAATATGGGATTTTTAAAGATGGCTTCTGGTTCGTGACTAGTTCAGAGTTGCATGAATCTTCTGTTACATGGACCTTAGGACTGGTATTCAACGCGACTAGTTCGTTTCATTTTCTGTTTTAACTCTTTATTTTTCCATCATTTCCTTTTTGTTAACCATGCTTCATCACACACGCATGCCGTTTCCCCCTCCCTTTTTTTTCTTTTTGGTAGGTGAACGTCCTTTAACCTAGCTGCTCATATCGGACGATGAATGAAATTGGTGAAATTATGCTCAAATGATCTCGGGTTCCATGTAGCTTACATTTGGTCTTCTCAGGATAAGAGAAAACCCCGAAAATACTTATCCGGGTAATTCACTCTAAGCGAGATTCGAACTCGCGATCTGTTGAATGTGAGGCAAACACGCTACCCTCACACTACGCAGACGGGCATGCCGCTATTATACATCGTAATTTGTTGGTAATTGAGCAGGAATACTTCAGTATTTCATTTTACTGAATCAATAATTCACCCCTACCGATATCACTCCTACGTGCCCTACTCTTCAACGAGGAACGTGATGGCGGACCTCCCGACAGAAGTGGACTGGCGGACTTTTCGACTGTGATTTTCAAAATTTCAACTTCTACTGGCTTCAAGCATCTCTCTGATCGTTATATCGTTTCCCATTGGTCGTTTGGAATCTTTTTCATAAGAAAATTCACCACCTACATGCATACGATAGGAGCATTGAATTCCTGGCCCTTACAATGTGTAACAGCAATTTACCTGTCTTTCTCTTGGGTAGCTGATCAGTGCTAATGGCCTATTTTTTTTTTTTCAGGCTCATGGGCCGAAAGTGGTGGGTAAACCCTTAACAGTACACCTTCCCTTGGCTTATAATTTGTCTTTCGGAGCAGTTTTATTCTGCTCTCATTATTTTTATTATTGGCCCCATTACAAAATTAATTTTTTTGTGAAGCGCATCAGCTCTAATGCCTGACTAGCCGATCCCTGTTGCAGCTTCTTCCATGATAAAATGTCGTTAGCTCCCCGTGTATATTCTAGGTGGTGTAAGTCCTATATTTGGGGAGAATAAGCCAAGTAAAGTTTAACGGATTCCGCCTTTGAGAACTAATAATAATAATAATAATAATAATAATAATAATAATAATAATAATAATAATAACCACAATATTAATAATGGTGATTTAGTTTCATACTTAGTATACCTGCCTAACACATGTAGTTATTTATGGGACGAAAATGCATATATTAGTGGCTTTAAGAGGACATATTAACACTTGAAAGATATATACATTCCAGCCATTTTATGACACGTTTTATGCGTAAAAGCATCGCGATATATCAACAAATTACTTATGTGGCAAATTCCATGCATGCGCAAAGAAAACTGCCAGTACAGCCCGTATTAACGTGATGGTTTTTTTTCGGACGTAAAAATAACTAGCATGGTTTCCTTTGAAGGAAAGCAAAATCGTGAGGAAAATAAATAATCTTCCACGCCCATTATATAATTGGGAAGCTGAGAACCAATGCTGTTAAAGAGCGTCAATAAATAAAAAGGTTTTTGAAAAATTACTTTTGCTGTTAGGAAAATAGATACTTCTGCACATTCTGGGAAATTTAGTTGTTTTAAACAAAAACTGAGGTGTGTGGAACATTTTGAAAGTTTGAATATGTAGTTTTGAGATAAACTTTGTTTATAAAATACATAGTATGCTAGGAAACAGTTGCATTATATGAAATTTAAATTGCAGTAGAGCCCGAAATAGGAGGAAAGTGAGTTCAGATAAATGCTGATTGTCTATGGATGTCCAAACCTTCAACAGCTTTTTAGTATAAAAACTATTTTCGAATTTTTGCCCAATTCTTGTCAATATTTCACTCCGATTATTCCATAAGATGTCCCGTTGCACTGATCGTCTGACTTGGGCGATAAGTAATTCACAAACTTCGCATTAACTATACCCAGCACACGCAGAGGAGGGAATAGGAAGGGACACGAAACCGGTTAGAAACAGTGCAGTGCACGGCAAACAATTCCCCACAATACGACCACGCATCGAAATGAAGACTCTTATTTCCTCTAATTCTGAGGTGATCAAATGGTGGAGGGGAATGAGGAGGAGGAGAAGGGAGGAGAAAGCCAAACATTTCAAGAATTTATAAATGATATGTCTATTATTAGATTGTGTAGTCTAGGACTTTTATTTAGCTATTATGGAGTTAGTTGCAATCCAATTTATAGCCTAAGCACCTTGTAGTGTGTCCGAGTTGGCAACACAGTCTTGCAGTTGCAAAACTATGCAGAACTGTGGGGTCTGCATTTATAGAGTGCATAATGAACAAATAACTCGTTGGCAGAATCCCACTTGAATAAGAACGGACTGGCAGTTGCATTGTACACTGGACCAGTTTAATGCCACAAGAAACGTGACGGTAATAACGGGTTATAATTAGACTTACCACCCGTATAGGTTTTGCCACTGCTGTCTAGATTTATTATCGGTGTCCAGCGTCCAGAATGCCATAAATGTCCACTCTAGCGAGAGCGTCTAGTCAGGAGAAGTACTCAAGTAGCTCTTCATACATTTTCAGTCGAAATTCAAAAGTACATATTTATATCTTGCATTACTAATTCACAGAATACCGTATTCGAAATCTCTCGTAAAGTGATAAGGGCGTGCTCAGCTTCACCTGCTCACTGACCATTCTGACTGTGCTCTTTCTTCCTCCCTTTCTTTCACTTATTTGTTCCATCACTACCTCAGACGACAGGCAAGAATATCGCTGCATAAAATTCTTGTGTTTTCACTCTGGTTCAAACAGTTCTTGTATACCATGTTGCTAAGGTAACGCATCATTTTCAATTCCCGTTGAAGAGCACGTTTGGAGTTTCCCTTCTGAGTTAAAGATATCAATTTTAGCTCTCACTTTGGTGAGAACAACACATATATCATCCGATAAGACCTACAAAAACTACCAAACAAAAAAGAATACATATACTTTATTCAAATTCGTTAGTTATTGTCTCAGAAAGACATTAATTTAAGTCATTGTTATTATTTAACTAAATTAATTTAATTTCATTAAACCAAAGTGTTCAGAGATTTTTATTATTGAAGTCAGAAAACAAGTGCATCAAACCGTATTCTCACGATGAAGGAAAGAAGATAAAACGGACCTGTTAATACATAATCGTCTACCAATAAAAATTGAAATAGTTTCTTTTTTCTATCATCACTTTCCAAACTGAGACAGGCGATATGATATATTTTTATTTCGAAGTCGAGCATTAATATTTTCCTTTTCATTTTTCATTTTGTACTATATGATGCTACATGATAGTTGCTTACATAACTTTATAATTGCCTATCTGCTGACTTAGAAAATTTAACTTTTCCAGTTTGAAAGGTTTTTCTAGGACTTTACCTATTTCCAGAATCGCGAGCCGCTCCTGTTTTTCTAATTCTGTATTAAGGACCACTTATACCATTTAAACCGTCTGCCGCTGTCCAAAATGAAAAGAAATTTGCTCTTACATGAGCCGTCTAGGCTTATTAGAGAAATTTAGCATGTTTGAAAAATAGCTGATTTTTATTATGGCCTTGAAACTGAAACAATTAATTTAGCTTGTTAAATTAACCTCAGTTTATTCTAAAGAATTGATTTCGTTAATCACGCTTTATACTGCGTGTATAATCGATTGATCACTAGAAATCGGATTTTGTGTAAAAGCAAATGTGATATATTTGTGATATGGAATTAAGTTTTCCAATGTTCTTCTATGCTTGCATGCTACGTTTTATAAGATGAATAATTACATTATTCTAATATTGTTACATATTTCATTTTAAGATCAATATTTAAACACTATTGACAATAATAACGTCCTTTCTCTACAGGCACCCACGAAAATGTTCTTAATGATGCCCTGAGTAAGTTTCAGTGTGTCTTTAAGCCAGGCATGGCCAAATTAAGGAGCAGTAACTCATTCCACTCCGTGTGAAGCTTTACCGTATTCCGCTATGAAACGTAATGGAATGTTTGTAAATACAACGCCTTCCTTATCTTGATCAAGTGTGTTGTATTGAAGGGAAAAAAGAAGGAAGAGAAGAAACAAAGACAGAAAACTAGTTTACACCTGAGAAAAGCGTAAGCATTAGAAAATATAAACCAATAACAAGGAATTCTCCAAAATGGCTAACTACATACAAAAAGCAGCATTGGATGTAAACTATATGTTTGAACAAGATCTACATTTCTTGTGTAGTAACATGTTGTCTATCTTTTCGGTTCACTAGTTATGCAAAATTAATCCAGAATAAAGAGAGCGACAGGTCTTCCCAGAAAATTCAAGATTTGTGATGAACATATCTTAAATATATTGTATTTCAATGAAAATCATTGAACCATTTTTGAGAAAATCAAAATTGTCCAAACTTTCCATATAAAGGGTACTTTGGGGTGAGGGATTTTGTTTGATAATATTCATGTCACATCCCCGAAAGATGCTGAACAGCCATATTAAGTTTGGTATTTAACAGTATTTTTATTTTTAGTTAAATTGTTCACATAGATATACCACACACCACTGTAGGTATGTTTGGAGTATGTGTGACTCACCACACTTCCCCACCTTGACTGGAGTTGGAGAGACGACATTGTGACGCCAGTGCTTCGCAAGTTACCTTTGTGCTTGTCTACTTTATATAGGAACAACTAGAAAGTTTGTGGTGAGAGTAGTCCTGACATTAAAGTTTTGTGTACTGTAGAAATTGAAAACGCGGTGCCTTGCTAAAGAAATTTCCCAAGTAAGGAAAAACAAACTTATATTAACCGATAAACGATCATTATATACTGCAAATCAAATTTCAACAACAGGAGTTATATTTAAAGGAAAGTGTGCATTATATGATCAAAAATTATAAGCTTAATACATATTTTCGATATTATAAAATCTATTATGAAGATTTTGACAAAATAAATGTATATTTTAGTTATTTTAGCGTATATTAATCAAACGTTTGCTGATCACAATGTTCCAAGTTTTGCTATCTATTTTGGGCTTCTAAACACTAATTAATCCAACATTAACTTGAACATTAAAATTAAGTTATTTCTGAATTAATTGTACTTGGCGTTCTATTCGAGTTATTGCGAAAATTGTTCTGTCTCCCTCTTACTTTGTTAATGTCTCTTTCACCTCCCCTCTTTGATATTTTTTATTCTTCACTCTTTAATGATTTTGCTAATCCCATACCGTCGTCTTCTGAGGTCTATTAGACCCTAGCCTCTGATTCCCAAGGTCGCAGGATCAAACCTAGTGGAAGTCGATGGATTTTTTTTTTTCTTTATTTTTTATTTATTTTTTTTTTTTTTTTAAAAACAGTAACGGAGTCTGATCAGGACTCCGGTACTGTATCCCTATTTACATTTCCCCCCGTAGGTTTTACTGATTACTGGTTTACTGGTTTTACTGTTTCTTTTACAAACATATACACATTGCACAAACATATAACATCCATGCCCAAGGCGGGACTCGAACCCACGATCCCCTGCCCACGAAGCACCAAAGCGATACGCTTTAGCGAGCGCGGCCATGGGGTCCGGCTGTTTTCGGGTGTGGCTTCTTTCAGAACGCAAGTAAAGTTGGTCGGCACGTAAAAGAATCTCAGGCCTGACAATCAGACGGTCTCTGAGCAAAATTAAACGTTCTTTCACGGTGATGTTAAAAGAGCGTCCTTATTTATATTTATTTTATATTTATTCCCATACTGCCTCCATCATCCTCATCTCACCTCTGATATGATGTTTCGAAATCTGTGGATAAGACAAATTTTTTATGGTGTTAATATAAATTAAAAGTAAGTAAAAGAAATATTCTTTATGCTTATTAAGAAATCAAAGTTAATCTGTTATCTGTGGCAACGGTTTAATAGCACAATAATAGTAGCCACAATTGGTGCAACGTTTTAATTATTCACCTGGTCGAAATTTTATACATAACTAAACCTGTCAAAGACATTATACTTATAATGTCTTATTATATATTAAGCATGAGAATAATAAACAAGATATTTATGTTGCTTTATTTTACGTCGCATTAATCTCATTTAGAATAAGTGGATTATATGAAATATTAATACCAACTTTGATAACAATCAATTCGACAATTCTTGCGTTGAAAAGTACCGCTTACACACATGCAAGCGTTTTAAAATTCCATTTTTACTTCCACTACACGTTCTATGTACATTGTGTATAGAGAAGGTATTGAATTATATTGCATCTAAAAATTCGATACTGAAATTTTCCCGGAAATACATATTTTGAGATACCCTGAATAAAAAAATCATTTTTAGAAAACTTTTCGTGCGTGTGTGTGTGTGTGTGTGTGTGTGTGTGTGTGTGAGCAGCATAGATCAAAAGCGAAAAGATCGTTAAATACCATATTTAATTTTGGATTCTTCCAAGAATGCAACACGAAGAATTTCAAGAAAATTCCCCCAACTCCATCTACCTTTACAGGAAAGTTTTCCGAAAATTTTGATTTCCTCAAAAATGACTAAAGATTTTGATTAAAATCTCTTATATTTAAGGTATTTACTTGACAGATAAAATGTACATTTTTAATTTTTTTTTGGAATAGCCTCTGAAGACATGTTTATTCTGGATGAATTTTGGCGGAATTTTGCATAACTGGTAAAAAGACATTAGCTTATCACACAAAAAATGTATAGCTCGTTAAAACATATAGCTTATGTTATATGCATTTTGTTTTCCTTGGAGTTGGCCCTTTTTGAGATACCTCTTGTTATTAGTTTCAGCTTTAAAATACTTATACTTTTCTCATACGGGAATTTGTCAACTCTTGTCCATACAAACAAAGGAACTTCAATCACATAGCAACCAGCTTTTAAAAAATGTAGTCTATGGTACTGCCTTATTTCCCTTCTACGTACAAGAAACAAGTAATAAGATTCTTTCTACTATTTTTTTCTGCTGTGGCATGAAGTAGATAGAACAATAAGCTTTTTAACAATAATTTGTTCAGATATGTAGAGAAAGTCATGTGAATGGAACACATCAGATTTTTTCTATAACTAGTTTATTATACTTTTTAAATAAATTATTCATCCAAAATCGAAAATTACGAGTAAAGCTTTTATGTTTCAAGGTTAATTTGAGTATAGAATTGTAATGTTAAATTCACAGCTCAGGCATTTTTCATAACATTTCTGAAATATTATAGAGCTGAATAATCTAAACAATTGCAGCAAATGGGATCTTAGCCAATTAAATCAGGGAACACGACTCCCTCCCAGCACAGAAGAGGACCTGCCTGATAAGTGAATCTGCCGGCAAGAGGAAAAGCAAATCAATTGAATGAAAATCAATGGGAAAAATCATGACTTTCTCTACCTGCTCTACAAACTTCTTACGAAAGATTGTTCTTCTTTCTACACAGTGCTAATCGAGAAAACATTAGCAGAATGTTCTTATTACTTAGTTCATTATAAGCATAAGGGAACTAAGGGAATGCACTAGGCTAAAGTGATAGTCGAATGGTTTAAAAGCTGTCGTTATGCGATTGTTATTGCTTGATTAGGGGTAGAGCAAAAGGAAAAACGGGCACTTCCTGTCTGAGAAAAGTATAAGTACTTTACAATTGAAACCAATAACAAGGAATGTCTCGGAAACGGTTACCTCCACAACAAAAACGTAAAGGGCATAAATTGTGTGTTTTGACGAGATTTACATGTTTTGTCTCTTTGTTGCGGTTTAACAGTTACGCAAAATTCGGCAAAATTCATCCAGAATAAAGAGGTCCTCGGAGGCTATTTATAGAAAAATCAAGATATACATTTTTTCATGTAAATTCTCTAATATGTGATATTTGAATAAAAATCGTTAGAGCCATTTTGGAGAAAATAAAAATGTTCGAAATTTTTTCCATGTAAAGTGTAGTTTGGGGTGACAGGATTTTTCTCAAAAGCTTCGTGTCACATCCCTGGAGGACACTAACACCAAGTTTGGTATTTTATCGACTCTTTGCCTTTGAGTTATCGTGTTCACAGACACAAGGACAAACACACACATGGATCTTTTTCCAAAAATGATTTTTTTTTGGCTACAGAGGACCCTAAGACGTATATTTCCGGTGAAATCTCGTATCGAATTTTGGGTGGAATGCAATACCTTCTCTATACAATATGAACATAGCACATGTAGAGAAAGTAAAAATGGAATGAAATTTGTACGCTCATACAGAATGTAAGCGAATGAAAATGCAGCGATCGTTGAAAGAGAACGAACTGCACTTCATTACGCAATTTTCTTCGACAACTTCAAGACAAACGAAAGGGCAAAACTCCACAACACTCTTGAGTCGCCAGCTCCCGGCCGGGTTCCCGCTGAGGATGGCGGTGACATCAAAGCCCTTGGATCTGGGAGAGTTATATGAGCTGTTCCAGTCCAGTTAAGTAGTTTCTTGCCCGAATTCTCAGGTCATTCTAACTACTCGAGGGTGGGCAGGATAAACAGTGGTTAAACTCGTAACAGACTGACTCTGTGCAGTATAGCGCTTTGGAACATGTTACTAACGATGTTTTGCAATTAAAGATACTTGTGTGTGTGTGTGCGTGTGCGTGTGTGTGTGTAAGACGCGCATGTCTATGGTGTGGCATTTGGTTCTGATGAGGTTCAACATACTGCTGTTATTCGAAAATAACACAATACACGAGTTGAAAAATACAATTTATGGAATATATTTTTTCTTCTTCTTTCTTTCTTAAATTACGTATTTCAAGTGATTCCTATGCATGTTACCGTTTGTTATAATTTTGCTCGAAAGTTGTTCACGACTAGAAACGAGAATTTTCATACACTAAAAAATATCAAAATATGCATGTTTTCATGCACTTTCAAATTAGGACACGCACGATCAAGTGGCAGCTGGTCGATTTTAAATTATCTAGTACGCTTTATCTCAGATTATAATACTCCTCATGGTTCGTAGATAGGATTAAATCTGGTATAATTCTATTATTTCTTATAAACAGGTTTGTTTAATGCTTTACAAAGCACAACGGTTATAGAAAATATTCGGAAGCAGAATAGCAGTGATTACTTCTTTACTACAACTTTAATAAAACCCTTTCCTTTAATCCTACACTTTTAGGAAGTTTTATTTGAGGTTAAATTAGAGCCCCATGAAAACTGAGCAAACAAACAACGATCCCCCTTACGTTTACAAGGATATCACAATGCTGAGACAGTTTAGGTTTTTTTTATTTTTTTTATAGTTAATCTGTAAACTTTATTATATATTCAATACATATTTGTACCGAAACAGAATAACAAAATGTAAATATATACTTGGCAGAAGTGTTGAAGTTGCAGCCCTGTTCTTATTATATTAACTTGATCTTGCTGGTGTAAATCTGAATGTTGTTTGTGTTTCGTCTTCGAAGATATCTGGAAGGTGGGTTGGAATGCTGTCCAGTAGTTCTTGGAGTGATGTAGGAAGGAACGATGAAGTCGAAAATAGGAGGACCGAAGAGTAAAATTCACTATTGGAGCATTCAGGTCTCTATGCAGAGTTTCGTTGTGAATGCACGTTGCGCAACTGTATTGCCAAATCGGTCTTATCAGCGAGAAGTACAGGTTGGTCTGAAAGTTTCTCGCCCCTATTATTTTGAAATAACTTGTCAAAAAATCTTGCGTATTCCATTCACATGACTTTCCCTGGCTGTTCCGCAAACAAACCTTTCTTACAAAAAGTTATTCTTTTATCTACATCATGCTAATCGGGATGAACAATAGCAGAATTAGTCATTGCGTGCTTCCTTGTAAGGGAGTATACTAGGCTAAAGCAATTATCAAAATTTTAAAAAGCCGATAGCTGTGTGAAACAATTGAAATTCCATTTTATTTGCTTCCTAGGAGTAAAAAAAAAAAAAAAAAAAACAGAGAATAAGAAGATGACTCCACGTTTGAGAAACGTTTAAGTAGTTTAAAACTGAAACCAAATAACACGGAATATGTCCGAAGGTGTTAATTCTAAAATATATGTGTATATAATTTGTGTTTGTCTATCTCTTACGATTTATCAGATATATAAAAGTATTGCAAAAATCATACGGAATGAAGAGAGCTTCAGAGACTATTCCCAGAAAATTCAGAATATTCATTTTGATTGCCATTAAAATGTCTTAAGTGTATGATGTTTTAATTAAAGTCTTAAAACCGTTTTTTTAAAAAAATTAAAAAATTCGAAAACTGATCCTTATAAAGGGTAGTTGGGTAGTTAGGATTTTTTTTTTAAATCTTTGTGTCGCATTCCTTATGTCGCAAATAAAATGTATATCTCGAATTTTCCGGGAATGGTCCCAGAAGTTCTCTTTATTCTGAATGATATATTCATAACTGGGAAAACATAAAAGACAGACAAACAATGTAGAGTTCGTTAAAACACAATTTATGTCATATACAAATTTATTGGGGTTAACCGTTTACGAGGTATTTATTCTTATTGAATTCAATTTTAAAGTACTACTTTTCTCATACGGAAATTTATGAACTCCTGGCCGTGCAAAGAGAAAGAATTTCAGTAATATAGCAACCAGCTTTAAAAGATTTGACTATTGTTTTACCTAGCGTATTCTCTAATTTCCCATTTACTTATAAGGCACCAAGAAATTAGAACTATTTCCGCTAATATCTATCTATACTAACATAAAGTAGATAGAAGAAGATTTTTAAGAACAATTTGTTAGAAAGATGTGGAGAAAGGCATGTGACTGGAACACACCAGATTTTTAGCTTTTAAACTCATCTGGGCTGCTTTATACTTTGGCGAATTCATTTTAATATTGCATTTCTTGCATCAGGAGACCAAATGGAAATTATAGGTTGATGATATCCTTGTGCCTTTGGTTAGAAAAGGGGATTCCAATTTTAGAAAAATATAAATGACTAATACTAAAAAACTGGTGGAGGGTGATGGATTTTTACAGACGCAAAAACCTCTAACATGGCTTTCTTTGGAAGGGAAGTAAAGCCAGTTGTCCCGTGTAATGTTTATTTGCAAGTAAAAAAAGCCCATACGAAAGAAGAAGGTTCCTGGTTTCGACGTTTCGCAACTCTATTTCTGTTCTCTTTGTTTGGCCAGTATAAAAAAAAGTATTAACGTCTTTCCATTTGAGAAAAGAATAAGTAATGTATTTAACCTAAAACAAGAAATGTGTAAAAAAATGGCTAGCTCCACTATATATTTAACATAAATTGTGTGTTTTGACAAGATCTACATTATTAGTGTAGCAAGTTTTTGTGTATTTCTTACCATTTATACAAAAGCAATTCAGAATGAACAGATTTCAGAGGCTAATCCCAGGATATTCAAGACATATCTATATTTTATTTCTCATGTACCTATATTTAATATACGGTATTTTAACAAAAATCTTTATAGCTATTTCCGAAATTTTCGAATATATTTTCGTGTAAAGGGAGTTTTGGTAGAGGGCATTTTCTTGAACATCTTGAGCATCCTTAGAACTTAAAAATCAAGTTTGATATTAACCGACTTTTCATTTTTGAGTTATACTGTTCACCACACACGGACACACGGAACTCATTTTTTGGATTAGGAAACATCAAATCGTGTATTTCCACGAAATTTCATATCTAATTACTTTCTCTAGATCATATGCACTCTGTACATAGTGGCTAGAAAAGATATATTACAACTACAAATTCGATATCGAAATTTCACGGAAATACATGTTTTGAGACCCCTGAATTAAAAAAATCATTTTTAGAAGCACGTGTGTGACTGTGTGTGTGTGTGTATGTGTGTCTGTGTCTGTGGGCAGCATGGCTAAAAAATGAAAACTCGGTTAAATACCAAACCAAGAAAATCTCCCACCTCAACTACCCTTTACATATAACAATTTTCGAAAATTTCATTTCCTCAAAAATTTCTCAATTTTTATTAAAATGTCATATGATTAAGATATTTTCATGACAAACAAATGTATATCTTGAAATTTCGGAGAATATCCTCTGAAGACCTCTTCAGTCAGGATGACTTTTGTATAAGTTTTGTATAAATAGTAAACTGTAAGAGACAGACAAAAACTTACTACACAAAATGTAGATCTCATTATGAAACACAATTTATGTCATATATATTTTTGTACAGTTTTTCGAGATATTCCGAAGTTATTTGTTTCAGTTTTAAGGTATATAGCTTTTCTCAAACGGGAGACATCTTTCTTTCGTCTCTCTTTTATTTATTCCAATCAAGCAGAGAGAACCGATTAATTTCATTAATGTCCCGGATTTAAAAGATCTTACTCTCGCCTTAGCCTAATATATTCTCTTATTTCCTTTCTACTTACAAAGAATAAAGTAATAAGACAATTGTGGCAATGTTTATCTTGATTAGCGTGAAAAGAATAATCTTTTGTAAGGAAAGTTTGCTTGTGAAACAGCCAGAGAAAGTCATGTGAATGGAACATATCAGATTTTTTTTTACTTTCTCTACTATGTACATAGTGTATAGAGAAGGTATTGTATTGCACCCAAAATTCAGTACCGAGATTTCACCGGAAATATATATTTTGAAACCCCTGAATCCAAAAATAAACATGTTTATAAAAATGTACGTGTATGTGTCTGCCTGTGTGTCTATGTGTCTCTGTGTGTCTGTGAGCAGTATTGCTCAAAAACGAAAAGACTAATAAAACCAAACTTGGTATTTAAGTTTGGCATCTCTCAAGGGTGCAACACGAAGATTTTCAAGAAAATACCCCCACCCTCAACTACCTTTACTTGGAAAAAGTTTCAAAATTTTTGATTTTCTCAAAAATGGCTCTAACGATTTTGATTAAAGTCCCTCATATTTAAAGTATTTACATGACAAATAAAATGTATATCTTCAATTTTTTTGGAAACTGCCTCTGAAGACATGTTTATTTTGGATGAATTTTGCGGAATTTTACATAACTGGTAAACCGTAAGAAATAAACAAAAACTTACTACACAGAAAATGTAGATCGCGTTAGAACACACAATTTATGTTATATAATTTTTTTTTTTTTTCGTGAGGTGGACCGTTTTTTGAGATATTCCTTGTTATTAGTTTCAGCATTAAAATACTTGCACTTTTCTCATACGGGAATTTGCCAACTCCTGCCCATACGAACAAAGATACTGTAATCACGTAGCAACCAGCTTTTAACAGAGTTGACTATTGATTTTGTCTAAGGTATTCCCTTACTTCCCTTCTACTTACAAGGAAGCAAGCAATAGGACACTTTCTGCTAATTTTTTCTTAGCATTAAGTAAATAGAGGAATAAGCTTTTCAACAATAATTTGGAACACCTGAATGGAACACCTCAGATTTTTTGGGGTGGAATGCACCAAAGGTTGTACCCTAAACGCAGGGGTTAATGCGTTAGGCAAGTTTCTTTTCTTGTCCTCTTCCACTTCGGTTGTTTACGTTTCCCTTACCAACTCAACATTTGGGCGCCGGCTCGAGCTTCTAACCACTAATTGCCTGCTGAAAGTAAATGGGGGAGGGATTCCACCCTTGCAGATCGCAGTCTTCCATAAACTTTAGTGGTCCAGAAACTTCCTTCTGCGGGTCGGAGGGGTGGCAATAGTGCTGGTGAGTGTGGGAAGCATGTGCCATACGCCCTATTTCCTGTACGATTCGTCTTAGCCGAAAGTTGCCTGGCATCTGGTGAGCCATGGTGTAGGAAGCTGAACCGGTCATGCATCCTGAATGTTTACATGCACGTATGTATCCTTTCCACGGTTTATAAAAGTTAAACACTGGATATTAGAACCTCATACTAGTTTCCTATTTTCTTACAATAAAAAATCTGATGTGATCCATTCACATGACTTTCTTTACATCTCTGATAGGATATTATTAAAAAGTTTATGCTTCTATTTACTACATGCTAATCGAGAAAAAATTAGCAGAAGTACTCTTATTACTTGCTTCCTTGTAAGTAGGAGCGAAATAAGGGAGTACCATAGGTTAAAGTGATAACCATGTGACTGAAGTTCCTTTGTTTGTATGGACAGGAGTTGACAAATTACTGAATGAGAAAGTATAAGTTTTTCAAAGCTGAAACCAAAAACAAGGAATATATAAAGAACGATTAACTCCACGAAAACACTGTATATAACATAAATGGTGTGTTTTAACGTGCTCTACATTTTTTGTGTGGTAAGCTTTTGTCCATCTCCTACGGTTTTGCAGTAAAATTCCGTAAAATTCTTCCAAAATAAAGTAATCTTTAGAGGCTGTTCCCAAAAAAAGTCAAGATAAACATATTATTTATCAGGTAAATATCTTTAATATACGATATTTTAATCAAAATCGTTAGAGCCATTTTTGAGAAAATCAAAATTATCCAAAAAAATTCCATGTAAAGGGTAGTTGGGGGTGGGGGAATTTTCTTGAAAATCTTCCTGTCGCATCCTTGGAAGATACCGAACCTAAATACCAAGTTAGGTTAATAACGTACTTTTCATTTTTGAGCTATGCTGCCCACAGGCACACACACACGGACATTTTTATCAAAATGCTTTTTTTGGATTCAGGGGGTCTCAAAACATGTATTTTCGGTGAAATCTCGGTATAGAATTTTTGGGTGCATTATATGCCATAGTACGTTTAGAGAAAGTAAAATTTTGATGTGTTCCATTCACACGACTTTCTCTACATCTTTGTAACAATTTATTGCTGAAAACCTTATTCTTCTATCTACTTCATTCTAATCGAGATAAACATTAGCAGAAATTGTCTTATTTCTTGCTTCCTTGTAAGTAGAAGGGAAATAAGGGAATGTAATAAGCTAAAGCGATAGTCAAATCTTCTAAAAGGTGGCTGCTGTGTGATAGAAATCCATTTTTGCATGTCCCAGAGTTGGCAAATTCTCGCAAGAGAAAAGTATTTTAAAACGGAAACCATTAACAAGGAATATCTCTAAAATTATGAGTTCCAGGGAAAAAAATGACACAAATTGTTTGTTTTAACAATATCTACATTTTTTGTATAGTAAGTTTTGGTATATTTGTTACGGTTTATCAGTTGTGCAAAATTCAGCAAAACTCATCCAGAATGAAGAGGTAATCAGAAACTATTCCCAGAAAATACAAGATATGCGTTTTATTGGTTATGTAAATATCTTAAATAGTCGTCATTAAAATCGTTTGAGCCATTTATCGAGTAAATCTTAATTTTCGATTTTTTTTAATTAAAAGGTAACATGGAGTGGAAGATCTTCGTTGCGTCCTTGGAATATATTAAACTTAAATACCAAGTTTGGTATCTTACCAACTTTTCGCTTTTGAGTTATCGTGTTCACGGACACTCGGACACACACAGACACACAAACACACGCACACATGCATATTTTTTTATACAGGAGACCCTAAAATGTTTATTTCCGGTGAAATCTCGATTTTGAATTTTTGGTTGGAATGAAATAACTTTTCTACCTATTATGTACTTAACATATTACGTGTAGAGAAGGTAATAAACATTTCATATGTTCCATTTACATGACTTTCCGTACCTATTCTGCAACAAAATATTCTTACGTAAGCTTATTCTTCTATCTACTGCACTTTATAATAGAAACACACAAGAGCAGCAATGGCCTTATTACTACCTAGTTTCTTAAAGCAGAAGAGAGATAAGGGAATAACTAGTCTAAAGCGATAGTAAAATATTTTAAAATCTATTATTATGCGAAGATATTGAAATTCCCTTCCCTTTGCATGACCAGGTTGAAGAAAAGTGAATAACGACTTTCCATGTACGAAAAGTCAAAGTATGAAATTTTAAAAACTCAATAAACCAATTTCCCCTACTAAATTTAATGAAGCAGGAGCTGCTATATTGCAAGAAGATAGTAAAAATCATCATAATGCCACTCTTGGCATTAAATTCAATAAACCTTTATTAATTTACAATCTCCGTCTACCTAAACGTTCATAACTAAAATTAGCTAAACAAAATAAACCTGAAGAGCATACAATAACAAGAATATCTTGTAAATGGTTAACTACACACACACACACACACACACATACACACACACACACTCACACACAAAAATATACATAACATAAATTGTGTGTTTTTAACGAGATCTACATTGTTTGTATGTTTATATTGCATGGATTTGTTTCTTATGCCTTACTGGTTATGCAAAAGTCCTCCAGAATGAAGAGGGTTTCAGCCGCTATTCCCATAAATTTCAAGATATGAATTTTATTTTTATCTAAATATACGCATTTTAATCAAAATTCTTAGAACCGTTTTTGAGTAAATCGAAAACTTCGAAAAATGTTCCATGTGAAGAATAGTTTGGCATGGGAGGATTTTTTCTGGAAATCCACGTATCGCATTTTTATTAATTACTAAACTTAGATAACAAGTTTGGTACTTAAACATCCTTTCGTTGTCGAACTAAATTTAGTGACTTCAACTTGTTACGCACTACCTAACTCCCCTGAAAGAGATCATAAATGGCATGCTGATCTATTATACTATATGACGATAAAAATGTCTACTAATTAATCTACTATTTAACTGAGTGTATCTGTATGTGTGTGTAACCAGCTAAGATTATCTACATCCTTTGTGAATTTAGACATTATTTTCTGTAGTGCTTAGACTTTGATGACCTTAAAAACCCTAAAAATGATCTATAAAATGTCCCAAAAATTGTTAGGCTGTTCTTTAAAAAGCTGAAAAAATGACCTAAATAAACATTCTCATAAAATAGTAAGGAGTAATTTAATAAAATCGTACTTTATATTAACAACTCTCCTCTGCAATGTCAACCTCTAAAGAATGTCATGTGGCGTTCAAGAAGCTCTTTAGCTTAAGAGTTATTTAGTTCCTCAGAGGAATATTTGCAGATACTAAAACGTCACATAATTCTTTACCACTCTGAGCAAGTAGTAATTGTGAATTTGTCTGTTGATAATTTACACTGCACACATATGTTTTCCGCGGCCAATAAAGTTGGAGCACTGTAAAACTTTTTTCAGCCACCATCCTAACCTCACAAGTTTACAAAATAATACAGAGCCATCTATATTATTCCTCCCCAAACTCACTAGCGATACATAATTATTATTATCCTTGTTGGGCTTTGCAATTAGCATTTTTGCACCTAATGTATAAAATGGGGCCAGGAGAAAAAATTCTTGTAACCATTAGATCTGTTGGTTCATTGAAGCAGTCACAACTTATAATGATTAACACATAAGCAGGGATAATACAATATACTGCGCTTACATCTTCTGTTTGAGAGTGACAACTCGCAAATATATTTATTTCCTTATTCGCGAATCAAGGATGTATTTTAAAACAGCATAAAAAGTGTTATAATGCTAAATGACCTTGAAATTAAAAAAAAATAATGCCTTAAAACTCCACATTTCTGGAATCAGCACCTCATTAAGGATTTATGTATTCACAGGCATTGCAAAGAATGTAAAGGGGAAAATACGATGTACTCCATTCTATTTCTCTATTTTTCTTACAAAATATTATTATTCTTTCTTCTCCATCCTAGTCGAGATTAATATTTGCAGAATTGTCTTATTGCTTAGTTCCTTATAAGTAGGAGGGAAATAAGGAATACACTAAGCTAAAACGACAGATAAGTATTTTAAAAGCTGTCGCTATGCGATTGTCATTGAAATTCATTTCTATCCATAGCCTGAGTAAAACAAAAGAAACATGGATGATTTCCTGTTTGAGAAAAGTATAAGTATTTTAAACCAATAACAAGAAATACCTCTGAAACGATTAGCTCCATCACAAAATTTAAAGGACATAAATTGTGTGTTTTGACGAGATGTATATTTTTTGTGCAGAACGTTTTTCTTCATCTCTTATGGTTTACCAGCTATGCAAAAGTTATCCTGAATGAAGAGGACTTCAGAGGCTATTCCCAGGAGGTTCAACATATAAATGTTATTTGCTATGTTATCTTTATTACAGGGTACTTTAATCAAAATCGTTTTAGCAATTTTTGAGACAAACAAAATTTTCGAAGTTTTTCCATGTAAAGGGTAGTTTGGGGTGAGGAGATTTTTCTCAAAAGCTTCGTGTCGCATCCTTGGAAGATACCAAACTTAAATACCAAGTTTGGTATTTTACCTACTTTTCTTTTTCTAAAAATGACTTTTGGGGGGGAGGGATAAAGTGTGCACTAAAACTTGTATTTCTGGTGAAATCTCGATATTGAATTTTTGATTAGAGTGCAATAATTTCTGTACCTACGTACCATATACCATATAAAGTAAAAATGATATTACATTGGAATCCGCACCCTGGTTATCTAAATATTTTTTGATATTAGGCAATAATGTGTGTTTGTGCAAGAATGTAGAAATAAGAGTGAATGCATTTTATGATCATAAAACACAGTAGTAATCAAATTGTTGACAGAGCAACTGAAAGTTCTTTTGGATTGCTCGAATAACATAATCTGTTTCGAATCTTTCACATTGAAACACATTTATAGATAATCGGTATTGATAAATAACCATTAATGTAATATATCTGCAATAATAAAATGTACATATCTGCGAAAATAACTGTTTGTTATACACGTAGCTGAGAAATGAGGGAGGTGTGGTTTGAAGGACTTCATTGAGGCTATTCGAGCAAACGTTATATACCATTGGTGCAGCTATTCATTCTTTTGATGTAAGCATTTGAAAATTAAAAACACGTCCCTCATTTGATTCCAGCAAGCCGGTGATTCAAACTGAACTACCTACTGCGTGGCTCATAGGAGGTTTTAGGCAAGCCAAAGAGCCCATAAAGAGCACCAGAGATTACAAGAGAGCATTTCAGTTGTGTCAAGTGTGCACATTTATTTTAGAGCCATTTGATTCCAGCAAGCCGGTGATTCAAACTGAACTACCTACTGCGTGGCTCATAGGAGGTTTTAGGCAAGCCAAAGAGCCCATAAAGAGCACCAGAGATTACAAGAGAGCATTTCAGTTGTGTCAAGTGTGCACATTTATTTTAGAGCATAATATATCTCAATAATTAGAACATTCTAATGTGTTCCAATCACATGCCATTCTCAATCGGCTCTGCAAACACATTATTCTTACCAAAGATTATTCTTTTAATTACATAATTTTATCAAGATAAACCATGATCTTATTACTGACTTCCCTCTAAGTAGAAGGATAAAAAGGGAATACACTAGACTAAAGCGATCGTGAAATTCTTTAAAAATATCGTTGCTATATGATTGAAATTCAGTTCTCTGTGCAGGGTCAGGAGAAAATAAAACAGGAAAGGCAAATTCTAGTGTGATAAAAAATTAGGTATTTTAAAATTGAATCCTATAAAAAGGAATATTTGGAAATGGTTAATTCCATAAGAAGTATATATGACATAAATTGTGTGTTTTAACGACGTTACATTTTTTGTGTTGTAAGTATTTGGTTATTTCTTACGACTTACTAGTTATGCAAAATTCATCCAGAATTAAGAGGTCTTCACAGGCTATTCTAAAAAAATCCAAGATATAAATTTTGGCATCCAAATATCTTTATTCATTTTATTCGAAAACGTTAGTCATTTTTTGAGAAAATAGATGCTTTCGACAATTTTTCCATATTAACCTTGGAAGACGCTGTCGTGTTCTCTCACAGCTGACCATTTTCTAAAAATACTGTTTTTTTTTTTTTATTCTGGGAACCCTAAAACATATTTCCAGGGACATCTTGGTATTGAATTTTCGGGAAAACGCAATGCTTTCTATATGTACTATGTAGAGAAAGTTAAAATAAAACAGAAAAGAAAACAGTCTTACTTTTTCTGAATACGTCATAAATGCTTTATCCTTTGCACTTTTTAAAATACCTTTTAAACAAAACCTTCAGTTATACTTTTTAGTGGATTCTGGCTTTCAAAGTATGTAAATATTGCAAACCGCTTAAAGAGCTCCTAATGCGCAATAAACAAGAAAAATATTCTAGAAAATGTCATTAAAATTGTGCTTAACAACATTAATGACTAGTTTTAATATGTCATTGATTTGATTATGGTATTATGCAACTATATTCGCTGTAATGCCTATTTAATAATTAAAATTGATCATTAAGCAGTACTGTAAAAAATTAGTAACAGAAACTTGTGTAATCTCTTTAATATTGTACCTAATACTGTACTTCTAAATCATTTCTGCATAACTAATTGTCAGCTCAAAAAGAAAAGGAGTTTACACGCAAACCGTTAACATTTAAGGAGCTTTAAGATACCTTCTTCTTGTGTGCAGGTTTAGCAGGGCAGAATAAATTGTTTGCTTTCAAAGGACTTAAGATGGGCAATGGGATTATGGATGTCGCAGGGAGAGTTCACGAAGGGCACGCAGAATCCGCGGGCCTCCCTCCCACATGCGGACTCAAACCGACCTCTCTATCCAAGCACCTGCAAGAGCGGCTTCCTTAAACCTGCAGTCAGATTACTTTCCATGTATGCTCTTTCGCGCCAACGGTTTCTCAGCAGACCTCTAATTTAAGATATAATCCTACTCTGTCCTCTTGAAATACATGAAAATAAGTTAGTATATACTAGGGTCGGCTGATAAATCCCGGCCTCACACAAATGGCGCCACTAGGACAGTTAGACGGTAGCTTCGTATAGTTTAGACTAGCTTGTATCCATAGATACAGGTCAATAGCTGGTTTAGTTTTCGAATGACGGCATTTTAGACAAGACAACCTTAGAGTTTTCACGAAAACGGAGGATTTGGAAAAACGAGCAGTGATCAATACTTCCATTTGAAACGCTTAACGTCTAAAGAAATCTAGGAGGAAAGACTCTGCCCCTGCATATTCAATGATTAAACGGTGGGTTGCAGAATTTAAAATGGGACGTACGAGCACTAGTGATGAGCCTCGCTCTGGACGAACCGTAGAAATGACAACTCCAGAGATCATTGAAAAAATTCATCGTTTAGTACTGGGAGACCGCAGATTAAAGTTGTTTGAGATAGCAGAGGCTGTAAACATATCAAAAGAATGTGCAGGTAGTATTTTAAGTAATGTTTTGGGCTTTCACAAGGTCTGTACAGGATGGATGTCGCGTTTGTTGACATCTGATCAAAGTTGCAATGAAAAACTTTCTGTTAAGAATGTGGAGCTCTGTCGGAAAAATCCCAGTGAATTTTTGAGACGCCTTATTACCATGGATGAAACTTGGATACATCACTACACTCCATAAAGTAAATCACAGCCAAAACAGTGGATTGAGCCATGTGAACCAGCTCCAAAAAAGGCAAAGTCAATTTTGTCAGCTAACAATATTATGGCGAGTGTTTTCTGGGATGCACAGGGAAATATTTTTATTGATTACTTAGAAAAGGGTAAAATTATCACTGGTGACTACTACGCAAGCTTACTGCAACGTTTGAGTGATGAGGTGAAAAGAAAACGACCTCATTTGGCAAAACAAAAATCTTGTTTCATCACGACAGTGCTCAAAATTCTGTAAAACTCATCCAGAATAAAGAAGTCTTCAAAGGTTATTCCCAGAAAATTCAAAATATACTTCACTTTTTATGCAAATAGCTACAATGTACAGTATTTTAAACAACACACACCAAACACACAAGGACCTTTTTCTAAAAACGCATTTTTTTTGGACTTAAATGATCTCAAAACATATATTTCCATTTAAATATAGACATTATTTTTGGGTGGAATACAATACCTTCTCTATTCACTATGTATACATTACGTGTAGAGAAAGTAAAATCCAGACTTTAATAAACGAGAAGACACATTGAGTCTATTAGAATGTTATTTACAATTAACACTAGTTATTATATAAACAAAAATAAGGTTATTAATGACTTCTTTCAAGTCCTTGATAAATAAGGTTGTTTTTTGTAAAATTATTTAATCCCATTTGCTGGAACATTCTTTTTGAAATACTGGAAGCAATGTACTACTTGTTACATCTGGATATTCTGCTTGGAGGAAACCTGCACTTTAATGAATAGGTGCACTTTAATGACTATACATATATAGGGTGTTAATGAACTATACCGAAATATTTTCACAGAATATGTAGATTACTTAAATAAGTAATTTGATATGGGAGACTTAAGGCCTGTTTATTGAAATGTTGAAGTAACGGCTATAAGTTTCTGAAGGGCCAGTTCGCCACTGGCTAATTTATCAACCATTCGAGAGCATAAACCCGAAAAACGAGGGGACATATTACAGCGTACCTCTCTGGTGTAGTGGTTATGATACTGGCTTTCAAGTGAAAGATAGTTTCCGAGTTCCGGTCTCGTACACGTATCGCGGCACTTCGTCTGGAATGAAACAAATAATAATAAAAAACATTTATTCTATGACAGGAATCGAACTCATAACCTTTGGGATAGCAGCTTCCCGCATTACGCATTAAGCCACCAGAACAGTTGAAAAATAAAACCTCCAGAGTAGGCTACTTCAAGAGCGTAGTTAATGAATACTCAGTGTTGCTCTGTCAAGTGATTAGTTCGAGATTTTACAGATTTTTGCGACATTAAATCTTGAGAACGTTAGTACGAGCTGCTAAAAATTATATTTCTATACCCTGGCAGAAGTTTTAAAGACATTCTAAGCCAATTTTTCAACCTGCTTTGCTTTAACACCGACTTATCAGTACCTGATACCCACACGTTTAACGCTATTAGTTGCGTTATGTTTATCCGGGGACCATGCATTGCCGATCTCAAATTACTTATATCAGTCATGTGCATAATCTCGCAAATTATTTCGGTGTAGTTCATTAACACTTGTATAATGATTATAATACCTATATTTATTCACTGCCCGACTTATGCCTTTAGGCATTAATTTCCACATAATTTTATATATATATATAAATGTCAAATAAAAGAGGATAGAATCCACACCCTTGTCGTAATCTGTACTTGTTCTTAAATTAGATTTATGTTTATGTGGTATTCTAGCTTTAATTTCCATTTCATCATATTAGGACTTTAACATTAATCAATTTTGATGGTATTGCATACCCTCCTGTTGATTCCCAAAGTTTGGATTTATTAACTATAATTGTTTTATTGTGAAAATGGTATCAATACAAGATATTTGTAACACATATCCTTTATCCACGCTGTTGCTCTTCTTCTGTTTACCCTCTTCATAACCCCTTCAAGACTTAGAAGCCAGCGCCTGGGCTCAGAGGTCTATTGAGAACACATGAACTCTGGATCAGAGAAAGAAAGAGTAGCCAGGAAATGACGGTGAAATGGATGAAAGGAAAGGTGATTATGGAACAGGTGGTGGAATGAATAACGGAGGAAACCGGAGCACCTGGATAGCACTTTGTCCTCCAAAAATTCCTGCCAAAACAAATTACTCTGATGAGAAGCGAGCAGTAACAAATCGACCACGGCGCCGCTTCTGTCTATAACATAATTTCCACACTTGGATGTAGTTCTACTATTATTATTATTATTATTATTATTATTGTCACAAATATTTTAAACCAATTCAAATTGCCTAGTTCCTAAGGAAAATCCCACCTCTATCATTAAAATATGTATGTTTATTGCCTTTGGGGGGTGTGGTATGGATTATTTTGGCCATCTTCCATTGTGTTGGTATACGCCTTGTGCTTCATATTTTTTTTTTATTTTCTCTACCAAATACTATGCACACACATAGTAGAGAGAGAAGGTATTGTATTCCACCTAAAATTCCACCGAGGTTTCGCAGGAAATACATATTTTGAGGACCCCCGAATTCAAAAAATGATCCTTATCCCTGTACATGTGTGTCTTTGGGCAGTATATCTAAAAGCAAAAATTCCGTTAAGCTCCAAGCTTGGTATTTAAGTTCAGCAACTTCCAAGGATGATACCTGTTTTCAGGAAAACCGCCGCACCTCAAACTACCTTATAATGGGCGGGGAGGGGGGGGCGAGGAATGAAAGTTTTGATTTTCTAAAAATTGGTTCCAACAATTTTGATTAAAATAGAGTGTATTAAAGATATTCACATTACAAATAAAATGCATACCTTAAATTTTCAAGGTATAGTATCTTCATTCTAGATTACTTTTGTATAACCAGTAAGAGTCAGACAAAGACTTATTAAACAATGTAGATCTCATTAAAACACACTATATTTGTCATACACATTTATGTGTCATAAATTATTACGCATTTTGTCATATACATGTATACATGATATACATGTCAAGCATTATTTCTTGTCATTTGCTTCGATTTTAAAATACTAAAAATATTTCTCAAACGTGATTTTGTCATTACTGTTTATTTTGTTTTATTCCTGGTCACACAAAGAGAACTGAATTTCAATCACATAGCAATCAGCTTTTAAAGCATGTGATACGTTTAGCCGAGCCTATTCCCTTATTTCCCTTAGAAGGAAATAAGTAGTAAGGCTATTATGTTAATGTTCTTAATTAGCATGATGCAGATAAAATAATACTATTTTATAAGAACAGGTAGAGAAACTCATGTTAATGGAACACATCATATTGTTTTTACTTCTTTTTTTTTTCTTGGCCTGAATTTTTGCAATGAACTGTGTTCATGCTCGTGCATTCAATGCAAGGTTATTTTGTAAGTTGTACTCCACCAGTCTCTACTGAATTCTAAATAGATATATTCCATCGTATCTAACAGATCGTACATTCGATAATGTGTTACCAAGTTTACGATGAATTCTTAGCCCGGAAGCAACTTTGCCAAGGAAAGCAGAACTCGTGCCTCCAGTTTACAAGCAAGGAGTAAACGTGCTGTATACATTTTATGCTAATAAGATAAAACAATACGGAATATGTAATCATAAGGAAAACACAAGTGTTCGGCGTGGGTATGGAATAAACCTACACAATTCAGCATTTTGATGCGATCGCAGTACACCTACACAAAGGGTGTGTGTGTGCAACTTCGCCTAACATGTAGACAACCAGCCATGCAGTTCAAGTCACGCCTATGCTGGTTATTCATTTCTTTTCTTTCCTGTGCTTCATTAACTCGAGCCTGCTTTTGTTAGATTCCTTTTTCAATCTTGTTTTTATTGCTTATCATTTCACATTTGCCGCCTTTATTAAAACGTTCCATCACGATCTCATTAGGTGTGAACGTCTGCCGCGGGGCAGCGCTACATGCAGCATAATTTAGCAGCGCTCCGCGGTCATTACGTGAACTTCGTGCAGAGACAAGCACCAATGGTTTAACTGTGGAGGCACAAAGGAAGGAGTAAAGTAGATAGATACTTTCCTGTAATAGTTAAGGCAACTAACTATGCAAGTATCCAAAAAAATATAATATACGAAATTGGGTTTTTGTCCTATAAAATAATTCGTCCTTATGTCCATATTACAAATGAATAATGGTGGACAGAAAATTCTTACGGCATACAAAACTTATGGTACCGTTTGGAATTTATATAGAAGAGTGAAAGGTAACGTGTTTAGTTAAAGTATGAAAAAGTGAAATTCAATATTTTCTATCCAACGAACAGCACTGTAATAGAAATATTATTACAACAACAAAGGAATGAAAAAGCATGAAAGATATAGAAACAAGGAAAAACATATGTTTAGTTACAAACAAAATGCATTTATGTACATGAAGAAAAGTGAAAAATGAAGGAGTTCCAAAATATATAATAAGATATAGGCTGGAGGGGAAATAAGCTCAAGACTTTTAAGCACGAACAGGGCAGGCCAAAGGACCTTTAAAACAAAGCTAATACCTATACAAATATATTAATATCCAAAGAACACATTTTTGTGTGAACGAAAAACACTGATTAGATTCATAAGCTGCAGTAATACCTAGCTCTTATGTAACACTTAAAAATTCAGGTTTGCCAATTGCTTATTTTATTTTAATTGCTTTTTTGTATCATCTGATGCATTATGCTTTAAGATTTTTAGTTGTTTTTAAAATAGTTTATTTACTATTATATCAATCAGTGATGCTTTAATTCGAAATTACTAGGCAATAAAACATATACTCTATATTTTAACAAAACACAAAACACTCTATAAAACATGATGTACAGGTTCAACAAAACATAAAATACAGTTTATTGATGATCATTTCGTAACTTTTCTTGACATTTCCAGAAGTATACAAATAGGACTGCTTTTAAAATTTTCCTAACGAACCGTCAAAATCACCTTCCTTGCTCATCAGTACATATGTTCAATCTGAAACTAGCATCCAAACGTAAAGAAGATAACGTTTGTTAATTTGTCGTGTCTTTTTTACTTTCTTTAGCAAATATGTACAGTGTACATAGTAGGTAGAGAAGGTATTGTATGCCACCCAAAAATTTCATACTGAGATTGCACCGGAAATACATGTTTTGACGCCCCTGACCTATAAAATGAATTTTTAGAAACATGTCTTGTGTTTGTGTGAGTATCAACTAAACTTTACATGCAACATCTGTCACACAGTTTGATATTCTCAAAATGGTTTTAACGATTATGAATAAAATGCCAAATGTTTAATTTATTTTCATGACAAACGAAATGTATACCTCGAATTTTCTGGGTATAGTCTCTGAAGACCTCCTCAGCCTGGATGACTTTTGTATAACTCGTAAAACGTAAGAGATAGATAAAACTTGCTAAACACGAAAGTGGATCTCATTAAAATACACAGTTGATGTCATATAGTGTTTCCTCTAGCGTTAACCGTCTTCGAGATATTCCTTGTTAAGTGGGAAATCAACTTTTGTTTCATTTTTGTACCCTCGAGAATGAAGTAGAAGGCGGAATTTCACATAGCGATAACTTTTAAAGGATTTGATTATCGCTTTAGCTTAGCGCGCTCCCTTATTTCCCTTTTACTTATGAGGTAGCAAGGAATAAGAATATTTCTGGTAATGTTTATCGCGATTAACATGACGTACATAAAAGAATAATCTTTTGTAAATAAAGTTTGTGTATGTAATAACTAGACAAAGTCATTTGAATGGAACACATCTTTTTCCAAAGCCAATATTACACTTCCTCTAAGCCGGTCTTTTTCGCAATAAGTAAATTTCATTAAATATACTAAATACACTGATGTAGATAAAATATTGTAAACATGTTCAGTAACTCGGTGCTCTTAGAACACTAAGTCGTGTTATTTGAGCCTTTTGTTACTAAATCTCTACTATTGTAACCGTTTTATAAATACCTATTTTGAATATAACAAAAACACAATGTACTACACAGCTCAGCCGTATAGATTGAACATTTCCCATTAAATAAAGCGTAATAAAATATCTTTGTGGCAAGCATTTATTTTACGTCAGAATCAAACCACGGTAGTAAACATGCAATACATAGCATAACAACTGCCTGTCTCTACCACAGCCAGCATTAAACATCGAGAATATTATAGAACTATATCTAAAGCAAAAGTGAGTTCGTCATACAGATTTTTTGTTTTTTGTTTTGTTTTGTTTAACTTTGTTTAGCCTATCAAAACGGGTATTTATGGCCATATTCAGAGAAGAGGCCAGAGAGGTCCGGTCTCCAAATGTTTTCCTAAAGTTTCTTATTACTTTTTTTTCTTTCTTTTTTTTTTTTTATTGGCTACCTACTAAGTATTCAATATCGAATTTTAACGGTAAATACATGCTTTTAGGTTCCTGAATGAATTAATATAATTTTATAAAAGGGTCCGTGTGTGTATGTGTACACACATATATATGCGTGTATAAAGTATAAAGGAGCCCTAAAACCGGGGCAGAGCATCACACATATGCCATGTGGCCTTTTGTGCTTCGAACGCGACTCTTGGAAGGAAAGACATGAGGGAAAGCTTCCGAAGGATGACCCTAAGCAAGCGTGGACCATTGCATAAAATTTCCAGATTGAGTACATCCGACGTCGATCAAGCCCACTAAGTCCTAAATGCCCGGGAATCTTCTCCAAGAGCACCTGAAGGTGAGTCCGTGAGCGATCAGAAGGAGAACAAGGAGAAACCTTCACCCATCTGCAACACGCCGAACTCCGTCTCTTGGTGTTTCATCTCTAAAGCAAATGATAATAACTTTATGGGTATATGAAGTGAGGAATAGAGAGGTCATGATGAAAGAGAAACCACCCATTTGCCTACCGACCCTGGGAAACCACAAAAATATCCTTGGTAAAGTGGAATCAAATCCGAGACCGCCTAAATCTTCTTCACTTAAGATACAGATTCCCGTTATTTTTCTGGGTGCACTTCAGCCTGAGGCTTATTGTGCTATCTGTATCGTTTAGAGCCAACCCATTACGCCTGCATCCCCTAAAAAGAAGTGCAGCCTTTCAATGAATATGCATAAACCTTCTTCTGGTCCTATAATAATTTCCGCAAAAGCTTTGCATCTCCTGCGAGCCAAAGTCTCATAGGAGCAGATACCGCCCAAATGCACGCGCGTGTTTATGTGTGAGCGAGTTCGTGTGTATCAAGTTTATTGGTATATAAGCAACACAGAAATTATTAAGTAAATCGTTTTAACTAAGAAAGACTCTTCACGTGGTAACAGAATTAGAAATTTTATATTCTCTAAAATGGCTCTAACAATTGTCATTAGATTACTATATCTTTAAATTGTTTTCATGGGAATTAAAAGTATCTATTTTTAATTTTCTGGTTATAATCTTAGAAGTCCTCTTCAATCTAAATGACTTTTATATAAATGATAAAACGCAAGAAACAGACAACGTATTACTAGATAAAAATGTAGATTTTGTTAATGCACAAGATTTATCTCACATTCATATTTTTGTTTGTTTGTTTTGTTTTCTGTTTTAGTTTTCTCAAATTAGGAATTTTTATTCGTTTTCTTGATCTTTCCTTTTTCCTCTACCCATGCAAAGAGAACAACCAAATTTGGTGTGGGTGAGTGCTGCGCCTACCTCACATTCAAGAGGTTAAAAGTTTGAATCTAGGTTAGGGCACGTTACACGGATAAGTTTTTATTTATTTATTTATTTTTTGTTTTTTTTTGTTTTTTTGTTTTTCGGGGTTTCGTCTCATCCTGAGAAGATAACAGTTGGGTAACTCTGTTGACCCCGGGCTCATTCGAACATAAGCTCACCTATTTCATTCATCGTGCAATACGACCTACCAGATTAAAAGAGTTTTTTTTACCTAAAATCTAAATTCAATTAAAATAAACATAAAACACGTTAAAGTTAAAAATAACAAAGAAAAATGGGAAGATTGAATCAGTGATTTCAAGTTAATAATTTAAAATCTTATTTAATTATTTTTTTGGTTATATTAATTATATATTTATAATTTATTCAAATATCTTATATTAGAGTATAACACTAAAACTGTTATTGAGTAAAAAAACAAAACAAAACAGACTTCCAAGCTAGCGACGACTGCGAAAATATTTGACTGTCGCTTTGCTTATTGTATTCTTCTTATCTGTACCATTTGTATCCCACCTTTAACATTTAGGTCAAATTGGTGTATATTATTATTACTATTATTATTGTCGATATTATTATTACTGTCATTATTATAATTATTATTATTATACCTGCAACGAAATTATAATGAATGTTTATCTGCATTAATAAGAAATAGAGAAATAAACTTTTGTAAAGATAGTGAGTAGGGAAAATTACGGGAGTGCTGCACATCAGGCTTTTTCAATGAATTCAAAATTGTTGAACAAAGTCTTTAAAGGGATACAGAACTACTGAGACACAGAATTACAGCTTATTATTATTATTATTATTATTAATAATATTGCTTACATTTACTATTTGAGATACTTTGTGTGTATGGTGTTAAAAATGGAAGAACTTGATGGTGATTGAACTTTCTGTACAGCTACCTACGTTGAATCAACGTATAATACAAATTCGATTATAAATATTTATGCAAGGATATTGATATTATTATTTGTTCGTACCGTTGGTACAATGGTAGCCCACCAGCATCCGGCGCGTGGGCCCAGATTTCAATTCCTGGTTCTAGCGTGAGGATTTTGTTCAAGCAAACCTCCCAGCTTGGGTGTCATATCCTCACCACCATCCCAAAAGGGAAATGGCTACACCACGGCGATATCGAACGCCGAGGTCGGGTTGTGGTCTCTCAAAATTCCGTCCCGGCCATTGACCGACATTCGGGTTGAGTGATCATCGTTACCACCATCATATCATCATCCATAATTTAGTGAAGCGCTACTTTTAGCCATTTTTATAAGGTATCAGGTATTTAGTTATGTGTGTGTGTGTCTATGTGTGTGGTATAGTTACGGAGGGGTATTCCACACTGCAGCGGTTGGCTTATTGTAGTACATACCCCTGGAAGAGAGTATGAGATGAGTGTAATTTTAGAGTTTGACCGACATCCAGACAGGGAGAGAGCCGCCGTGGAGGGTCCCTAACAGCCCCAAGCAGTTCTCTCGACGCAGGAAGTACCAAAAGCCCATGTCCTATTTCGGATGGACCAGCTGACTCCGTAGACAAATATCAGTGCCAGTCCGTACAGACAGTTGTGTTTGTAGAGCGCAGCTACCTCCATGAAATGGTGCCTCTACCGCAATTCTCGTCGACACTTACAGTCCTGAAAGAGACCGGTTGGGATGAAATAAAGGGACAGGAAGTTCCGGGGAATGAAGAATTTTCCCATAGCATTTGCCTAATGAACAGGGAAAACCCCCTAAAAATCCATGGGTCAGAGAGGTCAGCCACGGAGAACCGACCCCTCGACCTCTCGAATTCCAGTTTCAGGTGAAACATCTGAACCACCTGACTCGGTAGAAATTTAGATGTACTTATATCGGCAATACCAATGCTGTTACATTGTTTTGTGTTCCCGGATTCTTTGCACGCCATCAAAATTATGATGCGGGGTAAAGAACGAAATTGGCGGTCCCTAAAGTGAATAAGGAAATACATTGTCTGTGCCATCAGTTATGCTGTTACAGAACATAACGGCATGACAGGACTCCCACCCTCGCAAATTGCAGATGAAGAAACTTTAATGAGCGTCGACTTTTTTCTTAGGAAACACTTTACACTGGTCCTTTTTTCTCTGCCCACTAAAGGATACTTCTTGCATACATATTGCCCATCTTCTATAACTGAACAAACTAAAACCAGTTTTGTGTGACCGCGTTTTCCGCACTTTTTAAGTTCCTTCATAATAAAAAGTTAATCACATAATATACATGCCAATTTTGTTAGGACAAAAACAGAATGCCTTTTTCATATTAGAGGTTACAATGGCATTAGTTGCGCACGTGTCAGATAATATACCTAACGTTGCAGTCGATACGAGGCCTAGCAATGGGTCGAATGTTCATTCATGAACAATGATGTAACGATAGAACAGTGCCTGTATTTTCGTGGATATTGTCTTATGTAAAGACAAGATAAATTATCAATAACAAGCATATAATATTAATTTATGAATAAGAAATGTAGATTTTCAGCTTGAATTTATACGCAGTATAGTATTTTCAAGCCAAAGTAAAAAATGTAAATGACGTGTTATTTATAGACGTTCTTTAACTACTGTGGTTCTTAGTGTCCCTTCTAAATTGGTCGTGAAAGACCGCTTAATTTTGCTCAGAGACCTATCAGGCTTGAGGTTCTTTTACGTGCCGTAAATCTACGACACGGGACCAACGGCTTTACTTCCCTTCCGAAGGAAGCCATGCTAAGGAGTTTTACACCCGAAAAATATCCATCGTCCTCCGCCGGGTTTGAACCCGCGACAAGCCAGAGTTGTGTGTCGGAATTTGTTTGTCAGGCTATTTTGTTAGAAAAAGGAGCTTAGCTTTTGCTCGATTCTATAATATTCTGTGAGTGCAGTAAAGAACTAAGTATTCTGCAGGGGAATCCTAAAATAAGATAGATTATGGAAAGTTTTATTATATCTTGCGTCACGTGGTCAGTTTGAGCAGTCACATGACTAAGGGATGCACAGTTTACGTAATTGCGCAAAATTTCACCCAGTCAGAGTAAAGTTCAACTAGAACTAAGATCACTATATCACTATTTCATGATTCAGGGTGTGTGAACCACAATATTTTTAGAGGAAAGGTCTGTGAATGTTAGGGCTTCGCCTACGCTATCATAACAGGCCTTAGAATGAAGCGATTTTTACCGAGAGAAACTGGCAAATTGTAATAGTTCTACAGCTGCCGCAAGATGTCAGGCGTTATCCCTGTCCTTTTAACACGCGTTTAAATGACATTAAATGTCAAAATTAGGCAATTAACACTAGAAGAAATAGAGTCAAACCAAAAATAAGGATTTTACCACATTTATATCATTACTAGAATATTTATGATGAAAAAATAAGTTTATTAAGCCAAATAAAACATAACTGTCTGCCTTTAAGTGCATTTTCGGTTAAATTGCGGTTAGATAGTGTAATAGGCTTACGAAAAAAGGCTAACGTTTAGGTCAGATTTTCTTGAACAATAGCATATAGTTGGACTGCCTCCGTGGTTCAGTGGTCAGCGAGCTGACTTCTCCCCCGGAGGTCCCGGGTTCAATTCCCGGCTGGGGCTGGAAGGGTTTCTTTAACTATCCCCCACAGAGTCTGGAAGTGAGAGTGAACAAATCTCTGCAACAAATTGTTGTTTAAAAGCTTATGCTTCTATTTAATTCATGCTAATTGAGAAAAGGCTGCGCCGTGGCCGAGAGGTTAGACCACTCACCTCTCACCTAGACGCCCGGGTGCGATCACAAGCGACCGCATGTGAGATTATGGGTTTTCTCCGGTTTTCTCCAACATCACATTCTACCGGTGCTTCATCTTCATTCCATGTATCAGTGTCATCGCCTAGTGTCCACAAGTAGTAAAAGCAGGCGTTAAACACTGCAAAATAATAATCGGGGGGAAAAAATTAGCAGAAATAGTCTTATTAGAAGCGAAATAAGGGAGTATAGGTTAAAGTAATAGTCAAAAACTGGTTACTATGAGACTGAAGTTCTTTGTTTGTATAGACAGGAGCTGACAAATTCTTGTATGAGAATAGTATACGTTTTTTAAAGCTGAAACCAATAATAAGCAATAGCTCAAAATTAATTAACTCCACGAAAAATATATATGTCAAATTGTGTGTTTTAACATGCTCTGCATTTTTTATGTGATAAATTTTTGTCCTCTTACGGTTTAGCAGTTATGCAAAATTCCATAAAATTCATTCAGAATAAAGTAACCATCAGAGGCTCTTCCCAGAAAATTCAAGATATACATTTTATTTTTCAGGTAAATATCTTTAATATACCATATTTTAATCAAAATCTTTAGATCATTTTTGAGATAAACAACATTTTCGAAAAAAAATGCCATAACAATGTCGGGTTATTTATGGACGCTCTTTAACTGCTGTGGGTCTTAGCGTCACATTCTAAATTGGGCGTGAAAGACCGCTTAATTTTGCTCAGATGCCTCTCAATCAGGCTTGAGGTTCTTTTACGTGCCGTAAATCTACGACACGGGACAAACGGCTTTACTTCCCTTCCGAAGGAAGCCATGCTAAAAAAAATCCATCGTCCTCCGCCGGGTTTGAACCCGCGAGCTTGGGTATATGAAGTCAGCATGGTAACCAGTACACCACGGAGGGCGAGAGTGGAAAAAAAAAAATCAATGTAAAGGGTAGTTAGGTGTGGGGAGAAAATCTTCGTGTCGCATTCTTGGAATATACTGTTGGTATTCAACGGTCTTTTCGTTTTTGTGCTATGCAGTCCATACACACACGGACCTTTTTTCTAAAAATGTTTTTTATTATCAGGGGAACGGAAAACATGTATTTCCGTGAAATCTTTGTATAGAATTTTTGGGTGGTATGCAATACCTTCTCTATACACTATGTACATAGTATGTGTTGAGAAAGTAAAAAGAACGACTTAAACCCAACATAAAGAACTTTCAGACAACGAATTTTTTCTAATGAAAGGCCCCGATATCATCTTAGACGTTAAAGGAGGCTATATAAATGAAAAAAAAAAAACAAAAAAAAAAAAAAATCTGTGCTCCATTCACATGACTTTCTCATCTCTGCGACAAATTGTTAGAAAGCTTAAGCTTATGCTTCTATTCACTTCATGCTAATCGAGAGAGAAAAATTATCAGAAATAGTTTCATTACTTGCTTCCTTGTAAGTAGAAGCGAAATAAGGGAATACCACAGGTTAAAGTGATAGTCAAAACTGGTTGCTATGTGAATAGAGTTGCTTTGTTTGTATGGACAGGAGTTGACAAATTCCCGTATGAGAAATTTACACGTTTTTAAAGCTGAAACCAATAACTATGAATATCTCAAAAACGATCAACTACACGAAAAAAATGTATATAACATAAATGTTGTGCTTTAATGTGCTGTACATTTTTTCTATGGTGAGTTTTTGTCCAACTCTTACGATTTAGAAGTTATGCAAAATTCCGTAAAATTCATCCAGAATAAACTTGTCTTCAAAACTATTCCCAGAAAATTCAAGATATACATTTTATTTGTCAGGTAAATATCTTTAATATACAACATTTTAATCAAAATCTTACAGCCATTTTTGAGAAAATCAAAATTTTCGAAAAAAGTTCCATATAAAGTGTAGTTGGGGGCGGGGGGGATTTTCTTGAAAATCTTCGTGTCGCATCCTTGGATGATTTAATTTATATATGTTCACTTTATTCTTGAAACAAAAATAAAAACCACACTACCACAAATTAGCGTATACTTCCATTTAACACACATGATGAACGACAGGGAAAACACCTGACATCTAGCGGCCAAGTTAGAACTGCATCAATTGTAATACTTTTGCAGACGGCATTCTAAGGCCTGGTATAATGACGTAGGCTACGGTTAGGGTCATGAATGACAATGAATAACGCGAGTAATATTACTATTGGCTAGGAATGACCCGCTCGTCAGTTAAGTATCTATAAAGGGTATAACGCCGTCAAGTGAAATAATAAAGAAATATTCCATAGTAAAAAGAAATTGATGTGTTCCATTCACTGACTTTCTGTACATCCCTGCAACAAATTATTTTAAAAAGTTTTGCTTCAATTTACTTCATGCTAATCGAGAGAAAAAAAAGCAGGAATAGTCTTATTACTTGCTTTCTTGTAAGTAAAAGAAATAAGGGAGTTCCATAAGTTAAAGTAATAGTCAAAAGCTGGTTGCTAAATGACTGAAGTTCCTTTGTTTGTATGGACACGAGTTGAGAAATTCCTGTATGAGAAAAGTACAAGTTTTTCAAAGCTGAAACCAAAAACACGAAATATCTCAAAAACGACCAATCCACGAAAAAATGTGTACAGTATAAACTGTGTGTTTTAAAGTGCTCTACATTTTTTGTGTGGTAAGTTTTTCTCCATCTCTTACAGTTTAGCAGTTATGCAAAATTCCGTAAAATTCAACCTGAATAAAGTAGTCTTCAGAAGCTATTCCCAGAAAATTCAAGATATACAGTTTATTTGTCAGGTAAATATCTTTAATATATGATATTTTAATCAAAATCGTTACAGCCATTTTTGAGAAAATCGAAAAAAGTTCCATGTAAAGGGTAGTTTGGGGTGGTGGAATTTTTCTCAAAATCTCCGTATCTCATCCCTGAAAGATACTAAACTTAAATACCAAGTTTGGTATTTTACCGATTTTTCGTTTTTGAGTTATCGTGTTCACAGACACACGGACACTCACACACTTACGCATGGACACACGAACACAAGGACACATGGACATACACACACCCGGAGCTTTTTCTGAAAATGCTTTTTTGGATACAGTGGACCCTAAAACATATATTTCCAGTGAAATTTCGGTATCGAATTTTTGGGTGTAAATAAATTTTCTAACATTTTGAGACCTGCTAAATAATTTGATTTGCAATATACTTGGTAATAGCATTTAAAAAACAATGTGTATCTTCCAGGTTGAATTACATGTATTATGGTATTAACACCAGAGAAATATTTTCAGAAAAATCTTTACCAAAACATAGAAATTTAAAATCTCACTCCCGGTGTGTTTTAATTTATTAAAATGAAGGTAGAAAAATCTATAAATTAGTTTACAGTTTAATGTGCATATCTTCTCATAAAGTAGAAAAAATTGATATAAAAATAATGAGATAATTATAAAATGAATGAAAATTTATATCGTTTCCTAAAAAAATGGATATAAAAATAATGAGTTAATTAGAAAATGAATGAGAATTTATATCGTTTCCTAATCTTGTTTGCAGAACCTGAAAAGATAATTAAGGAAATTATTTTTGATACAGGTCTTCCAAAACCATAGCATTAACTCTTTTGAGTTCTCATTACACAAAATTCATAGCGAATGAAGAGGACCTCACAGTGCGTGACAGGACACAAGGATAAAGATAATAGGAACCTAACTGTAAAGGAAGTGAAAAGGGGAACCCTGATTATTTTATACCTAGTTAGGGACATAAATCCATAATTGTACCTAATTATACGTGCTCTGATAGCCATCTCTCCATCCATAGGTACCCTTTTCCAGGTTAACCAATAAATGGGAATGTGTTTTTTCCCAAGAATGTGATTCAAGGATGAACAATGTTTCTCTTATTGCTCAGTTAAATGGTGTAATTTTTAATGTATGAAAACTTATTCTTAAGCAAAGTGCCAATAATATAAATTGCCTATATTCTCAATATAAGTGTAAGAAAATTACTAAATTAAGATGCAATAAAATAATAGTTATTTGAGCAACGATCCTATAATGGTAATTATTGTGATACGAGTGAGAGGTAAGTTTCGACGCGAGCGAAATATTATATGAGAGTTGGATACATACTTTTTTCTACATGTAGATAAACAATAAATATTTACTAATACTTAGATATCCTACATAAGAAAGATGAACTCTGCCGACCGCTCTGCGTATTGTACGTGCGACGATAACAAATGAAATCCGATTCATGGTGATAGTTGATTTGCAAGATGGATACTGAGGTATTTTGGCCTAGTGATAGTGAAATGGAAAGGAGACGAGTAATGTGGTTGACAATTTACTTCTACGGAAATCTAAAAAGATATACGAAAATTATATGATAAATTCATGGCATGGAGAATAACAAAAAAATTTACTTCATTCTCGAAAATGTCCTCATTTACTTTGAAGAAATGTCAAAAACAATGAAATCCCCAACCTTGTGGACAAATATTCAGTAATGAAAACTACTCTAAATGTGAAATAGGGAATTGTTATGTCCCAAATTAAGAAGTTGTACTCCCTGTTAAAACAGAAATCAATAAGGCACAGTGGGGGGGGGGAAGCGAAAATAATTTATACAGATGAAACTAAAACTTTCATTGATGAAGCACCTGACAATTCATATCCACTGATAAAGGTGAGTAAATATAACCATTCTCGTAAAAATAAATATTTTGGTTGGAAGAAGAGCCAGCGCGCATGCCCTGGGTTATTGTTTTCCTCGTCTCTGTGATGCCAATGTCATAACCAGCTTTGCTTTGCTTACATAATATTGTTGGAAATAGATGTCCAGATTTGAACATAATATTATGAGTTAGATTCGGGTAATCATTATATATTCTTATAATTTTTATATATAAATAAGTATTCTTGGAGGTTATTGTACGCGTAATATGTTTCAGTAATTTTATGCAGATTAGTAGGCAGTGAACATCCATTAGTAGGCAACGGGTAAGCGTGAAAAATCTATATCGAAATGAAAGTCTGTATGTAAATGGTTTTCATTTTCGATATAAGATTGTTATCAGTAAATGAACGCATTTCAGTATATGAGTGTAAAAAATTCTTCATATGTATACTCACTGTAAAGTAAGAAAATGACTAAAGATGCAGAGTACAGAAAAAATGACAAAATAATGAACGCAAAATCGAAAAAAAGTACTCTAATTATAGAACATGTTATAAGATGACAAAAATAACGTAAATATGTGAGTTTTCGTAATCTGGGATTTATTAGACGTTAGCATTGCCTATGATGCAACGATTAAAAGACGACATGAATCAGCAATGCTAATGGTAATTATTATGTATTGAAAAATAAATATTTAGCTTTGCTAAATGCTGCAACAATTAAAACAGAACATGACATGAGAATCAGCACGCTGATTATAAGTATTATGTATTAAAAAATAAATATTTAGCTTTGCTACACAAAGCGCGCGCTCTATCTCTCTCTCTCTCTCGGATAGATATTTCCTTATGTGTCTACCCTGCCTCATATAAAACAAAACAATAACATACTATGAGAAAGCACGCTTCATTCGCTTTCCACAACCAACTTCTATTCTGGACCCGCTCTAAGAAACACACTTTTGTATCACTCCGCGTAATACTTACACTCATAGGAATTCGCTGTACTTCTCTGTTTCACTAAACCAATTATTGGTTTATATTTACACATATTTTATATTTAATTTTTCTGGGAATAGCCTCTGTATGTATACCTCTACATGCATTTCACTGGATTTTGCATAACTGGTAAGCTGTAAGAGATAGACAAAATCTTAGTATACAAAAAATATAGATCTCGTTAAAACACACAATTTATATCATATGTATTTTTCGTGGAGTTGAACATTTTTTGACATTTTCCTTGTTATTTACTTATTTATTTATTTATTTTAGTTGTTTCATTTGCATAGCCTCCTTTAACTTCAATGGTCATATCAAGGGCTTTGACTTCCACATAACTGTATTACTATAGGTTTAGACCATTAGGTTAAACAATTTTATTACTAAATACACGCACATTCACTCTCACATTCAGCTCGCTGACCACTCGACCATGGAGGCAAGCTTTCCTTGTCGTTTCAGTTTTAAAATACTTAAACTTTTCACATACGGGAATTTGTCAACCTCCGCCAAAGCAAAGAAACGGATTTCTTTGAAAGATTTGACCAGCTTTGAAAGATTTGACTGAAGGGCCATTCACATTGAACATTACGCACTGATATGGAATATAGACGCAGAATTAAATGCACCATGAGCATTCTCAATGATAAACGTAAACGTAGGCAATAACCAATCAGAAATTAAAACAAGTGAGTTACGCCTAGCGAGTGAATAGCAAACTAAAATGGCTGGTAGAGACGAGAGTGTGCCAGCATTCGTGCACATGCAAACTAGAGTAGCCAATTTACTTGGTGTTTTATATTTTAAAGAACGGTTGTCTCGGCGTAGACGATGATGGATTTATCTCCTCAATCAAAAACGAATTAACGGAGGAGAAATGAGAGAGAATCATCAAGCGAAGCCATTTTAATAACACATCGAGCAGTGTTCTCATTAGTTGATTCCTACGTTGCATGTTCACTTTGATGCAAAAGCTTGGTGTTTGCAAGCTTCTATGCTAACGTACTGCGGTTATGTTTAGGTCAACGTCAATGTGAATGAGCCTATACATATATTGACTGCAAGCTTCTGAGTCTACGTTACGTCTACGGTTGATTTTCGATGTGAATAGGCTCTTAAGTGTATTCCCTTATTTTCCTTTTACTTACAAGGAAGTAAGTAATAAGACGATTTCTACTAATATTTTAACTCGATTAGCATGAAGTAGATAGTTTTTTAACAATAATTTCTTACGCAGATGTGAATATAATACATCAGATTTTTCAATTCGTGGCGTAGTGTATTTGCAGATTTATTTACTTACGAGGTAGCAATAAACATGGGTCAACATGCTTTCTCTCAGAGCTCTTATTTGGAGTGCTTAGACCGCCAGTGTTGCGCGTGTTATCTCTAAGCAGAACAAGTGCATCACAAAAAGAGAATCTGTTTTGACAGGAGGGTTGCAAACGGCGGAGATAAGGGAAGCTGGAACCACAGTTAAATTAATTAAAAGCTGGAAGGGTAAAACGTAAACATGGAGTGGGAAGATAGCGATGCAAATCAGTATTCAGAGTTTGTATCACCAATCGTGTCCTACAGCCACGGACCGGTTCCATGTGTCTGCCACGCCCTCGGGTACGCTTTAGGTGCGTTCGTCGCACAAATAGTGATAAGGCACACTGGGAATGAAATTTCAAACTTATGTATTTGTGTATACATATGTGTGCAAAATTTACTGTAATTGCATTGCTATTATATTTATACTAATATTAAATTGCATTAAAATGGATAATTACATACAAGATATCATTTTTTTTTCATAAATTTTAAAAATAATAATTTTCTGCGCGCCTCAAAGTTTGACAATTGGTTGACATTTTCTAAATTAGAGCTTTGAGGCAAACATAAAACCTGTAAATGATTTTATTTCAAAAGCTTTAGTTACTGGATTCATCTATTATTATTATTATTATTATTATTATTATTATTATTATTATTAATGCTTTATTAAGAAGTTAGAAATTTTAATCTTCAAAATGATTCATATAAAACAGATTTGGGACAGCGAGATATATGGACTTCTATTATAAAACGGGGAGAGGATATAGTAGTCGACATTCGTAGTAGTAATAGTAGTAGTAGTAGTAGTAGCCGTATTATTATTATTATTATTATTATTATTATTTCCTGCAAGCCGTAAATGGAGCACAGGGTATTGTTACGATGTTTCCGCGAACGGATTTAAAATTCTAGTTCGTGAGTTCACCGCTATGTGCCATGGTAACGATTGATCACTTCATCGCCCACAGATGGCACTGTAGGACGAAAAATCACGACTTGCGGATATGATATGGCGAAAATGTTGTCCAGGATTGTTCTTCTTTCAAGTTATCATTATCTTTTACGTGCAAATAAACACTACAAGGGACCACCGGCTGTACTTCACTTCCAAAGGAAGCCATACTGATAATTTTTGCGTCCGAAATATTTATCACCATCCGCCTTGGGTTTTAGTGGCTAGCATGGTGACCATTACACAAGGGAGGGCGACCAGAGAAGGGTATGCTTGGGCAAAAAATGTGTGTTAAAATTAAGGTATTCAGAAGAGATTATGAAATTAATGTATGTCCAAAGTGGGGAGAAAATGAGTAAGTACTACGGTGTGTTCGTTAGTGGTAGAAAACAGAGGTATGTAGAAAGGAATTTAGGTTTGATAAATGGGATAAACTAGGGATTGAAGAATTAACAAAAAGAATATTTAAAAAAAAATAGTAGAGAATTTATTATTATGTGCGGAAAATATTTAGGAAAGCTTCGTGAGAAATTGTATAGAATTGTGAGGCAATACAAGGAGGAGAAAATGAGTAGAGGAGAGAATAGGATTATTTAGGATTCTTTTACAACAATAACCAGGTGGATAGTATGTATAAGGTCCAAACGAACAATCAAATCAGGATAGAAACTTAGCTAAATGAGTTTAAGAAAAAGGAAAGAAAGAAAGGATATGATTGTATAAAATGTAACAAATGTTTATATGGTGAAGATATGATAATACATTCAACAAACTCATTCAAATTTAATTACTTTTTCATAAAAATATATATTTTAAAATTATTATTGAAAGGATAACCTTGTCATATATAATTCTTCAATAGATAATTCTGCACCATCTTAGAAACTTTAGTTGTATTTAAATAAAAACTGACGGTGGAACATTTTAAAAGTCAGAAAATTTAGTTCTGAGAAAAACGCTGTTTTATAAAATAGTGTGCTAGGAAACACTACCTTCAAGCGGCTGTAGAACCCGAAAATTTCTCTCCCAGTATCCCTTAATATGGTAAGTTTTTGAGATATTCCTTGTTATTGGTTTCAGTTTAGAATACTTAACTTTTTTTACATACTGAATTTTTAGCTCCTGGCAATGCATAAAAATGCATTTTTGCCACATGACAGCCATGTTGAGTAGCCCCTTATTTCCCTTCAATTTACAAGGAAGTAAGAAATAAGACCATTTCTGCTAATTTTTATCTCGATTAGCATGAAGTAAATAAAAGAAAAAGCTTTTTAACAATAATTTGTTACGGAGACGTAGAGTAAGTCATGTAAATACACCTATAGATTCTCTCTCTCTCTCTCTCTCTCTCTCTCTCTCTCTCATCTACAACTGAAATTGTACGTTTATAAAATTTGATTAAATAGGGCATCCCTTTTATTTCTTGTTTTTGTCTTAATACCTAAGAAATGCACCGGTTGAAAGTTTGACAACTTTGCTAATTTTCGTGTTTCAAATCCCAGAATAAACTCGCAACCCAGATATATAACTGATGATTAATAAGAAAATTAATTCTAGAATTCAAAATATAAAATAACTTTTCTTGAGCGGTCTAAGGCGGTCTAACTATCCTACAAAAACATCTGATATGTTCCATTCACATGCCTTTCTCTACCTCTCTGCAACAAATTATGGTTAAAAATGAATGCTTCTATTTACTTTATTCTAATTGTGAAAAAATACCATAAATAGTGTTATTTCTTGCTTCTTTGTAAGTAGAACCGAAATAAGGGAGTACCATAGGTTCAAGTGATAGTCAGAAGCTGGTTGCTATGTGACTGAAGTTCCTTTGTATGTACAGGAATTGAGAAGTATGAGAAAAATATGAATTTTAAAGGTGAAATCAAAAACAAGGAATAACTAAAAAACGACCAACTCCACGAAAAAAATGTACATAACATAAATCGTGTGTTTTAAAGTGCTCTACATTGTTTGTGTGGTAAGTTTTTGTCCATATCTTATGGTTTAGCAGTTATGCAAAATTCCGTAAAATTCATCTAGAATAAAGTAGTCTTCAGAGGCTATTCCCAGAAAATTCAAGAGATACATTCTATTTGTCGGGTAAATATCTTTGATATAAGAAATTTTAATCAAAATCGTTAGAGCCATTTTTAAGAAAATCAAAATTTTCCAAAAAAAGTTCCATGTAAAGAGTAGTTTGGGGTGGGGGGATTTTTCTCAAAATCTTCGTGTCGCCTCTCTGAAATACACTAAACTTAAATACAAAGTTCAGTATTTTACCGACTTTTCGTTTTTGAGTTATCGTGTTCATAGACGCACGGACACACACGCGGACCTTTTTCTGAAAGTGCTTTTTTATGGAAACAGGGGGACCCTAAAACATAAATTTCCGGTGAAATCTCGGTATCGTTATTTTGGGTGGAGTGCAACATCTTCTCTATATACTATATACATAGTATGTGTAGAGGAAGCAACTACTCAACAAAAAACTTATCTGCTTTATGTTTATCAAGGTACACATTCGCAGAAACGGTTTTATTGCATTATTTCCTTGTAAAAAGGAGGTACAATAAGCTAAGGTGATACTCAACACTTTTAAGAGTCAGTCGCAATATGATGATTTGAAGTTCCGTTAGTGCCTAACCAAGGCAAGAAATTGTGATTGACAACTTCCCATCTGAGTATGGGAAGATTTAAGCTTATAGCAAACAATAACTCTGAAGTGAATAGCTCAAAACCAAAAATGTATGAGATATATATTGTAAGTTTTGTCAAGATCTACATTTTTTTAGTATGTTTTGATCTATATATTTCGTTTTACCAGGTATTTAAAAGTAAAATATATTTTATATGTGTTTTTTCAAGATCTACTCTTTTGTAGTAAGTTTTAATCTATCTCTTACGTTTTACCAGCTATGTAGAAGTAAATATACTTAATATATCGTATTTTAATCAAAATCGTTAGAACCGTTTTGAGAAAATAAATATTTTAAAAATTTGGAGTTTGTGTGGTGGGATTGTTTTTGAAAATTATCCTACCGTATTCATGAAGGATGCTGCACTTAAATATCAAGTCTGGTATCTAACTAACTTTTCGTTTATGATGTTCCAAACAAACACACAGACACTCACGCACACATACATACACAGATTATTTTTCTAAAAATGCTTAGGCAGGAGTAGAACAAAAGGAAAATGGACACTTCCTATCTGAAAAAAGTATAAGTACTTTACAATTGAAACCAATAACAAAGAAATAACCTCGGAAACGGTTAAATCCACAACAAAAACCTAAAGGACATAAATTATGTGTTTTGATGAGATCTACATTTTTGGGGTAGTAAGTTTTTGTCTATCTCTTACGGGATTTTAATCAAAATCGTTAGAGCCATATTATTAAAAAACAACATTTTCGGGTAGTAAAATGTAGTTTGTGGTGGGGGGGACTTTCTTGAAAAGCTTCGTTTCCATTCTTAGAAGATACTAAACATAAATATCAAGTTTGGTATTAAACGGTCATTTCGTTTTGAGCTATGTTGTCCACAGTCACACACAGACACACATGGACCTTTATCTAAAAATACTTTTTTCGAACTCAGGGGACCCCAAAACATATATTCCAGTGAAATCTGACAATGAATTTTTGGGTGGAATACAAAACTTCTCTATCCCTATGTACATTGTTAGTAACGGGGCTAGAGAAAGTAAAAATGTATCACATAAATTGTGTTCGTTAACGAGATCTACATTTTTGTGAAATAAGTTTTTGTTTATTTTTACGGTCATCATTTAAAAAAAAGATCATCCAGTATGAAGAGGTCTTCAGAGGCTATTCCCAGAAAATCAAAAATATACATTTCATTTGTAATAAAATATCTTAAACATGTGGTATTTTAATAAAAATTATTAGAGATATTTTTAAGCAATTAAAATTTTTCAAAACTTTTTTCATGAAAAGAGATTTAGGGATGGGGGAGTTAACTGAAAATCTTAAATATCAAGTTTCGTATTTAACTGGTTTTGTTTTTGAATTAGTCGACCAAACACACACACACACACACAAATGGACCTTTTTCTAAAAATACTGCTTTTTTATAGTATTTAACGTCCGGTTTTACTATGTGTCATCAGGCGATGGCATTGATGACACATGGAATGCTGGAGCACCGGTGTAATCTGATATCGGGAGAAACCGTAGAACAGGAATAAACCCGTCTCTGCGCCACTTTGTGTACCACAAATCACACATAAGGTGGTCTGAGAGCGAATCCGGGCCGTCATGGTGTAAGGCGAGTGGTCTACTACTTTTATTTATTTATTTTTTTTACCTTGTTTTGCCGTATTATTACTGGATTGCTGTTTTCTTACTTTTACAACACACACATATACACAAACATATAACACCCATGCCCAAGGCGAGACTCGAACCCACGATCCCCAGCGCTACGAAGCACCAAAGCCTTGGCGAGCACAGCCATGGGACCGGCAAAGAAGTATTGGATAGGTAGAGTCAGAACGAAAAATCCAATGCCATAGCCGGGATTTGAACCACGGATCTCCCAATCTCTAGCCGGTTGCTCTGCCACTGAGCTACCATGGCAACATACTCGGCCACGGCGCTGTTAGAGACACAGACGAAACCGTCTGAACCATCACGCTCGGAGAATCCCATTGAATCCTTTAACAACCCCACGGGAAGAGATTCCTGGGATTTCCCGAGAAGAGTTGAAGAAATATCCTGTTTAATGAGATCAAAACAGACCGTATGGCCAAACACTTGTTTGGTAGTTGTTGATGACCAACAGCTGTTTCCGGCGCATTCAACTACTGGCGCTTGCTACCTTCAAGAATATTAAGTCTCTTTAAATTATAACTTCACCACTTTTACATTGCCAATTTATATGAAAATGAATGGCTATGAATAAAGTATCGAAGTGGATGTATATGTTACTTGAATATTTTATCGCAGCACTCACAAGAAGAAGGCCACGACTAGAATTTTAAATTTGTAATTCCAGTTGCGAAAACATTGGCCAAACTGGAGCCATCCGCTCTCGACTCATGTCAGCGACCTTATCAGCTAATCTATCCAGGACTGTTGTTAATACCAACGGAATATTGCGTTAGTTAATGCGCCGTCAATGTAGAAGCTGTTGTAAACTACGAATAGAGAAAGTAGATGATAGATTATAAATTATATGTTTACAAAACGTATAACCAAGCCCCGGATTTTTAGGTTCTAAACTGTTGAAATTAGTCTATATTAGGACTTTATAGGGTCCCATATGCTCAAATTGTGAATTTATAAAATATATGGAATGTATATTTATATTGGTCATTGGGCATGCTGTTGTATTTAATACACTATAACTTTAAATTGTAAAATGTTCAATTAATAAACTTAACTTTAGTCTTTATTTGAAAGTACCAACTTCAATGCACCTAGCCAGTGGCTCAGGCATTTCGTCGGTGATTGGCATTTGGAAGGTAATGGGATCGATTCCCGTGGCCGACTACTCTGACCAATAGGGTTTTTTGGAGGTATTCCCAGATCATTAGGCAAATACCGGAGGGTTTTCTCTGTTCCTCCAAACTTCATGTCCCTTCATTTCATTTCTATTTCACCCAAACGGTCTCTTTCAGGGTTGTAAGTGTCGGCGAGGACTGCAGTGATAGTGGCTGCCTTTCCGGGTCAGTGACAGTGCTCTGGAAGTATAGTTCTCAACGAGGGTTGGAAGTGGTCTATAGACTCATGGTGTTTGGTCAGACCTGGGGCACGATCTACTATCGCGAAATATGTTTCTTCGCTTCTGCAGCCCTTTGAAATTACTTGTATATCATTCTATATCTTCCTGGGTTCTGGCGTACAATGCCTGCAGTGTGCAATCCCCTCCGACATCACACATACACACACATCTACACATATACGAATTTTTGCCGATCCCGGTGCCGCGCTCGCTAAAGTGTCTGGCTTTGGCGCTTCGTGGTGCACAGAATTGTGGGTTCGAGTCCCGCCTTGGGCATGGATGTTTCTGTGTTTGTAAATGTGTCTCTGTTTGTGAATGTATGTCTAAAAGGAGAAACGTTAAGAATAAGGTCTACTAAGGAAATATAGGAAACTGGAAAAAATGGGGGGGAACTTAATGCACCTATATGTCACTGAAAAATACAGACTATTTCAAACACTACATGCGCAAAAGTTCCTCTGTGCATCCATTTTGTTTTAGCATGGCACCAAAAAACACAGGTATATTTTAAATACTATATGTACAAAATTTTCAGCACACATTTCATGACACTACACAATGAAGTAGGTACCTAGAAGAAGGCTTACGTCTGAAAATCCTTTAGACATCCCTTCAAATGCGGAGAAACTCCGTTTATTTCACATGAGGTAAAAAGTGCGAACTTCATTTCAGTTGCCTCTTAAGGTTCAAAATCAACGATTCTTGCATTTTTGTCCAATGAAATCGCGATTAATTGTTGCGATGACTTTTAAATCTTAACTGCTCTAAAATAACTACTTTATTTCTAACTGCAACAGTATATAAGATTTCATAATATGATAATTATTATTTATTTAACGTTTTCCTTATTCGAACGGTTTGCTTTTGCTTTGAAAATCTTTGAATATTTTACAAAATGTAAAGTATCTTATTTAAATGTATACCAGTTATCATACCCAGCGATAGGATACCAAAATGATGATAAACAGTAAACATGAGCCCTGTGATACATGTTTACTTTCTCTACACGTACTATGTGCATAATGTATATAGAAGATATTGCATTGCACTAAAAAATTCGATACCGAGATTTCACTGTAAATAGACTTTTTAGGGTCCCCTGTATCCAAAAAAAAAAGTATTTTTTAGAAAAAGGTCCATGTGTGTCTGAGTGTCCATGTGTCTGTGAACACGATAACTCAAAAACGTAAAGTCGGTAATATACCAAACTTTGCATTTAAGTTTTGTATCTTCCAGGGATGCGACACGAAGATTTTAAGAAAAGTCCTCCCACCCCAAACTACACTTTACATAAAAAAAATTTCGAAAATGTCGATATTCTCAAAAATTGCTCTAGCGATTTTGATTAAAATGCCGTATATTAAAGATATTTAACTGGCGAATAAAATGTATATCTTGAATTTTCTGTAAATATCCTCTGAAACAACATAGCAATCAGCAATTCAATATCACTTTAGCTTATGATACTCCCTTATTTTCCTCTCTCTTACACAGAAGCAAGTAATAAGGCCATTTCTGCTAATTTTTTCTCGATTAGCATGAAGTAAATAGATGTAAGCTTTCTAAAAATAATTTGTTGCAGAGACAGTCATGTGAGAGGAACACATCCTATTTTTAAAAATATTGATACATAAACACCCAGTTTTACATTAGCCCTACTTAGTGTAGTAGTTATTATTTTTCGTACTCTCCAGAATTGTTGATTTTCCAAAATTTAATAATCTATTTATCAAAATTGGGGCAATAATATGACTATTTCCTTTAAAAAAGTCTTTTAAGAGGTTTTGAGAGGCAACATAAATATATTTAACCAATTTGGTGAGAAGTTGCACCGTGTGCAGATTTTTTAGAGTGGAAGTGTTGAAGAAAAATTTGCGAGAAAATCATATTTAATGTTGGGAGTGCTTATTATTAGGTATGAGCCTATCCATTTATTGTTAGTTGAATTGAAGATGAAAGTGCGCCAAGTGAAGAAAACTAGATATTTTCATAAAGTTTAGAGTTCATATCATTTTATTATGAAACTAAGTACTTTTTTAATTTTTGGTCAAATTTCCGCCATAAACGAAATAGATATTTTTAGGTTCTATCATGAAAAACAAGTTCTTGCTTGGTTCTCAAGTAAAATAAATAAAAAATAATATTTCCTATTGATACCTAAAACTTAAAATAAATAATATTTAGAGTGTAAGAGGCCAGGAATAAAAAAGGGTCAGAACCTAAAAAACCGGGGTCTGCATATAAGAGTAGGTAACAGTGTCATTGCTAGAGATAAAAAATATCCGGCTACTCAGGCTAGAAACGATCAAGAAATTATTCACAGTCAAAATTATGTCAGTCGCGGGTCTTTGTGGAAACAAACCACAGAAATCAATCTAGAAACGCTAGAAAAGGTAAACTCACGTATCTAAAACGAGCACTGGGAACGATATCAAGACAAATGGCAAACCGAGGCATGTGGCTCAGGCGTTTCGTTTGGCACTGACATTCGGAGGTCGGAGTTTGATTCCCGCAGCAGAACTCTCTGACCCATTAGTTTTCCTAAGTCACTAGGCGAATGTTGGGGAGGTTCCTTTATTCCCCCGCTCTTCCTGCCCCTTAATTTTATCTCCATTTCATTCAACCAATCTCTTTCAAGGTTGTGGTGGTCGGCGAGGACTGCGGTGGTGGCACCTTCCGTGGTGGTAAATGCGCTTAGGAAATAAGCTCTCGGCGGCGGGATGGCGTTGGGGTCGTCTGTAGGACTCATGGGGTTGGGTCACCTCTTACAGTTTCCCGCTTTGAGATGTACAGTCTGGACTATGTTAGGGATCCTCCACTCTCGCTGTTTTCTTACGAACCGCTTGCGGCTGCCCGTCAATAGTATTCTCAAAATTATCCTCCTATCCTCCTGGGGGCGGACTCACAATAAGCCCATGGTGGTTGCAATATGGAACCCCTTCCGGAATGAGACACACACACACACACACACACACACACACACACACACACACTACATACCTCTTAGCAAGAGAAATCTCTTAATTGAAAACATCTTATGGTTTACCATTTATACAAAAGCTATATAAAAGTCACGCAGAATAAAGAAGTCTTTAGATGCTATTCCTATACAATTTTAGGTATACCTTTCATTTACCATAAAAGTATCTTAAATACATGGAAATTTAATAAAACTTGTTAAAGTCATTTTGAGATAGTAAGAATTTTCAAAACAATGTTCCATATAAAGGGTAGTTGGAGATGGGAGAGTTTCTTGAAAATCCTCGTGTCGCATCCTTGGAAGATACTGAACAAGTTTCGTTTGAGCTATACTACCCGAAGATGCACACACATACAAAAAAAAAAAAAAAAAAAAAAAAAAAAAAAGACACATATGCTTTTCAAAATGCTGTTTTTATGTATTCAGCGGTTAATAAAACAGTATTTCCGGTGAAATATCTATTGAATTTTTGGGTGGAATGCTAGACTTTCTCTATTCATTGTACATACGTCCTGGAAAAAGTAAACAATGTTGGACACAGGGAAGTTTAAAACATATTTCTGGTGACCTGAGTATTGACATTTTTGGTGGATACAATACATTCGCTATACACTATGTACGTAGTACGTGTAGAGAAAATAATATCTGAAATATGCTGCTTCTACGTGAATATTCCTACGTATGTACAGTAGCAGACTTTATTCAGCTTTAGTGTCTCCACTGTGAGATATTCGTCCACTCCTTAATATTAAAATAACAAAGCAGATAATTTTATGATACTGGTGTTGTTAATTCTTTACGGGGAAAATTAATGTCTATGATCAATTATTTAAATGTAGCCCTCACATTTTCAAGGTGTGTCACAATTTGAGATCTTGCCAAGTGGAATAATTATTGTACCCTACACGGACTTAGCAAACTGTTGTATAATCCAATAAAAGACAGCCGACCAGTATAATATCCCATGTGCCATTCCTTCCACGTTTGTGCCAGTATTTATGTAAATCAAACGGCCTTGTGTTGCAATTAAGACAAGACTCTAAAGCTGTTTTCAATGTCATTTATTCCTTTTCTGTTTTCCAAGAAGGCGTCTAGCTGGATAGTTTTTCTCACCTTTCAGGTTAACAACATAATATGCCTAAAATAAGACCTGAAGCTTTCTTGGCGACGTATTAATTCAAAATCTTCTCGGGCTTCTAGTGAAAATGGAAGTTGTATCGTGTCATTAACTCAGTCACGTTCTAGTGCGACTTTACTTTCCTTTCTCTAGCCCGCAGTTATTATGTACATAAAGGATAGAGAAGGTATTGTATTTCACTCAAAATTTCAATGTCGAGATTTCACCGGAAATATAAGTTTTGGGGTCCCATGATTCCGAAAAAGGCATGTTTAGAAAAAGGTTTGTGTGTGTGCGTGTGTGTATGTGTGAGATGTGGACAGCATAGTTCAAAAACGAAAAGACCGTTAAATACCAAACTTGGTAATTAAGTTTTGTATCTTCCAAGGATGCGGCACGAAGATTTTCAAGAAAATCCCCCCAACTGAAACTACCCTTTACATGGAACTTTTTTAAAAAATTGTGACTGTCTCAAACATTTGACTGTCTCAAAAATAGCTATAATGTTTTTGATCAAATTATCGTATATTAAATATATTTACCTGACAAATAAAATTTATATCTTGAATTTTCTGGGAATAGCCTCTGAATACTACTTTATATGTATATTTATACGCGCGCGCACACACACACACACACACGCGCGCGCGCGTCTTACAGTTACATCTATTCGGGGATTACAATACTATCCAATTAACCAATTTATATTTGTAATTGTTATGTTGTTAACCTGAATTGGAGTTCGCCGAATTGAAGACCCTTATATTTGGTATCTACGGTATTTTAATCAAAATCGTTAGTCAATTTTTGAGAAAATTAAAATTTTCGAAATTTGATCCATGTAAAGGATAGTTTGGGTTTGCAGTTTTTCCTGAATATCTTCGTGGGGCATTCTTGGAAGATGCTGAGCTAAAATATCAACTTTAGTACTTAACTGACTTTTAATTTTGGAGATATCTTATTCACAGACTTATGGACACACATGACATTTTCTAAAAAGTCTCTAAAACCTGTATTTCCATTAAAATCTACATATTTATTTTTTGTGTGGAATGTAATCCTTTCTCTATGTATTATGTAGTAAGCAAATACAGTAAACAACTTTGGTGCAGTTTTTCTGATTATGAAGTAGTTTTTGAGAAAAAAATTTGGTAAGCTTAAGACAAGCTTCACACAAATAAGAAGAGACAGCTCGCATATATATTACAGAATTGAAACCGAGGTGAAATCCTTGTGAAATCTTGATGTCGAATTTTTCGATGGAATACAATACCTTCTCTATCCACTGTGTAAATTGCACATATGTGTTAGAAAAGGCAAAAGGAAACGTATTTATACACATGTCCTTGTGCGTGCGTCTGTGGGTAGCACAGAGCACAGCCCAAAAATGAAAAGTCGGTTAAATACTAAACTTGGCATTTAAGATCAGTTTCTACCTAGAATGCTACAGGAAGATTTTGAAAAAAAAAATCTGATATGTTTAATTCACATAGCTTTCTCTACATCTCTGCAACAAATTATTGTTAGAAAGCTTATGCTTCTATTTATTTACTTCATGCTAATCCAGAAAAATTAGCAGAAATTGCCTTACTACTTGCTTCCTTGTAAGTAGAAACAAAATAAGAGGGTATCATAGGTTGAAGTGATAGGCAAAAGCTGGTTGCTATGTGACTGAAGTTCCTTTGTTTGTATGGATAGGAGTTGAAAAATTCCTCAATGAGAAAAGTATGTTTTTCAAAGCTGAAGTCAAAGACAAGGAATGTCTAAAAAACGATCAACTCCACAAAAAAAAAAAAAAAAAAAAAAAAAAAAAAAAAAAAAAAACATAACATAAATTGTGTCTTTTAACGTGCTCTACATTTTTTTTTTTTTGGTAAATTTTTGTCCATCTCTTACGGTTTAGCAGTTTTGCAAAATTCCGTAAAATTCATCCAGAATAAAGTAGTCTTCAGAGGCTATTCCCAGAAAATTCAAGATATACGTTATAGTTGGGATATAAATATTTTTAATTACAATATTTTAATCAAAATCGATAGAGCCGTTGTTGAGAAAATAAAAATTTTCGAAAAATGTTCCTAATTTTCGAGAAAGCTTCCATGTAAAGGGTAGTTGGAGGTGGGGGGATTTTCTCGAAAATCTTGTTGTCGCATCCTTGGAAGACACCAAACTTAAATACCAAGTTTGGTATTTAATGGCCTTTTCGTTTTTGAGTTATGTTGTCCACAGATACACACACGCACAGATACACAGATACACAGATACACACACATATATCTTTTATTGAAAGATATATAATAGTTTATTACATTAAATATAATTAATATAATAGAAAAAAATGAGACGCACACAGACCTTTTTCCAAAAATGAGTTTTTTGATTCAAGGGGACCCAAAGCGTGTATTTCCGGTGAAATCTCGGTATCGAAATTTTGGGTGCATTACAATAGCTTCTCATTACACTATGTACATGGTAGAGAAAGTAAACATTTCGAAAACATAGAGTATTTCAAAAATAGCTGTAACGATTTTGAGAAAATTCCATATCTATAAAATATTTTCATGACAAACGAAATTTATATTTAATTTTCTGGGAATAGCCTCTAGAGAGTTTTTCATTCTGGATGACATCTATATGAGTTTTGTATAATTGTTACACAGTGAGAGATAGCAAAAAAAAAAAAAAAAAAAAAAAAAAAAAAAAAAAAAAAAAAAAACTTACGACCCAATAATGTAGATCTCGTTTAAACACACACATGTCTGTACATTTTTCGTAGAATTCACCGTTTTAAAGATATTCCGATTTGTTGGTTTCAGTTTTAGCTACCTAAGATTTTCTCACACTTTCACCGTTTTCGAGATATTCAGAGTTATTTGTTTCAGTTTTAGCAATTTAAACATTTCTCAAGCAGGGAGTCATCTTCTTTTCATCTCTTGTTTGTTTACTCGTAGCAAGCAAAGAGAACCAACCGAGTTTCAAACGTTTCACACATCACTTTCTCTACAGATAATTGTTGCAAAATATTATTCCATTTTCTACATCATAGTAAATGAGACAGACATTAATAGAAATGTTTGCATTAGTTCCTTCTAAATAAAAGGGAAAAAATATAATGCAATAGCTATAGCGATAGTCAAATATACTAAAAAGCCGGTCGCCATGAGAAACAATTGCACAGCCAGGAATTAAAAGAAAAGAGTTATAGCTGCCTGGGTAGTGTGTCTGCCTCACACTCAGGAGGTCGTGAGTTTGAATCTCGCTTAGGGTGAGCTACCCGGATAAGGGCTTTTCGGGGTTTTCTCTTATTCTGAGAATACAAATGTCTGGAAACGTCAAGCTCCATGGACTCCGTGGTCATTTGAACATGAATTTCACCGTTTCCATTTATCGTCCGATATGACCAATCAGGGTAAAAGACATTAAGCCACAAAAAAAAAAAAAAAAAAAAAAAATAAACCGAAAGATGACCTCCATAAGTAGTTTAAAATTGAAACCAATAACAATGCATATTTCAGAAACAGTCAACTCTACAAAAGATACACGTGACGTAAACTGTTTTAATAGTTTTACATTTTCTGTATAGTAAGCTTTTGTTTATATCTTACGGTTTACCTGTTAGAAAATATTCATCCACAATGAACAGGTCCTTAGAGGCTATTCTCAAAACATTTAAGATATACGTTTTATTGTCAGAGCTATTTTTGAGAGAAACAAACTTATTTTCCTATGCATAGTTTCGAGTAGGGATTTTCTTGAAAATCCTCCTGTCACATGCTTGGGAGACACTAATTTAAATATCACACACACATTAACACACACAACACACAAACACACAGACTGACAGACACAAATACTCTCCTTTTTCTAAAACAGTTTTTTTTTTATGATTCAGGGGTCCTCAAAATATGTAATTCTGGAGTAATATCGGTATCCAATTTTTTGATGAAATACATATTTTCTATTCACTGTGCATCTTTTCTACTCTTTAGTTTATATAAATGATTTCGTAATATTCCATTTATATATCAAAATGATTTTAGTTTTATAGTTAATATACTAATATATTTGATACATTTATGATTACTTAAAGCACGTATAGAAGCGGTTGTTTGCATTATTTTACTATAGTCTGCACTGAAAATAAAAGAAATCAAAGCTATTTATCAAAGAATCAGCAACCCCCACTGCATTCATTCTCTATTTCTTTCTCCATCTACCGTTTCATTTTAACTATGTGGTAATAGCCGACTTTGCGGTTTGCGTGCCAAGTTCCTCGGTGTTTCCCATTTCTGCACTACCCTGTCGAGAATTGCCTGAACTTCTATTATTATTATTATTATTATTATTATTATTATTATTATTATACTTCTTCTTATTATTATTATTATTATTATTATTATTATTATTATTATTATTATTATTATATTGTATATTAATCCACAGTTATAGGAATGTCGTTTGAAAATTTATGCTACGATACTGATGCACATGAAAGCAACTACTCCTGCTATATAGTAATGATGGGAACTATCGAATGTTTCTGTTATAAAAGTTATTACTATCAAATAATTTGATTTTTCATTCGGTTTATTTTCTCAAAATCTGTTAAGTAGTAGCAAACATAAGTTACTATAACAACCAGCTTTCGTTGATTTAATAGCCGCTCTAGCCTCGGATAATATAAATAAGACTTTAGCGCACATTATTTTATAATATTAAAACACATAATTGCATGCATTTATTCTCTAGTAATTACAGCGATAATTAATTTCATGAATATCTTATTGTGAAAACATACTGTTCCTCAGACTAGCACATCAACTCTGAAATGGAACTCTGTATTTTTACTTTCTCTACATGTACTCAGCTAAGTATATAGCATGTAGAGAAGGTATGTTGAGTTTTCACCGTAAATACACGTTTTAGGATCCCCTGTATCCGACCGCTGCATCCCCCATCTTGGCTCGAAGGCGTCATGAATGGGGTCCAGTGCTGAGGGTGAGACGTCTGCGCCTCGAGTCCCTCCCGGCCGGTTGATGCGGTCTACTAAATCTGAAGTAACTCCCCCTGGGACCTCACGAGGCTCAGTGCACCCCAGGTCAGGTCTCTCAATGGGGGTAAGTTCCCCACGCCGATACCGCGAATCGAACCCAGGTCTCCCGCTTGGCAAGCAGCCGCACTACCACCGCGCTAAGGAAATGTCCATTAACTTACCTAGGTAATTTATATCAATAATGTTGTATTAACAACATCCAATTTGGTAGTAAAAGAATCTGATGTGCTCCATTCACATGACTTTCTCTAAATCTCTGCAAATTATTCTGTTTACTTCATCTAATCAAGAAAAAATTAGCAGAAATAGTCTTATTACTTGCTTCCTTGTAAGTAGAAGTCAAATAAGGGAGTAGCATAGGTAAAGCGATAGCCAAAAGCTGGTTGCTATGTGACTGAAGTTCCTTTGTTTGTATCGACAGGAGTTGACAAATTCCTGTATCACGAAAATATGTTTCTCAAAGCTGAAACCTAAAACAAGGAATATCTCAAAAACGATAAACTCCAAGAAAAAAAGTATATAACATAAATTGCGTGTTTTAACGTGCTCTACATTTTTAGTGCGGTAAGTTTTTGTCTATCTCTTTCGGTTTAGCAGTTACACAAAAGTCCGTAAAATCATCTGAATAAAGTAGTCTTCAGAGGCTACACCCAGAAAATTCAAGATGTACATTTTATTTGTCAGGTAAGTATCTTTAATATACGATATTTTAATCAAAGTCGTTAGAGCCATTTTTAAGAACAGCAAACTTTTCGACAATTTTTACATGTAAAGGGTAGTTTGATGTAGGGTTTTTTTTTTTTTAAATCTTCGTGTCGCATCCTTGAACGATACCAAACTAAAATACCATGTTTGTTATTTAACGGTCTTTTCGTTATTGATCTATGCTGCCCACAGACTCACACACACCATACGGACATTTTTCTAATATTTTTTTTTTAATTCAGGGGGTCTCAAAACGTGTATTTCCGATGAAATCTCGGTATCGACATTTTGGGTGCAATACAATACCTTCGCTATACACTATGAAGATAGTACGTGTAGAGAAAGTAAAAATAAAAAGAATATCTGGTGAGGCACTTACCTGTCTTTCTCAACTCATTTTTAGGCAAACTATTCTTACAAACTATTATTCTTCTATCCACTTTTCATTAATCAAGATAAAATTTTGAAATAATTGTCTTATTGTATATTTCCTTGTAGGTACAAAGGGATTAGAAGAATACATCCAAATTTAATGGATAGTCAAATATCTTAAGAGGGAACTTAGAAATTAAGTACTCTTTGCATCATGGCCGAGAGAGAGAGAGAGAGAGAGAGAGAGAGAGAGAGAGAGAGAGAGAACGAATTTCGACTTCCATTTTACAAACGCATGCTTTAACGGGAGAAATCTTTTTTTTCGTTTGCTTAAGGCTCTGTCTATCTCTTGTGGTTCTTTCCGAATACAGACGATTTCAAAGGCTAATCCCCAAAAAATAGATTTACCATAAACGACATGAAAGATATTTTAATCACAATCGTTAGACAATTTTTGAAAAAAAAAACAATATTTTCGAAAAAATTTCCATGTAAAGGGTATTTTGGAGAGTGGTAGATTCTTGAAAATCTTCGTGTAGCAGAGACGTCACTAGACATTTTTCTAAAAATGCTTTTCCGGCGCGGGGGGGGGGCGAGGGTTTAACAATGAGAAAAACTTATTTCCGGTGAAATAATGACAACCAATTTTGGGTAGAATGCAATACTTACGCTACTTACTTTAGGTAGTAGAGAAAGTGAAAAATTAAGATGGTATACATGCACATGATATTCTCTCTACCCTCTATCGTTAGTGGTTGATTATCTTTATATTTTATTTTCCTATATACTTCATTTTGATCTAGATAAACCTCAGAAAAAAGCTACATTACAAATTTCGTTTTAGATAAAAAGATAATACTAATTGTTTATTGTTGAAGAATATACGCTATACAACCGGCCTTAAAATTGCATAGTCCTGCCATGCAATTGCGAGAAACAACTGATAAATAACAGGTCTGAACAAATCCACCCATTAATAACGCCAGGTGCCCCAGGTGGTTTCGTCTGTAACTACCGTTCGGGAGGTCCGGGTTAGCTCTCCGTCGACCGCGCACTCTGGTTCTGGGTTTTTCTGTGGTTTACCTGGGGCCGCGTTGGCGAATGCTGGGGTGCTGTGCATTAACAGTGGTTGCTTTCCTTTCATTTCTTCCGACCCGATACCTGTATAGCCTCCGTGGCACGCCTGGGCCATCTAGATACACTGTTAGGGACTTCCGTGCGCTTTGCTTAGTCTGCTCCTGTGTGCTGGCTGTGGTTTCCCCTCCTCTCATCCCTTCTCCCGGAGAGGGGTAGTAAGCCGCAATAGATCAATACTTGATCGCCGTTGCCGACACTCTCGAGCGCGCACGTGCTCACACAAACACAAGGACGTTTTTCTAAGCATGCTTTTTGGTTATGGAGAATTCAAACCCGAATTTTTGGTGATATGCAGTGCCTTGAATCTAACTTGAAAACAATTAACTTCTCTCATACAAAACATATTTAAACTTCGCATAGAATAACCATGCTGTTATTGTACAAGTCGAAAGAAGACCTTGTTTATTCTCTTAAATTATGAAAAAATAGTTTTTTTTAGTGTTTAACTTTCTCTACTTGCATAAATGTATAAAATATATTAGTATATTAACTATAAAACTAAACTCATTGTGATATATGAATAGAAGATTACAAAATCATTTATATAAACTAACCAAAATTAATTACAATCTTTTAGATTTGAAATTATTTTTTTAAATGTTGGTTTCCTCTAATAGAGCAGTTTTCAGCGGTTCATCAGTCAAACGAGATGTATATTTTGACTTGGTATAATTTATAAATATAATCGAGGTGTATACGGAAAGTAATTACCGTATTGTGTTTACAGTTGTTAGTGATAGTTCAGAATATTTAAGACAAGTTCTGATTCTGCCGAATGTGAAGTGCGTTCGTAATACGGGTTCTGTCGCAAGGAACGTTAATTCAGCTAAAATGTATTGTCAACTTGTAGATATTTACGGTGAGAATGTAATCACAGATGCACTGGTGAGAATGTGGTATAGGAAATTCAGTGATGGACGACCCAATGTTCTTAACGAAACATTGTCACTTATGGTTTGGTTGAACAAGTGTAAATGGCAATTCGTGAGAAAAGGCGATTCTCAAAGAATACTTTGTGATGTGTTTCCACAAATTACAAAAGTTTTTGCCTGAGATTGTCACAAAGCGCTTAAATTATCGCTAACCGTATTCCCGTTGGTTTCCAAAGATGCTTACGGATGTCCATAAAACTAAGCGTCTAGACAGTGCTGTGACATTTCTTACCCGTTACAGTAATGAGGGAGATGACTTCTTAAGCAGCATAGTAACCGGTGATAAAACGTGGGTTTGTCATTCCAGAATCAAAGCAACCGTCGATGGAGTGGAGGCACACAGGATTCTCCAAATGACAAAAATTCAAAACAACGTTGGTCAGCACGAAAAATTATGTGCGCTGTGCTCTGGGACAGAGGGAGCATTCTGCTTGTTGAGTTCCTTACCAGATATGCGCCATCAATGTGATACCATACTGTGGAACATTGAGAAATCTTCTGTGCGCAATTCAAAACAAAAGGTTTGGAATGCTCAGTCAAGATATTGTCTTACTTCCTGACAAACCACGTTCCCCATACTGTGGTGTCACACAAAACCTTATTAAAAATTCGGTTAGGAGTAGTTGGTTCAATCACCCGCCATACAGCCCCGATCTCACGCCTTCTGACTACCACTTATTCTTGAATCTGAAGCGAAAATTCGGAGGGAGGCGCTTTGACAGCGATGACGACGCAAAACACAGTGTTCAGCAATGGCTGTCTTCACTGTTGGCAGCTTTTATACAAATTGGCATACAAAAGTCGATTCCCCGCTATGCTTGAACAATGGTGGAGACTATGTCGAAAACTAGATTAAGAAGTGCTCCTTCGTGTACAAATAAATGTTGTGAAAACACATATTTCATGTATTTTTCCCAAACAGTATTTTTACTTTCCAGACACTCCTGAGAATCAAATATAGCAAATATTTTAACTAAAAATAAACTTAAAAAAAGCTTATAATTTTTCACGAATATTAATTATAGCTGATAGCCTTAGTCTTGCAGTTTCAAAACACTTTGGATTTACAAGACTGTTAAAATCATTTCCCGAGAAATCGTTGTACCCTTCAGATTTTTTAGCATGGAAATATAAGTTTATGTTAAATTCCTTGTCCAAATGTGTAATTTGGAGGGGTTGCAAAGAGGGAAAATGATAGAGATGCATTCTATAGTTACAACTGCACGATAAACGTTTTAACTGCATTATATATGTTTAGGATATTTTGATTTTTACTTGCTAGTTAAACACATAATTAATATTTCCGTTATTGAACTTTCTATCCAGGCGTAGAATCTGTCACGAGGGGAAAAATCCTCAGTCAGAGAGGTCATGCTCAAAATTTGTGTTACATTTTAAGGAAATTAATGTGTGATTTCATATTAATAATTCAAAATCTTATTTAATTATTAATTTGATTATTTTATTTTAATAATATTTCTAATTTATTCAAATATCTTATATTAGAGTAATCCCGTCCACGAGTCCAATGTCTTAAAGACCTTAGTCACCCCTGTTGGTAGGAATGTACTGAGTCGTAGCACATCGGCCATAAAACACTTAAAGTCAAAGATCTGGCAATAGTTTCTTCAAGCTTTAAATTGATTAACCAAATATTTAATGTTTTGCAGATATTCGAAGGGATCTATAATGTAATGAAACATATTCAACTGTAATTGTTCTAAATATTTTAATAAGCTGAAGATTTTACCGAAAAAGAGTCGAATTAAAAAGTAGTTTCTTGATATATTATAAATAATGCTCAATTTTTAGAAAAAAATAATTACATTTTGAAAAATCAAAAAGTTTTGAGATTACTACAATTATAATAATGTTCCTACAATAGTCAACGTAAAATAAAATTTTATAATATAGAGATATATTTTTTAAATTTATTTACTGCAAAACTTGAAGTTATATGTAAACAATTTTAAAATACACTAGTTCATTTTTATTGGAATTTAGATATTAAAAATTTATTATGTAAATAACCATGCAAGCTAGACTTTTTATACATAGTAATAGTGTATAATAACTGGTATAACTCTCAGTAAGATAGCTTACATGCTGAGAATTTTCCAAATTTCACAGATGCATCACCTTACGCCCAAGTTATTGCACCCCACCCTAAAATGTATAACAAGTCGTTGCCTATGAATACAGTAGAATACGCTTAGCATATACAAAAGCATGAGGTGATGCATTAAAGTTGTCAATAGTGTGACGTGATCCGGTCTCAATCCCAGACAATGCAATATTGCACTATTGTTGTGTGTGTGAGCACAACCTGGGTTGCTGGTCACAATCAAGCGAGGATAATTTACACACCCCCGTGATCCCAGAGTAGGCCTGAGTAATCACGATAGGGGAATGTTTGATGAAGTATCACATCACAGCTCATCGGCCGGCAATGTCAGCTGTGTGCCTGCTCTCCGATAATCGAACTCGCATAAAATAATAATTAACGATAGGGATTTAATGCCATACATCGATCAGGAACCTGCAGGCTTATCCTTCTGTCATTAGCTATAGCCCAGGAGAGCCCTGAATAATACACTCGTGTCCCTGGACGCTGCGGTCGTACTTGAAATCAAAAACAATGGCTCGGTCATCAGTAACGGTTTTCAAACTGAAAAATTGTCAACACGGTGTTCATAATTCCTAAAAAAAGGACTTATTCACATTACTTTCTCTACCCTCTATCGTTTAATTATATGGTACATAAACTATTCTTTAAAAATGTTATGTGACTTTCACACAGCTTTCTCTACATCTCTGTAACAGATTATCGTTAAAAAACTTATTCTTCTATCTACTTCATGTTAAGCAGGATAAACATTAGCAGGAACATTCTTGTCACTTGCTTCGTCAGTAGAAGAGAATACACTAGGCCAAAGCGATAGTCAAATCTTTTAAAAGCCTGTTGCTATGTGGATTAAATCAGTTTCTTGGTATTGTCAGGAGCTGATAACTTCCGTATGTGAAAAATATAAGCTTTTTATTAAAACTGAAACCAATAACAACGAAATCTAAAAATGATCAACTTCATAAAAAAAAATGTATAATATATAAATTGTTTGTTATAATGAGATCTATATTTCTGTGATGTAAGTTCTTGTATTTCTTGGAGTTTACCAGTTATGCAAAATTCAGAAAAATGCATGCAGAATCTTAATTCTGCATGCATTTTTCTGAGAGGATATTCCTAGAAAATTCAACTTCAATACCAAGTTTGGTATTATACCGGCTTTTCGTTTTTGAGTTATCGTGTTCACAGATACACGCACCATATATTGAACATATTTTCATGACAAACGAAATGTTTGTCTTGAATTTTCTAGAAATAACCTCTGAAAACCTCTTCTTTCTGCATGACTTTTGTGTAACTGTTACTTAAACAGTAAGAGGTAGACAAACTTATTACGCCAAAAAGATACAGATCTCGTTAAAATACACCATTTAGATTACCTGGGTGGTCTGAAAAGTTTTCGGCCTGGTAATGGAAAACGACAATTCATGCTTTCAAAGTAGTTTTATTTTTTGACATAATCTCTATATCAATACATTTTGTCCAGCGGTGTTCCAATGCCGTTATTCCCTCTCTGTAGTGTTCCTCTGGAAGTGCTGCAAAGTATCCATTTACAGCCGCAATTGCTTCTTTATTGGACGAAAACCGCCTACCAGCGAGGAATTTCTTCACTTTTGGAAACAGATAGAAGTCCGAGGGAGCCAAATCTGGGGAACAGGGTGGATGTTCCAGCACTTCATAGTGCAGATCTCTCAATTTCCTCTTGTCAAAACACTTTTGTGTGCAGGAGCCTGATGGAAAACAATTTTTTTTTCTTTTTTAACCCGGGCCTGTTTTCACGAATGCTTGCATTCAGAAGTTGAGAGTAGTATTCTCCAGTAATGGTTTTACCTTTTTCGAGATAGTCAATCAACAAAATTCCTTTGGCATCCCAAAACACTGACGCCATGATTTTCCCTCCGATGGCACCATCCTCACCTTCTTTGGAGCTGAAGAACCAACTTCTATCAACTGCTTTGACTGCTGCTTGAATTCGGGTGTATAGTGGTGAACCCATGTTTCATCCATTGTGACGTATCGGCGCAAAAATTCACTTCTGTTGTTCTGTAAATGCGCCAAGCACTTTACAGAAAGTGTCGTGCGAATGCGTTTGTTATCCACAGTAAGGATACACGGCACCCATCTTGCGCAAAGCTTTTTCATGTTTAATTCCTGATGCAAGATGTGTCTAATACGTTCCTTTGAAATTCAAAGAGCATTAGCAATTTCACGCACCTTTGTACGCCGATCTTCCAAAATTATATCTTGCACTTTTTCAATGATTTCCAGTAAGGTTACAGTATTTGGACGTCTTTCGCGTGGATCGTCTTGGACGCTTTCAAGGCCACGTTTAAAATCAGCCGCCCACTTCTTCACAGTGGAAACTGAAGGTGAAGAGTCACCATATGCATTTACAGTTTGCAAATTAATTTCTGGGGGTGTTAAACCTTCTTTTACGAAGAATTTTATCACAGCACGTTACTTGAATTTCTCCATTTTTAAAGCAATGCGCACTTCCACTGCTTCAAACAACTGCCTATAATCAACTGTTGCCTGGAATGATTGTAATTTTACATACGGTCTATTAACATACGTACCTACGTAAAGAAAAAATCATGCAAGTACGAGGGCCGTTTTGTTTTCAACCTCCGATAGGCTATAAATAAAAGACAAGTTCATAGAAAACAATGATTTTATTACTAAAAGTTTTGTATACTTATGGTTACTTTTTAATATAATCACCGAAAAGATTGAGATATTTATCGTACCTGTGCACAGGCCTTGCAATACCCGCTTCAGAAAATGTTGCCGCCAATGAGGCAGCCCGGAACCACTATCAATGCAGCTCTTTATTGGGAAACTTTATGGCATTTGCGGAGAGCCATTCAAAACAAATGAAGAGGAATGCTGACTTTGGGAATTGTGTTGATCCATGACAACGCTCGCCCACACACTGCTGGCACAACCAATCGGCTCCTTGAACGATTTCAATGGGACATTTTCGATCATCCGCCTTACAGTCCCGACCTGACACCCAGCGACTTTCACCTTTTCCCTGAACTGAAGACGTGGCTAGGAGGGCAGCACTTTCAAACCAACGATTATCTTCAAAACACGTCAATGCTGATTTGAAATAATTGGCGGCAACATTTTTTGAAGCGAGTATTGCAAAACTTGTGCACAGGTACGATAAATTTCTCAATCTTTTCGGTGATTATGTTAAAAGTAACCATAAGTGTACAAAACTTTTAGTAATAAAAAAGCTTTCTATGAACTTCTCTTTTATGTATACCTAGCCTATTGGAGGAAGGGGGAAAAAAACGGCCCTCGTAGTACCGCGATCTCTGGGTGAGTCCGAAAACTTTTCAGACTTAGTTCTGACTCTACCTATCCAACTCCTGTCCTACACACGGCTTGTGTGAAAAACAATTATTCCAATACCAATGACCGTAATAGTTGGCTATACTCTGATTCCTCCGTCTAAAGTACTTGCAACATTGCAAGTCGCCATTGGGGTTGTCATCTCAAAATAATTTGAGATCACCTTGTGGTTTACCGGGAAACATGCGAGTTAGTTGAGATATTCAATTCTATACCGTCATGTTGCCATGGTAGCTCAGTGGCTAGAGATCGGGAGATCCGTGGTTCAAATCCCGGCTATTGCACCGAATTTTTCAGTCTGACTCTAACTATCCAATACTTCTTTTGTTTTATTTTTAGCCAAACGAAGAGAACTGATGTTCAATTGTTTCACATAGCTACGGATTTATAAAGATTTGACTCCCGTTAGCCTAGGGCATTACCTTATTTCCCTTCTATTACAAGGTAGCATGCAATAAGATAATCTCTGCTAATGTTTATCTCGGTTAGCGTAATGGAGATAAATGAATAATTGTTTGTAAAAATGGTTTTTTTGCAGAACAGGCAGAGAAAATCAAGTTAATGAAATACTCAGATCTTAGTCATTCTATTGTAATAATTAGGATATAAAATGAGAAGTTGTAAGAAAATTCATCACTGTAGTAAATACTAAATCTTACTTCACATGACATAAAAAAACATGAACTTCTGAAACTGCCGCTGGAGATCTAGATCTGTCTTTGGCGGTGATAAAATATCACATCCACTTCTCAGAAATCACAGTTGTTCCTAGAAAATCGTTATTGGTGTCTGGCTGTAAAGCTTTGCATTCGAACAACTCCATTCGTGCACATTCCACAGCCTGTCGTGACTTGCGTTCAGTCTATGGTGCTCACAGTTTCTTTCGAATGTTTGTAACTGGTTTCTTATTTATTTCTTCATGAATAGATTATCACACGCATGGCTTGTTGTGTCTTGTAACATGTGAATTTTAAAGAATATCTGATATCATACAATCACTCGAATTTGCCTACCGACTATAATATAAAGTCGTAATCCTGCAATAATCATTTTAAACTTTCTCCACTAAAGGTATAGCAAATAAAAGTATTTCTAGATTTCATCAGAAATATGTTAGCACACAGTGCAACAGACCTCTGGATCCAGTACTGAAATGTTCTTCACAAACAGCTGATTAAGTATTGAACCAAATTTTTCGTTTGTGAAATTTTTGAGTTCAGGAGCCTCAAAAATTGGTTTGGTTAGTAAGGGGTAATTGAGTAAAATTAAACAACGGAATATCCTGCCAAAATAGAAGAGTTTTGCCCAAACTCAAACTTTTAAGAAAAAACGAACAAAAAATTGGTTTCGTTAATCATACTTTTATTTTTTTTAATAAGCACAGGTTCCATTTTTATAAAAAGAGCGAGAAAATGGAATCTGTGAGTATTAAAAAAATCTAAGAGTATTATTAGTGGAATTTATTTTTGTTAAATTCTTTTAATTTGGCAGGATAGGCCCTTGTTTAATTTTATTCAACTTACCCCTAACCAACCAAACCAATTTTTGAGGCCCCTGAACTCAAAAATTTCACAAACCAATTTTTTTTTTCAATACTTAACTAGGCATTTTTGAAGATGATTTCAGTACGGCGGCCAGAGATCTACTACACCGTATGCCAGTCCCGGGAGAAATGTAACAAATCGAAGTTATTGTCCGGACAAGTTGCAGTATATGCGAATATTGTGGAGCCCCTAAAGTTTACAAATGGAGAACACACTCCAAGCACCACCTCCTGACGAACAGTTCCATACCAGAGGAGGAGGGAATAGCACATATCCACCACGCACCACATACTTCCAAACGTCGAGCCCGTACTACGAGAAATAGTATGAAATAAAACTATGGGAATGAGGAGCCGGAAAGTTTTGTGATATTAGGAAAACCACCTCAACCTTCGCCTGGTGACAAGGTAAAACCACGATAAAATCCAATTCACAGTATCTCGGCGGGGATCGAAACCGCAACCTTCCTAAAACAGGACACAGACGAAACCGCAGGCTATGTATTTAATACCAGCATATCAAGAAAATCCCCTATTCCCGACCATTCATTATATAGAGCATTTTTTAAAATATTGACTCTCAAAAGTGAATATAATATTTAAATTAAAATACCGGATATTAAATATATTCACATGAAAAATAAATTATGCTGTGTTACATTCACATAACTTTCTCTAGTGCCATTCACAAACTATTCATTCTAAAGGTTATTATTTTATCTACGCCATAATAATTGAGATAAACATTAGCAAAATTGGTCTTATTATTTGCTTCCTTGTAAGTAGAAGGGAAATAAGCGAATGCATTAGGCTAAGGCGATAGTAAAATCTTTTAAAGCTTAGTCGCTATGTGAAACATTTGAGGTTCGGTTCGCTTTGCATGGTACTGTTTGAGAAATGATAGGTACTCTAGGTGTTCGTCGTCAGGAAAGCTTCAACTCTTATTTCAAATGATAGGTAACTTAAAATTGAAACCATTAACAAGGAATATCTTGAAAGCAATCAACAGTGTAAGATAAACATGACATAAATTCTGTGTTTCAATGAGATCTACATTTTTGTGTAATAAGTTTATGTCTATCTCTTATGATTTAACCGTTAATACAAATTCTGAAACATTTATACAGTATAAAGAGAATTTCAGAGTTCATTTCCAGAAAATTCAAAATATACATTTTATTTGACATGTAAATAAATATATTTAATATATGGTATCTATATCAAAATCGTTAGAGCCATTTTTGAGAAAAACAAAATGTTCCAAAATGTTTCCATGTAAAGAGTAGTTTGTGGCGGGGCTATTTTCTTTAAAAGTATCCTTGGAAGATACTAAACCTGAATACCAAGTTTGGTATTTAACGGACTTTCCATTTTTGAGCTATGTTATCCACAGACACACACATACAGACGCAGACCTTTTTCTAAAAAAAATTGTACGGACTCCGAGGACCTCAAAACATATTTCCAGTGAAATTTAGACATCGAGTTTTTGAGTGGAATACAATACCTTCTCTAGCTACTGTATAAATTGTATATACCAAAAATAAAAATACATCGCCTGGTAACAGGCTGCCAAGTTTTTACCTGGCTAGAAGCCCGAGAAGATTTTGAATTGTTTTCAAATGTTTACAGGTTTTGAAGTCCCTGAATCCATAGTGATGGAAAGCCATGTGAATGCAATATTTCATTCATATACACATACATATTACTTTCTCCAACATATGTAGAATGTACATAGATGAAAAAGTTAAGTAGTGTATGTCACCCAAAAATTTGATACCAAGATTTACCTGATACCTCCTGATTCCAAAAATATACACTTTTTATAAAAAGGCAGCATAACTTAAAACGAAAAGACCGTAAAATACTAAACTATGAATGTGACACGAAAATTTTCAGGAAATTGGAAATTTTTATTTTTTCAAAAATTGCTCAAACGTTTTAGATTGAAATATCATGTTATTAAGGTACTCGTATTTTCATCTTGAATTTTCTGGGAATAGCCTCAGAAGACTCTGCTTTCTGGAAAACTTGTATGTAATCAGTAAGATATAGATAAAAACTTACACTTGTTCGCTTCCGTGGTGTGGCGACAGCGTATCTGCCTCACAGTTAAAGAGCTCCCGAGTTTATAACGGTTAGTCTAAGTTACCCATGTAAGGCTTTTCTTTTTTTCTTTCTTTCTTTTTTTTTCTCTCTCTCCTCTTGAGAAAACGAATGTCGAGTAATTTTAATCTCCATGAATACCGAGCTCATTTGAACATCATTTCACCGATTTCTTCTTCGCCACATGACCTACCAGGTTAAATGGCGTTAAAAATAAAAATAATATAGATCTGGTTAAAACATACAATTTATGTCATATACTTTTTTAAGATAATCTATTCCGAGATATTCCTGTTATTGGTTTCAATTTTAAAATACTTACTTTGCTCACTCGGGAAGACGTCTTCCGTTTCAATTGCTGTGTTTTATTTTACTCTTGGCCGGCGTTATTGTCTTCATATACTTTTTTATTCTTGGCCATGGAAAGAAATTTCAATGTCAATCGCATAACAGCAGCTTTTAAAATTTTTTGATTAACGGTTTTGCCACTAGCTTATTGTTTTCCTTATTTCTTTTCCTCTCAAGGAAGCAAATAAGACATATTCCTACTAATATTTATCTCGATTAGCATGATGTATATAAAAGAATAATCTTTTGTGAGAGAATAGTTTGTTTGCAGAACAAGTAGAGAGAGGCATGTGAAGGGAACATGTTGGATCTTTATCTGTAACTTTACTTCTGCTCGATATCAAGAGCAGAATAAACCAAGACAAACGTGGACGCAAGAGGCTGAAACGGGGTCAATCTGTCTAACTCGTGTTATTGTTTTGATTACCGCTGTCTCAATGTGATCTGCTGACACCATTTATTAAGCCTCTGTTGTCATTTGTTCTTGATGATTATATAGGCACTTGGGCCGGTAAGGTCAGCTGATTGAGCGTGTTTACGTCAGCTTTACGTCACGGATGTAAAAAGACGTGATGATCTAACGAGAGGTTGGACATAGAATCGTGGGCAAGGAGTCAATGGCTGAATATATTCGTTGAGACTGGTTGGAGCCCGACCACGCAAGGTATGCGAGGTGAAGGCAATCGTAATCTCTCTCACTTCGGCAAAGAAATCAGAACTATTAAAGTCGAATAACCAAGCAGGATTTTGATGACCCAGAATAAAGTCCGGAGGCTATTTCCAGAATACTAAAGATATTAATTTTTTCATGTAAATATCTTTAATATACGATATTTATATCAACATCGTTAGAGCCATTTTGAGAAAATAAAAATTTGTGAAACATTTTCCATGTAAAGGGTAGTTGAGGACACAGGGATTTTCTTGAAAATCTTCATGTCGCAAGATATTGAACTTAAATACCAAGTTTGGTATTTTTTCCCCCCTAAAACATATTATGTTTCCGATGAAATCTCGGTATCAAAATTTTGGGTAGACTATGTATATGGGTCGGAGAGGTCGGTCACGGGGAAGCAATGGTCGCGCCGTGGTCGAGTGGTTAGACCACTTGCCTCTCACCTAGACGGCCAGGGTTCGATCCCAAGCGACCGCATGCGAGATTTGTGGTGGACAAAGCGGCACGGGGCGGGTTTTCTCCGGGTACTCCGGTTTCCCCCGCCATCGCATTCCACCGGTGCTCCATATCATCACGTATCACCAGTGTCACCGCCTGCGGTGCCATAAGTAGTTAAAGATTATAGTGTAAACTAGTGTAACTGATGAAATTATGTATAAAGACAAGCCTAAGTAAAGATAATAAATACACATAGTTTTAAAGCTCTATCTTTTAAAATATGGAATTTAAGCTTTCCACTTGACTGTCTACTTAATGCTCTCAATAATGATGACACAGAATTGTGGTTTCCCTTATTGACAATGTAAGTAACATCGATACTTGTGGTAAATGGAGTCAATAGAACTTGCCTCCTGAAAACAAAACTGTTGATGGTCGTACTGAAATGATGGAGCAGGTTAGCAAACAATACTACATTGCAAACAAAAACAAGATGTTTTGACAAGAGCCACGGTGCTACAAACTCACACACGCCTTTATGCCAGAGGGCACTTAGCACCAAATTACCTGAATTTTAAGTACCTACGTTAGAGAGGGAATGTTTTGCTACGTACAGAAAGATAAGGCGCGCCTCATCCCCGCTCCCAGGCTAAAGGTCATTCTTAAAGGTAATTATACCGTTGGTAGTTGTTTTGTGGGTGCTAATACCAGCAGGGCCTTTTGTAGCCTGTCACATCCACAAGAGTAGGCTGAGGAACAGCATTCACTTGTTCCTGCGTAGACGAGCTCGCGAAATACACCGAAATCTGTCTGAGATCGTCAGTTATCCAAAATGTAGAATTGTTTTTTTTTTAATAAACTTTTGGTTTTATTTATAGAAGACATAATATATAATTCATGGATCTCTGGATTGCTTCAAATATTCTCTAAGAACATCATTGGCTTGTGTTTCCTCTCCATAGTCCTTCACCACAACGCACGAACAGCCCACAACTTTTCTTGCTTTCCCTGTATTGTCGATCTTGCAGAGACCTGCCCATTCTCCCAACTTTTTGTTGTTATCCACCTTTATCAATGGAATCTGGTGTTCATTACATAAAGCTTGTACCAGCTTCTTGTACATAGGTTCATTGCAGTTCTCAGCCAAAACACGGAGTAAAGCCTGCCGCTTATCTAAAGCCTTTGCTGCTTCATGTAATCCATGAGCTAAACTCCCATGTGTTAGTGCCATCTTCAGCACTTCCTGCAGGGCTGTGTTTATGTCCATTCCACCAGAAGTGGAAGGAGCAATGACCTCAATTCCATCGTTATCAGACATTTTTTGATCCCGTATGTTCCTTTACAGCACTGTTTCTTGACCGGAAAAGAATTGTTCAGCGCTTATGTTTGTTTCAGAAATGTGTCTAAAGTTTCAACCAGAAGTAAATCCAAGGACTGTAAAACACGAGAATTTTTGAACTCTCGAATATCGCTATAATTTGAATTTTATGTCAAATCGAATACAGCAGACTCCTGAATCAATCGGTTTTCTTTGATGTTGGAATTAAAGAAATATTTTTGTAACAACCAACGTTGCTGAATAATGGCATACGATTTTACTGCCGAATTTCATATTTCAATAATTATGATTCATAGTCGGCTCACACCTCCCCCCCCCCCGTATCCGTAGGACTGACACCACACTAAGACTTACAAGCCAATGCCTAAGGGTCAGATGCTTGTTGGGGAGCCTACGGCACAAAACCACAGAATGGAGAACCTGACAAGACATGAACATGAGGAAGTGGACGATAGAAAATGTTGATGTTTGGAAAGGTGAAAATGGAGCAATTTGTGGAATGAGTGGCGAGGGAAACTGAAGCACCCGGAGAAAATCTGCCCAGACGCCGATTCGTCCACCACGAATCCCACATGCGGGCGTTTGGGTTCGAACCCGGGCCGCCTAGATGGGAGGCGAGTGGTTTAACTACTCACCCACGACGCCGCCTCAATATTATGATACAGCTGTTAAAGGTTGAGCTTTATTTTGCAAGTAGCAATCCTATGAGAAAAAAGAAATATGTGTTGTCATATACCTTTTATAGATAGCTCTGAAATGTGTGAGCATAGCAATATATTTACTTAGGAACATGCGGAGCTCGTATATTGTTGTTTGGCCTTTGTTGTTGTCTGAACATCATAGCACAATTCTAACAGCAACCATCAACGAAAACATTTTGTTCCAACGAGGACGGATTTTACGTTGGTTATTAATTTCCTAAATAAACTTCATAGAGGCAATGTTTCATAGATACTACTTTGTAAAACGAAAACGCAACCTGTTTGTTGAGCTGTCGATTGCTCTTCACTACTAGTAAACACAAGTACTATATTCCTCCAGTACCAATGAATCTCGCGGTGAACTGGGACATGGTGTCGTCCTTAATTACACAATCATAACATTCTTTAATCTGCAGAATGTGTGGGGAAAATATACCAACAGAATACTACTACTACTACTATTATTATTATTATTATTGCTTTGATGTTATTTTGAAAAGGAAGCAGGATTGAAAATTCTTTTCCTGCTGAATCCATTTTAGAGTCAATATCCACCATTAAAGTGTGCTATGGAAGTATATTTGATATCACAATGTTTGTGTGCAAAGCTAAAAATGGGCTTGATTTTCAAAGCAAAAATTTAAAAGGCAAATTACTATGTCACATGATCTCTGGATTCTGGCCAAATCATCAGAATTGCTAAATATTGTTTTCTCCTTTCTTTTTTTATAAAGAAACAGCACTAACAAATATGAAAAGTCCAAGGCTAATGTGGTCGGCCACTGGACAGCCAAAGTAGATTTTTTAAATATCTGTACCGTAATGTTTTGCTTTTTGAATACGAGCTTAACACTTTTGCAACGATTCAGATAATAATTCTTCGATTTTAAAGAAAATTCCCCTCCCCAAATTACCCTTACATGGAAGATATTTTGCAATTTTCGATTTTGTCATAAATGGCTCTAATGAGTTTGATTAAAATATCATATACTACTAACTTGACAAATAAACTGTATGTCTTGAATTTTCAGGAAAAAGGTGCTGAAGTCCACCTTTCGGAAGAAAATGTGTATAATCTTGTACATCTGATAAATATAAGAGATAGGAAAAAATGTGCTGCACAAAATATGTAGATCTCTTTAAAACACACAATTAATAGTAAATAATATTGTGGCGCGTCTGCTGCGGGCCGGTATTACCGCGTGGATGTTGGTATCCTTCAGCGCTGGTCGGTCGGTCAGTCGTTGGATGGTTGGTTGGTTGGAGATACAGGCAGTGCTATCGGAATAAACGATATACTTCTGGATACTTCTTCCCCACTTCCTGCAAACTGTCTTGAAACTCCCGCGGTTAATTGTATCCTTCCATAGCTAGCCAGCGATCTGAAGAGGGAAGAGAAGTCCTGTGTTTCGCACTCCAGACCTGGAGGAGGACAAGTTGTTTCGCGAGTGGTTCATTACACCGCTACGCGCAAATAGAAGAAAATTGAAAAGATAATGAAAACAGATATTAACAATTTTAAATCTTACATGCATATGGAAGTTTAAAATATACAAAAATCAGTTTAAAGTTACAAAACTTAATACCATCCGAGGTAAAATATATTTAAATTGTCTTGTGGTGAAAATTTGCGTGTGACAGAAGTAACTGTATCAATATGTTCCAAATGAATCATAATGAATACTAAAAATAGCCACGGCTATTAACTCTCTTTTTCATGGGCCTTCTGCCTTAAAATATAGTGAAATAATATTTCAATGTTTTCTTCTTTTCCGAATAAACTATGGAACGAACATATTCATAATGTTCTTTTCTTTTCTCTATTTTACTTTTCGTCGCTTCAAATATATCTATCAGTTCCAACTTGGATGAGCACCAAACAGCAGTGAGATACTCACAGAGGTATGCCTGCAATATGCCATATAGCTCAGTATTTATGGAAAGCTGTTATTAGGACTGAATTAAATGAGACCAACACTAAAAGAGGCTAAATCAATGTAAACTGAATAATGTATTGCCAAGAATAAAGTTTTTATGACTTGAACTCCTTACACCTGTGGTATGATCTTCGAGCAGTTAGGTATTGGTTATCACGCCAATACTACACTAGCTCTTAATCTAGTCTAGGTCCAAGGTTTTTTGTTGAGTACGTATGAGTGATTTCAATCAGACGAGTAGATTTGGAACAGCCTTTAGGAGATACCTCGTGGATCGTGTGTGGTGGTCGGTTAACCTTCTAGTTCCCATCCCTCTAGCATAACATTCTACTTCGGCATTTGTCCAAAGATACCTTAGAACTAGGCAACTGAACTTCTGCTTCTGTATTAATTTGCAGATTCGACGCCTGCACCTAAATGTTAATTACCTACTTTATATGGCAGGACTGTATAGTTTAAGAGTTTGTACAGTAATATTGCCTGGATGGTTATCAAATTCTAATTATGCTTTATTAGGGGTATCACGAGCAGTACAACGCTCTCAGTACCAAGCTTCTAAACGCGTCGTGCAGATGACATTGGGATCATTTTCCGTGGTCAAGTGGTACTGTGCTAATTTCTTGTTCCCAAACCCGGAAGAGGGCGATTGATGTAAAAGTGCTTAGCATAGTTCCCTTCGGGAAGGAGGTAAAGCCGATGGTCCGTGTCGTAGATTTATAGATTTATGTAAGACCTTTGAGCCTGATAAGGCGGCTTCTGAGCAAAATTAAGCGGCCTTTCACGCCCAATATAGGATATTGAGAATTGGGCGAGTACAAATAAAACTCAGTTTCATTTTAGATGGCATCGGGCTGTCTTTCAGTCTACCTGTTTTCATTATCTGTTGATAGATGGTAGCGGAATCTTTATCACCACCTATTTTCATGTTTACTCTTGATTTAGACTTACGGTGGAGCTTTGAGTGTAGTATGAAATACCCAATACCATTTTGTAGCTGATGGAAACCACGTATAAATCACAGTCAGATTGATTGGCCGACGGGATTGTGGGCCACACAGTGTACCGTCTGAGACGCTATTGACGTAGTTTTCACTTACATTCACACAGTGGTCGTCGCATTTTGATCGCTGGTACTGATATATCAAGCACAACTCACGTCCTTGTGTATGTGTACCTCATAATGAATAATGATTCAGATCTATAACATAAACAGATGCAGTCTTAAAAATTCAGACGCAGAGATATGTTTCTCTTCAGCTTGTCTTCTCCCAACATATGCATGATAAAGGAGGCTCATTCGCCGGTCAGCTGTCATCTCACGGCAGGGTGCCCTCGTGAAGCCAATCAGCGTTAAGCTGCGCAGAAAGATATAAATGTTTGTGTTTACCATAAGACGCAGCTTTGGCTACCAGCCAAGCAGATGCCTTCATTAACCCTTTCATAATTACATGGCACAACCTGTCAACGTACTTACAAAATGAAGCAGTTGAAATTTAAGCCGAACAGGAATAAATGCCTGCAATTATTCTGTTTTATTATTTTCTCTACGCCTTCTATGTAATAGTATATAGAGAAGGTATTCTATCCCACCCAAAATTCGATACCGAGATTTCATCGGTCCTTTGAATCGAAAAAACATTTAAGATAAAGATCGGTGTGTACCTGTGGAGCGCATAGCTCAAAAACTAAAATACCGTTAAATACCAAACTTGATTTTCAAGTTTAGTATCTTCCAAGGATGTGACATGAAGATTGTCAAGAAAATTCCCCACCCAAAACTACCCTTTACATGAAAAATTATTCAACATTTTGTTTTCCTCAACAAAGGCGCTAACGATTTTTATTAAAACATCGTGTATTATAGTTATTTACATTAACAAATAAAATATATATGTTGAATTTCTTGGTAATAGATTCTAAAGACCTGTTCATTCAGAATAAATGATGCTGGGTTTTAGATAACTGTAATCCGTAAGAAATAGACAAAAGCTTACTACACAAAATATAAAGACCTCGTTAAAACACAAATTATATCATTACATTTTTGCTGTATAGTTGACAGTGTCCAAGATACTTGCTTTTTGTTTCAATTTTAAATTACGCAGCTTTTGTCAAACGGGGTTACCTTTCCTATCATATCTCTTTTGTTTACTGCTGGCCTTGCAAAGCGAATTGAATTTCAATTGTTCACATAGGAAGCAAGTAGGAAGACCATCTCTGTTAATGCTTATCTCGATAGGCATGTAAGAATAGTTTTTTTGCAGAACGAGTAGAGAAAGCAATGCGAATAGAACACACCAGTTTCTTTTGTTTGTTTTTTATTTTATAAATTATATTATGCAGTTTCCATTCTCAGCATGCCTTCTGCGTGTACTTGTATTCATAAGAGCCAATTTTCCATATATCTCAGCAAATGGTGTCGTGCAAAACACTCTCTGCTTCGGTTAATATTTATCGAGTGAGACTACTCTACCGAAGCTCGTTTCTGAGAGAGGAGACATGACACGTTCGTTTGACTTTGCCCCTTGTTTACTGATTTTACTTTGTCTTTTGCACGAGAGCTATATTTACAATGCGATGCAAGCGCAGACGGAACGCAACATAAGCGCAAGCGTGAGGAGAGGCCTACACAATGCAGTCGTAAGCGTAACGCAAGAATTTGACAAGTTGGATATCTTCCAAGTGCTCTGCAAGTTTCAAATTGAATAACATAACCACAATAACATGTGAGAAAATCCTCACAATGTTTTACATCAGTAATTGTTTATCCAAAAATATTGAAAATAATGCAAGCATAGAGACTGCAGAAAATGATAAATGTGCACATTTAATGAACTGTGAACTATCTTTTTGGACTTTGCGATTAATTAGAGCCAAGCTGTTCGGTGCAATTATTAAACCAAAGGAAAATTCTTGAGGTAAATGAGATATGGCGCGGCACGGCACGGCATATATGTATAGTAGGTCCTACAAAATATCGCACTGCGATAGTCTGTTGTTTAACAGCAGGCAATGCATAGAGAAAGAGATGCAGAATTCTTTCTCTGTGCGCAACGCAAGGATAAAGTGTTTAAATTGCTAACTCTGGCATGAATGCTTACATTCAATAACCTGGATGCAGTCTTTCGCTTACGTTACGTTTGCGCTTGTATCTTATTGTGAATAGATAGAATTCAGGGACAGGTATAGAATGAGGGAATAAGCTCACGACTGCCATTTTGGTGCCTAACGTACTTTATTGTTGCTGTATGGAAAATAAATACAACGTATTACGCTGTCCTTATACATGTATAAGCTATACATTTCATGCTGGACTTAGCAAAGATGTATTCTACAAGAAATTAATGAAATTAGGCACGTTTAACAAAAAATAACCAATTGTTATACTCTGTAATAATGATGGTGCAAATCATCAAGTTGTTAAAAAATCGTATATTGCTAATTTTAACATTTTATTCAAAACAGTTAAATGTTATTGCATTATAATTTTACAGGTGTGATTTATAAGTTAATGAACGAAAAAAAGAACAAAATAATGGAATAAAAATCATCGTAATAAGTCCATTAAAACTTCAGTTCAGCAACAGACATGTGAGATCCAGTTACTTTATCTGTTAGCCACTTTTATTGCATGAAGTTCTAAAAATCTATCTAAAATTATCAATAAAACAATGAAGAACTATCAACAAAAACTATCAAAACTACATCACTGGTGCCCATCAGAAACTACTCTGGTAGCCATCAAAGTAGTTTATATTGTTATATTTGAGGATATAGAAATACTAAAATTATTTAGTGAGATAACTGAAAAGAAATCTTCAGTTTTCTATATACCAATGAAAGACTCATGGGGAAGGGAAAAGATGTAGGTGTGACAAATAAAGAGGAGCGAAAAGGTATTGCATGGCTAAAAGCAGGAGTATGGAGATTAAAAGGTTTAAGGAAGGATATTACACAAAACCAATGTCCTATATGTGGCGGAAATGAAGATATTGAACACATTTTATTTAAATAAGAAGGGACTTAAGTTTGGCGAAAAGAGTAGAATATTAATAGTAAATGATTTAAAATAGATAGAAATGTAGCGGTAGTTGCTATGTTTCAAAAAGACAGAAGATTGGACAATTCTATACAAAGTGAAAAATAAATGGGTATTGATAGTAAATAGACAAAATGGTGTAATAAACTACAATTAATAAACTATTGTAAAATATGAGTATGACAAGTAAAGAGCCAGGGCTGAACACTGGTCATATTCACGTGTATATATCTTAGCATAAATAAATATATAAATATGATGTATCCATAATTTTAACCTTACTTTCTATTCAGTTACAGAAAATTGTATTAATTTTATTATTCAGTTGCGTAACTCAAATAGCTATAAATTCCTCTTAAAATTATCATTAAGGTTATGGAACGATGGGGTCTCCTCATCACATTTAATTTTGAATAAACTTCACAAAGAATTTAAAATTTTAATAATAAGGCTGAGGAGTACAAAAAAAAAAAAAAAAAAAAAAATTCATATATCATGAGGCTATGGGATATCAAGGAATTATTTTATTAAGGAGTAAACGGCTACGCCGCTTCCTATGTTTCATCTTCCGTTATCATTTTTGCGATATCTTTTGCTTTTCCCCAACTCCAGTAGAAATGAACAGAAGTCTTCGTTAGTTGAAAACGACGCCTCCCCATCGAGTCTGGCACTCAGGAATGTTCCTGAGGCTATGAGAAGAGCAAAACTCCAGCGCTTAATTATTTAATATGCAGATTAAAGGTACAGCAGAACAGTTGGGAGGTTTTCAGCTTCTCTTTTGAAATGCCTTGCGGGTACATAGCAATTCATTCCGTATTCTTTGTAGCTTGTTTGCTGCTACCTGTGACGTCACGCATTGTTTCTAAGTGGGGGTTAAGCGGGAGCAAACCTTTGATGAAGCAAAAGCACTCTATTTTAGCCAGAAGGAGATTATTCTTATTTTTTCAAAGGAAGTTTGATTGCTATCCGAGAAAGCATGTTTTCTCTTCTACCTAGTTACAGACTAAGCAATACTCAAAGATATTCAGATTTCCTCAAAGCGTTTTGAAATCAATGAGGTCATTACTTAAGCATAATCGACCGCCAGTTAGTTCTGGTTAGGAAGACAGAGCAGGAAGTATTGAAACCATACCCGAAAAAATGAGCAACTATTATTAAAAACATCTGGAGTACCACATTCACATGCATTTCTCTATTTCTCGGTATCAAATATTGTTAGAAAGCTTATAATATATCTAATTCATGCAAACCAGATAAATATTAGCAGAAATGGTCTTTGTACTTGCTTTCTAGTTAGTAGAAGGGAAATAAAGGTAAACACTAAGCTAAAGCGATAGTCAACTTTTTTAAAAGCTGGTTGCCATATGATTGCATTGCCAGGTGTTGACAGATTCCCGCAGATGGAAAGTATTTTAAAACTGAAACAAATAACGAGGAATATCTTAAAAATGGTAACTGCACTAAATATATGACATAAATTGTATGTTTTAACGAGATCTGCATTTTGTGTAGTAAGTTCTTCTCTGTCTCTTACGATTTACCAGCTTTACCTACATCAGTTCTATCGTCAGTTTTACTTCTGTTATAGTCCAGCTTACACTTAAATAGCACTAGGAATGTTCAGAAGTGTTTAGTTTAGCTTGAAGTGCTTTCAAAATGCAATGCGTACGTGCTTACGTCATCTTGTAGGGATGAAACTAAATTTCCTGGCGTGCATGTTCCGAGTAGAGATGCTATTCGTTTGCTTGTGATAGGAAAATAAAGGTAAACAGATGTGTGCTTATGGAGCACAAATTAAACAAAATTGGAGAAAGGTTAGAAAGGTCACCTCTAAAATACCTTAGGTGTCTTACACCTTCGAAAACTTAAACTCGGAAAACAACAAAACTTTTAAAACTCAAACCATACAAGATTACTGTTGTCCAGGAATTGCCATCATCCGCTATGATAAGGTACATTCTGTAGAGAAAGTACCGAAAATTGATCATTTAAAAATCCTGTTTAAAAGGTGGTTCAAAATCATTGCTGTCGCTAAGTTGGTACAACTTTCCTCTATACCCACGCGCAGTTTGATCGTCATTTATCGTCTAGTTTGTTTACAGTACGACATTTTGTTAGTTCGTCTCAAGGTGATTTGCGATTTTACGATGGATACAAATATTGAACAAAGAATCTGTCTCAAATTTTGCATTGCAAATGGTATTTCGTGTGCCGAATCGCTGAAAATGTTTTAGAGGGCTTACGGTGAATCGACTTTATCAAAAGCACATGCATATGAGTGATACAGTGCATTCAAAATTGGTCGAGATGTGGTGGAAGATTTGCCTCGCTCTGATCGGCCATCAACGGTTTCAACTGAACTGAACATCGTTAAAGTGAAGAAAATGGTGTCTGAAAATCGTCATTTAGGTCTGAGAGAGATTGCTGCTGAACTTTCTGTCTCACGAATCGATTCGTACCATTTTAAACGATTGTTTGGGCATGACACGAATTGCAGCTCGGTTAGTTCCGAAAAACTTGAATTTTTTACAAAAACTCAATCGCGTAAGGATTGCTGAAGACATGCTAGAACGAGCCAGTTCCGACCCCACATTCATGAAACGCATTGTAACTGGTGATGAGACATGGATTTACGAGTTTGACACTCAAACCAGTCAACAAGCTTCCGAATGTCGCCTTCCAACTGAACCGAAACCTAAAAGGGCACGTCAATCTTGATCAAAACTGAAGGTCATGTTGACAGTTTTTTCGATTATCGCGGTGTCGCGCACTCAGAGTTCTTGTCAGAAGGTCAGATGGTAAATAAAGACTATTGTCTGAGCGTTATGCGGCGTTTGAGAGAACAAATACGGCGAATAAGGCCAGATTTGTGGAACGACAACTCATGGATTCTGTATCACAATAACGCACCAGCTCACAAGGCTATTATCGTGAACGAATTTCTGGCCAAAACTCAACAAATTGCATCGAATAACTACCGCATTCACCTGATCTGGCTCCTGCTGATTTCTTTCTCTTTACAAAACTCAAGTTACCACTTCGAGGCCCCCGTTTTCAGTCGATAGAAGACAAAGAAAATTCGCGGCGACAATTGACATCGATTCCAAAAAGTGTCTACAAAAAGTGTTTTGATGATTGGATTATTCGTTGGAATAAATGTATAATTTCAGAAGGCGATAAAATAAAATTGGATGAATAATTCATGTTTTGTGCCTTATTGGCAAATTCGCGGAACTTTCTTGACACAGTAGTATGTTTTTTGTTTATGCTAATAATTGTTAATGTGATATGAGGTTTTATTTGAGTTAACGCATGTGTGACTGGGTGAATGGCCGTGCGACTGCCGCCAAGTGTACAATATATGGCCCGGAGAGGGACCGTGCGTCCGACGGCCAAGTTTTGTATGATACTTACCGTAGAATGCCATCCTCTTTGAAGTTAGCGACGCAGTCCCTTAATAACATTCAAGTATTTTTACTTGCTTCCAAATTAAAATAAATAAATAACAGAGTTCACACTCAAAAAATTAATTAATTCATTTATAATACACTACATATATAGCATAAGTCTTAATAAAGACATAATGAATGTGTTGTTCATTATTTATTTCAGATTATTATTATAACTTTTGATTGGATATCAAGTATACTTATTCTGCCTCCGCACAATAAAGGACCATCTGCAACATCTGTGAAGAAGAAAGCAAGGCAAAGTCAATATAAGGTTTTAACTATATTATTTTATATAGTATTTCATGAAATATGATCAAAATATTTAGAACAATGATTATTCACTCAGTTATTTTCGCAAGCAAGTTTCACTTTCTCTAGTACATATGTACAATGTACATAGTAGATAGAGAAGGTATTTTATTCTAACCAAACATTGAATACCGAGATTTCAACATGTTTTGAGACCCCTGAGTTAAAAAAAAAATTAGAAAAAGTTACGTGTGTATGAGTGTGCGCGCGTGTGGACAGCATACTTCAAAAAATGAAAGTTCGGTTAAGTTGCTATTTAAGTTCAGTAGCTTACAAGGATGCAACACGAAGATTTGCAAGAAAATCCCAACTCCAACTCCATTTAGATATAACATTTTTGGAAACTTTTGATTTTCTAAAAATGGCTACAATTTTCAATGATATGCCATATGATTAGGATATTTTCATGACAAATGAAATTTATTTCTTGTATTTTCTGACGATAGCCTTTGAAGACCTCTTCTTTCATATGACTTCTGTATAACTAGTAAACCGTAAGATATAGACAAAAACATACTGCAAGCAAAATTGATCTCGTTAGAACACACAATTTAAATCTTATGCTTTTTTTTCTTTCTTCTTTCTTTTATGTGGGGTGGGGAAAGTTCTAAGATATTCCTTGTCTTCCTTGTTATTGGTTTAAATTTTAAACTACTTAAACAGTTTGTCAAATGAGAAGTCATATTTTATTTCATACCTCTTCTGTTTTACTTCTAGCTACGCGAAAAGTATTGAATTTCAGTTTTTCTCAGCATTTTAAAAGATTTGATTATCCTTTAGTTTAGTGATTCCCTTATTCCCTTTCTGTTACAGCAATAAGATAATTTCTGCTAATTTTTATCAGATTAGAATGTTGTAGATAAAAGAATAATATTTTTTAAGAATAATTTGTTTGGAAAACGGGTAGAAAACGTCATACGAATTGAACACATCAGATCTCTAATAATGGCAACGCTTTGAGTAGATTAAATGCAATTATTTTGTTCACTCGTTTACAGTTGGTTTTTTTCTTTGGGGGAGTATATTTAACTTTACAGGCGCACATTCACACTCACATTTATATCTTCAGGCTCGGAAGAGGATGGGGAAAAATCTAGGTTAGAAAAAAAAATTCCTACCCCCATCGAGGATTCACACCCGAGACCCCTTGTACAGTTGGCAGGTGGTCTACCGACTAAGCTATGGCGATTTTCTATACAGATAAGAGTCCTTTTATTACCGTGAAGAGCCATTCAGTGGCAGCGTACTACAGATCCCTTAGATGTATCATGCCCACACCTACATTCGCTCCATTAAATAAGAATATCTTAGCGCTCTTAGACACAAAGGAATTGTAATGAGGGGCAGGTGTTTTTGCGCCATTTAAGAGTGTCTCTTCAGTTATTTATTGGTGGTGTACTGCAAGCTAGGCGTATAAACAACGCGCACAAACATGTATACTTCTTTAGATCTACGTTACTTTATTTCGTCTCATCGCCTACATTAACTGCAATGCTGATTGATTAAATATGTTAAGAGGTCCATGTCTGTCTTTTGTGAAAGTAGAAACAACACAACCAAATTACATGACCCTCTGTGTGTTTTATTGGGTAATTTACTGCACCTACAGGATGAACGAAACTGTGTGGACAAACTTCAGGTGGTGATTTCTGACAGAAAAAGAAACAAAATAAGGTTATATCAATGCATGTACGGAAACAGACAGTGATCTTCAATGAAGAATTAATACACGGCATTACATCACTCACGGTACAAAATATGTCCACAGTGACCATATGTTGCAACATGTATTGCCTATCAAATGCTTCGGCCCATACTCTATGTTTCAACCTGTTCCTAAATAGTATCACAGATTAAACGGATATACTGTCCAAGGGTCTGCACGACAGGGATTGGCTAAGATTCACTCTTCTTTCATATGCCCCCACAAGTAAATGCAAAGGGCTTAACACCGAGAATGGAGTCTGCCATGCAACAGAGCCTACTTGCCGTGCCCATCTTCTGGAAAGATACTGAGGTACTGAAGAACAATAATGTGGACTGGCCCTCCGTCCTGCACCAGCCAAAGGCACTTTTCAAGCAAAAGATGGAGAATGTCCTGCCGGATATGCCAGATATGCGTGACCGTTAAGGCGTTGTGAAAGAACAAATTGTTAAATTAGGTGGTCACCAGTAATCCCTGTCCAAACATTGAGGTTGAGCCGTTGTTGATACGATGATTCCATTATTTCCAGAGGATTTTCAACCTACACGGACTACAACTGTGTAGGTTGATGATGGAATCTCTACTAAAGGTCACTTCATCGTTGAAGGGGACGACGACAGGGCTAAGTAACAAAACCCATTCCCTTGGGGCTTGGAAGAAAATCCGCTGAGGATAGACCCTGCACATGTTACAGCTGATTGGAATATTTTACCCACACCATCGAATGGCTTACACAAAGTTTGAGCCAATTGGCTGGAGCTTGTACTGGATTAATTCTCAATATTGTGTGGAACAAGTTCCTCCAAATCGGGTGTACGAACATGTCGCGGAGGCTTTCTAATCTCGCCTCTATGAAAAGATCTTTACTCACTTCGACACTGCAAAGGTTTTGTGATTTGGGTGGTGCTGTCTGTCAAGTTGCTTGGCTCGTTAAATCTGTGCGGTCTCTCGACCGTTTCCATCTGCTTGATGTGTACGATAATCATCTCAGCTTATTCCTGGAATGAATAACAAGCTCCAATCACATAATCTGATGTCTTCCATTCACATGACTTTCTCTACAACTCTACAACAAATTATTGCTAAAAATATTCTTCTTCTATCTACTTTATGCTACTCGAAATAAATATTAGTAAAAATTATATCTATTTCTTACTTCCTTGTAAGTAGAAGGGAATTAAAGGAATACACTAAGCTAAAACGATAGTCAAATCTTTTAGAAGCTGTTTGCCATGTAGTTGAAATCTGTTTCTTTGCACAGCCAGAAATTTACAAATTCCCGCATAAGAACATTTTAAGTATTTTAAAAATGAAAGCAATAACAAGGGATATCTCGAAAGGGTCAACTTCACAAAAAAGTGTGTCCTACATTTTTTGTGATATAAGTTTTTGCGTATCTCTTACGGTTTACCAGTTAAACGAAATTCAACAATATTCATCCATTATAATGATGTCTTTAGAAGCTATTTTGCAGGAAATTCAATAAATACATTTTATTTGGCATGTAAATATCTTTAACGTGTGTATTTTCATCAAAATCGGTAGAGCCGTTTATGAGAAAATTAAATTTTTCGAAAACTTTTCCATCTAAAGTGTAATTTGCTGTGTCGCATTCATGGAAGATGCTACACTTTAAAAAAATGGTATTCTACCTACCTTTGGTTTCCGACACACAATGGACATTTTTCTAAAAATATTTTTTTCTTTTGATACAGTTGGCTCTAAAACGTGTATATTCGTTGAAATTTCGGTTTCAAATTTTTGGGTGGAATGCAATATCTTCTCTATATACCATAGTACATGTACATGGTATACACACTTGGTGTGTTATGCTACTCAATGCCTTTTTAACCTTGGCAAATATGTATTTTCGGACAAATGTCGAAATTAGCAGTTTTGTTTTCCTTCCATTCAAGAATCACCTGCTGGAGTTTATGCCTATGCTTCCGTTAATCATGTACGATGTTACATCCCAAAGTAAATAATTGAAGCAGTGGTTTTTAATCAAAAGAATTCATCAGAACAATACGCTTTATTATCCCGGCACAATATTTCAAATCCATAGCAATGCATATACTTAAAATGCATCAATAATTTTTAAGATCAGTTAGTGCCATAAAATTCTAAACACACATAAAATATGACAAATCCTTCAAATTTATATGTGTAATTTTGCTTTAGAATTCTTACTTTGTTTGAGGTGAATTTGCCTTTATTATACATGTATGGCGAGACCAATCCAAATTTAAAGAGCATTTAAAAAAATTAATGACGACAATAATCGAAGTTAAAGTATTTGATGAAAATGCCATTTTTATAATGTAAGTAAAGAAAACTGCATTTGCATTCAAAACGATTACTTTGCCTTTCCAGAATTGCCTAATGAAAATGTAACAATAATGAGTAACAATGTAACAATAATTATTAAACCACATAATTCAGTAAACTTTGATGGCAGTTTATTAACTATATAATTTATTATATCTGTGGTCTGCTGGCCAAAATCGCTAGTTCAAAACCTGCGAAGGGCAATGGATTTTTTCGGGCTTAAAATCTTTAGTATGGCTTGTTTTGGAATAGAAGTAAAGCCATTGATCTTGTTTTCCGAAATTTTGGGACCAGTAAAAGAACCTCAAGCCTAATAAAAAGACCTCTGAGAAAATATTAGCGGTCTTTTGAACCCACTGTTTTTGGGGATACTAAGAAGCGCAGCAGTTGAAGAGCATCCATAAATAAAACTTCGAAGAAGTGCATCTTCCTCGTCTTCAGGGTGAACTGATGAATTGACCAGACAAGAGCAGTTGGCAGGCTGAGGGCAACCCGAGGTGTGTTAGACGTGCCCCTGTTCTCGGAGAGAACTTGCTTGCGGAGACTGGTATTTATAAGAGCTGGAATGAAGCTAACATCTGATTGGTTCGCCATAACATCAAGCGAACCAATCAGATGTTAGCTTCATTCCAACTCTTATAAATACCAGTCTCGCAAGCTCAATCCATCAAGTGCTGTCATTCGGGGTGTACCTCGAGACCTGTCCACAAGACTCCTCACCACCGACGCTCGACAGATCTGGCCCTCTGTAATGAGGGCCACGAGGATTATATCTACAAGAGGGATGTCACCTTTAGTCAGGCTTGAATTCGTCGTGGCCGGGGAACTCGAGGCTGCCTTGCGCGAGGGTCTGCCCATATTTGGGCGGCGCCTTAGCATAGAGGCAAGCCGCGAACCCCGGCCCTCACCATGCCGCCGCTGCTGTGCATTCGGCCACACTGAGGACGCCTGCGCCGACCACCCACGGTGCCACTACTGCGGGGTACCTAGACTTACGGCCGTATGCACCAACCACGACCTTAGGAATCGCCGGAGGTACTGTGCCACCTGTGAAGGCTACGGCCATTTCACGGGTCAGGCGCAGTGTCCCGCATATCCACCGCCGACAAACACCACCACCAGTTAAGCCTGCCGCCACCGCAGCCACAGCACCTACTCCAAACGTCTCCAACGCCACCACCTCTAGTCCACCTCCATTACAAGCCGCCGCAGCAGACAAGGCCATTCTGGATGCCATCCAGGATCTGCACACGCAAATCCGAGAACTCAGCTCCCGAATGACTTTGATAGAGAAAACTTTATCGACCATCACCACCACCGCCGCCGCCGCCGCCCAGGACGCATCTGTGCTGCCTCCACAATCTAGAGACAAAACTCCACGACATACAGGAAGCCACCACCGTCACCGCAGCTACACTGGAGACCTTCGTCCCCAGCTGCACTTCTAAGGCACACACCACCGCTAAGAGGCAGTCGACCTTGGAGGAAGGCCTTCAACGCCTCGCAACTTACCAGCCTGACAGACAACCACCTGACCTTACTGACATAATCCACAGTCTTCACCGGAAGCTAACCCGGATTGAGAACACTCTCCTGCAATCGCCACCAGCACCAACCACAAAACCTGCTTCAACAACCCAGACTGTCATCACTGTCGCTCCATTCACAACCTCAACATGGACTCAACCACACCGACACCAGGAACAGAAACCAGAAAACGCAGCTCAACCAACTCTTCACCAACGAGAATAACAGCACCAGCAAAACGACTTTATTGACTTTAGCCACGACACAGCCAATCTCCCGGCAGAGGGACCTCCAAACTACACACCTTATCCAATCACAGCATTTGAACAACGATACCGCGCGGAAGTTAGCTACTTTCAAGAACTGGAACAACACCGAAGAAACCAAAAACTGAAAAACAATAAATAAAGACACCCGAAAATCCTTCCAATCCTTCCTTAACTCCTCGGGCGTGGCAGATAGGGCCTCGGTCCGGTCTGTCACCCGGAACCCTTCTCCACTTCTGCTGAGCCAACGCTTAGTTCGGCCAGCAGCTAAACTCCCGCACTAACGAGGGTGCTCAGCGGAACCTCACCATCCCGATCTATCTCCTTGAATCCCACACTTCTCTTCCAAACCCCACACTTCATCCAATGGCGAAATAAGGCATTCTTTCTACCTTCCTTCTTACTGTCTCCCCTTTCCAAAAAAAAAAAAAAAAAAAATCAATCCATCAGTTCACTCTGAAGACGAGGAAGATGCACTTCTTCGAAACGTTGGTATCAAGCCAAGTTTTTACCTGGTCAGAAGCCCGAGAAGATTTTGAATAAGGTATTATATCTTTATAAAAAATCTTATGTATTCCATTCACATGACTTTCTCTAAATCTCTGTAAAGAATTGTTGTTAATAAGCTTAGTCTTCTATCTGCTACATGTAGATGTTCCTTATAAGTAGAAGGGAATAGGGAATACATTAGTCTAACGCGATAGTAAATCTTTTAAATGGGATTGAATCCCTTTCTTTGCGTGACCAGGAAAATGACCTATGAGAACATTTTAAGTATTTTCAAACAGAAACCAATAATAAGGAATGCCTCAAAACGGTCAACTGCTCGAAAAAATGTATATTAAATAATTATTGTATATTTTAAGGAGATTACATTTTTTGTGTAGTAAGCTTTTGTTTACCTCAGTTATGCAACATTTAGAAAAAATCATCCAGAAAATTCAAAATTTACATTTTATTTGTCATAAAAACATTTTAAATATAAGAAATTTTAATTGAAATCGCTAGAGCCCTTTCTGTGAAAACCAAAACTTTCGAAATTTTTTCCATATAAAGGGTAGTTGGGGGGGGGATTTTCTTGAAAAATTTTTAGTCTTATTCTTGGAAGATACTCAACTTAAATATCAAGTTTGGTATTTAACGGACTTTTCGTTTTTGAGCTGTGCTTAAGTATTAAGCAACCTTAAGGAGCAAGAGCCTGTCGTTTATTGGGTTGTAATTTAGTATGACAAGAATGATACTACAAGACCAATGTTTTATTTTTAAACTATTAAAACATTTAATGTTAATAATATTTTATTATATATTTTTTTGTCTCTGTGTATGTGCGTGTGTGCATGTGGGGTGTCTCAGTCTCTGTGCCCTTAAACAGCATTTCAAAAACAAAAACTATTAAAATATGCAACACTAAGGTTTCAAGAAAATTCCCTGCAGAAAACTGTCCTTTACTGGGCATCATCAATTTTTTTTTTATTTTCTCTACACGTAATATGTACATAGTGTATAGAGAAGGTATTGCAATGCACCCAAAATTTGATGCCGAGATTTCACCGGAAATACATGTTTTTGGTCTCCTGAATCCACGAAAAAAATGTATATGACATAAGTTGTGTGTTTTAACGTGCTCTACATTTTTTTGTGTGGTAAGGTCAACTCCACGAAAAAATGTATATGATAAATTATGTGATTTAACGTGTTCTACATTTCTTGTGTGGTAAAATTTTGTCCATCTCTTACGGTTTAGTAGTTATGCAAATTCCGTAAACTTCATCCAGAATAAAGTAGTCTTCTGAGGCTATTTACAGAAAATTCAAGGTATACATTTTATTTGTCAGGTAAATATCTTTAATATACGATATTTTAATCAAAATTGTTTAGCCACTTTTGAGAAAATCAAAATTTTCGAAAAAAGTTACACAAACACACACATGCACACACACACACGCACACACGAATTCAGGGGGACCCAAAACATGTATTTCTGGTGAAATCTCGCCATGGAATTTTTGGGTGGAATACAATAGCTTCTCTATACACTATGTACATATTACGTGTAGAGAAAGTAAAAAAGCATTTTTGAAAAAAGTCCTAGCGTGTGTGTGCGGGCGTGCGTGTGTGTGTGTGTGTGTCTGTGGACAGCTTAGCTCAAAAACCTAAAGACCGTTAAATACCAAACTTGGTATTTAACTTTGGTATCTTTCGAGATTTGGTATCTCCTGTGAGATTTATGGTGGACAAAGCGGCATAGGGGCGGGCAGGTTTTCTCCGGGTCCTGCGGTTTCCCCCGTTCCACTGGTGATCCATCTTCATTCCATGTGTCATCAGTATCATCGCCTGCGATGCCATAGTAGTAAAAGCGGGCGTTAAACATTACAAAAAGAAATGAGCCACCTGGCTTAGTTCAACGACGCAGAGAAGTCAAATGGGAGAAAAATGAATAGGCAGTTGATTAGTTGCGCGGAATATATCAAACTGAGTGATGTCTCTGGAATTAGAATATTAGTTACTTTTGCTTGGAAGAGGTTTTCTTGTTTTAAAAATACCTACATACATGTCATTAAGAAAACTACAACAGGGATTGTGGGGCGTGTTTTAGGTAATAAGTTGCAGATATTAAATGCTCTTGGTATAGCAGATCATATCGCGCAGAATTGTTTGTTTTAACATTTTTATATGAATTAGATTCTTTTTATGAGAAAGAAAATAGTTGAAATTAAACTATTCTTAACATCATGCCATGAAATGAATGTAGTTAACCCAAAATAATAGCTTTAGGAAAATGGTGTTATATTCACATGACTTTTCTACCAATTGTTTTTTTATTTTTATGTCTCTTCCAAAAATTATTCTTAACAAAGCTTTATATTAATGGTAATAAGTACTTACAAAAATATTTTCATTACAAATTTATTTTAGGTATAAGGGGTATCAGGAAACCCCATCAATAGTCAAACGTTTAAACGCTAGTCTCTATATGCTGGCGTAAAAAAAACTTACTATTTCCATGAGATCGCGAGAAACAAAGCTACAACAATTTGAATAATGACAATCTATTGAAAAATTCAAACCAATAACAACATATAAATCGAAAATTCCACAAAAAGTATATGAAATAAATTGCGTGTTCTAAAGAGTACTATATCTTTTGTATGTAGTTCTTATGGCTTACCATTTATATACAATTATACAAACTTCTTCCGAATAAAGAGTACTTAATTGGCAATTCCAAGAAGTAAGAAATTATATGAGAAGCAAGCATCTAAAACAGATATTTTTTAGTCAAAATCGTTCGAGCCATTTTAACACATTGTAAAATTTCAAAAATGTTTCATTTATTTATTCTATTTATTATTTATTAAAGTGATGAGTACATGCATAGTTAGAACTAACCTTAGCCCTAGTTATGTATAAGTATTTCACCAATCAATTTTTTATGATATTATATAGCTCTCCTTTTTCATCTAAAATCTGATCTGAGAATATGCTTTCCAACTGTCCTTTTCCATTTCCTCTTTACCTTCCCTTAATTTAGCTATCTGCTTCTGATATTCAAAAATCTTCCTAAGTACAATTTCCTTGTTCCTCAACAAGCATTTCTTATTTATTAGACTTTCTATCCAACCCTTTGTGGCTTTACATTGAAACAATATGTGACCTTCATCTGTCTTGCCCCCTAGAAGTAAGCTTATCTATTTCTAGGAATAACCTTCCCTCTCATTCCCCTTAGCTTCCAAACACTCACTCTAAATCAGGCTAACCCTTCTCTAAATGTTTCATTTTAAAGGGTAGTTTGGAATGGAGAAGAGATTTTCTTGAAAATTGGACATTTCGTTTTTGAGTTATGTTGTTCGGAAGCACACAAATACCCGTGTCTGCGCATATCTTCTTGGTTATATATTTGGGGGGGGCGGAGGGTTCATGATATCTCAAAATTGTATTTCTGGTAAAATCTCGAATCATTGCAGTATGTTTTCTCGCTACTAAATTCACGAGAGGAAGAAAAGCCATGTAAATTTTGCTAGTGTTCTTGAAACACTTGATTCCTAATAGAGCAATTTCTCCCCAGAAGTTATAATAGCAAATATATGACTAGCTCTAGAGCGAATAATATTGTAAATTAATGCTTTTTGTGGTTTTATACTTTTAAGTTTTTGACTTATCTTCTCATGTTCAAAAATATTAATTATTTTTTTCTGTTTACAGGTAAGCACTCAACTATCAGAGAACATAAACATTAAGTGAATGTTGTTTATGGTAAGTGTAATATAATAATAGAATTCAATGCTCCTTGCACGACGTACAAAGAATCACTTATTTGTTGTTAAGTTATCAAAATCAGCTTGCAATATAATCGTAGCCAACATCGATTTTTCGCTTTTATAATACAGAAAACCTGTCTTTAATAAAATCACTTTTGCTTTTACGAGGAGTTTCGTCCACCTGGTAGGAGGTTGCTAATTCTTACACTATTATATCATCTGCCACATTGCTCAACCTGGCAAGGCTGTATAACTTCTTGGATCAGTTATGGGAGGTCAAAACATTAATGCAGCATTAGAAGAAATTTAAAACGGCTAAACTGTAGCAATATATAGGTTATAATGGCTAAGCCAGTGGCCCAAAGTTAGTGTTTCAATTTCTGATGCATAGAAAGAAGTAAATGAAGAACTGCACTTTTTCAAATATTTCTTGCCAGTGTGCACTAACTGCGGTGTAAAATAGAAAAAAGTATGAAACATTATTATTTCTTTATTTATTATATTTTGCTAAACGAGTCCATCAGCTACAAATGAGGTGGAAATGTAATATCTCTCAGAATTGTTTCTACGGAAATGAATTCCGCTCTGAGTTTGGGATACGTTTGGTAAGGTAAGCAGTATCTTTGTTATCGTAAGTGGGTACAGCTTTTAAACATATTAATGCAAAGTTTACTTTATAAAAACCCTAACGTACACAAAAATGTATTTCTATTTCATCACGTAAACTTGTAAGGATGGCATTCCTTGTGTTTCTTTGTATATTAATAAAGCCACTGTAGCTTATTGCAACAAATGAAACCATCAGGTGCTGCTAGTAGGATGAGAAGAAGGGGAGACCTCAAGAATGATGAGCACTACCAAGGAAAGGGTCCTTAACGATTCCAGTATGACACCAATTCTGACGCCGGGGATCCAGCCTTAGCAATGCTCGAGGATGTCAGAATGAGAGGAGCTACCGCGAGACCACCGTCAGCCAGCCAAGCGCCAAGGAGAAAATAAATATATTTAAGCAATGTCCCGACGCAATGCACTAATCGCCGACGCAGCGTCTTACGACCCTTAAACATGAGATGAAAAGGAGAGGAAATGATCTACCCACACGTTACCACAGAACAATCTAGCTCAGTGTTGCAGCAAAACATTAATTACGCCTTAAAAACAGAAAACTCGTGTGCTTTTCTCTTTTCACTCTTCTACACACAATTCTTACAACAGCTTATTATTCTGTGTACACTTTTACTTTCTCTACACGTACTATGTACATAGTGTATAGAGAAGGTATTTTTTTATTGTTTCATCGGGGGCTTTGCACTTGAAACAACTCGTTGTCAGTAAGTTTAAATCATTTTTTTTTCTTAAAGCACACACACATTCACTCTCACATACATACTTCCAAACTCTGTAGGGGATAGCGAATAATTCTGGCTAAAGAAAAATTCCACGCCTCAGCTGAGAATCGAACCGGGGACCTCCGGGTGGAAAGCCAGCTCTCTAACCACTCGACCACGGAGGCAGTTGGGATAGTATTGCACTGCACCCAAAAATTCGATACCCAGATTTCACCAGAAATACAAAATAGCTTAGCTCAAAAACGAAAACTCCATTAAATACCAAACTTGATATTTAAGATCAGTATCTTCCAAGGATACAAAGCTTTTCAAGAACCGTCCCCCACCCCCAACTACCCTTTACATGGAAAAATATTCGAAGGTTTTGGTTTTCTCAAAAATGGCTCTAATGATTTAAATTAAAATCTCTTACATTTAAGATATTTAGATGACAAATAAAATTTATATCTTGAATTTTTTTGGAATAGCCTCTAAAGTACTCATTATTCTTGATGAATTTTTATGAATTTTGCATAACTGATATAGACAAAAACTTATTACGCAAATAATGTAATCTCCTTAAAACACATAATTTATGTAATTTTTTCGGGGAGTTGATCGTTTCGAGGTATTTCTTGTTATTGGTTTCAGTTTTAAAATACTTAAACTTTTCTCATACGGGAACTTGTCAACTCCTGGAAACACAAAGATACAGATTTCAACGCAATAGCACCACCTTTTAAATCATGACTGTCGGTTGAGCCTAGTGCATTTCCTTATTTCCTTTCTACTTATAAAGAAATAAGTAATAAGACCGTTTCTGCTAGTATATATCTCGACTAGCATGAAGTAGATAGAATAATAAGCTTATTAATAATAATTTGTTACAGAGATGTAGAGAAAGCCATGTGAATAGAACGCATAGAATTTTTAATAGGGATAAAGCTTCATTACCTACTTATTTACACATTTCGTATTAGGGCAAAGAAAAAAAAAAGGCTTAGTCAAAAGCGATAGTTAATATTTTTAAACTCTGTTGCTTTGTAATGGCTTTGAAATATGAACTTGAAAAGAAAAGACAGAAACAAAGCAAAAATGAAATAAAGAAGAAAGAAAGAGAAAGAAAATAAGCACGCAATCAAGGAAGGAAGGGAAGAAAGCAAGAAAGAACGAACGATAGAGAGAAATAATAATAATAAAAAAGGAAGTAAGGAGGAAGGAAATAAATAAATAATTTTATCACACAATGTCAAACAATAAATCGGTAATGCATGTCAAGGAATATTGACATAAATTGTGTGTTGTAGTGAGATCTAAACTTTTTGTGCAGCAAGATTCTGTCTATCTCATGCGGTTTAGAACTTTGTAAAATTATCGAGAATGAACAGGATTTTAGAGGATATTTCAAGAAAATTCACAATCTATATTTCATTTGTCATGAAACTAGCTTAAACATATGGATTTTTAATGAGAAACATTAAACATCTTAGGAAAAACATAAGTTTCGAGAACTGTCCCAAGCAGGTTAGAATGGGGTGGGAGATTTTCTGGAAAATCTTCCAACTGCCTTTTCTGAATTTAAATACCTCGTTTCGTGCTAACCGAATTTTTTTTTCTGAGTTGTGTTGTTTACAAACACGCACACATACACTCACTGATATTTTTCTAAAAATATATTGAGGTTCAAATGGCCTCAAAATATGTATTTTCAGAGAAATGTCGACATCGAATTTTGGATGAAACATAGTACTTCCTCTACTTACATTAAGTACGTAGTACAGAAAGTAGGAAGTTAATCTTAGGCTTACTTATAACTATATTATTACATTTCATGGTTTAATGTTTGAACTAACTTTGTAAAGAGCCTACACTTCTCTGCAATAAAGCTCCATGACGATAAAAAGCACAGTTGTAAAGTGCTCTTTTTTCGTGGCGGTGGCATTGAAGCGGTTTGTAAACACAATAAACTTCATTGCGGATTACACGCTGTTTGCTAATTAATTTATCACCAGTTTGGCCTTAAAAAGTAAAATATGCAACGTAGATTTAAAACCAGTTTCTTGGAGTTTACAAAATACGCTTGCATAATACTCTTACAACTAGAGGAACATCTTTAAATAGCTGCTTTTCACCTACAACTGTTAGAGAAGTAATTTGTAGGTTGAACCACCAGAATGCCCTCCAAATCATTGTTTTCTTAGGCAGAGTAAACTAGGAGATGTTGAGGGGAGAAGGGAGAAAGCATATTCTCTACGACGTCATAATTAGCTAAATGAGCAATTTGATTTTGAATACTATTTAACGCCCATTCATCCTACATACGTACACTATAGGCGGCGGACATAGTTGATGATAAGTAGGCACAGTTGCTGTTTGGTTGCACTTTGGCTGGAAAATAGATGCCAGGACACTGGGTTTCACTGGGCCCTCCCCCTCTCCAAGCACTGGCCACCATTCACTGTAAGCAGTATATATATCCTGTTCTGAAGCTATGAAATCTAATTGAAGAAGTTTTGCTTTCGAGACATTCGGAGAATATATTGTAATATTACAACAATTGTTCATGCATGTAAATCACACATGAAAAGATTATTTCTTCTGCCGCGGTACATATTTAATGATTTGTTCAAGTTGTTTATACTTTATAATAAAAACGTATGTATACTGCACAACCCCATACCTATTTTTTGTGTCCACTTATGTCTATAGCAAAACTAAAACAACGACAAATACTCAGTAGCACACAAGACTTGTGCCGCTCCTCTCGCCCCTCGCTTGTAAACAACGTGCCAGTATGTCTGAAGATTAATGATAATGAAATGAAAATAATTGAAAATGGGAACTCGGTAAGGAAACCTTCCAGGACTACATTTTTTCATTTTTCATTTAGGAACAACTGAGGAAAACTTGAAAAATATCTCAGTCAAGGAAGACGCTCCTGAGAAGTTTAAACCTTAGATCTGCCATTCTCAAGTCCTTGCTTCAGCAACTTTGGCTACCCCTGTCAGTATAGAATAACGAAGGAAAGAAAACTATGAAATTAGCAAAATTAGAGGGAAAAGCAGGACTAGAGTTTTTACAAATTCAGTTATTGTCATTCATGTAAGCACAGTAGAGCATAGGTACTTCAGTTCTATTGTTTGGGTGAGACTTTGATAGACTTTGTTAGGCTTCGCAATATCACTGGCCCACTCGACCACAGAGGCACAGGAGAGTTGTTTATTCTAACTCTGTTCATATTACGTTGGTTTAATTAGTTGGCATATTGAGTCGAAATTGATTGGCAGATACCTCATTGCTAGGTGTATAGCGGACAGTTAACCTTCTAGGTATCAGCCCTGTATTATAATATCTTGCTTTCTGACTTCTCCCAGATGCCTTAGTGCTGGGCTATAAATACTCTTGATCTGCTAAATTGAACCACGTATCCACAGAGGCCTTAGTGCCAGACAACTATACCTCTGTCTCTATACGAGTTGGGCGGATAAAACTAAGCTGCCGTCTAGTCAGTTACCTGATTTCATTAACTGTAGGTAGATTGCAGAGCTTACCATCTATTTTCATGTTTAGTTTTATTTTAGGAGTAAGGGGGAGCTTTAGATCGTGATAATAATAATCCAATCCGGTAATTACCTTGGGGACTACAAACTCCCAAGTCTCTTTCTTCAGCTCACGGAATTTGAACCCGATATTCCCAAAAACGGACCAAGACATTACCATAGACTCATACCGCATGCTATGCAGTAAACAGCAATTTTTACTGTCTCAACACGGACTATATACATTGTGTATAAAGAAGGTATTGTATTGCACCCAAAATTCGATACCGAGATTTCATTGGAAATATAAGTTCAGGGACCTCGTGAATAAAAAAAAAAAAATAAATAAAAAAACATTTTTAGAAAAAGTCAGTGTGTGTGTGTGTGTGTGTGGATGGGTGGGCAGCATGTTCAAAAACGAAAAGTCCTCTAAATACTAAACTTGATATTTAAATTCAGTACCTTACAAGGATGAAAAATTCCCACACCCCCAAATACCCTTCACATGGAAAAAAATTCGAAAATTTTGTTTTTCTCAAAAATGGCTCTAACGATTTTGATTAAAATCTCATATATAAAATATTTTCATGACAAATAAAACGTATATCTTGAATTTTCTGGGAATAACTCCTGAAGATTTCTTTATTCGGGATGAATTTTGCATAACTGGTAAACCGTAAGACATAGATATAAACTTACATACCAAAAATGTAGATCTTGTTAAAACACGCAGTTTATGTCATGTACATTTTTATTGTGGGTTGGCTGTTTTCGAGATAATCCTTTTAAAATACTTGAACTTTTTCATATGAGAACTTGTCAACTCCTGGCCATGCAAAGAATGGGATTTCATTGCCAAAGCAGTCAAATTTTAAAACATTTTATTGTCGGTTCAGCATAGTGCATTCCCTCATTTCCCTTCTACTTATAAGGAACTAAGTAATAAGCCCGCTTTGCTAATGTTTGTTTCGATTAGCATGAAATAGATATAAGAATAAGGTTACTAACAATAATTTGTTACAGTAATGTAATTAAAGTCAAGTTAATGGAACACATAAGATTTTTACCTTTAAAAAATATTCTAAAGTAATAAATCTCAAAAACTAATAAGAGCAGAAGACTTTTATAATAAGAATATGGGAATGATTTTCACTGAAAAACAAGGTGCTTTAGAATAGTTAATATCCATTAGTAGCAAATTTGTCATCCAAAGACTTAAAAAGGTATTCGACTCTTCCAATGATGATCTTATGTCTAGGATGTTGAAATGCAGTGATTTTGTCGGTGTTTTGTGCATTATGAGAAAGAAGTGATGCCGAATATATCCAGTGTGGAACTCTGGATGGGTAATATTATGATGCTTAAATCGTTTGTTATTTTGTTCTGCGTGCTTTCGGTTTTATATTCGCAAAAGCTTTTCGTGGGTTCCATCTCGTATAAAGCTTAAACCGTGTATAAAATGATTAATTAAAAGTAGTGATGCAGGGGCCTTTAAAATTGCCATTAAGACATTAAAAATATATCCAAAGCGAAACCACGCATTAAAAATTTACGAGTCACATTTCGCTCTAATGCCTTTCATGTGCTATCGACACGGTCCCAAATTTTGCCTCAGAGTGCGTTCATATTTCAAACTTTGCATGACTCGGGATTATAATTTTATAGCAAGGGCATAAAAACTTGCGGTTAGGATGCGTTCTGGTCGTAAAGTCAAACACATGGATCGTAAATTCTTCTGGATTAGCAGCGCATTATTATTTTTTACCCCGCTTATCGCTCTTCAAGCACACAGGTGCAAGATACCGCTATCGTTGTATTTATAAGTTATAATCTATGTTTTCAATTCATTTTACACTGGAGGACTAGAACGATTTCGCGTTAAGTTTAAAATCCAACCGTCCGGTAAAAGCGAGTGTGCTACACACGTTTAAATATAAACAGGCTTTTCTATGTATTTTAATCTTTTGCATTTGGTCCTAAAAATCTGAAGTGTTCTATTCAAATGACTTTATCTATATCTTTGTTACAAATTATTGTTAAAAAACGTATTCTTTTATCTAATTCATGTTAATCGAGGTAAAATTAGCTGGTATTAAAAGCTGGTTTCTATGTGCTGGAAATTCATTTGTTTGTATGCCGAAGAGTTGACAAATTCCCGTAGGAGAAAAATATAAGAATTTTAAATCTGAAACCAATAACAAGAAATATCTCAGAAACGGTCAGCTCTACAAAAAAGAAAAGAACTATATGAGGTAAATTATGCTTTGATGAGATCTACATTTCTATATAGCAAATCGTTGTCTATTATGCTTCACCATTTGTGCAAACATTAGTAAAATTCATCCAGAATAAAGAGGTCTTCAGAGGCTATTACCAGAAATTTCAAGATATAAATTTTATTTGTCATGTAAATATCTTTAATATACGATATTTAATCAACTTTTTTGAGAAAATCAGCATTTTCGAAACTTTTCGGTATAAAGGGTAATTGGTAGGAGGGGATTTTTTGAAAATCTTCATGTCGCATGCCTGAGATATACTAACTTAAATACCAGGTTTAGTACTTAACGGACTTCTCACACACACTGACTTTTTCTAAAAATTCATTTTTTTATTCAGGGTGTCGCAAAAAATACCTATATCCGGTGAAATCTCGGAATCGAATTTTTTGGTGCAATGCAATACGTTCTCGATACATTATGTACATAGTGCATGTAGAGAAAGGAAAAAAAAATGCTTGCAGTTATTTGTAACTTAAATAGTGGTGTATTCAGGAAAATTTCGGACATTTTGATGTTGCCACACTTCTTTCCAATAATAATATACAAAGCGCCTTACTTCTCATAACTATAGTTCGAAAGCAGAAGCATGCTGACCTATACCTATGCCAGGTCGTCTAATTGCCCGTATTTAACAGTGCAGATATCCGATGCTATTTCAAGTTAAAAACCGGTCAGTGCGTAAATGACGTTCTTCTTACTTTCTTGCTTATCAGCAGAGACAATGAACGAAGAGGGGTTAAACGAAGGTCATAATGATGATTGGTATTTAAAGGCACTCATTAACGCTCTTATATTTTCACTTCATACCGCTTTTCATTTTCTTAATGAAGAAATTAGATGCTCCATACAGTTAAATAGAACGAATAAAATGACCAGAGAACACAGGGAACAACTCACACCTCAACCCAAATGAAGTTTTTTTACTTACCACCCCCAGAAAGAACGGATGAGCTGAAGGAATCCAGAATGACGTAGATCGCAAGCTGGCCAATACAGACGCGCAGAAGTCTCAGAACGATCCCAGGTTGGATAACCAGGTCATACCAGAAGACTGTTCAGAGAAGTCTTCCCTTTGGCGGATTCGCAGAGAAACCGACCAAAATGAGGAGGCTCAGAGAAGGTTGTCATCTGGTAGAGCAGAGAAGAACTTTTCAACGAGTAAGCATCTGAGCCGTCTATTCGACTAAGATCGACCTAAGACCCTCCGAATGCACGTTACTGCGGAACCATCGTACTTGAAAAATGGCGATGTGACCTTCGTTTCCTGTGGCAGCTGTCGCACAACTCTTCAGTTGCCGGCATACTAGCAGAGGCCGTTGCTGATGTCCTCGAGGTGGTCGATAGGTTTTTAAATGTTTATCAAAAGATCTTTTTTAAACAGGCCCTAGCCACCAAACCGACTGTCGATGTTTCGTTCACATACGCATGGCAGAAATGGATGATCTTTCAACCAACATAAACGGCAGTTGGGCCACTTCGCATAGGTCAGCATAGGAGTTGAGATTGAATGGTCAGCACCACGCTTCTCCGCGGCGCTCCATCCTTAACGGAAATAAGATAAGTTGTAAATGAAAAATAATAAAGTTTAGTATTAAAATTAGTTATGGGTTATAATAAAATATTTTCTGCGTGAATAATGAAACTGCTGCATGCTGCTTAAAACTTACGCTTCCAACCAACATGCGGTGTTTGAGGTATTGATGCAAATATTTTGATAAATTGTACCTTAATGTGTACCCACTTCAGTGTGTTATTATTTTTTTTCTTTTGTTTTAACAGTTCCCATTAAACAATCACACAGCGATGAGTTTTGCATTAACTTCGCCGCGAAATGAACAACACCTATCGTATAGACTATCCGTTTTACTTTGTTTTCACATACAGACCTGCTGGCCTAGGTAGTGTGGGATCATTTGTCTTGCAGAAAGCATTCAAATCAGTTCTATACAACTTTCGTCGTCGTGAGGTCTGCCCACTCATGGTTGCGGCTGCCGAGGCGCGGGTTCAGAGTAAATACACACGGTCTTGTGTGTGCCTCGCTTATATTGAGGTACTAGTCAACCTGGAAATATATAAGTTAAATTATAAGTCCGCATATGAAACAAATATTGATGTAGTATTCCTAAATTACAGTGTTCTTCATTACCAATACAAGTATCTCCACTTATACCAGCAACAACCTGCACTCGAATACCGAATTCGGTCAAGCCTGTGATCGTAGCTTTTTTGTTGTTGTTAGTGATTTTTTTTTATTGTCTGGCCTATGAGTTAGTACCTATCATTTACATTTAAACATAACTCGCTGCTTGGAATTGAGGCACATAGCTGGAAAGCTCAACACAATTTTAGTACTTCAGCAAATAAAGGTCTTTGACACAAACATATTGTCTGATGGTATAAAATATATGAGGCCGGATTGAAAACTCTACTAAATCTCAATAAAATAGGAAATGTTGCTAAGCATCAGACTGTTGGTAAGTGTTATTCTTGAAAAATGATTAGTTAACAACTGAAAAAGCGCAGCATGCAATTCTCTTTTAGTAATCATTTTTAAAGAATTAAAGAATTACGTTAAAGAATTAGATTAAGTACAATTGTATATTCCGATTTAGGTGGAGAGAATATTGTGTTGCACAAACATTATATTGCTTTAATAAAATTATAGGTTTACCTTATCAATTTATTTTGTTTATACATTTTATACAACATAAATAAAGACGACTATCATGCAGTGACAACAAAAACTTACGTTTGAAAAAATGAACTGTAGCCCATATATTGGAAGAAGTTCTTAGGGACTCTACACTGGCACATAAGACCACTATTACTGGATTAATGAACCTAAGTGCGAAGTGTTGCATGCTACGGAAGCCCAATTGAGGTTTGTTCTGATGAAAGTGGATAAAATCCGCGGCATCATTCAGGTTCTCTAGTTTGCTAAAATGGTAGGTATCCCTTATGGACGGATTACAGTATATTGTCATGAGCCTCCTAATTTATATTTAAAAACCTAAATATTTCCACCGGCTAATGGTTTAGGGAGCTTATCTTCAGAGATAACAAAGAAAGAGCAGACAGTAATTTAGATTTAGGACTGGGAGTCAGATTACTAAATTAAACACTAATTCACATAATGCTATTATACAGGATGGCGCTAAAGTCAGTTTCCCCTTCATCAATTCGGCTGTTTGTAGATAAATCATATGCGGGAACGGGAATAAAATTAATTACAGGGTATCGTTGGCAACACTGTGTACACATTTATTTGTTTGTGACTCTTCTGTTTTTGCTATTATTGGCGTGTTGAACATTATCTACAATGGCAAATAACTTTAGTAAGGAACTTCAATTAATGTGGAAGTACGACAAAGCGACAGCCAGAGTTCATGACTTTCGAACAAGGTCTCCAGATGTACAATTACCAACTCGTTAACATTTGCGGAAATTCAACATAAAATTGAAAGAACAGGGAGTGTTGCAGCAGCTTTGAGATCCGGTCGATCACGTAATGTCCGAAATGAAGAAAATGAAGAAAATTCTCAGACATTTGTAGCAAGTCAACTAGGAAGGCTTCTATGCAATTGGGCCTGTAGAGAATCCTAAAAGACATAATACATAAAATTCAAACATTATCATCCAAAATTACTTCATGTATTACATGAAAATGACTACGACAAAAGACTTGAGTTCTGTGAGTTGTTTTAGCACGTAACGAAGCAGATCCTAACTTTTGGCGGTCAATTTTATGGACAATAGAGGCAAGTTTCAAACTAAGTGGACATGTGGATCGTCATAATTGTGTGTATTGGTCCGACACCAACCCCCATGAAGTAATAGAGAAAGATCTCAATGCTTCAGGTGTTTTATCTGAGGAGGAGGAACTGCAAGTATCGAATTAATAGGACCTTATTTTTGAAGGTAAAGTTACTTCTGCAGCTTATTTAGAAATGCTGCAGAATTTGCAGTGCCCAAGATGGGAAAAAAAAAAAAAAAACAAAAAAAAACGCATTCTGAATTTAATTTGTCAACAAGATGAAGCTGCACCCCATTTTGGACTGAACGTTTGAACAATTTTAAATAACACATTCAGAGAATGGATTGGACGCCATGAGACTTGTATTTGGCCACCACGTTCTTCTAATTTGACGCCATGCGATTTCAGTCTGTTGTGGATTCTGAAGGATATGGTGTTCTCTGTATCGCCAAAAAATTTAGATGAACTGAGAATGTCCATTCAAAATGCATTTTATACCATCAATGAGGCTAAACCTTTATTGCCCCGTATTTGTAAATTAGCTATGAGGTATTGCCTGAAATATATTGAGCAAAGAGGCGGTTAATTTGAACAAAAATGTATGTGTTTATGTGTATATATATAATTTAAATTATGTATCATTATTATATGCTCAAGTAAAAAGAAATATGTTTCCTTTTTTGTCTTAATGTATGGGGAAACTGACTTTAGCGCCATACCTGAATATTTGGTTTATGTTACATCTTGTGGCGTTGTATTCTCACATTTTATATTTATACCGTTGAAAGCTCGCGGATCAGCAAGGCTGTGTAGCACCTATCCTCCCTCTCTGTCTCTCTCTCTCTGTCTCTCTGTCTCTCTGTCTCTCTCTCTCTCTCTCTCTGTCGTTCACCTCACAAATCGCACGAATTCTAAACTTTAAGATAACACATTGTTTTGTTTTATTTTTCACTTGGCGCATTTGAACTACAAAATAAGCTATAAATATACATCCAAATGCTTATTAACCCCTTCAGCAATATGGACGTGATATGACGCCCTGTGAATGATTGGTTAATAAAACCATTTTACCAATGGATAACACCAGATAACTCCATTGAATAACACAAACTTCAACGTTTGGATTTATGACCATACATTCTAAGGCACTATAGGAGTGGCGAACCTATTAGACAAGTATCTCGTAATAGATTCCAGTCAAAATGTATGTTCTGTATTCAAGAGAATCTGTGGAAAGGATGAAGAGAGCCCAACTAAAGCAATATATGTGATAGCGTGGTTGGAAGCAGACATATGAATGCAGATACATGCATTTTACCATTTTATGTAAAAACAAAAAGTCCCTTATATTATTAATAGCATTATAAGATAACAGTTGACATGTGTCTGAATAGCCCCACGGTGTAAGGCATGGTAAGTGTGACTTGATTATACTGGTATGGATGAAGATTTGTGCCACAAATAACTTTTTTTTTTTTTTTTTAACACCTCACCTCCATAATTGGATATCCTTGAACGGGTTAATAGGTACGCTCAACTTTGAGCCTTGTTTTGTCGCAAATATATTTTTCAGTCTTTTTCCATACTTAAAATGCTCACGAAATAATTTTTATCACTTTATTTCAAAATGTTTGTATTGCGTTTAAAATGTACATTAAAGGAAATCAGATTATGCATTTTCTTTCCAAAATAATCTCCAAGTTTGAGAGATAAATTAATACATTTTGAAAAATCAGAATTTTATAACGAAACGTAATATTTTTCTGCAATTCTGAGGGATTAATATAAAATATAGAATATATAGTAGAGCATTTTGTAAAATCATTCACTATAAACCTTGAGTTTTTAATGTGAATATTTACTTCCTCTATCACGTAATGTCATACATGTAGTAGGTTGAGATGGTACTGCATTCCACCCAAGGCTTCAGTACCAACATTTCAACGGAAATACATGTTTTCAGGTCACAAAAGGTCCACAAAATAGAAAACGTTGACATTAACAAATTGTGTACTTTAACGAAATCTTCATTTTGTGTTATAGCATTTGTCTATCTCTTACAATTTACCTGATTTTTACAACAGTTATTCTGAATAATTAGGACTAAAGAGGTTTAGTGTGTGTCTGTGAGCAGCATAACTCAAAAACGAAAAGTTTATTAAATGCCAAACTTCGTATTAAGTTTATAATCTTCTAAGAATGCAGCACGAGATTTACCGAAAAATACCTTGAACGAAAAGCCAATTTGCATGGAAGATATTTCGAAAATGCTATTTTCTCCAAAATTGCTCTTAACGATTTTAATTAAAATACCGAATATAAAGGATGCTTACCTGAAAAACAAAATGTATATATTACATTTTTTGGGAACGATCTTCGAAGTGCTCTTCATTCTAAATGTATTTTACATAACTAATAAACCGTAAGAGGTAGACAAATATTTACTACACAAAAAATGTAGACATTATTGAGCACACTATTTGTCATATATAATGAGCTAAGCATTTCGTAGATATTACTTGTTATTGGTTGTAAAATTTTCAATATTTATATACTTCTCAAACGGGAAGTCGTTATTCAGATTTTCATAGTTTAGCCTAGTAAACTCCCTTATTCTCCTTCTGCTTTGAAGGACCTAAGTAATACGGCCATTTTTGCTAATATTTATCACGATTAGCACAACGTAGAAAGAAGAATACGCTTTTGTAAGATTAATTTGTTGCGGAATGGGTAGAGAAAGTCAAGTGGAACATCAGATTATTAAAATAATGAATTTTCAGGATAAGTTAATAACACACTTGTATTTAAATAACTATGTAAGCTAGAATTTTGAAACAACAAAAGCATTACTGTTGCTGGTATAAATTTCGTACTATAAGATGCTGATGTTCTAAATTTCAAAAATACATCACCTTAGTGTTTGTTTACACGTAATCTAAAAACTTTTTTTTTTTTTTTTTGGAATGTCTATAATTCCTTTTTGCTACAGTTCCTGACGTTGCGTAATTTAATATCCACCTGCGTTCACGCACATTCATGTGATGCAATCTGAAGGAAAACTTTTTACATCAATTCCTGTCTTTTTCCCTTTCCGCCATTATTTCCCATGGGGTTGGAGTTAACGTACAGTCAAGTAATTTTACCTCCCTTCCCTATACCAACAAGGGGAACCCCTTTCACCAGTTTGAAAGTTTGTCCCCTGCTGCTGCGGCTTTGTCAAATCATGCGGAGCCCACTTTCTATATATGCGTCTGGTAGGATGTTTGTGTGTTGAATTTTGATTGTAAGCTTTCAATGATAACTTTATTTATCCTTTCAGAATCGGTCATTAATATTCAAATATTTCCAGGATATTTCTCGGATGTTTTAATATCTATTGGGGATTGATCTCCTTTCTTTTTCATATACATACTTTCTCTTATGACATCTCCAACACAACTTGATTGTCTTTAACAATGGCGGGAGTATATTATTTGAGAGGAGTCGAAATGTCCTAACTTTCCAATGGTAACTAATTGATGATCCATTATCTAGAAAAATGTGAGAATACAACGTCACAAGATGTAACATTGCCTGAATGTTTCTGTTGAATCACTTGTTTACTTTTACAGGCTCTCCACTTTACAGCAATTCGTTTTGATTCCTACATTGGAGAAACATAGCGCCAAGAGTCAAAAAACTAAGTTTGGTACTTTTATTTTATATCCGAATTTGGCAAGATAATTATTATTTTAATACTACTTTTATCCTATCATCCCATTGTCCCACTTCCATACCCCTCTTCATCGCATATTCCCTCATGCCATGCTCTTCTGGCGTTTTCTTGCTTTCCTCTGCCTGGCACCATCCAAAGACTCATTTGGCCACTGTTCTTCCGACATTAATTGTACATTCCCATACCACTGTGGAGCCTTTTATATTCTATCGACCGATTTCTTGTCTATGTAGGTGTTTCTAGCATGTTGCAGTCTGGATATTTTCTTACTTCCATTTCCGTAGCCAAAACTATTTGATTTATTACGTTTTTATTTCTTTTTTCGGACTCATATGTAACAACACATTCTGTTATTGTTTGTAGCATTTGTTGCTTCTACAGAACACTGTTTCTTGGATCTAATTGCCTTCCTTGCACAATTAAAATATATTGTTTCAAAAGTACCAAAGTTATCAATTATAGAACCAGGATACTTAAATTCCTCAACGTATTTAATTATCACATTATGTATGTTCTGAATCTTTTCCAGTCACCACATACTCGGTTTTAATGACCTTTATTTTTAATCCGCCTACTTCAAATACATCTACTAATTTCCTGAGCATATATTTTATCATTTTTCTTGTCCAAATATGACCTAATCCATTAATACATACATGCATACATACATATATACATACATACATAGATACATATATACATACACACACAGACAGACATACATACTGACATACAGGCAGACATACATACTGACATACAGGCATACCTACATACATACATACATACTTACATACATACATACATACATACTTACATACATACATACATACACATACATACATACATACATACATACATACATACATACATACATACATACATACATACATACATACATACAATACATACATACATACATACATACATACATACATACATACATACATACATACATACATACATACATACATACATACATACATACATACACAGAATATAAAACACAGAAACATACAACATAAACATGCAGGCCCATTGCGGTATTCAAACCCGCGGCGAAACATCTCCTAAGGAGAATAAAAGTATTTTATATTATCCATAAAGATTCCTGCACCGGTCAACCCCGGCTTAGCCATTTTTGTCCACCTAAGGAGCAACTCAGCAAGCCGAAGTTAGCAGAATTAATAATGTTTTACTTTCTCTACACGTACTATGTACATTGTGTATAGAGAAGGTATTGTAATGCACCCAAAAATTCGATACCGATATTTCAACGGAAATATATGCTTTGAGACCGCCTGAATAAAAAAAACCCTTTTTAGAAAAAAGGCCATGTGTATGACTGTGTGTGTGTGTGTGTGTGGGTGTGTGTGTGTGTGTGTGTGTGAGTGTCTGTGGGAGCATGGCTCAAAAATGAAAAGTTTAGTATCTTCCAGGGATGCGACACGAAGATTTTGAGAAAAATCCTCCCACCCCAAACTACACTTTACATAGAACTTTTTTCAAAATTTTGATTATCTTAAAATGACTCTAACGATTTTGATTAAAATATCCTATATAAAATATATTTACTTGACAAATAAAATGTATATCTTGAATGTTCTGGGAATAGCCTCTAAATACTACTTTATTCTGAATGAATTTGACAAAATGTTGCATAACTGCTAAACCGTAAGAGATGGACAAAAACTTACCACACACAAAATGTAGAGTGTATTAAAATACACAATTTATGTTGTACACTTTTTTTTTTGTGGAGTTGATCGTTTTTGCGATATTCCTTGTTGTTGGTTTCAGTTTTAAAAAAAACATCCTTTTTTCATTCAGGAATTTGTCAACTCCTGTACATAGAATTAAAGGAACTTCAGTCACATAGCAACCAGCTTTTAACCTATGGTACTCCCTTATTTCGCTTCTACTTACAAGGAAGCAAGCAATAAGACTATTTCTGCTAATTTTTTCTGATTAGCATAAAGTAAATAGAAGCATCAGCTTTTTAACAATAATTTGTTGCAGAAATGTAGAGAAAGTCATGTGAATGGAGTACATCAGTTTTTTTTCTTTTTTTTTTTCTATTATATTAAAGGCATACCATAAATCTGATGGAACACAAACGAGAAGAACGGCCGCAAATAACAATAACAGGATAAGAAAAAAATTGCTAATTACAATGTAATAAAAGCTCCAATCTTACTTGTTTACTTTCATTTAAAGTTTTGTTAGCATTTCATATTTTTTCTTGAGCCCCAATATGTAAATATTCAAAATGTATTTGTTTTTGCGCTTATTAATCACATAGAAAGTATGGTTTATTGGCGAAACGTCTCCTAATTACATCGAGGAGAATAAAAATCCTGTCTTTACAAAGGATTTTTAACTAACAAAAATTTGATGTGTTCCATTGACAGGACTTTCTCTGTATGTTATGCAAACGTACTAATATTACAAAATATTATTCTTCTATCTGGTTCATACTAATCTTGTCTTATTACTTAGTTCTTTGTAAGTAGAAGGAAAATAAGAAAATATAATAGAGGTTAAAGCGATAGACAAATCTTTTAAAAGATTCACTGTGCGATGAAATTTAAATTCGGTTCTCTTCGCATGGCATGGGTAAAACAAAAGAAATCTAACGCGAACGACTACCTTCCTTTTGAGAGGATATTTACAATTTTATTTCAAATATTTTAAAATTGAAATCAATAACAAAGGATATCTGGGATATGGTTAACCTCACAAAAACTAGGTGTGATAACAAATTGTGTTTTAACGAGAGCTACAATTTTTACTTAGGAAGAATTTTTCTCTCTTTTCGATTAAGCAAAAGTCCTGCAGAATAAAGGGGGCTTTAGAGATTATTCCCAGAAAATTGAAGCTATACGTTTTATTTGTCATGTAAATATATTATTACATTGAATTTCAATCAACATTGTTAGAGCTAGATTTGAGAAAATTAAAATTATGAAAAATATTCCATATACAGGATAGTTCGGAGTGGGGGATTTTCTCGAAAATCTTCGTGTCGCTTACTTGAAAGATGCTGAATTTAAATACCAAGTTTGATATGTAATGGACTTTTGAGTTAGGTTGTTCAGCACACAACACACACATGGATCTATTCTAAAATGTCTTTTATATTCATGGGACCTCAAAATATATTTTCGGTGAAATCTCCACGTTGAATTTGTAGGTGGAATACAATACTTTATTTAACTTTGTGCACATATTACGAGGTAGTTATTTGTAGGGTTTCAACGGCAAAAATAGACATTTAATAGGGAGCGATACGCCAAAATCTTTTGAGGCTATGGTTGAAACTTTGGAGTGTTACTCAGTAGAAACTTGAAGCAATTGATAGGAATCACTACTGTTGAGAAAATTTTAGTACGAAAGTGAAGAGGAAATTCATCAGAAACTTTTGGTGCATCCCTCATCCAATCTCGCCTTATATTCCTTTGGTTGGGGGAAATAGGGAAAGTTGGAAGGGTAGCATTTTGAGGATGATGTAGTGATGTAGGAGATCGTGAGCAAGAGGTTGCTGGCACATCCTTATACTTTCTGCGAGGGGGGGGGGGATCACAAAAGATCCTGGCTGTCTGCAAAAGTGCAATTCTGTAGAGGGGAAACTTTGTATCAAACTACGCTGTTTTGATCCTAAATTTGATAAAGCATCTAGTCTTGAGTGCCTGTGTCGCTGTTGAAGTTAACCATCATAAAGAATGGAAAGAGAAAAGAAAGAAATTCAGCTCAGCTCATACTAAATCAGTCAACTAAAATTGAGTTTCCTACTCAGAGCTATATTTTGAGAGCTTGGATTTTATAATCATTGAGATATAAGATAGATGCTATAATATGAGGCAATATTGTGACCATAATACCGAGATGCGAACAATTAATCACTCTCTACGATGATTAAATACGACAAATAACAGTTTTAAATCCAGGTTGCATATAATTAAAATCAAAGCTGCATCTTGTTACGAGTTATTCAGATTTACAGATTAAATAAATATTAGTGGTAAGATTCTGTGAAGAAATAGGATGCTCGCTGAAACAATCAAAGTAGCCGCGCCGTGGTTAGACCACTCGCCTCTCATCTGGGTTCATGTGGGTGTTGGTGCAGGTTTTCTCCTGGTTTCCCCCGCCATCACATTCCACTAGTGCTCCATTTGTATCATTAGTATCATCGCCTGCGTTGCTGTATGTAGTAAAAGCGGGCGTTAAGCACTATCTAAAAATGTTAATCAAAAGAAATTTAAAGCAAGGTTTTTGAAACAATGTGACTCAAGAGCTGGGGGAAGTTACAAAGGAACATACGTTGAGTTAGAGAGAGGAATTGAGAACAGTAATATGAAATTTAATTATTGATAAACTACATGAAACATTTAAACTTTTAATTGGAAAAAAAAAATAATAAAGGATCTACCTTTATCTTCACTTCCATTTTCTCTATTATTTTATTTAATGACTTTATAGGTCTATTTCCATACATTTTTAGAATACATTGCGACATTTTGTGAACTTAGAAAGGCAGCGTGTGGTAAACACCTAAAGTGGATGTTAAAAACATTGGGGATTGGTTAAAGAAGTAGAACGCTACCAAGCACGTCAAAGTTAAGCCAATCCGTGCCCAGTTTTAATGCTTAGGCAGATTGAGGGATAAACGTATATATTCAAAATACAACAGATACAGAACTCACTTCTTCAAATGAATCTACGAGATAAATGTTGTAACAGTTTACTTAAATTCATAAATGTTTTAATAACGCGCAGAGTACAATATGAATATATGTGAATGCAGTTTCAGCTAAGCTCGTTAAAGAAATTAATGTGTTCGATATATGGTACTATTTTTATTGTTTGTTTTAAATAAAATTCAAAACTCAAACTCATGTTGTGTTATCTATAGTTAACACTACAGAAATAATAACAAATCAACAGAAAGAGTAACTTGGAAATATTAAAGGCGACTCATACATTCTATAGAGCACAGAACGGCCGCAAAAAGCTATGATAAATTAAGAAACAAAAACAGTAGTTGCGATGTAACAAAAGTTATACTTTTTCTTGTTTGCTTTTTTAAGTTTTGCTAGGATATCATATTTTTATTTAGAGCCCCGGACGTATTAATATTCACAAACTTATTTGTTTTTCGTTTATTTCTCACTCTTTGACTTCTAGAAATAGGTTTCTCGCGAGTTGCCTGACGAGCCTAACCAGAAATGCAGGAGCATCAGAGAGTTCCATCCATTCAAGAAGTGACGCGCAGAAAGCTATGTGAAGCTCGGGACTTTCAAATACTTGTGAACGCGAGTCTTTAGGCGTAACAATGAAAAGCTGATCAGCATGATATTAGAAGCTTTGTTATACTGACTTTTTCCTTAGTAAGTTTTAACTACTCGAATGACGCTACGGAAGCAAACCTGTAATGTTATTATATAGGGCGAATGAAAAAACAGATATGAAGATAAACTTGGATACTTGATTACTTTCCAATAAGCAACGAAATAGCGTATTAATAAATATCTCTTCATAATCGACTAATATAGCCTATAGATCAGATATTGTTTCAGCACACAAGTCAGTTGTTATGTCTTACTATATGGGCAAGAACCTTGCACAAAGATGGATTGAAACCAATGGGCACATGAGATGGCCATCACGTTCTCTAGATGTGATACCATTAAGCCTCTTTTTATCGGGATTGTCGAGGCAGGAACACATATTCCTCCATAGTTACTGCGTAATTTCACAGAACAAGACACAAAATAAAATTTTAGAATATGATTATAGCAGTGATAATGAATGCAATTTAAACATTTTAATTACCATTTTTCCTTCTTTAAGCATTTTAGAAGTGTACACAACATTTTAGACTGTCTCTCTCCAAATGACTTTAATACGCACTTGTCTTGATCTTGTATCACTTGAGTCAGGATAAAGAATACAACAAATTTATCAAACAAAATAGCGTGTGTCCCATTTAAAAAATCTGTTGCATTGCATTCACAGGATTTCTCTATCTTCTATCATCTATTAATATGCATAATACTATTATTGATTATGGTATTTTTCTGTGTTAATCGCGTTTAAGTCTTTGCAGAAATAGCTACATTACACATTTCGAATTAGTTTCATGCAAAGGAAACCGCTGCAGTCAAAAGTTTAAGAACGGTGCGCTATATGCTAGTCATACTTTTTCCACGCAATCGTGAGAAATTCCTGAATGTCAGTGGAGCTTTAAAAGAATACAAACTATTGAACAAGTCGAACCATTAATAATGAATAGTCAGAATTAGCTGGTGCACAAAAAACTATTTGAGATAAGTTATTTATTTTTAAAGAGATTTTTAAAGAGATTTATATAGGTACATTTATTCGCTTATCGTATGATGTTTGCCTGTTGTACTAAGATTTGCATTTTATTTGTTATGTAAATGTATGTAATATATAACATTTTAATAAAAACATTAGACACTTTCGAAAACTGTTGAGTGTAAAGGACAGTTTGGGGCTGTGAATCTTTTGAGGTTACTAAACTTAAATACTATTGTGGTGTTTATTTTCATTAGGGTAATTGTAATTTCGATATCGCAGTTTTGGGTAGAGTAATTTCTGTGATACCTGCTTTAAGAAGTGTGCGGAAGAAGTAATCGTACAACTTTATGTTATTACTGAGACCGTTAATTAGCTTTCCTGTAAAATCTATTATTAGTTATTAATTATTTAACCATGTAAAGCAAAAAGAGTACAAATGTATGTATTTAACACAATAAATTCAGCTTGGAGCATAAATAGAAAGCTGACGCCAAGAGAGTAGAAGGGGGTGAGAAGCACTTTTTTAGAAAGGTTTCTTTTGTCCAATCACGTACAATCGAGTTACAACAGGGATAAACCTTAAAACTCCGAAGACAGAGATTTTTCATTGTACAAGACATGTCACGTGAGGTTTGCAGTACACCCTGGGAAGAGAAAATTGACTTTTGGGTACTATTTACGTCAATCGCACGGTCTTTCTGTCCAATCAGAAAGAGGCCGCCATGACGGAATTTTTAGTATATAAAGAGCCCAAGAAGGCACATTGCGGCCTGTTTCGCTCTCTGCTACGGTCTGTTGATATGTCTCTGTCGCTGTCATGCTGTCGATTGTCGGGCTGAACGTAACTTCTTCACAAAAGCTAAACACGGTAACTTGTATCGAAAACTTAGTAGTATCCAGCGCTCTAAGTATATTTAAAGTTAGTGACGTGTGTTAAAGTATATTGTATAACGCAGAATTAAGGAAGAAGAAGAAGAAAAAAATTTAATTACGTGTGATCAGTCAAGTATTAAAGTTCCTAACAAGTGTTTAAATTAGCAGAATTGTAAAGCAAAAGTGCTTATCTCGCTTCTCCTAGTAAGAAATAAACTCCAGGAAGGTTAGGCAAGTCTTCATTATTATATCACTCCCTGAACTACCCCCATTAGCTGCACCACCCCGAGAGTCAACCATCGTGTAGGCTGAGCAACGTCGAGGCAAAATTCAACGGTAGTAGATTCACCTAACCAGGTACGTGGGTCTACTCATAGGTAGTGGAGTGAGTCTTGCCAACGTCATCATTCTGGGCTAGAAGCCGAGAACTCAGCATCTGGTGTTTTTGAGTGTGGGGATAAGGCCACCGCACAGGGCACCCAACGTCTGAGCTCACCGCATATTATGTCCTACGTATGAGTCCAACGCATATGGCGTCCCAAACGTGGTGCAAAACGATAACACCGCATTACGAATTTTGGGAGCACCTGTTTGATTGTCAATTAGTCCGTATTATGACTCGGAGGAGAATTCCCCCACCCCAAACCTCCCTTTATATGGGAAAAAGCTCAAAAGTGACTAACGATTTTGATTAAAATACCACATACTACTAAGTATATTTACATGACAAATAAAATGTATATTTTGAATTTTCTGGGAATAGCCTCTGAAAACCTCTTTATTCTGAATTAATTTAGCTGAATTTTGTATGACTGGTAAACCGTAACAGTTAGACAAACATTTATTTACAAATATTTATATATACATATATTTTCTTTTTTTTTGAACACGCATTTATGCCATGTATGCATGGAAGTGGCCATTTCCGAGATATTTCTTGTATTGGTTTCAGTTTTAAAATACTTAAAACGTTTCTAATACGGAAGTTTGTAAACTCCTTGTCATACAAATGTCGCGTTATGTGTCTTTATGTGTTTATACTGCCCACATTGTTAGTATTTAATTATTGTTGATTTATGGTGGGTGTGGAAAGACATTTTTATATGCTTTCTTTGACGTGTTAGTCGAGTGAAAACCGAGAGTATATAGCACTAAAGAATGAGTTTACCGTATTTGATGCAAGGACTTCGCAAGGACCTCTTCAGCTGTTGAGCTTTTTCACGGTGGAAACAGGAAAGAATGTAGGTACGGATACTGGATATAGAATTAAGAATAGTAGGATCCTTTTCACTCTGGTGTTTTATTCTTCGACGAAACATCAAAGACTATTGGTGAAGTCATCTTGACAAACAGTAATATTGAACATTTCTCTTAACATTTTTTAGTCTCAGAGAAACACTTTATAATGTGAAGATAGTTACTGCTTATACTTGAGTATAACACTCGTTACATTTAACACTGGTTAACAGTTTTCACTTATCTTTCACTTTAAAATTTAAGCGCCGAATTCTTATGCAGAGTGATGTGGAGTACTCGTCGAATGACAAGGCAAACTGTACAAATTCTGAAACTGGGTCTCTTTAAATAGCTCAAGAGGCAAGATGTCTGCCTTAAATTTTATTAATGCTGATTGGCTATTATTTGCTGCCAAAACTTATGCTTGGTATCACCATATCCCGTTTTAATGCGTTTAGATCATGTGACTCGTGGATGCAAAAGAGATACCCTGCTTGGTAAATACTAGGGACTTTTACCGAGTTAGCATTTGCAACTCTAATGCACGCACATGAATAAAGAAAACTAACACATTTCCAAGGTTTTTGTAGACAATAGGGTGTATCTTTTGTTAAACACACCTGCGTAGTTCCGCAGCTCTGCCTTGGAACACGTTAACATAGCTAAAGTTACAATTTATGAAACATATATACGAGAAAATAAAGTAAATTACCTATACAAATATGTAGTTACAACAATAAAAGTATTGGGGATTGTTTATATACCCTTGATATTAAAAAAATAATCATTATATAGCAGTGACGTCAAGAATTGCCGTCTCACAAAGAAATGCATTTCCATCATATGACAACCGGCTTTTAAAAGATTTAACTTTTATTTTAGCTGGTCATCACTTATTTCTCTTCTGCTTACTAAACAGCAAGTAATAATACCATTTAGTTAATGTTTATCTCGGATAGTATAAATAATATAGAAGAATAAACTTTTCAACAATATTTTGTTACAGAGATGTACAGAGAGTCACATCCGATTTTTAATTCAGGAGACATTAAAACGTATTCTATATTTTCAGTGAAATCTCGGTATCGGATTTTTTGGGTGAAATTAAATTTCTTCTCTCCCTATGGAGAGATAGCGTTCTCCCTATGTTTTGTCTTTTTACTTTCTAGATTTAATTATAGTGCTGTTTGTATTTATACAGAACGTATATTGAGAAACACACATTATTTTCTTTTTCCTCTTTGAAAACCACCCCTGTATCAATCTCTTCCCTTTACATTGCTATACATGAAAAGCCTTGTTTGAACCACACAGCTAATAACATGTATACAGCTGCGTCAGTAAATTGTATAGGCTTGCAGTCAAGAGGCTTTCAAGAGGGCGATGCCATAATGATGAAACATGTAGGCTCTGCCACTGCGAGGGAAACACCCCCTGGTGGTTGTTCAACAAGATTAAATCTTGGGGGACCGTACGCAATAACATTTTCACTTCCTTGCAAACCTTTTCTACGGAAATTAAAGAATAGGAGAATAAACAAATTAATTGAAGGTGTACAGTTCTAGAGAAGTGAATGAAAATAAGAGACTAAACACGCAATACAAAACGTAATTTCATGCTTACTTTTGAGCCCCCCCCCCATAATATGCCAATTAATCGTTCATGTCATTCATGTAATATATGTAGCTATGAAGTTCGGGAATTGGTATTCACATTTTTAAAATACATTCTAATGCTCACGGTCTTTATACCTCTTGGGGATTTTAGAAGTACATCTCGAGAATATCAGTGGAGAAGCTGGCCATAATTGAGGATTCCTTAGATTTTCATTTAATTTAACTTCATACGGCGTATAAACAAAATATCTACCACAACAAATGCTGATAATATGTTTATGATAGTGATCTTAGATCCATTATACCTAAAGTGATACATTTATTAAGTTTGATCAAAAATTGTAAAAAACTAAAATAATGAATAATTGTATTATAATAAAATGACGCGAACTCTAAAACTTTAAGAAAATATATAATTTTTGCCCTCTTGACGAAATTTAACTATCAGACAATTGCAGCTATAGATGGGTAAGAGCATGTTTATTAATACACACTCCTAACTTTAAACGTTACTTTTTCGCAAAGGTTTTCCTAACACTTTACCATACTCAGAGTTCCACACGATGCAATTTTTCACTAATTTGTTTCAATATTTTATACTGTCTCTCAAAAGCACATCAAAGAAATTGATTTATTACTTTGAGAGCATGCTGCAATTTTACTAAATAAATTACTACGTTTTGAAATCTACGCCAATTTGGGCTTATATATATATATATATATATATAGAGGGCGACACCGTGGTTAAGTGATTAGACTGCCCGCCTCCCATCTAGACGGCATAGTTTCGATCCCGAGCGCCCGCATTTGGAATTCGTGATTGAAGAAGCGGCTTGTGAGCGGGGTTTCTCCGGGTCCTCCGGTTTCCCCCATCATTCATTCTATTGCTCCATCACTACCTTTCCTAACATCAATTTCGCTTACATTTCATATCATCCACTCACTAATGTTCATGCCTGGCTACGGCCGACCCTTCGTAACAGGTTCTCAATTTTTGTGGTTTCGTGCTGTTGGCTCCCTGACAGGCTTCTGACCTCTTGACATTGGCTTGTATGTCCTAGGGGGCTGTCAGTCCTACAAATACAGAGAGGGTAAGCCGATTACGAAACGAAACGATATAGGTATACATGTATACTCTATTTGTTAATTTATTTACTCTAAAACTGTACATTTTATGTAATTATTTTTAAAAATGTATCACGTTGTTTATGTTTATTATAACAATATATAGAATTATTATTAAAATAATCATGTAATATAGAATTTTAATACTTGGCAAAAGTATATTACTTTCTGGAATAATTGATATGCATTTCAGCAAGATATCTTACATACAGAGTTCACAGATATATATGAAGAATGAAAAATAAATGATGAATGAACTTGTAAAAGTGTACTCTGATGCTGGTCATGATACAGTTTAGAATAAACAGTACGTTTGTTATTTTAGTCCATCCGTGGAGTCAGAAATTGAATTTACATCTAACACGCCTTGTCTAGACTGGAAGCCAGAGTCTAGATTCCGAGCATTACAAAACGCGACTTGAAGGAGCTGTTGCTTAAATCCCTCCCTCGTGCATGTATGAGCCTGGCGTTTCCAAATTCTTAAATTTTTAGGCTGTTCATATTGCCGACTTTTAGACATTGTATTATTGCTCTTTACATCCAACTTATAACATTTATCTCTATTTAGTTTGGGTAATCTGTCCCCTGCAGCTTCGTCACTCGGAAAGAGATTTTAAATTCCTAATGAGAAATAAAATTGAGGAACGATAAATAAAAATGTTTTACGTTTCGTCGTTCGTGATCAGCGGAAAACTTACTGTTATCTACAGCATGCGAAGATTTTTAGCTTATTTTTATAGTCTTTCAGGTGTGTCATGCCTTATACTAGCAGTTCAGTGTAAATAGTCTGAACAGGGGCCTTGTTTGGGACAATGCCATTTCATTGGTCTGTGGGTGAGGTTATTTAAATTAATTGAATAACAAGAGTAGTGGAGCGTTGACCACGCCTGGACTTAGGGATCACAGAGACCTTGCTGGGATAAGGCTTATAATCTTATTAAACAATCCAGTTGATTCTGCTGTTGGCGAGAGTGGAACATTGAAAGCTCCCTCAGCTAAACTGGTTTCATTACTGTACGAATTCCTTTCTTTTTCAGAGTTGGAAAAATATGAACTGGAAGTCGTCTCTGTTTACCATTAAAATCAAGTCAGAATTATTACAGAATAAAACTGAAAAGTGGCTAGCCCCGTAGCTTAGTCCGTAGAATACCTTCCTGCAGTCGAGGTTCAATTCTCGGCTTTAATTTGGGAATTTTTCTCCAACCAAGGTTATTCCCAATTCTCCCGAGTCTGGAACTTTGAGTGAGAGTGTGAAAGTGAGTGTGTATGTAATCTACAATGCTTTTCAAATGGGAAGAGTTCTACGCTGCAGCGAATGAGATGCGTTATCGTGCTTTGCGTTGCCAGGTCGCTACCCCCACTCTTTTCATATTTCCCTCTCACTCCACTCTGGGCATGTAAATCTGCCTGGCGACATAATGTTTCTTTGTGTGTGTGTGTGCTACGAAAACTATTTGAGCTAAAATCTGTGGTTTTTACGGTTCTGCTATGAGTATTACTGCCATTCTTTCTCGTGGTTTATATTTTGCAAAATTTAAATATTTTGTCTTAGCGCAAGCAGTATTTATTAGAGTCGGAATCATTTAGCGCGTTACTCCCCAGTTAAGTGCTAATGCAATATGTCAACACAGTAGCTTTCCGATTGGCTGCCGGCCAGTATAAACCTCATTCCATTTGAAAGGCACTGTAATGTAAAAACCCTAAGAAAAACTAGAAATCCAAGGAAACTAATTGGTGTATACGAATTTACACCATTTCTGATAGAAAGTAAGAAGGAAAGTAGAAGCCTACATATCGGAGAAGCATGGAATGACCAGATACCACAGCTGAGATGAACTTGTTTATTTAGTCAAGATTACAGTTATCTGTTCTTACAACCTCTCTTGTGGGGGAGGTTCCGACCTCTTCATATGCTCCGCAGTGGACCCCGAGCGCTCGTAGTTCTTCTGACCACTTACACCAAGATCTTCGGAGCGTTCGGATTGGGTTGGACTCGTGCAGTGGCCCGATACCCGTGGGAGATTGGGTAATCCAGGACTATGCTCGGGCGGGGTTGTGAGACGCCTCAATTCCTCTAGCCCCTATCCAGTAGAGCTATTAAACAAAAGCTGGTGCATGTCTGCCTCACGAGGTTGTTCGGTAGTCCTCTCTTACGCGCCGGTTTATAAAGAAGGTGTCCTTACTTGGAAAATCTTTTGAAAGTTTTTTTTTATCAAAACATTATATTAAAGAACCGTATATTTATATGGTAAAAAGCATTTATATCTTGAATTTCCTAATTATAGCTTCTGAAGACCTTTCATTTTGGATGAATTTTCTAAACTGGCAAACCATAAGAGGTAGGTAAAAATGGAGGGCATCTTTAGTTTAATCTTCCCTTTGTTTTACTCCTGGCCAAGCAAAGCGAAAACCCAATTTCAATTCTGTCAACCACTTTTTGAAAGATTTTATTATCGTTTTAGGCTAGTGTATTACTTACTTCCTTTCTACTTAGAAGGAGCTAATAAACCAATGTTTATCTCAATTACGACGATGTAGATAAAGCAATACTCTACGACAGCATCTACCCTCAATCGGCGCAACCAGGGGGAAAAGAGTTTTTGTCAGAGCAAGCAACCGTGCCATCTGCCTGCAAACCCCCGAACCATAACAGCCTCCGAACTGAAAGATGAAGAAGGAATATGAAATGATGTAATGCAAGGAAAAGAAGTGGTAGATATAGAGCACCCCAGCATTCGCCTAAGTGACCCCAGGAAAACCACTGAAAAACATAGGACCAGAGGGCGCGGTCGACAGTGACCGAACCATCCCAAATGCCAGTTACAGACAAAACCGCCTGAGCTCCGTCACTCTCATTGTTCCAGACTCTTGGGAGAATGCGGAATAATCTTGACTGAAGAAAAATTCCAAGCTTACAACCAAGAATTGACCCCAACAGCAGTTAAAGGACCAGGAACTTTTCAGTTTTATTCTGTAATAATTGTGACTTAACTTAAACTGAAAATGGAGACGACTTCCAGTTCATATTCCTCCAACACCAACTATATAGTAATGGGATATTCTATTGTTACAATAGTTTGTAGTGAAAGTCATGTGAATGGAGCATATGCTTTTTACTTTCTCTAGCCCAAATGTATAATGTACATAGTGGATAGAGAAGGTATTGTATTCCACCCAAAATTTCGATGTCGAGATTTCACTAGAAATATAAGTCCGAAAAATCTGATGTGTTCCATTCACACGACTTTCTCTACATCTCTGTAAAAATTGTTAAAAAGCTTATACTTCTATTTACTTCATGCTAATCGAGAAACACATTTGCAGAAAGTCTTATTACTTGCTTCCTTGTAAGTAGAAGCGAAATAAGGGAGTACTATAAGTTAAATGATAGTCCAAAGCTGATTGTTATGTGACTTAAGTTTCTTTGTTTGTATGGACAGGAGTTGACACATTCCTGTATGAGAAAAGTATAATTTTTCAAAGCTCAAACCAAAAACAAGGAATATTTAAAAAACGATCAACGCTATGAAAAAGAATATATTACATAAATGGTGTGTTTTAACGTGCTCTACATTTTTTGTGGGTAAGTTTTAGTCCATCTCTTACGGTTTAGCTGTTATGCAAAATTGCGTAAAATTCACCCAGAATAAAGTAGTCTTCTGAGGCTATTTTCAGAAAATTTCAAATATACATATTATTTGTCATATACGACTTTTTAATTACAATCGTTAGAGCTATTTTTAAGAAAATAAAAACTTTCGAAGAAAGCTCCATGGAAAGAGTAGTTGGGGGTGGGGAGATTTTCTTGAAGATACCAAACTTAAATACCAAATTTGGTATTCAACGGTCTTTTCGTTTTTGAGCTATGCTATCCAGACACAGACACGCACACACACGGACCTTTTTCTGAAAATTCTTTTTTTGGATTCAGCGGGACCCTAAACATGTATTTCTGGCGAAATTTCGGTATCGAATTTTTCGGTGGAATGCAATATCTTCTCTATACACTATGTACATAGTAAGTGTATAGAAAGTAAAAAAAAAAAAAAAAAAAAAAAAAACAATTTTAACAAATATGATGTGTTCCATTCACGTGAGTTTCTCTACATCTCGACAACAAATGATTCTATTTACTTCATTTAATCGAGACAAAATTAGTAGAAATAGTCTTATTACTTGTTTCCTTGTAAGTAGAAGCGCAAAGAGGGAGTACCATAGGTTAAAGTAATAGTTAAAAGCTGGTTGCTATGTGACTGAAGTACCTTTGTTTATGTGGACAGAAGTTGATAAATTCCTGTATGAGAAAGGAATGTTTTTCAAAGCTGAAGCCAAAAACAATGAATACCTAAAAAACTCTCAACTCCACGAAAAAACTGTATATAACATAAATTGCTCAACGGTGTTATCGTTTTTAAGCTATGCCGCCCACAGACAAACACCCACACACACGTGGACATTTTCTAAAAGTGATATTTTTTTGGATTCAGGGGGTTTCAAAACATGTATTTCCAGTGAAATGTCAGTATCGAATTTTAGTGTGCATTACAATACCTTCTCTATACACTATGTACATAGTGCGTATAGAGAAAGCAAAAAGGTCCGTGTGTCTGTGGACAGCATAGCTCAAAAACGAAAAAACCTTTAAATAACAAACTTGTTATTTTGGTTTAGTATATTCCAAGAATACGACACGGATTTTAAAAAAAAATCCCTCAACCGCAATCTATACTTTAAATGACAAAATTTTTCGGAAATTTTGATTTTTTCAAAAATGGCTCTAAAAATTATGATTAAAATCCCGTATATTAAAGATATTTACATTCCAAATAAAATGTATATCTTGAATTTTTGGGAATAGCCTCCGAAGTCCTCTTTATTCTGGATAAATTTTGCCGAATTTTGTTTATTGCTAAATCGTAAGAGATAGACAAAATCTTACTACACAAGAAATGTATATCTCGTCCAAACACAGCTTTTGCTGTGGAGGTAACCGTTTCCGAGATATTCCTTGTTATTGGTTTCAATTGTAAAGTACTTATACTTTTCTCAGATAAGCGATTTGCCTTGACAGTTGCATAACGATAGCTTAAAACTTTTGACTGCTACTTTAGCATAGCGCATTCCTTAAGTTGCCTTCTGTTTATAAGGAACTAAGTAAGAAGAACTTTATTTTCTGGAATTTTTCATCCGCACAGACGTATTCGGATTAGAATAACATCTGAATGTTTAGTTTTTTGTCCTGGAATATTTTGGATGAACACAGGGTTTGAGAGCTTTGCGTACACAATATTCAAACCCAGCGTTGTGGTAACTAATTGCACTACAAGGCTATTAGCGTTACACACTAATAATATGTCTGGAGGATGGGTGACATAGATTTGGGCGTATAACTACCACATGTGGCGCCACTACACTGGATTGCCAATTAGTAATCTTGTTAAGGCTACAACATTATAACCTAATGCTGATATTAATTTTTTAGTCCAGTCCTTATCATCATATCTTTCTGTACAGTAATTATGGCTAAAAGGTATTTTCGGCGTGTTTTAGAAAATAGGCAATAAAATATTCTAATATTAAGCAACTTACTTATCAAAAATAATTAATTTTCTTAAAACATTTTAACGCCTTTGTTTTTACTTTCCCTACACGAACTATGTGCCTAGAGACGGTATTGTATTGTACCCAAAAATTCGATACCGAGAGTTCACGGTTTCAGAGAGTCCCTGAATCCTAAAAACTCATTTTTAGAAAAATTTTCGTATGTTTGTTTGTGTGTGTGTGTGTGTGAGCAGCATAACTCAAAAACTAAAAGTCCGTTATATACGAAACTTGGTATTTAAGTTTAGTGTCTTCCAAGGATGCGACACGAAGATTTCAAAGAAACCCCCCACCCCCAACTACCCTTTACATGGAAACATTTTCGAAAATGTTGATTTTCTCAAAAATGGCTCCAACGATTTTGATTAAAATACTGTATACTAAAGATATTTACATGACAAATAAAATGTATACCCTAAATTGTCTCAGAATAGTGTACATATTTTAATTCAGAATGAAATTTTGTTAACTTTATATAGGCGGTAATTACTAATAAGGAATGGGGGAACTCATATACAGAAACATAGCAATTCCGTCAACACGAGCATTTTTTCTTCCTTAGCCATTTCCAAGATATCGATTGCTATTGGTTTGTGTTAGAGCAATGTTAGAGCAACTTATCATTAAAGAGCGGATTTTAGCGAATGCTATTATGTCCTTAACGCAGATTTGCCTAGGTTCTGTATCTACATGGTCCATGAATGTTAAGTTGTAAGTTTGATAGTGCCTAAAGTGCCTATGATGACGTTAATGCCTACTACTCTAATGGCCATGATCACTGTTCTCGATCAAGGGTGCACCGACAATGATCAAAGTGAAATGAGGTGGTTAATTCCGCGGGTGCTAGCCCGGTCAATTCCGCTAATTGTGGTCAAGTTGATCAAATGGATGCCCGTATCGGTTTTCTTAAAGGTATTTACAACGGGATTAGTTAAAGCGAAACCAACTTCAAAACTGGATCATTGTAGAAAGAGCCGACCCTTTTGAAGAGCATAGGGCCAGAAAATCTGAAAACTATTTCGGGTAATAAAAAATACTATGTGGAAGCTAGTAAATTAGATTACTGAGAGGTTAAAGTTTCCTGCGAATCCCAATCACCGGAGGAAAAAAAAAAAAGTTAACCAGAGATCATATGCTACAGGAGCTTAGCAATTGTGATTTTGGTGTCTCTAGCATCCATTGTAGAACGTTATTGCGTATTATTGGTGATTTGTAAAAATTCTTCTTTTTGTCCACAATTTGTATGGTTTTCATCAAATTAAGATCTGCGATGAACTGATTTCACAACTCGATGGATTTGCGGGTGTCATGACAATTATAGACATTTATTTGTTATTGCATTAGCAATCGTAAAAACGTCGGTCATTTTAATTATGCTGTTGAACGCAGTTTTTTTTTTTTTTTTTTGGTAAGAGTCACACCATTTAACTGGATCGGTCATATAGGACGATGAATGCAATGGCTGAAATAAGCCGGGGTCCATAAAGCTTTAAAGTTACCCGACATTCATCTTATAAGGGAAACCCAGGAAAAAGGCTTTATTCGATTAACTGCCCAAGATTGGAACTCAGGTGTCTCTTGAGTATGAGGTCACTGCGCTAACCTGACATCACGGAGTTGGATTCAAGGAAATTCCAATTATAATAAAAAAAAAAAACTCAATTATTGTGCATCTTAAGCTAAAGTTTGTCATATAATGCTTATTATGAGATAACGGATTCTTCTATATTATCAATATGCTAGGTAACGCAATTTACAAAAAAAAAAAACTTAAGCCAAGTAGGAAAACTATTGGAATTGGTGAATAACATTTGACTTTCAAACCAAGTGCAGCAGTGGGGATTTTTGAAGAAACTGCTTGTCTTAACAGCTTGGTTACCGTGACAAAATGACGTCACCAAACGAACATGGTCACCATCCCTCTTGCATATGTTTCTGCCAAACGAAATATTTTCAGTTGAGGGGGGGGGTGCCAGGGAAAAGGCGTGTTGGCCTTGGCCTTTAGTGTAGAAGGGATGTTTCCTGTTTTCACAAGCTAACAGATAATCACACAGTCGTTGTCGCTGCTTCAACTCTAGGATTTATTCGTACGTAACATGTAAAAATGGTGCTTTATAAAACTGTGAGTTGTACAATTTATGTTTTTACTAGACCCCAGTGTTTGTAAATATATAATGTGAGTGTTTTCTAATGAATCCGTGAATGATACAATTTGTTGTTTCTTAGAAACTTCATTTTGTAGGTGGAAAGATGAAGACAAGAAAGATGTTTTGAACTTTGATTGGGCCTCTGATATCATCGACATGCCCATTAAAAGAGGCAATAAGAAAATAGGGAAGACGAACAATATTAAATTTAAAGGCCTTTAGTTTGCTAAATGTTCTTGGATGTGCAGTAACCATAATTTGCAATCGCAGCTCTGTTGGCCTTGTTTGCTTTTTAGCAACAAAATTAACGTGACAAATTTATTGACAGATAAAATAGGAGGATCGACTTAATGCACAACAAATAAGCGAGTTATACATGGTATTTACCTAATGGCGTGTGTTACGGAGGGGTATTCAATACTGCAGCCGTGGTCTTATTGTATGTTAGACCCCTGGAGGAAGGATGGGTTGAGGTAATTTCATAGGGCGGGCGACATCCGGCCGGGAGAGAGCCGCCGTGGAGGGTATTATCTAACAATTCACAAGCAGTTCATCTCGATGCGGGGATTGCCAGGCGTCCACCCTGAGTCCGTGGGCAACCGTAGGCGCCATCCCGCCGCCCAGAGCTGTACTTCCAGAGCGAGTCACCTCCATAAAATGGTGACTCTGTCGCAATCCTCGTTGACACAACCCTGAAAGAGAAAGATTAGGATAAAATGAAGATGAATGAAGGCACAGGGATTTCGGGGGAATAAACAATCCTCCCAAGCATTTGCCTAGTGACCCGGGAAAACCCCAAAAAACTCATTGCTGGCACGGTTTATTTTACATCCTACGTTTTATTTCATCATGCCTAAGTTAATTTCTTCACCTATTCGTAAGGCACGAGATTGATGGTAATACATTAGAATATATATGGTTTTTAAAACACGTAACATAATTATTTGACTGTCGACGTATTTAATACGTGAACGCCAACCTAGACCGGGTTCGAAACGAATCCCTAGAAAGTTGGGCTGATTTCATTTGAAAGAGCAGATCAACAACTATAGGTATAAGCTCACTTCCGGACTATATTGCAGCATCTGCGGAACCACTTATACGGCTATAAACGCCGGATATAACCGCGTTTGTTTTGCGCGTCGCGAAAGTAAACAAGATGCGATGCTGTTTCCCCGCGCAGTAGCCACGTGACATTTGGCGCGGAGAGGGTTACACAGCAGTAGGAGAATCAGCCAGTTAGTCAGTCTGTGTGCGACCGCCGTTCGTGGTGGTGTACGGTATTCAGTTGTCTTAAAGGTGCGCGTGTGGTATACTCCATTGCGTGTGTTTGTGTATGGTAAGGCAAATGTTTGTGTACTTAATATTTATTTTACTGCGTAGCATTTGGAATGAGTAGTGACTACTCCATATCTGCTGATTTTGTCTCTTGTAATTCGTCGTTTTAATTTAAACACACACTAACACATTCTCGAAAATAATTTGCCATGAAATATAGTTTTTGTTTGTTTTATATGCAAGAAAAAATTGTAGTATGTTTACTTCGCTATATAAAATAATAATTTTATAACACCACGTGAAAAAAATTGAAAATTCGCTGCATTTAAGCCAGAGCAGTAAACAAATATCATTTGCGTTTTATGCATATTAATAATTAACTTTTTCGTTCTTTTTAAAATGTTCACTGTACTTGGACTTTATGCCATACAGTCATTTTTTTAATGTGAAAAATGTCAAAGTAAATAAATGGCTATTAAATTGAACCACAATAATTTACCTAAGGCCCTGCGTTCGACATTAAACTCAGTTTTTTTATTCCTTGTTTAAGCATATTTTACTATTTAAAATACCCCTTTAACCAGAGTTTATAACTTACTCGTGTGAACTATGACGAATTGCACGAATAAAAATTGTTTTGCATCAGCTAAAATAATAGAATACATCAGTTGAAATTATTTTGCATAACTGACTTTGATAAAGCTGAAACATTTAATAGCAGTATCCAGGTATACTTCTTTTATCTTAAACAAAATAAAATTAGGTACACAACAGTCCGTTTTAAATGTGTACCTACAATAAAGTAGAACTAAAATGTTTGAGGTAATACTATACATCACAGAGCCCAAGGAACATTTGATATTACCATATTAAAAAGTGTTTGTAAATAACAATTAATATCTTAGCATCGGTTGACATCTGGTTAAAACGTTGCGCATTGTGTGTTCTTAGTGTATGGTAAAAAGTACAGAAAGCTGCAGATTTTTGGGTTTTTACAGGGGACACTATTTTGGCTATAATAAATAATAATAGCTATGCTAATTATTTTTGCGAAAGTTCGTTTTACCGTCTACTTCATTTTAATCAAGAAATTTTTTTGCAAAAGTAGCCACATTATATATTTCGTTATAGCTACAGAGGGACAAAAGTGCTTAACATCTGGACACTATATGCTGGCCTTAAAATTCTGTACAAACCTTTGCTTTTGTGTGCGGGAAGCAGCTGAATGTACCTAAATACTTAATAACCTTGGGTAATGACTGATGTCACGAAAAAGTTATTTGAAATAAGTCGTGTGTTTTAGAGAGGAATGCCATTTTGTGTAATGAATTTTCGTATATTTCTTAAAGTTTACCAGTTATGCAGAGTTATGCAAAATTCCTTCCGAATGAAGAGGATTTAACAGGTTTCAATAAATAAATTGTATGCGTAATTTAAACAAGTAATGCTATTTTTGAAATTATCAAACATTTAGAAGAATGCTTCATGTAAACGGCAGTTAGTGTTTGGGATTTTGCTGAAAATCTTCATGTCTCATCTTCGAAAGTTACTGAACTTAAATACCAAGTTTGCAGTTAAGTAACTTCGTTTTTGAGTTATGCTGTTTTCTAACACAATTGCTTTTTAGAATTCAGAAGGAATATCTAAAAAATGATCAACTCCACCAAAAATAAGTATATAACATAAATTGTAGTTTTAATGTGCTCTACATTTTTTTACCTCTTACAGTTTACAAGTTATGCAAAATACCGTAAAATTCATGCAGAATAAAGTAGCCTTCAGAGGCTATTCACAGAAAATTCAAAATATACATTTTATTTGTGAGGTAAATATCTCTAATATACGATATTTTAATCAAAACCGTGTGAGCCATTTTTGAGAAAATCAAACTTCTCGCAAAAAGTTCCATGTAAAGGGTAGTTTGGGGTGGGGGGATTTTCTTGAAAATCTTTGTGTCGCATCCTAGGAAGATACTAAACTTAAATACCAAGTTTGGTATTTAACGATCTTTTAGTTTTTGAGCTATGCTGTCCAAAGACAGACACACACACACACACACACACGGATCTTTTTCTGAAAATGTTGTTTTTTATTCAGGGGGTCCTAAAACATGTATTTCCGGTGAAATCTCGGTATTGATTTTGGGTGGAATACAATACTTCCTCTATACACTTTGTACATAGTACGTATAGAGAAAGTCAAAATGCAATGTTATGGTATAGCCAATCTTTGAATAACGTACCTTCTAGAGTTTTTCATTAGCTATCATGGCAAAGTTGTTTCTTGTAATTTTGAAGTACTTATGGAGAAAATGAAGTCATAATAATCTTCCAGTGATCTCCAGAAACTGGCTGGTTCCTGTGACTCATGCAAATTTCTCCAATGTCCAACTTGTGTAAGATAAGATCATCGGTATAAAATAGCCCCTAATACTTCCAAAGCTGACTGCATCATGAATGATTCATCAAAGTTAGCATCTGTCTCAGAGAAAAACGAGTGAGATTGAGTATCCGTAAACGTTCCGAAAAACGTTCCATAACCGGCGAAAGATAGCATTATATACCATGATATTGGTAGTAATTGTTCGATTAGAAAGAAAAGAAAGAAAGAAAGGGGGGAAAGAAAAATGTAGCTTACGAATGGCAGTAATGCTAAAATATGAAGCAGCTAATAACAACACTTATCACGTTTCATGAATGTAATCACTTTCTCTACTAGTACATAATAGGTAGAGAAGATATTGTACTCCACCAACATTTTTGATACCAAGATTGCACCGAAAATACATGTTTAGATTCAATAATTCCACGAAGAAGAAAAGTATGTTTAGAAATAAATGTGTGTGTATACTCGGAGTACCAAAATTTGATTTTTGACAAATTCACCATCCAAACTACCTGTTATATAGTATATATCTTTAGTTAATTCCATGGCGATAAAACATATATTTTAAATTGTTTACGAATAGCATTTGATCGCTTCATTATGAGTCAATTTTGTGTGGTTAAATTGTAGAAAAAATGCACTACTTTTCCCTCAAGTAGCTATTCAATTGGACCCTTCAGGGACCTCACAAGTCTGAACACACCCACACTGGTACCGGAAATCGAATTCTGGTCTCCCGCTTGTCAATCAGATAAGCTGTCATCACGCTCAGGAGATGATGAAACGAGTAAGAACAAGCTTTCGTACGAATAGTTTGTTTCAGAACAGTACAGAAACTCATGTGACTCAGAACGAAATTTGAAAGCCATTTCGTAACCGCGTTTAAATCACTTTTTACTCTCTCTAGCCCGTACGTATACAATGTAAATAGTAGATAGAGAATGTATTGTATTCCATACAAAAATTCTAGGTCGAGATTTCGCCGGAAATATACCTTTTGAGTCCACAAACAAAATTGTAAAAAAGGTCTGTGTGTGTTGGTGTGTGTGTATGTGTGTGTATGTGTGATGTGTGTGAAGTCAGCAGAGATTAAAAACGAAGATATTGTTATATATTGGTATTTATATTTAGTATCTTCCAAGGATGCGACACGCAGATTTTCAAGAACATTTCCCCACCACAAACTGCCCTGCACATGGTAATTTCTTTTTGCTCAAAAAAAAAAAAAAAGTGCTAACACTCGGATTAAAATGCCATATATTAAAGATATTTACATTAAAATGCATATCTTCCATTTTATGAGAATACTTAGCCTCAGAAGACCTCTAGATCTCTTTATTCCGGATGAGTTTTGCAGAATTTTGCATAACGGCTAAACCGTAAGAGATAGACAAAAACCTATTGTACAAAAAATGAAGACCTCCTTAAAAGACATAATTTATGTCATATACGTTTTTCTTGTGAGTTGACCGTTTTTGAGATATTCCTTGTTTTTATTTCAAGTTTAAACTATCTAACTTTTCTCAAAGGGAACCATGCAAAGCGATCCGAATCTCAATAGTTTCACACAGAGACCAACTTTTAAAACATTTGACTATCGCTTTAGCCTAGTGTACTCTCTTATTGCCCCTCTACTTATAGGAAGCAAATAATAAGACCAATTCTGCTAATGTTTATCTCGATTAACATGATGTAGATAAAAGAATAATCTTTTGTAAGAATAGTTTGTCTTTGGAACATCTAGAGAAAGTTATGTGAGTGGAACACATCAGATTTTAACGAATATTTAACTCTAATAAAGTTTAGTGAGTTGGGAAATCATGTGAACCCAGCATCTAAGGTTTCTGGTATTTGTCCCAGTATTCTGGTTATATCCTACTTTGTTAGGAGTTAGGGAAATAACGAGACACAGTAAATCGTTTAAACTTTTACAAAATTTAGTGCCTATATATAAATTAAGATAAGAAAGATGAATAATAATTTATGGAATGTTAGGATTAATATATTTTGCGGTTTTTGGAGGAAGTTTATTAAATTGAATAATTGTTTAACTCCTTATTTAATTTGCTTGCTTTTTATTATAAAAATAATACCTATTTTAGTAAGTATTTATTCCCCTTGTATTTCTTCCACTGATTTTCTTTTGCCAAATACAATTATACTTTGGCTCATCTCCTTAAAGAAATTATCTTATAGAATCCAGTTAAGTATGCAGTTTTACTTTCTTTACACGTACTATGTACATAGTGTATGGAGAAGGTATTTTATTGCACCCAAAAATTCGATACTGGGATATCAATGGAAATACATATTTTGATACCCCCTGAAACAAACGAAAAAAGCATTTTTAGAAAAATGACCATGCTTGTATCTGTTCAAGAAATAAAAGTCCGACAAATACCAAAACTTGGTATTTAAGTTCAGTATCTTAAAAGTTGCGATATAAAGATTTTCAAGAAAATCCCCCAACCCAAACTACGCTTTACATGGAAAAAGTTCCGAAAATCTGTATAAATGGCTCTAACGATTTTGATTAAATTGAGGTATATTAAGGATATTTATATGACAAACAAATTGTATATCTTCAATTTTATGGGAATAGCTTCTGAAGAGTGATTTATTCTGAATGAATGTTGCATAACTGTCAAACCGAAAGAGATAGACAAGAACTTCTACTCAAAAATGTAGATCTCGTTAATACACATAATTTATATCCTATACATTTTTTTCCAGGAGTTGACCGTTTCTGAAATATCCCTTGTTATTGATTTGAGTTTTAAAATACTTTTCTCATACGGGAACTTGTTGACTCCTGGGCATGCAAAGAAACGAATTCAATCTCATAGCAACCAGCTTTTACAAGATTCGATTATCGTTTTAACTTAGCGTATTCCCCATTTACTTCTACTTACAAGGTAGCAAGTGATAATTTCTGCTAATGTTTATCTCGATTAGCACGAGGTAAATACAAGAATAAGCTTTTTAACTATAAATTGTTACAGAGGTGTAGAGGAGGTCATGTGAATGGACCACGTCAGATTTTTTTTAGATTTTGGTCTTCTAAAAATAAACGCAACAAGAGATACTTTTCTCGTGACGTAACTTGTCTAATTGCACCAATTAGTTGAACGAATGTTTGTTTCTCAATAGTTAGCTGTTAAGTGCAGTGTGGCAACATTTTTATGTGTAAGAATTGAGGTGGCTGGAAACGTTCCATGGCTGCAGGCAGAAAAACCACAAAAACCAGCACTCTCAACATTGTCTTTCTATCGTCAATGGCGAACCGTAAATGTTTCAGGGAAGCAGTATATGTCATAATTCGTTACGCGGATTTAAAAAAAAATGCCAGCATAGTGTACAGGTATGGTGCTGCATCATGGTTAACCACAAGAGATTGTGTTTAAGGGGAGATGTCAATTAAACTGTAAAACATTACGCAATAAATCACAACTTCCTTATATTTGGTAACAGATTTCTAAAATTTGGGTATGCTTAGTCTTATATGATACGTGATATATATGTTAGTTTCAATAAAGTTGAACAAATATATTTGATAAAACTAGCATTTTTCAAAAGTGTTTTTACCACTAAAAATAACATTGGGAGGTAATTGTAAGGGCGGATCGTAAAGTATCACTCAATAACTATTTCCTTTAGTACGCATCTACATACAATGTGCACAGTAGCTAGAGAATTTGTAATTTAACGTTTTTAACCTGTTGGTCATATCGGACGATGAATGAAATTGGTGAAATGATGCTCAAATGATCTCGGGGTCAATGGAGGTTAAAGGTACTCGACATTCGTCTTCTCAGAATAAGGGAAAACTCCGAAAAGAAAACCTTATCCGGGTAACACACCCTAAGCGAGATTCGAACTCACGACCTTTTGAATGTGAGGCAGACACGCTACAACCACACTACCCAGGCAGGCAGAATGTATATTCCTTCCAAAAATTCGATGTCGAGATATCACCGGAAATATTCTTTGAGGACCCTGAGTCCAATATATCATTTTGGACCAAAGATCCGTGTTTGTGTGTGTCAAAAACGAAAAGACCGTTAAATACCATACTTGGTATTTATGTTTTTATCTACCAAGGTAACGACACGAAGATGTTCAAGAAAATCTCACCTCCCCAATCTACCCTTTATATGGACAATTTTTTAAACATTTTGATTTTCTCAAAAATGGCTGTAACGATTTTGATTAAATTACCATATATTAAATATATATACACACAAATAAAATGTATAGCTTTAATCTTCTGGGATTAGTTTCTGAAGATCTCTTTATTCTGGATGAATTTTGCTGATTTTTACAAACGATTAAACAGGAAGAAATAGGCAAAAATTATTGCACAAAAATGTAGATCTAGTTAAAACATACAATTAAGTTATATGCGTTTTTCTTTTAGAATGGACTGTTTTCGAGATATTCCTTTTTATTGGTTTTTTATTTTAAACTACGTTTATTACTTACAAACAGAAAGCCTGCTTTCGTTTCATTTCGTTTCGCTAGTTTTACTGCTGACCGTGCAAAGTGAAACCGAATTTATATATATATATATATATATATTGTTTATTTCATTTGTATAGCCCCCTTTAACTTCAATGGTCATATCGGGATCGTTGACTTGTGAAACAACTTGTGTTATTGTAGCTGTAGAACGTTAGATTAATCAGTTTTATATTACTAAACACACGCACATTCACTCTATCGTTCATACTTTCAGGCTCTGTGGGGGATACGGAATAATTCTGGTTAAAGAAAAATTCTCCGCCCGAGCTCGTTGACCACTCGACCACGGAGGCAGTCGAACTTCTATTGTTTCACATAGCGATCAGCTTTTAAAAGTTTTGAATAGCTTTAGCCTAGTGTATTCCCTTATTTCCCTTCTACTCACAAAGAAGCAAGTAATACGATCAGTTCTGCTAATGTTTATATCGATTAGCATGTAGATAAACGAATAATCTTACGTAAGAAGATTTTTTATGTGGAACAACTAAAGAAAGCCATATGAATGGAACACTTCAATTTGTTTGTGCGTTGGAGGGGGGGGGTATTGCGGCTGGAATATTGAAATTTCCGCTATGGACGCTATTTGTTTTTCATTTGTATCTCTAGCAGAGAAGCGTGAAGGCAATGTCCACTTGTGAAGATAGCGATTGTAGTCAGATTTTATGGGCTAAATTGCATAACCTGAGTGAAATCCACAGGTAGATGCATGATGTGCATGGACACGACTGTATGGACCGTAACAATATCTTCAGGTGGCGTGTATTCTTCGTAGTATGATGCCCCACCTTCCCGACGGCCGACATCAGCTGCAACCCCGCATTCACGTGACTTTCTTTAGCTGTTAAACGACTTTCCTTACAAGGATTATTCTTTTATTCACTGACATAAGGGAGAATGTCAGAGACATTGTGGCGGCAATTGTTCATGACACATTGCATTTTTGCAAAGTTAGTGCTCATTAGGATGCAAAGAACCCGACAGACACAAGGACCAGCGAATGATGAAAAGCTTGGATTACTTATCACGTTACGCTGCATATGGGCATGACTTTCTGAAGCGAATCGTCACTGGTGAAGTCGTGGGCGTACCACTACAGGTCGGAAACAAAGCAGGTCTCTATGGAGTGAAAGCATGCTGCTTCCCCGGAAAAGAAAAATTTAAAGTGACTCAATATGCTCGTAAAGTGCTTGTGGTAGTATTCTGGGATATGAATGGTGTGTTATTGGTGAACTTAGCTTAACATTGTGAATGCTACAGCCTACATTAAAACATTGGTAAAGTACCCTTCGTGATAAACGTCGTAACATTCATACTGACGGTGTCAAATTTCTTCACAACAATGCTCGTCCCCACGTTGCTGCAGCTGTTCGTGAAAAAATCATCAAATTTGGTTGGGAGGTACTCTCAAGTTTATTCTTCTATCTACTTCATGTTAAGGTAAAATATAAGCAGAAATATCTTTTTACTTATTTCGTAATAATTACAGTTCTTATAAGTGGAAGGGAAATAAAGGAATACACTACACTAAAGTGATAGTGAAATATTTTAAATACAGGTTTATAGGATTGAAATTCGGTTTCCTTTACATACCCAGGATTAAACCAAAATAATGAGAAATTCAGTTAGAGAAAAGTTAAACATTTTAAAATTGAAACCAAATATCAGATAATATCTCGGAAATCGTTAATTCCACACAGTAAATGTATATGACACAAATGGTGTTTTAACGAGATGTACATTTTTGTGCAGTTGAGTTTTTGTGTATCTCTTACGTTTACCTTATTTGCAAAGTTCATCCAGGATGAAGAGGTTTTCAGAAGCTATTCCCAGAAAGTTCAAAATAAACATTTTATTAGTCATGTAAATATCCTTAATATAGGACATTTTATCAAACTCGTTAGAGCCATTTTTCAGTAAACCAAATTTTTTAAAATGTTTTCATCTAAGGGTAGTTTGAGATGGGGGATTTTCTTGAAGATCCTTGGAAGATACTAAATTTAAATACCAAGTTTAATATTTAAGGGTTTTTTTTTATTTTGAGTTATGCCTCCAAACACATAAACACACACAAAACGTGCTTTGTTTTGAATTCAGGGGTCCTCAAAACATTTATTTCAGTAAAATCTCATATGGAATTTTTTGGTAGAATACAATACCATCTGTATCTTATATGCATATACATAGTACCGATAGACGCTTATAGATTAGATTTCTGACTTTTTATGTACAAGAGAAAAAAAAATTAATGGAATGGAATGAACTCGATAAAGTGTATTAAGTTCAGGTACCTAAAGCTCTGCAATGCCATTTGTTCCTTCTGAACAGTGACGGCCATCTTGATCCAACTAGTTCAGGTAAAACAAAAGTAACTCTACACTATCACATAGGGGAGCACGTTTTACTATCTTTGGAATAAAAGTAGCTATTTAGATGTTGACAGAAACATATTTTCCCTCTTCTTTATCACACGAATTAATTACTGAAATAAGGCATTTGAATACTGAAGTAGTTGTAATACTGACATTCAGGTTTCCTTTCCCTTTTTATCAATAACAGAAGAAACAACTTTACAAGATGGAGAGGGGCAACGGGTTATTTATCTGCTCACTATCGTTTAGAATTATAATTGGAACAAATAGGATAGTGAGGAGAAAAAACATTTTAGCATATTTGGAAGAATAATTGTATAAATTAGCAGTTTGAGACTGTCGACAGTGATAAATTTATAAATTGTTCTTTCGAGAACACATCATCGTGAAAATAAATGCGGCGGTTTTTGTACAGAGTACAAATAGAAATCGAAAATAACACCCCTAAAAATCATAAATTTACGAATTGAAGAGTAGGTATTTATTTCTGTGACGTATTTCAATAAGCAAAGTCATTTTGTTTATTGTTTAAGTAATACAATTGGTAATATCCCCAATTATATGCTTTCAAATGGAGACTAAAATATTGTATATATAAAAAAAACGTAAAAGTGAATTTTCTATGGAACTAAAACTGTTTTATTAGATTGCTCAAATTGATAATATATTATTTAATACCTGTGAGAAAGCAATCAGAGAACAAACACATGAATACGATATTTAGAGTGTTTACATGCATGCTAGTACTGTTATTCATAGCTTTAAAACTAATACTGTTTCAGAGCTGTGATGCATTACGCTGGTTTAAAAAATATAGTTAATTTTCCCTTGTTTCTTTGATTTTCTCACATAGCGGTACGCATCTATTAATCCAGAAATACTAGCTATATCCTTTGCAGTGATAGAAATCACTGTGTAATTTCTAGGGCTTCAATTTCCTCATACACACTTCGAACACTGATTGATATAGGCCTACTTCATCAACATCATCAGCATCAGTATACTTAAAAATTACCTAGCCCGCCTGGGTAGTGTGGTGGCAGCGTGTATGCTTCACATTCAGAAGGTCATGAGTTCGAATCTCGCTTAGGGTGAATTGCCCGGATAAGGATTTTTTCGGGGTTTTCCCTTATCCTTATCCCATGGACCCCGAGATCATTTGAGCATCCTTTCACCAATGCCACTCATCGTCCGATATGACAAACCAGGTTAAAATACGTTAAAAGAAAAATACTTAGAGAAGAGGAACCTTGTTTGACCATACTATAAATAAGTGCGCAGCAATAACATCTACCGAAAAATTGGTACCCGCCCAACATTGCTTTTGTAGAATGCTCACTGCCATGTGGCGAATCTTTCCACAGCGCAGGCAACTACACCATCTGCCCGGCACTGAAACATGAAGAGAAAATAAAATGAGGGAAAGGCTATTCGTGCCATTCCCTTGGCGACCAGAGGAACGCCCCCTCCCCAAAACGTAAAGTGAATGGCCGCGGGAAATCGATACGGACTCTAGAATGGAACCTCATACGTTACTGTAGAGCCATATCTCTCAATAAGCCTCCTATTTTATGTAGCAACAGCAAGGACCGGTATATAGAAACCAGAGGCGAAGGTAGGGAGGGATTTTGGGGGATGGTCTCCCCTTGCTAAAAATGTACAAAGTATTAGCAAAATCCTAATTTTAATTCTAATTACTACCTTAATCTTTGATTATAAAATTGATTTTTCTAAATTCTTTGACTGAGGATTAACTCATACATATCATTTAAATTTATACACTTTTTTTTTAAAATGGAACCATATGCATACCTCCCATACCCGGGTTCAATCCCTATTTTTCTGCCTAAGTCACTAATAGAAAACATAAATAATATGTATTATAATTTGTATAAATAAGTAAGTAAATTAATAATTTCAAATACGAAGTCCAGAAAAATGTGATTATTAGATTGAAAACGCATTACGAAAAAATCTGATGTGTTCCATTCACATGGCTTTCTCTATATTTCTGTAACAAATTATTGTTAATAAGCGTATTTTTTATTTATTTCATGTTAATCGAAAAAAAATTAGCATAAATAGTCTTATTCCTTGCTTTATTGTAAGTAGAAGCGAAATAAGGGAGTAGCGAAATAAGGGAGTACCATAGGTTAAAGTGAAAGCCAAAAGCTGGTTGCTATGTGACTGATGTTCCTTTGTTTGTATGGATAGAAGTTGACAAATTCCTGTATGAGAAAAGGCTAAGTTTTTCAAAGCTGAAACCAAGAAAAAGGAATATCTCCAAAATGATCAACTCCAGGAAAAAATGTATATAACATAAATTGTGTGTTTTATCGTGTTCTACATTTTTTGTGGGTTAAGTTTTTGTCCATCTCTTATGGTTTAGTAGTTATGCAAAATGCATCCAGAATAAAGTAGTCTTCAGAGGCTATTCTCAGAAAATTCAAAATATGCATTTTATTTGGCAGGTGAATATCTTTACTATACGATATTTTAATCAAAATCGTTACAGCAATATTTTAGAAAATCAAAATTTTCGAAAAAAATTCCATTTAAAGGGTAGCTTGGGGTGGTGGGATTTTCCTCAAAATCTTCGTGCTGCATCCCTGGAAGATACTAAACTTAAATACCAAGTTTGGTATTTTACCGACTTTTCGTTTTTGAGTTATCGTGTTCAAAGACACACGGACACACTGACACACGGACCTTTTTCTGAAAATACTTTTTTTTTTTTTGGATACAGGAGCCCTTAAAACATATATTTCCGGTGAAACCTCGGTATCGAATTTTTGGTGGAGTGCAATACCTTCTCTATACACTATGCACATAGTACGTATAGAGAAAGTAAAAATCTGATGTGTTCCATTCGCATAGCTTTCTCTATATCTCTGCAACAAATTATCGTTAAAAATCTCAGAATCTTATGCTTGTATTTACTTCATGCTAATCGAGAAAAAATAGCAGAAATAGTCTTACCACTTGCTTCCTTGTAAGTAGAAGCGAAATAAGGAAGTACCATAGCTAAATTGACAGTCAAAAGCTGGTTGCTATGTGACTGAAGTTCCTTTGTTTGTATACCAGTATGAGAAAAGTATGTTTTTACAGTTGAAACCAAAAACAAGGAATATCTCAAAAACAATCAACTCCACGAAAAAATGTATACAACACAAATTGTGTTTTAAAGTGCTCTACATTTTTTGTATGGTAAGTTTTTATCCATCTCTTACGGTTTAGCAGTTATGCAACATTCCGTAAAATTGACCCAGAATAAAGTAGTCTTCTGAGGCTATTCCCAGAAAATTCAAAATATACATTTTATTTTTCAGGTAAATATCTATAATATACGATATTTTAATCAAAATCGTTAGAGCCATTTTTGAGAAAATCAAAATTTTCGAAAAAAGTTCCATGTAAAAGGTAGTTTGGGGTGGGGAGATTTTTCTAAAAATCTTCGTGTCGCATTCCTGGAAGATAATAAACTTAAATACCAAGTTTGGTATTTTACCGACTTTTCGTTTTTGAGTTATCGTGTTCACGGACACACACAAGGACCTTTTTCTGAAAATCCTTTTTTTGGAATCAGGGGACCCTAAAATATATATTTTCGGTGAAATCTCGGTATCGAATTTTTTGGTGGAGTGTAATACCTTCTCTATACACTATCTATATAGTATGTATAGAGAAAGTAAAAACCGTAGGCACAAGTAATTATTAATGGACAAACCTCCCTGTCTAAAAATATTTAACGTATATCTGCAAAATACTTGAACATATAAATGAGGTTTAACTGATATAAGTGTATTATTATATTTATCATTATTATTTATATTACAAACGTTACTACTCCATTCTTTTATTAAGCGTGCCAAATGAGAGGATAAGGAAAGACTGGTATAATGTATTAATCATATACGCTGGAATTGGAATTTCCATTTCAGCTCTCAACTGAACGGGAATCCCTATCTTTACGTCTATAATAGGAAACACAAGGTCGTTTAATATCCGGAGCAGAAATATCGTTCATTACTCATGAATTTGGAATTTTTCACTAAAGACTAGCATGCTCCTCTCTCCAGGACCTCCAAGGGATCTGGAGAAGTCTACTGTAGCAAAGGAAATAACGTAGATAAACAGAAAACAATGCCCTTGTGATCTGGCTTTGTGATAAAGCGGCGCGTTCTTTAAGAGGTACGTAACAGATCGGCGTGATGTGTTTTCAAGAATGTTAATTGATTAGTACGTGCTTTGTAATACAAACATTAACACTGACACTCGTCTGTGTGGCTGCAGCTTTTGGCAGCTTCAAAATTAACTGCAGTCTCCTCTCTTCGTCAATTTTGAGCACAATGGTGTAATAACTGTTTTTGATTTCGTTCAATAATCCTTATTTGTTAACAACTTTCACAGTTTTCTGAAACTTATTTAGGATTAGGTATGGTCGGAGACGTAGCTTTTAGAACTCTGGGGCAGAGTGCCGGAAGCAAGACATTATGGCCCTTTCCCATCTACGTGGCTCCAGGGAGGGAGAGCTGAATCTTTCTTCAAGTCAACCTACTCTCCTGAGGGTAGGACTTAATACAGGAATTTCTAGGGCCAGAGGCCTGTTTGGGAACAAAGGGACATTGATGAGAGAGTGAATAACCGAGAACAGGATATCGTCCATAGGAGACATGAGAGGAAGAAGATTACATGGAATCAAGGCTGTCTAAACGCCGCTTTGTCCACCACAAATCCCAAATGCGGTATCCTGGAAAGATTCTGAAACACCACACAAACATACACATAGATGCAAGGAGCATCACAAACTAAACCCGACTACAATTTAAGAGGATCTAGTTAGCAACATTGTGTAACAATATTAATATTTTGTGTATGTGTGTATATATATAATATGACGAAAACAGTAATAATACCTTAAACATACATAGAAAAATCTTTGTTTACAGTTTTTATTTTCAAAGAAACTAAAAAAAAAAAAAAAAAAAACTTAGTAAGCCTCTCTTATGAATTGAATAATGTAATCAAAATCGGGGGTATTCTGGAAATAACAACACTCAGCCCTCTGCTACAATCTCTCAGGCAGAGAGATATTTGCTATTTTAGCTAGTACTAGAGAGATGCTGGAATAAACAGACAAATTCTTATACTCTCAGATAGTCAAGCAGACTTAAGGCTCTCGATGACCACTTGGTTAAATTCAAATTGCCTTAGAATGCCGAGAGTCTCTCATAGCTATAGTTGTCCATAATTCCTTCAACTGCAGTGATTGGCCGCGCCGTGGCCGAGTGGTTAGACCACTCGCCTCTCATAGCCCGGGTTCTATCCCAAGCGACCGCATGCGAGATTTTTGGTGGAAAGCGGCACAAGGGCGGGTTTTCTCCGGGTTCTCCGGTTGCCATCGCATTTCACCGGTGCTCCATCTTCATACCATGTGGCATCGCATGTGGTACCAAAAGTAGTAAAAGCGGGCGTTAAACACTATAAAAAAAACAGTGAATGCCGGGAATGCGGGTGAATATGCTAAGCGGGAGCTGAGCAATCCTTTATTGGACCTGAAGCGGTACTGGGGCTGTCATGAGAAAGCTGGATATCAGGGACGGGATAGTCAGAGAAAGCGAGAAAATTGGAAGTCATGGGTAGGGTTCAGGCATTCCAAAGTTCTCTTACAGAGATTGGACAGAAGCTGGTTGCAAGAACTGCAGGGAAAGTTCTCGAGGGCAACTGGTTTCTCTACAGAACACTGTCCCCTTAGAAGGACCTGCACAGAAGGGGTAGTGTCAATAGAAAGAGCCGCCTATGTATTGTATAAGTGCGCAGCACTTCTTAATCAAAGAGCACTAATTTTTGGAGTCAATTTCAAAATTGGAGGAGGTTTCAAACATCAGTTCATTATGAATATCAGACTTCTGGATCGATGACAATAATATTGAGAATGCGGATCTGTGTTGGTGGCAGTGCATGGTAGTGCTGCCTCCCTTATGCTCATACTCAATAAAACCCATATTCTTTAAACAAATTCCTATCCATCGCGACAAAAGAAACTGGTATCAAGAAGCAAGGATAAAATGAACAGGGCTGGGAATTAGTGGATGATGCGGTTAATGTTCACTTAATTGTGTATGCTTTGGTTGCTTGTGAATATAGACAACAGAAAACAATAATTTTACTGAATTAATATTTAGCTTCAATTTCAGGATTGCTAATATAAACACAAATGTGTTACGCTTCCAAGTATGACTTCTAGCGTTGTGAACTCTTTAAGTACCATCGGACCTTCTTGAAATGATGACGATCCATTAAGCACAGATCTATAGACTTTCAAAATTATGATGTACCTTTAGATCCGTATTACACATTGCATAAAACTGAAAGACGCAATATAAAACTTCCTTTCATAGTTTTAAATCAAAGGAAGGGTTATGAGATACGGTGTTCCAAAAATTGCTTCAAAATTTGAAGGATTGTAAAGGTATAATAATTATATGTTATTTATTGATATATTATTTATTAAATTGCTAAGTATATGCATAGTTATGACTGACATTAATCCTAGTTAGTTAGCCAGACCAAAACTATTTCACTACACAACGTTTTACAATATTACACAGCTATCCTTTTTCATCTAGGTTCCATGTTTTTCAACTGATCATTTCCAATTCCTCTGTACCTTTCACAAAACTCCTCTAATTTATGTATCTGGTTGTAACTTCAAAAATGTTCCTAAGCACTATTTCTATGTTCCTTAATAGCCATTTCTGATTTATTAAACTTTCTCCGCGATCCTTTGTGTCGTATCATTGAAGTAAAATGTGATTTTCATTTTACTTTTCCTGGTATAACTTGCTCCCCTATTCCCGTTAGTTTCCAAACATTCAATCTAAACCAGGCTAATCCTTATCATTCATGTTTTTTACAAATTAAAATGTACTTCTCCCTCTGAGTCATCTTTTAGTTCCTTGTATAGTGAACGTGAGCTTTTCTCCCTGACCTCGGCAAATAAAATCTGCCTATGTAAAGTATAATATTTAAGATTGTAAGAAAAGAATGTCATTATGTTGGAGGGGGGGTGCTTGATTTTTACAAAGCTTTCGGAATGTGTCTACCATTTTTCTACAACTACTTGCGCATTGTTTTATATATAATGTCTAGGAATAATGGTAATTTCTTGTGAGGAAACATTTTCAGTTTTAATGGGGTTTTTCAATGAGCCTAAAACTATTTCTTTAAGTTATCTCAACTATAAAGGTGATTGCGGCGATCATGCTGTTGAAAAATGTCAACGGATTGACCGATGATCAGAGTTTTTTCCCTAATCTTTCTGATATAATCCAATTAAGAACTGAATATGAAGGTGTTCTAAAAGCGTTAGGTTTTAGATGTCTGCATCGTTAAAAATGCTCTTACTGCTTTCGTAATCAAGTTGCGTAAGCTGTATTCCAACATTTAATGATAGATCCATAGCTAGCTGCCTTCAAATCATTAGTATTTTATTGAACAAAATGGTAGCTGCAGTAACTATGAAATGTAAAAGGAAACAATTGAAAAGCAAACTGTGATGTTTGAGCAACTGTATGGTTTTAATTTTTTCCCTAAAAGCTCAAAACTTACAATATTTACCTTTAAAGTTTGAAGTGACACTATACAATACATGTCTTTCCCTCATTTGTATCGCGACCTTTAACTTCAATGGTCACATCGAGGACTTCGACTTGTAAAGTAGCTCGCTGACTGCAGTTTCATTTAACGTGAATTTTTAATAAATTATATATGTAAAACACCCATATGAATACATCCCGACTTTGCGGAGTTAGGGAAGGATTTTAGTTAAAAATTCCCCTCTCAGCCGGTAATTTAATCCGTGACCTCTGAGTTGATGAGCCAAAATGCTGACCAATCGACTTCAGATGCATTCGTAACTGTATTATTTTTAGAAATAAATCACTGCTCTAAAGATCTACTGCGTTACATTCATATTTCCTACCTGTTTTTCTACAAACTAGTTGTACAGAAGCGTGTTCTTCTTCATGCTAATTGAAATAAACGTTTAAAGAAACATTTTAAGCACAAGGGGGATGCAGGAGGTTGGAGCGATAGAAATATGTTTCAAAACGCCTGTTGCTATAGGCTAGGCTTGCAATAGCACGGTAATATGGGAAACAGAAGAATGTGAGGTAGCATTTGTTCAAGGAATTGCTGATTTGCATACATCACGTTCTGCGTCAGTAGTGGCAGGAAATATCTGCCTCTTATGTCTTTGATCATTTTTTAAAATACTCGCATAGAAACTAGGAGATGCAAATTGACCAATCCTCTGTTTATTTGCATCAATCCAAAAGAGAAAGAACCTATCGCCTTATGGTTGTGAATATTTTGAACCGAGGTATCATGAATCGTGACTTCATGCCATCACGACTTGATAAGCAGAATCTGCCTATCTCTTGGAACGTACCTGATTATAATCCCAATTTAGTAATCTTTTAAAGTTGTCAATGTTAAGTCAAAAAAGCTAATTATAAAACCTATTCTTCTATCTACTTAACGTTATTACAGATACATATACATAAATAATGTATTACATATTTCATCGCACATAAAATGAATAAGGGAATGCATTTGATTTAAGCGATAGTCAAATATTTTCAAAGCTAGTTGCTAAGTAATGGCTTTTACTCTTTGCTTGTACAGGAACAAGAAAAACGAATAGCAATTTTCCATTTGAGAAAAGTGTAAATATTTTAAAATTTAAACCAATAATAAGGAATCTAAGAAGTGGATAACCCCACTCAAAGTGTGTATATAAGACATAAATTGTGCGTTATAACGAGACGTACATTATTTGTATAGTAACCTTTATCTATCTCTTACGGTTTTCTAGTTATACAAGTCATCCAGAATGAGGAAAACTTCAGAGACTATTCTCAGACAATTCAAGATGTACATTTCATTTGTCATGATAATATCTTAAACATATGATATTTTAAATATATATATATATATATCTATATCATTAGAGCTATTTCTTGAGAAAATCAAAATTTTCGAGAAATGTTCCGTATAAAGAAAGGGTAGTCTAGTGTGGAGAGATTTTGTTGAAAGCTGTTCATGTCGCATCTTTGGGAGATGCTGAACATGAATATCAAGTTTGGTATCAAACGCGCGCGCGTTAGATAAAACTGAACAGAGATTACCGAAAGACATTGAATGGATCAAATTGCTATTAACTTATCTTATTTTCGCAATTGCTGACCTGAATGTTTGAAAATTGATTTTTTTTTACTAGCCAGTGAATCTTATCTTTCTATCGTATGCTTTCCTGTGTTCAATAAAACTTATATATGATACTTTTTATGCATCTTGTTTCTTTGTGTATCAGTCCTTTTAAAGTCATCACTATATTGTCTGTACATGAACTTTCAGCTCAGAATTCTCTTTGGTTCTCCATTAAAACAGTTTCTCCTTAAATTATTCTGTAAGATACCTTTGAATCTTATCTTATATATTTAAAATACCGATTATTACTGGTCTTTGTTGGTCATTCTCATTATTCGTTTAAAAGAATATGTAGATGTACTATTGCTGATCTGTTGTTTGGTATTGTTGCCTGTTTTTAGCATTAATGAAAGAAGTGTAAAATCTTAGCTCAAAGTTCCAGTATTACTCGTTATTCCAGTTTTTAATTAATTCGTTATTTATTCTGTTTTTATTTTTCGTTGTTTTTAAAGTTTTTTGTATTGTGTCTGAGGTCATCCTGTAATATTTCCTACTAGAATTGAAAAATATAATCCTCACCCGAGGGGATACGAAGATTTGACGACTTCATAAAAGACCCACAAATATACACAAAAAGATTCACAAAACTTAAATGAAATGATTAAGAGGAAATTTTAGTACACATTTTTACTTTGTGTACATATTACGCGGTACATAGGTAGAGAAGGTATTGTACTCCATCCAAAATTTCGATACCGAGATTTCATAGAAAATTCACATTTTAGGGTCCTGTGCATCCAAAAAGATCCGTGTATCAGAAAAGTGTCCGTGTGTTTAGGTGTGTGTGTGTGTGTTCGTGTGTGTGCGCCCGTGTGTCTCTGAACACATAACTCGAAAACGAAAAGTCGGTAATACCAAAATTGATATTTAAGTTAGTATGTATCTTCCAAGGATGTGACACTAAGCTTTTAAGGAAATCCCCTCCCCTACTATAAACTACCCTTTACACAGAAAAAGATTCAAAAGTTTTGACTATCTCAAAAATGGCTCTAACGATTTTGATTAAAATAGCATATACTAAATATATTTACATGACAAATAAAATGTATATCCTGAATTTTCTGAGAATAGCCTCTGAAGACCTCTTCATTCTGGACGAATTTGTAATTGGCAGACCGTAAGAGATATACTGAAACTACTTACTACACAAATTCGTAGATCTGGTTAAAACACATAATTATGTCATATATTTTTTTCGTGAATTTGGTAATTTTTATAGATATTTCTTGTTTTTTGTTTAAAATACGTAAACTTTTCACATGCGAGAATTTGTCCACATGGCAACCAGTTTTTAAAAGATTTCACTGTCGCTTTAGCCTAGTTATCCCCTTGTTCCCCTTTTACATACTAGAAAGCAAGTAGTAAGACAATTTCTGCCAATGTTTACCTCGATTAGCAAGAAATAGATAGAATAATAAGCCTTTTAATAATAATTTGTTACCGAGATGTAGAGAAAGTCATGCGACTGGACACATAGGATTCTTAACATTTTAGCTCAACCAAATGTAAGTAGGAGAGCGTTTTGAATATGCCATGCAAGAAATCATCATGTGGTATAACTAATGTTCTGTTTATGACTATTTCTCGTACTATGAATGCTTATGGAAAATGTTCATAAAGCGCTTCCAGACCTTGTGCATATATCATATTTTCTTTTTGACCGTACTTTATTTATTTATTTATCCTGGTTGGAGTTAGGGCTATAAGGCCCTGTCTTCCACTCCATCAGACAATGCATTAAATGCAATACAGCGGTGATACAATGAATAAAGAACAAAATACAATTCTATACAACTTAATAAAAACAATTATAAAAAGGTACAAGTATACTGAAATGAAAAGAAAAGAAAACTAAACAAAAGTATTTTAAATGGAATATTCATGCAGGTTGAAATGTATATTAGTATTGACAATTGAAATGTATTTTACTTGCCAGCACATAACTCCGTTCCTGGACTTATCACCGCAATGCTCTTCTCCGCGGCCTGTACATCCCATCAGGCGACTGAAACGGAAATGGCATTCTGACTTACGATTATGTTGTTAATTGTGAATTCTTCTGAAGGTATTTATTTGGGACTACCAATTGGTAGCCAGCCACCTTCGTACACATTCCATTTTTTTTTAAATTTTTTTTTTTTTGCAATTCTTTATCACAATTACCCTTGTTACAGTAAAGTTATCAATAAAGGGGGGGGGGAAATTAGTGGGAAATGATACCTTGGTTTTTCAACAGTTTCTGTGAACTGGACTCGGTGTAGAGGTGCAGTATGCCTCTTTTAGTTTCATACTCCGGGGAGTCTTATCACAGCCGCGTTTCCCCTCCCCCCCATATTTTACACATCCTTAAACCCCTCTCATGTTATTAAATACATTTCACAATGTTCCATACCTCACTTATATGTACGTATGAATATGGATATGTATCTGCTGTACATAATCTAGCACAGTGAATAGACAAATGCTCTTATGTTAGAAAGTGTTACGATGCACAGTGTAGCCTAGCGCACCTAGAAAGTATGAGGAGTGTGATTGTCTAGTCCAAACCTGAGTCCATTTCCCCTCAATGCTTTATATCTTTTCAATTAAATGTGAGTCCATGGAATGTTACTTTGATTCATTCACAGGAAACGTAGTCATGGCTGGTGCCTAAGAGCTATGAACAATTGAAATTGAGTTTTATTTCACTCGTTCCAGATTCTTCATTCTATGGTTTCGTGCCATTGGCTCACCGACAGGCTTCTGACCCCTAGGTATCCGCAAGTAAGTAAGTCCTAGGGTGGGCGTTGGTCCTAAATACGGGGAAGGCAAGCCGAATTTTATTTATGGACGCTCTTTAACTGCTGCGGTTTTTTGTCCCATTCTATTTTGGGCGTAAAAGACAGCATAATTTTGCTTAGATCCCTCTTTATTAGGTTGAGGTTGTTTTACGTGCCATAAATCACACAGGACCAACGGCTTACTTCCCTTCCTAAGGAAGCCATGCTAAGGATTTTACACCCAAAGAAATCCATCGCCCTCCACCGGGATTAAACCCGGGACTGAATCTAACATGTTATCCTCAGACCAGAAAGATGACTAAGAATTATGAATAACATATGTTAAGGAACAATGTGAGGCTTCGATTATCTGCAACACCGTTTTTCAAACAGTAGCCCAACAACTGTCAATAATTAAGTTTTTACAAAAAGTAACGAAACTTTAAGTTATTATTAAAATAGTTCAATACCACCAAGTATTGAAGTATCGATGTTATCTGGTCCGTTCCCTACTCCAAATATATATCTTCTGTGGAGTTGTTTCGTTACGTAAATCTAAAGGCATGCCAAATGCAATACTATAAACACCAAAGGCCTTCTTCATGAGGTGCTGTTGGAGCGGTCTTAATTGGCAGTGGTCGAGATTAATTAGTCCACCTGTGTTGGCTATAAATGGTAATTAAAAAGGAAGTGCTATGATTAGCAGGATATTCACGTTTTTAGACAGGCTGTTTCACCTTTTGCTGCCATCGTTGCACAATTTCTTGTGCAATAAGAAGCTACGAACCGGCAATCCTGTGGAATGTACATTATTATTGGGCAAAACCCGTGTATTTTAGGCGCCTTAAACCCACGCTCTACTGAAACTTAGCTGAACATTCATTTGTGAAAATGTCTTCCGGCAAATTGTGTTGAATGCACTACATCACTCTGTAAGGCAACATTCACAGGGAGCGGTTTCGTTTTAATTCCTAAGAGGCAAAGCAAAAACATTTATAAAGAAATTGCCGATTTGCTGCACGTTGCTAGGGATTATGTTTCTATCACATATGTTTTTTTTTTTTTTTTTATCACTCCATCATTTGTTTTAAAAAATCTGACGTGTTCCATTCACATGACTTTCTCTACATCTCTGCAACAAATTATTGTTAAAAAGTTTATGCCTCTATTTTCTTCATGTTAATCGAGAATGTGAATGTAACACATACTTTTTTTTTAAAAAAATATTATTTGATAATAATTGACTTAACTACACTGAGAAAGAAACCACCACCAAATTCAAACCCATAAACCTCAACAAAAAGATACTTCTGGCAATGTTATTGTGCTGGCACATCTTGCAGACTCATCTCTTACCACCTAAAGGTCCGAAAGAGAAGTATTACTACTCATTTCCGAATGACATGGCACCCTTTATTTACAAATGTTACGATTATGTTTATATCTTTTGGCACATTTTCAAGAGAAAAAATGTATTGTGTTCTGCGAACACTTAGCCGACGAATCAAAACAACCTACATGCTAGAAACATCTCGTTCCTCGTAGGCAGAAAATGCAGATTAAATGAAGTATGCAAAACACATTACGCAAGAAGCTACACGAAACACTTGCGGTAGGATGTAATTACGTATGAAAATGTTAATGGAATGTTAATTATGGCAGATGTTTATACAGTCATTTAGCTCAAGGTGAGTAACAGGCAATTGATGCCAATTCAGCCATAGAGCCATAAGCATCTTACCCATCTCTGCTAATACTCAAACGTTCTGAAGTTTTCCACGTCAAGATTTTGCAATTTCTAATGGAACTATTTCTCTCTGTACAATACAAGCGAATCAAATTGTTTCATTGTTGCTTGTGGTGTCCATCTTTCACGGGGCTGGCCAACGTATCTTATTCCTCTTGAGTTGTATATGAAGGCTCTTCTTGGTATCCTTTCATCACTAATTCTCATTAAGTGTTCAGTCCATTTCTTGTTGTTTGTTTTAATTTTGTCTTATATAGTTTAAGTTTGTATTTTCTCTTGTTTTCCGACCTAAAGTCCATTTTATTGCCTGAAATTTACATAATGTATTTTCTACACCTTTATCTTTACAATATGTAATATGACATTCTAAGTACTTAAAATGTGTTACTTGTTTCACTGTTTTATTTTCCATTACTATTTTGGTTCGTATTCGATATTTAACTTTAATGTAATTGTTTTTATTTACTGTTATCTTGCAGTTATATCTGTTGGACATCATTTGAAACTTATCTAAGATCTCTTTTTGATTCTGCCATAAGTAGGACATCGTCCGCAAACAATATGACATTTATCCTTCCTTTTTAGTGGATTAAAATTCCCTCATTATTTAATAGATCTTCCCATTCGTTTAGAATGTCGTCTGTATAAATGTTACATAAGCCAGATGATAAAGCACACCATTGTTTCAATCTTTGATTTATTTAAAACAACTGTCTTATTTCTCTCATTAACAAAAGGTGTATATACGTATTTTTTAAAATTTAAACTAAAATTAGGTTAATAAGCAATAACATTTTTATTCTCTCTACTATTTAACATAGTCCACTTATTCTCCCCCTATGGATTTACACCCCACAGGATTTACACGTGAGTGCCGCGGTTTGGCAGTTCTCGAGGATCCAAGCCAGCCATGAACGCGAGCAACTAGATGATACCTATGAAATAAAGGCGAAATGAATGATAGGAAATAGATGATACAGCAGCCATTGGTGTGAATGGGAGGGGGTGAGAACTGGATACTTAAATTAATTAAAATAATAATTGAATTTATATTGAAATAAAACTTCAATTTCTCTTTTCTATGATTTAAATTCATTGTTTGTATTCAATTAATTTTATTGATGTTTGTATATTTGGGCGCGGAAAAATATAAAATAAAATATTAACACTAAATGCTTTAAAACTGTCGCAACATCTCGGGAAAATATTACTAATACCATTATTTTCTGAACAAACAGGACGGGGATACTACTCACTTGGCAGCAAAGGAGTGGTGCTGGGATCTAAAGGAAACTCTAAATTATATAACAAATAAAACCATTGGATCATGAATGGACTCCACATATTCCTGGAGCAATGCAGCAAGCTACCAGTGCGAAATCACTATTCACTTATACTTATATGTTTTATTTTCTAAGATTTGCATGCCGAAAGAGAGCCACAGACCTAAGCTACACGGAATTTATAGAGGAGATTGTCAATTTAAGAAACCTTTAAATATCACTATCGCTATTAACTTTGTACAGATAACGAAGTGCATAAGAAAACTGTTTGTGCAAACAAATTTAACCAAATTCAAATAAAATAAATGTAGACATTCTATGATCAAACAGCAGCTGCTTGATTTAATCGTCGTGGAGTAGCATCAGCTGTTACTCCAAGACTAGGAATTGTTCATGAGTGAATCACATCTTCGGATGGATCAGAATGCGTGTTAATACCTTTATTGGTAATGCTGTTCGATTATCAACTTAAAGTAGACGAATATTATAAGGATCTAGTTTATTTTGAGGAATTCTAAGTTACTAAAAAAACAGCATTACTTACATTTATGTGTTATAGAATCGATGTCAAAAATATTTGAAATGTAAATTAATTGTTTCTTTAAAATACAAACCTTTGACTAAAGCCTGGCTATGAAAATATGACTTCAAAGCAGCCATCTCTCACGAATGGCATTTAAACACACCATCACAGTTAATATTCACAACAATAAGTATTGTGCTGTTTTTAAATGTTAAATAGTTTGAATGGTATGAGGATTAAAATGCCACCTTTCGATGTGGATTATGTAACTAAAAGCTAATCGTTTTTAATTATAAACTATTTTTGCATAATTCATGGTATCTTTTGAAAGATGTCTTCTAGGTCTGTTCCTATGTACCATATTATCGTGCTTCGTCATGTGTCCATAGAGGCCTTAGTACCAGGCAGCTAGCTGCACTTCTGCATCTTCATGTGGCAAGTAGATGTCATTAAGGTTCCGTCCAGTCTGCCTGAGTTCATTATATTGCAATAGATGGCATGGGATTCACTATTGTCATCTAGTTTCATTTTTACTATTATTTTAGACTTACGTTGGAATATTGTCATATTTGTCATACCGACTGATAAAACTAGTGTGGGGAAAAAAAAAGGACAGATTAGTCAGCTTAGGGATTTGAACCTCGGATCTCCCGAATATAGGGCATAGACGCTTTTGTCTGTGCCATCTCTCTCGGTTTTCTTCTTCTTCTTGATTTCGCAAAGGTATTTACACGGAAATGTGAATGGTACACTTCAAACAGAAAACCTATGTAATTCCAAACATGATTGAGAACTGATTAACAGTAACTAAAGGTAAATGGACACTTCATGCCTCATGTTAAATTTTTTAGGAACAAACTTTTCATGTCTCTTCACCGTCTGCGGATTCATAATCCATGTTTCCACCTTCAAATCTCAGCTGTCCTTCATATTATTATTTTCAAGCAACTCACGTTTTTCTGTAGCTTGTTTAGCCTCTGTATATTTGTCTGAATTTGAAATACCGGTCCAAAAGTACATCAATTTAGCCCCTCCTCGCGTACTTACCTTATTCTTCATCTTCTCCATAACTTGCAGTACAAGAATGTTTGCGCCAACTTAGTTATTGACTACTTCCGTTAAATTGCTTGAAGAATGTGTTTAGGTATACTTGCATTAGATTTCCTCTTGTGAGAAACCTTCGTCCTTTATCCAAATAGATAGAATTATAAACTATTGTTTTCTTTGAGACTGTGAAAGAAGTAAGAATTTTGAATATATCGGGTAGATAAATCCAATTGCCTTAGCCGGGATCTCCCGGTCAACTATGAAGCCCGGGATGTCATCTCAAAATAGTTTCAGATCATCTTGTGATTTACTGGGAAGCATACGAGACAGTTGAGAAATGTAATGCCACAAATTAGTTATCATTTTCAGATTAAGGTTTTAGTTATTACTTTAATTTAAGGAAGATATTCAATAAAATTAAAGATAGAAACCAACCTGGCTTACGCCGGTTTAAATTTAGATAATGTTGTCGCCATGGTGGCTTAATGGTATAGCAACTGGATACAGACTGGGAGATCTGTGGTTCAAATTCCGACTATGATATTGAATTTTTCAGTCTGACTCTGCCTATGCAACTCCTGTCCTACACACGGCTTGTGTGAAAAAAAAAACAACAGTTAACTTAATACATTCAAAGATATCCATCCATTGAAGGATTATGAAGGAGTGAGGCTTTGAAAAACTAGTTTCTTTGAAGATCATTAGAACCAAAATATTTCTCGTCTTCTCTTCTTCTTATTATTATTAATATATTTTTTATCTGGAAGCCTGGATATGAAAGCAAACAGCTCATTGAGGAAAACACCGCTCATTTAAAGCTGGAAAAGTTCGGAATATCAAGCTTTGAAGATCGCTTTGAAGCAGATCTTTGAAGATGATTTTGAAGAAGGTTGACTCATTAATATTCAGGAATCATTTAAAAGCATAGTCGGTCTTAAACATCACGGTATTCTACGAATGCACTGAATGCAGAGTTGTAGAGTTCAGCTGGCACAGCGAATAGTTCTACTGCGTTTGCCAAATCTAATCGGTATGCGAAACAGTAGCTGAATTTTAGCTAGTTAACGACAGAGAAAGTCACTCTACCATGAGAATCCTTTACTTTCTCCACTTGCATCTACTGCCGTCTTCACGAAAACTACACATTCAAAACATTTCAGTGCCATCTTAGTAGTGGAGTGTCTTAATCACCATTCACCAAATTTTAAAATGATGTCCAAGACAACCAGGAATAAAATAAGTTTTCTTTTACCAGAAAGTATTTTTCGGTTCTCTGAAACCAACAAAGCTCTTATAGAAAAGTGTGTGTTTGTTAGTCTGATATCTGGATTGTTCATTAACGCCACAGCTGTTGTAAAATTAAAAACAAATAAAAACATCTTATGTGTTCCATTCACACGACTTTCTTAACATTTCTGTAACAAACTATTATTAATAAGCTTATTCTTCTATCTACTTTATACTAGTCGAGATAAGCATTAGCAGAAACTGCCTTATTACTCAGTTCCTTATAAGTAGAAGGGAAATAAGGGAATGCACTATATTAAACCGACAGTTAAATGTTTTAAAATGCGGTTGCTATGGGATTGAAATTCGATTTTTTGCTTGGTCAGCAGTTGACATGTTCTCATATGAGAAAAGCTTAAGTATTTTAAAACTGAGTCCAATAAAAAGGAATATCTCGAAAAAAAAAAAAAAAAAAAAAAAAACTCGACAAAAAATGTATATGACATAAATTCTGTGTTTTAAGGAGATCTAAATTTTTGTAATGACCTTTTGTCTATCTCTTACGGTTTACCAGTTATACAAAATTCATAAAATATCGTCTAGCATAAAGAGGTTCTCAAAGGCTATTCGCAGAAAATTCAAGATATTCGTATATTTTATTTGCCATGTAAATGTCTTTAAAATTTTCGAAGTTTTTTCAATGTGGTAGTTATGATGGGGGGGGGGAGTTTTTTGAAAATGATCGTGACCATCTTTGGAAGATATTGAATATAAATACGTATCAAGTTTGGTATTTAACGGAATTTTCGTTTTTGATTATGCTCACACACACACACACACGGACGTTTTTATAAAATGTCTGTTTTGGATTCAGGGGTCCCAAAGCATGTGTTTCCGGTGAAATCTCGCTATCGAATGGCTGGGTGCAATATAATACCTTCTCTATACAATATGTTCAAAATTCTATTTAAACTAAGTATCTTTTCAAATCTCTTGTAAGGCAAAGATTGAAGATTCGCAGTCAAGCATTATTTGGAAACATAAACTTCTAGTTTTTTCTCAAATGTACAGTAAGAATTTCAATAAAATATTCCGTGTTTATAGTGCAAATAAAAGTTATAATGCCTTACATTCATATGATTTTCTCTACCGCTTCTTCCACAGATTATTTTTAAAAACGCGTTTATTCAAATTACTTTACGTTAATCCAAATAAACATTTGCTTTTGTTAAACATTTCCATGTAGATGCAAAAGAATAACGAAATAGATTATGCTAAAATGATAGTCAACTCTTTTATAAGTTCACCTTTAAGTGATGGCTTTTACTCTTTGTTTGACCAGAAGCAAGTAAAACAAATAAAGATATCCCATATATAAATGAATTAAAATTTAACCAATATCTCAGAACTTCCACAAACAAATGTAAATGGGATAAATTGTGTGCTTTAACGAGATCGCGAGATCTACACTTTTGTTTTGTAAGCTTTTTTCTCTCTCTAGGGTTTCCCAGTTCCGAAAAAGTCATTCAAAATTAAGAGGGCTTCATAGAAAATGCAAGATATGTAAATTTTATTTGTCATCTGAATAGCTTTAATATATAACATTTTAATCAAAATTGTTAAGAGCGTTAAGTTTTGAGGAAATCGAAAATTTCGAAAAATCTTCTAACCAAGGGTTGTTTGAATTGTGGGATTTTCCTGAAAATCTTGTGTCGCATCCTTGGAAGATAGGAACTTAAACATAAAGCTACGTATTTAACAGACTTCGTTTTGAGTTATGGCCTCCAAGACACTGGGGCGGTACTGGGTTCGTATCCCGGTGCGGGCTTTGGTGTAGGTTTGTGGTTGGCTTAGCTCAGGGTTTTTATGGAAAACCCTCTTTCAGGTAGTGGTGAGACACAAGTGCTTTATTAACTGAGTCCGGCCTTTTCCAGCCGTAGAATACGCGCGTATACATCTTAATTTTCTACTGTGACGTCACACTTTAACCGCACGCGACTATTACTATTTACTCGTTTGATGCAGTGTTATATCTCGTACTATGATCATTCTTAAAATCGCTTACTTCCGTCACAACTAAGGGTTACACCACGCGCTCAAATATCACATCTTGGTCGTGCGGAGGTTCTTCGTTAAGTGCCTCACAGTTAAAAGGTAGCCTGTTTGGCTCCACCACGAATACTAAATATCACATCTAGGTTGTTCGGAGGTCCTTCACCAAGTGCCTTACACTGTCGCCTGACCAGCGGGAGTCATTGTCTTGTTTCCCATTAGTTTTCCTTGGGCAGAGCATTCTCACCCCTTTCTCTCGGGTCAATGCACGGCAGGTAACGGATCTTGTACCCCGAGCTCGTGACTTATACGTGTTAAAAGTCTTTCTACTCTTCCCATTTTCACTCTACATTTATATTTTATCTACATGATATAATTTATATTCTTGGCTATGATTTATATTTCTCTTCTTAATAATTCTTACCCCCGGGGACAAGACATGTATTGTCTCAACATACACACAAAGACCTTTTTCTAAAAAAAACATTTTAATTTTCTCTTGTTAGAACATAGTACCTACATAGGTAGAGACGGTATTGCATTCCACTCTAAAATTCAATACCGAGATTTCACCGGGAATACATTTTTTGCAGTCCCCTGTATAAAAGAAAGTATTTTTAAGCAAAGTTCCGCACGCGCGCCTGTGTGTTCGTGTGTCTGTGAACAAGACAACTCAAAAGCGAAAAGTCGGTAAAATATTAAACTTTAAGTTTAGTATCTTCCAAGAATGCGATACGAAGATCTTGAGGAAATCCACCCTCCAAACTACCCTTTATATGGAAAATATTTATAAAAAATTGATTTTCTAACAGATACCTGGAACGATTTTGATTAAAGTACCGTATATTAAAGATATTTACATAAGAATTAAAATGCATATTTTGAATATTTTGAGAACATCCTCTGAAAACCTCTTTATTCTGGGTGATTTTTGCATAACTGGTAAACACTAAGACAAACATTTATTTCACAAAAATGTACATCTCCTTAAAACACACAATATTGTCACATACATTTTATTCGTGGAAACGACCCTTGTTATTGGCTTCAATTTTAAAATGTTAAAATTTTCTCAAATGGAAATTTGTTTTTGTTTTACTCTTAAACATACAAAGAGAACGGACTTCAATTACATAGTAATTGGTAGTTTAAAAGATTTGACAATGTTTATCTTGATTAGCATGAAGTACATAGAAGAATAAACTTTTGTGCGAATGGCTTGTTGCAGAATAGCTGGAGAAACTCATGTGATTGGTACACGTCAGATTTTGAATTCAGGGATTCTCAAAAATATGTTTCCGATGAAATCTGTTATCGAATTTTGGGTGAAATACATTACCTTCTCTTACCTCCTATGTTCAGTATAAGGTGGCTTGGATTGTCTTTTTTTTTTTTTTCCTTTCTTTTTTATTATTTTCTATAATATACTTTAATTTTCTGCACAATTATTTTAATTACACTTTTTACAGTATCTTGATTTTACGTTCTCAAAATATTTTTAATGTTTTACCTATTTATCCCCATTTTACAGCCTTAACCGACTCTTTTACCCACTGAAAATAATAGAAATCAATTTAAGGGTATTATTTGTGGGATAAAGAGGTATTAATTTGTTAATAATTTTAACTGTTGCTGCTACAATAAATGAAAGTACAAAGAATTAATATAATAGAAAAGAATGAAAATAATAGGAATCAATTTAAGAGTATCTTAGAAATTCATAACAATGGCAGCAGACTTTAAGTCGTATTTTTTTATTCTGCTTGAAAAATTATCTAAAGCAGCAATAATTTATCTTTACTTTCGCGTATACTGTCGTATTTATGTCAGACACTATTGTTAACATTCAATTACAGTAATAATAACCTGTATATCAAGTACATACAACTGATGTGTGAATAGGTGTTCTGACTGATTTGTGAAGTTAGTACATCCTAAACGGCTGTAACAAACTACTGCAATAATTCACACCACAAGTCAGCATGAAGGCAAGAAATAATTGAACCGGAAACTTATGCATGCGATGACCTTATTTGTTAAATGCCCGCAAGCATTTCCTGCCATACTTGAATCTTGTCCTCACTTGCCTATGACCTGAAGGTCACTTAGGATTGAAACTGCGCCAAAATTCAAATAGTTACGTCATTTCATTTACAAGCACCTACTGCGTCTGTATGGGCGTCCATAGGAATGCTGCACTGGCCGAGTCGATGTTCTGCTTGGAGTATCTTTAGTCCTTTATTTTGCTCTGCTCCAAAAAAGGCAAATGTTTGTTAAGTCTACGTGTTCATTTGCGGCGTAATGAACACCTTTCATTCATCCTTCTGAAGGTCTTTGGCTTCAAGACGGAACCAACGTAGGCAAAAAAAAGGGGGAAAATATTTGGAATTTAACGCCACACCTAAAGGATAATGAGTTGCGAGTGAAGAAGAGATTACTCCTTTTATTTCTTTCCTTCTTTCTTTGTTTTTTTTTTTTTGTAACAAAATATTCCGCGTTTAAATTCATAAACAAATCGAGTATTGAACATGAGGCAGATGTTTCACAAATCAGGATTTAAACAACAAGCTACTGGAATCAGTTGTCTCACTGCAGGGAAGTGGGAGAATAGATCTCCGGGTTTTGTTAGAAAGCTAGAGTGAGTGCGAGTGCAAAAGTTAAAGGCATATGAACGCTGGCCTTATTCGCGCAGAACACTGTTGCCAAGCATAGTAGGTAATTATGGCGGAACTTTTTTTTTAACAATAGAACACATTAAAGGACACTAGGATAAACTTTGGAGTAAAATTGATAAAAAAAATCGACAATCGTTTTAATAGCAAATAGTTGATGGAAACTTTGGACATTATAACTGTCCGCTGCTTGCTTCGAGCTGTAGAGCCATTAAATAGCATACAATACGTATGTTTCGTAGCCTAGAATGTTATAAAACAGCGTTTTTCTCAAAACTACATTTTCACACCTTCAAAATGTTCCAGGCGTTTCAGTTTTTGTTTCAATACAACTAACATTTCCCAGAATGGGAAGAAGTGTATATTTTAATATTACAGGCAACAAAACTTCCTAACACCGATAATAATTTTAAAAATATATGATTTGTATATTAAAATGTCTTAACTTGTTTAAAAATTACCAAATTCAGTCAGTCATTTAATATCGTGTAAAACGCTTGTGTGTGGTTCAGAAGTCCAATCCAAAAAATGCCAACCGAGTTTATCTAGTTTTGAGGCTCCGGTCACATTTCGATTATACAATACATTTACATAATACAATTTATACAGATTTATATCTTGCAAAACATGTATCAAATGGGGATGAAATTTTGTATTTATACTAATATTACAGTAAACCAACCAATCATAGTAAAGTTTTCAGAAAAATGGATACAAGATTGTATAAAATTGAAAGTTCAGTCCTAAAGCCGCCTAAATATCCTTAAGATATTAAAAGCTTACCTTATAGTTGTTAACCTATGATCCAGTTACTTCAATGGAACAGTGAAAAATTGAAAAATCACTTGTTCTAGCTTTTTTAACGTGTTCACATACTCGTTATCACAAACCCAATGGAAAAGAGAAACATAATACCTTCATTTAATATTAAAAATATATTTTTAGCTTGAGTTGGAAACACGACTTAGCGTATGTCTTGGAACTTCAATAATAAACTAACACACAACTACTCTGAAAACGAACTCAAACATCAACTAATTCGTTTTCCAACTGCCTGGTTGTATTTAATGTATAGTGTACCAGGTGGCCCAACTAACCGTATTTGACATGAGCAGGTAACTTTCGTGCGTTAAAAGAATCGCAGGATTCAACGGGCTGTTTGAAGTTCAAACCCGCCAAAGCGACCATCGTTTTACCCCTTTTGTTTTTCAGCGAACACGGTGAGTGGGTGGCTCTCATTGACTGGAGTAAACTGAAGGTTGCTACGGCCTGTTGCTCACTGGCAGGGTTTAACTTGAAATAGCCCCTTTGAGTTCTGCAACTCCTCAGCACAGGTCAAATACGGGGCAGTTTCCAACTGGTATGCTTATATCTGAAATGAGCGTTATGAGGAAGGAAAGTTTGTTACTTTCTCTATACGTACTATGTACATAGCTTATAGAGAAGACATTGTATTATACCAAAAAAGTCGACACCGAGCTATCACTGGAAACATTTTTTTAGGGCCCTTGAGTCCAATAAAAGCATTTTTAGAAAAGGTTCGTTTGTGTGTGTGTGTGTTTGTATGTGGGCAGGATAGCTCAAAAACGAAAAGTCCGTTAAATATAAAACTTTACTTAAATTGAGTATCTTTCAAGGATGCGACACGAAGGTTTTCAAGAAAATCTCTCAACCCCAACTACGCTTTACATGGAATATTTTTCGAAATTTTTTATTTTTTAAAACATGGCTCTAACGTTTTTGATTAAAATACCTTATGTTTAGGGTATTTTAACGACAAATGAAATGTATATCTTGAATTTTCTGGAAATAGCCTCTAAAGTCCTCGTTATTCTGGATGACGTTTATATAGCTTCTAAACCGTAAGAGATATACAGAAACCTACTAGACAAAAAATGTTAGAGTTAACAGTTTTCGAGATATTCCTGAATATCGGTTTCAATTATAAACCACTTAAACTTCTCTCAAACGGAAAGATATCTTTCATCTCGTTTGTTTAGTTCTGGCCTGCAAAGAGACTGGAATATCAATTACTTCGCATAGCGACTGGCTTTTAAAGCAGCAGACTACCGCTTTAGTCTGTATTTTCTTATTTCCTTTTAACTTACAAGGAAACTATTAGTAAGATTAATTCTGTTAATGTTTATCTTGATTATCATGATGTAGATAAAAGAGTAGTCTTTTGCACAAAAGGTTTGTTTGCCGAACAGCAAGAGGACATCATGTGAATAGAATACATATATTTTTCGCCTTCTACTTACAAGGAACCAAGTAATAAGGACAATTTCTGGTATTGTTTTATCTCGACCAGCATGTTGTAGATAGAAGAATAAGCTCTTTAACAATAATTTGTAACTGAAATGTAGAGAAAGTCACGTGAATGGAACACATCAGATTTTATTGTTCAGCTTTTCCATGTTGAATTAATGTTGGGTGACAATAAACATGTGAAGATACAAGGTGCTTAGCTCGCGTTCTAGATGTCGCAGAGAGAGCCATGACGAGAAAATAAAACATTGACATTATAGCATTGGTATTTATCTTTTTTTACATATATAAACTATTTATATAAGCATGATTAATTAATATTATATCAGTTCAGGCTCACCAGATACGCGCATCACATTCAGCAGCACTGGTGAGAGGTACAAACATGATTCGCAGGAGTCTCTGCGGCCCATCTTCAGAATGCCTTTAATCCTTCATATGCCTCTAACTTTTGTACCTCCTGTAGTAAGCAGTATAGAAGCATGAGCTACGGTGTAATATAATATGGCAAAGGGTTTCCCTTCAAAATTGAGTTTGTAGAGAAAGAAAAAGAGGATAGTAGAAACTTACAGTGTACTTTAACGTCTTGTTGCTTTATTCCTATTTTTACTTTCTCTATACGCACTATAGAGAAGGTATTGCACTCCACCCAAACATTCGATACCGGGATTTCACCGAAAATATATGTTTAGGGTCTCCTTTATCTAAAACGAGCATTTTCGGTAAAAGGTCCGTTTGTGTGTGTGTGTGTGTATGTCCGTGTGTGCGTGTGTCTGTGAACACGATAACTCAAAAATGAAAATTAGGTAAAATACCAAACTTGGTATTTAAGTTAGGTATCTTCCAGGGATGCGACACGAAGATTTTGAGAAAAATCCCCCACCCCCAACTACCCTTTACGTGGAACTTTTTTAGAAATTTTTGATTTTCTCAAAAATGGCTCTAAGGATTTTGATAAATTTCGTATATTAAGGACATTTACCTGACAAATAAAATGTATATCTTGAATTTTTTGGGAATAGCCTCTGAAGAGTAGTTTATTCTGGATGACTTTTACTGAATTTTGAATAACTGCTAAACTGTAAGAGATGGACAAAAACTTATACAAAAATGTAGAGCACGTTAAAGCACACAATTTATGTTATATACATTTTATTCGTGGAATTCGTCGTTTTTGAGACATTCCTTATTTTTGGTTTCTGCTATGAATAACTTATACATTGCTCATACAGGAATTTGTCAACTGCTGTCCATACAAACAAAGGAACTTCAGTGACATAGCAGCTTGCTTTTGATTATCATTTTAACCTACGGTACTCCCTTATTTAACCTGTACTTACATGGAAGCAAGTAATATGGCTATTTCTGCTAATGTTTTACTGATTAGCATGAAGTAAATAGAAGTATAAGCTTTTTAAGGGATATAGAGAAAGTCATGTGAATGGTACACATCACATTTTATTGCATACTGCCCCACATGCGATGGACACTGATAATAATGTATGAAATGAAATTATAACTGGGAAAGGAAATTTGTGATAGAAGCATTCGAAATCTAAGTTTAGAGTACCACTCCAATATTTGTTACTTATGAGAATTGTGGAAAATTGGAAGAAAAAAAAAGAACTGTCGGAAACGATTTTCTTGGCCGGATTCAAATCGCAGTACTAAGCATAACATCTCCACCACTCGTGTCTACATAGCGAATCATTGCATTTCTATTGCATATGTAAATATTTTCAGCAATTTCTTTTGACAAACATATTCTTCGGTGGCCCCCCCCCCACCAAAACATCTAAAAAAGAATACTAACAGAATTAAAAGAAAACAGAATTTGGAATGACAAATAAGAAAAAGTTAAGAATTATTTATTGGCGATCTTCTGAGATAGTATGCCACAAATATTATTTAAAACGTTATACATCAACAATTTTATAGTGTTGCAAAATGAAGAATAAAGAATTAATTTCACAAGATTTTTATCAAAAATCTCCCGCCCCAAACCATACGGAAAAATGCATATTTTTGTTTAGGAAAATATCATATGTTTAAGATATTTACCTGAAAAATAAAATTCTTAATTTTCTGGGAATATTCTGTGAGGTCTCCATAGGCAAAGTCGCACAAAAAATTACACATCTTTAAAACCCAACATTATTAAAACTAACTTTTGCGGCACTCACCATCTCCGAATTATACTCGTACGTTATTTGTTGAAATATGTTTAATATGTTTAGTATTGTCGCCAGCTTTTGTGTTGCTGATATTTAATTATTTCTCAATGTAATAATGTTACTGAAAATTTATTTTATTTCAAAATCGGCATAAAAAAGCCGCCTATCCATTCTGTCTCCTCTGTTCCTCTTGCACCTAGAAGGAAATGTGAAATGGCATCGGTGAATGTTTTATTTTTATTAACAAAAAGTAGTTAGAAAAATAATGCTTTCGTAAGAACATTTGTAGAAGATATTTAAAAATAAACTATAGTGGCAGAGAAAGTCATGTGAATGGAACCATAAGATTTTTGTTTACCATCATTTTTTTTTTTATTTTCAAAGAAGCTGCTTTAGGTGCTTTATTGTCAGCTTCCCGATGCTCGTTTCCTACGTTATTTATGCGAATCGATAGATCGTTCGTGTTTGGCTTCTATAACCATCGGATCATGTTTAATGAAGTATGAGACACTGCAACCCCTAATTCGTGAGCACCAAATCAATGTTCACAGTCACTGACGTTTTTACCTGTTTCGATCAAAGAGAGCGGACATTACGGTATCTGCGCTACCCACTTTGGTGTAAAAACGTCATAAAAGGGACATATCTGCAAGGGACATAACACATTGTGTTATACATTAATCAATAGTGTTATTAGAATCATGCATAAATATGCTCGTAGACTTTCATGGCCGGTATTATTGGTAAAATAAAACACGTGCGGGCTTGTAGGCTATGGTTGAATAATACAACTATTAAAATTATTAAAGTTTGACGTTGAAATTCTAATAATTTTAATACTTTTATTATTCGACCACGGCCAACAAGCCCTGACATGTTATATTTTACTAATCATGCTTAAACTTTATTAAATGGATTAGGAGATGCTATAGATTAGCAGAAACCATAATATATCGTTTGTGCTAGCAACGTGATCCCAAAGGGTGACCGGACGACGACGTGAACTAACAAGGATGGACTCCCTAACAATTCCAACATGACAATAAACCATGGCCGCCTAGCTCTACTCGAGTGCAGACGAGACTTCCAAGGAATAAAAGGGGACCGTCCTGCCACAACATACAAACCTCGTCCCCTTGTCCTGCAACCCCGGAACAGATGGATGAAAACGTAGTGACAGGAAACGATGGACTGAGAATTAAAAGCAAATAGATTGGAAACCACCAAGCATTTGCCTACATAATCGGAAAACCACGAAAAACTCGTGCTCAAAATGTCCGCCACGATGGGAATTTAACTTGGAAGTTTCCGATTGTGAGCCTCAAACCATCTTGCTCGATCTGTTATATGGATTAATTGTTAGAGTTATGTCAACAGGTATTCTAAACTCGTTTCAACTCCCTCTCACAAAAACTTGAAAAATCAGTACTACGAAAATACATGTTTTTATATCTCCTGAATGAACAAATAAGGTTTGTGTGCCAGTATGTCAGTAAACCTATGACCCTTCCTGTGAATAGTTCGACTTAAAAGACTACACGAATTTTTTCTATACAAAATTCTACCGAAAATCGTAGTATCATGTTTAATGTGGAGATTGCCCTTTTGCGTATTTTACATTTGGATTTCCGCAGGTGTGTGCATGAGATTTTGAAATGTCATTTTTTTGTAATATAGTTTCTTGTATTGTTACCAATTTAACATACTTCTCATTATACAATTTTGCTTCAATTTTTCTTATAATTTTAATATGCAATTTTGAAAGTGCTTAAAAAGATCTAAAGAGCATTTTATTGTCATACATGATTGATTTTCGGCAAATTAAAAGATTTACATCCTGTATTATTTTTGCTCTGAAATATTTTAATGCTACGCAGAGTCTATCCATGATTTCTTTGGCTTATAAGACTGGCTGTTTCAAAACGACACCAAACGAAGATAGCAGTCGATTAGCCTACACTTTGACTTGTCCGAAACTTGATGTCGCAACTTTCAACTTTCAAACTCTTGTATTTAAAGTTTAATGTGCGTTTAAAAATCGCACACATTTGGGATTAGGCAGCGAAGGAACAACGGTTGTCATACGCCACATAAAGAACCTCAGAACGTGTTATACTAAACACATAACAAAACCCACATGCTACGTTTTCCATTACTAGGGTGACCTGTGCCGCACCGGCGTATCTATCAAAACACGCCAACACCACGCGACTAGGACCTTCGCTACCAATTGGCATATCTCTTGGAGGGGGCCAGGCACGTGCTATTTGGTTATGTAAGACTGCCTAATCCATGGTGATTTTATGGAAGTTTTTGTATGCGCCGAATTTAGGGTTGAAAATTATATTCACGTATCACGTACAGTATGAACAACAAGGTCCTCATCTTCGTTTGCGTCGTTTTGAAACACCTGTATAAGTGCGTGGAAATGTATCTATCGACTATGATTATATTGAACCTATTTGCGATAGAAATTCAGTAATGTGTTTCATAATTTAAACAGTAGGTACGTCTAGAAATATTAAATCGTAATTCTTTTGTGTCTTATGACTGATAGTTTCTAAGCAGTTGACTACCAGCTCAACCGAATATTTGCAACAATCTGAGGTTTATTTGATTTCATAAAAATAACCGAACATTAAAATTATGTACGAATAATTTTTAGAAAATCTGTGTATGTAAATTACAATGTTTAGAAAACATCGCGCAACGTTACACGCCAGTTCAGCTTTCGAAGTAGTTCCACTTCATAGTATTTTAACGGCTATTAATATGTTTAGGTTTTCTAAATTCTGTGCTCTTAAACTATGCAATAGATACAGCTGCTGTTGCACAATTAAAAGCTACAATTTACGATATGTAAAGAAACAACAATAATGCAATATTATTGTACAAATAATTCAATTTTTTCAACTTCCTCGAACATTTTCATAATTATAAAATGTAGTATCTTGACCAGACTTTAGGCAAAAACATTTCAAAATGTTATATTCCATTTTAAGGAATCTAGGAAACTAGGAAATGTAATTAAATCAAAGCTAACCCACAGTCCCTACAGATTAATTAGCTTATTATATTCTCCTCTGTGGAGGAAGTGCTGTATTTCACCCAAAATTCGATGTTTATACGTCACCATTAATATATTTTGAGACCTCTGAACCCAAATAATGAGCATTTTGTAAAAAAGTAATCTGTGCGTGCGCACAAACATAGAAAAGCAAAATTTAAATTTGGTGTTTAAGTTCAACATTTTTTAAGGATGCGGCACGAAGATTTTCAAGAAAAGACCTATAACTCAAACTAACCCTTACATGGAATATCTTTCGAACATTTTAATTTTCTCCAGAATGGCTCTAATAATTTGATTAAAATAAAAATAATACGTTTATGGCAAATGAAATTACAGTTTCAATTTTCCAGAAACAGTCTCTAATGTAATCTACATTCTAATCTTACTACACAAAAATGTAGATCATAAACCACAAGATTTGTGTTATTTTTTATTTGTTTTGACGTAGTTACATTTACGAAACATTCTTTGATATTGATTGAATTTTCAAATACTCTTCTATACTTTTCTCAAATTGGAAATCCTTATTCGAAATTTCTTTCCCGTTGGTCAAGCAAAGAGAACGGAATTTCCAAAAAATACATAGCGAACTGATCTTAAAGTGTGACTATCCATTAAAGTCTGCTGCATTCCTAAGTTATAGGCAATCTAAGGGTAAAGGAGGCTTAGACGTAATGTGCAAGATATTGCACACTCTGTGCATGACTGAAGGAAATAAAATAACTAATATTATGTTTCGAGATGTTAGTAAACGCAAAAGAACTAATGGAGATATCCTGGAGGCGGCTAATGCTATAAGGGGTTATTTCTCACATATCATTTTTAACCCACAGGTTTACCATGGTACATAATAGAATAAAAAGCAAGAAAACTTTAAAGACTATTCACGAAAGCTCAAGTGTATTTAGCAGCGCAAAATCTGAAATATATAATTTGCCAATAAAACTTCCTTGGAACTCTTCAGAAAAATAAAAGTTGCTAGTTTTTTCATGCAAAGAATATTTGTGGAGAGTATATTTCTGTGTTGTCTTTTTGATAGATGACATTAATTAGTACTTATCGATTTTTCTTTTGTGAGTTATTCTTTTCGGACACACGAAGAAAATTTTTCTATCCTTCTGGTGGCGTTAATGGACCTCAAAACACACATGTATGATGAAATCTTTGAGTGCAATACTTACTTGTACCTTGTCAAAGGGAAGCGTACAGAAAGCAATGTAACAAAGGAAAGGCAGCGGGTAAAAATACAAAATGCTGGAGTTGTTTCATTTTTCCACCAAACGCAATGCCTGCCATGTTAAAACTGGCTGAAAGCACCCTTCACAATAATTTCCCTTTAACCCCTGGTAAAAGCCTCTGCTAGAAAATGGGGAGAGCAGACCTTTGGGGTTTTGACCGACAGCACAGAATTGTGAGCTCAGCAATGTTTGCTTTCGTTAAAGGGGACTTCGCACTGAATTTTTAAAACTGGCTGCTAGTGCATGCATAATGAGGTTTCGCATATGGACAGTGTTTCCTATGAACAAATATTGCACTTTAGCTATTTACCAGATGGCGACAGCATCAACTATTAACAGCATATGCGTGGTGAACATTTCACTCTTGGGCAAATTCTCTTCTGGTTAAGCCTTGCTTTGTTTTATCTTATCTTCTTGCTGCATCACTAGTTGATAAAGCGCGCAACTCCTTTTGTGTATGAAATACCATTTTACTAAAATTTGAAGAAAAATGTCAAAATAGTATGTTTAAAACTTATAGTATAATAATTATAATATAACGAATATTTATATGTTTAATTACAATGTTTTCTCATCTTTCTGTTTCTAAAGTTTAATTTTTGTTCTCCACTCGTCTCTTCATTCCATTCCTGTTGTTTTGTTGTCCTTATTTCTTACAAGTATACTTGCTACCCCTTTCTTCTGATTTTATGTGACACCATTCCTAATTTTTTTAGGTATTCTTTCTCCTGATGTTTCCATATCGAGTAAGTTGTTTATATCTTTCATATTCTTCTGGAATAACGTAACTTCATGGCACGGCCGACCACAAGGTCGGCCTACCACCTAGCAGCTGCATCGCCAATTTCGGCCCGAAGGTGTCATGAATGGGGTGCAGTGCAGTGTTCAGCGTCTCGAGCCCCTCCCGGCTGTTTGGTACAGTCTTTTCGATCTGGAGCTACTACTTCTCAATCAAGTAGCTCCTCAATTGGCCCCCTAGGGACCTCACGAGGCTGAGTGCACCCCGGATCAGGTCTCCCCACGCCGGTATCGGAAATCGAACTTAGGTCTCCCGCTTGAAAAGCAGCAGCGCTATCACCGTTACCTTCTGGAATAGCGGTGTTTCTAATTTTATGTTAGTTTGTTCCTGACCTTAAAACTTCACTTCCATAGGCAAAAACTTGAACGTTTATTATTATTATTATTATTATTATTATTATTATTATTATTATTATTATTACATTTTCAATATATTTTAACTCTTCCCATTTCAACCTAAGTTGAATTTTCTGTATATATCTTGTGAAATCCTTTTCATTCCTATTGATAACTTTCTCTACATCTCTGTAACAAAATATTGATAAAAAGCTTATTCTTCTATCTACTCATACGAATCGAGATAAGCATTAGCAGAAATTATTTCTTTTCTTGTAATTATTAAATTACTTTTTTCTTGTAAGTAGAAGGGAAATAAGAGAACACGCTAGGCTAAAGTGGTAGTCAAATCTTTTAAAAGTTCATCCCTATGTGAAACAATTGAAACTCGGGTTTTCTTGCAAGGCCCGGAACAAAACAAAAGAAACATGAAACGAAGGATGACATTCCGTTTAGAAAAGTTTAGTAGGTTAAAATCGAAACCAATAAATAAAAATATCTCTGAAACAGTTAACTAAACAAATAAATCCACAATACATAAATTGTGTATTTTAACGAGATCATATTATTTTGTGCGGTAAGCTTTTGTCTATCTCTTATGGTTTATAAGCTATACAAAATGAATGAAGAGGTCATGAGAGGCTATTCCCAGAAAATTCAAGATATGCATTTCATTTTTTATAACATCTTAAACATTTGGTATTATATTAAAAAATTGTTAAAGCCTTTTTTAGAAAATCAAACTGTTCAAAATTATGTCCATGTAAAGGGTGTTGGAGTGGGGGAAACAAGTGATAGGTGGCCATAACATTCATCCAGTTCCGGAGAGAAAAAAGGGGTGAATGTCGGATGCGAAGGCATGCACTTAAGTTGACTGCCATAATTAGCGAGTAGGGCATCAAGCCGACGACGCAGAGGAGGTTCTGCCGATTCGGCTAATCGGAAAAGCTCCAACAGTCATACGAATGCCCTTATTGTGGTTATGTCTAATCGTCTCAACACAGATGATCGTGCTGAAGAATAAACAATGCATCCATAGTCCAACTTAGATCGGATATGTTCACGATATAGATGCAGCAACACTGTCCGATCTGCTCCCTAGTCCTATTTGCCACTTAGTATCCGTAAACTATCCAGAGAACGGTCACATCGCGCTGTCGCCATGCTAGGTGTGATGACCAGCAAAGTTTCCGATCGAAAATTAACTCTGCGTTCCAAAATCGGCATACACTGAGAAGTACAAAAGATGGCAAAGTCCTGTTCTTCTATGAATGTAGGGTTAATTAGGATAGTGTTTTCCTTCCTGGCTGATGATATTAACTCCTATGTCATTTACAAATTAGATCTTTCTTCCTTAGATGTTAAAATGTTATGCACACTAAATTAAATTGAGATTTATTTATGGACACTCTGTAACTACTGTGGTTCTCAGCGTCCCATTCTATATTGGTTGTGAAAGATCGCTTAATTTTGCTCACTTGAGATTCTTTTACATGCCGTAAATCTACTACACGGGATCAAAGGTTTTACTTAGCATCCGAAGGAAGCTCTTCTATGGATTTTTAAGCAAAAAAAAAAAAAAAAGCATCGTTCCTGCCAGGTTTGAGCCCGCGACCTTGGGAATCACAGGCTAGCATGTTACTCCTACACAATGGAGCGCGGCATTTAGCACTAGAATGAAAAAATAAAATAAAAAAATAGTTCCGGAATCTTCTCGTGACTCCGGCGCTATATTTCTTTTTCTTATTTTTGCCTTTTTTTCCATTTTCCTTACATTTCATTTATTTGTTTATTTGGTTACCTTTGTCATTTTTACTTTTGATACACACATATTCACATTTTCAAAGACACAAACACCCATGCCTAAGGCAGGACTCAAACCTACGATCCCCTGCGCCACGAAGCACCAAAGCTTGGCACTTTAGTGAGCGCGGTGTTCGGAGTAGATGGTGTGAAAGTCAAAAGCAATCAGAATAAAACTAAATTTTTGGATCTTCATACATACCTTGCCTTAAAACCGAGAAAACGGCATCACTGAGTATTCTAAATGCTACGCAGTCCTCGGATTCTATTTGTTTACAGTCTGAATGAAAGTAGGTAGATTAAACGATTGGTTTTGTTGTGACTGTAGGTTGCTGAGACAGTGGGAGTGTTTGTACCGCAAGGTTGAGATGCCAGGGAAAAGCAATGATTTCGTGTGAAGGTGTGTGAATGTGTTTGTGTGTAGCAACCAACCTGGTCTCACCATGACGTCACGCAAAGCCGTCATCGCGGCAAATAGTCGGCAATAAGATTTCATTGCTCGGAAGAACTAGAAGCAGCACTACGAAAATGGGGAAAAGCGGAAGCAAGCTCAAGAAGAAGAGGAGTCAAAGTAAGTTTCTTGAATTCATTTCTTATGTATTTACAGTCAATATTTGATTATTTTTCGTAGTATTCAATGTTACATGTAGGGCATCACACAAATATTTTTGTATGATCATGTGTTACCCATATCTTTTCTATGATATTTACACAGAAGAAAATTTAGAATTCCTATACACCCATGTCTACCAACATAAATTTGGTGGTTGTAATAATAACATGAAATCTACACTAGGGCGAGAGGTAAAATGCACGTGAGGTCTAATTTAGGCATATATTGTGAAAGAGAGAGAGAGAGAGAGAGAGAGCGAGGGAGAGAAAAAGAGTTTATTTATTCTAGCTTCCCCCAGCTCGAGGCTGCCAAAGACAGAGCATTCCAGACATTTTATAATATAGGTTTTACAACTATAAATATAAATACAAATGTATGGGGGGAAAAATATATATACTATCTGTTATAGGTATAAATTAAATATCGTATCCAATATTTAAAATCCCCTGAATATTTTAACAAAACTTGTATGCATTATAAGTAATATTTCAATGTTGTAAACGACCCTTTTAAAGCCACGACGTCAATTACCTCAATGCATTTTCAATCTAATGAAATTGTTTACAAAAGGTATAGAAATTACTTGAAATGGCTCCTCTTGCTCCAATCATCATCCTAGCACTTCAATGGATTTCAGATGTTATTTATCTTTAAAATAAGCAACTATACGTTTATAATAACTAATGTTAATAATTACTAATACATTAGACTAAATGGCCATTTCGAACATTGTTTTTTTTTTTTTTTTCCAAAACTATTGTTAAATAGCTGTAATTAACTCCCCAATGCCGAAACTTATTAATATTTTATTCCATTTAAATTCCACCTTTAACTGCAGTGATCATATCGGCGACTCTTAGCTTTGGAACAATTTTGTTAAATCGTATACAGTAAGATATCATTGGATTTCACTCATCGAAACTCTAGGGGAAATATGGAATCATTTTGGCTAGAGAAAAATTCCCAATCCCCCGGAATTTTTATAATGATAACTTAGAGATATTTCCAGTTGTTTTAATTAAAATGTGCAGTGAGTGCATTATTTAGAGAAGAAAATGCACACCGGAGCTGTAGCTAACACATTTTTTGAACTAAAATGTAATATAAAATTTTATGTAACAAGAATTATATGACTGTTTTCTATTATAAATATTTATATTAGTCTAGTACTGTAGTTTGTAGCCCAACAGTTTTAAATACACTACACAAGAAAAACGTTTTATATTTATGAAAATGATAACAGAATTATACATGATTTACATATGCTATTTTGAATTGAGAAAAACATTAATACGATTATGATACTAAATTTAGTTTTACAACTATATTTCATAGAATTTATACTTCAAGGTCCTCTCTTGTGTTACATTCAACCGATTTTCTCTATTTATTTCTCTATAAACTAAAAACATATTCTTTTACCATCCTTAAAAATAGAGTAAAGTTGCGTTATATATTAACACATTTTCTTTTAGGTATAAGAATAATATATTAGGATAAACGGATATGGAATTTCAAATAATTTTTGGTTTAGAAATTCCATTCTTTTTTGCATGAGTTCCAGAACATGTATGAACTTTTGCTTTGGTCATGAACGTCTCAAACATATACTTTTGGTGAAATTTCGGTCAAGTAATTAAAAATTCACACCAGTAATAAAGAACGCAACCATACATTTTGGTTGACGTAAGTTATGTGACTTAATGAGATTTGCAAGGCTTGTTTTGTTTTGTTTTTAAGTAAGATTTCTTCTACCTCTTAAGTTTTCCTAATTATAGAGGATCCTTCCAGAATGAACAAGTCATACATGTACAGTAATCACAAGCGTTAGAGCCATTTTTGAGAAAATAAAAAATAACGACAGTTTTCCTTGCAAACCGTAGTTTGGACTGGGCAAATTTTCTTGAAATCTTCAAGTCATATCATGGATTAACTTCAACTTAATACGAATTTGGTGTTTATCAGATTATTCTGTTTTTTTTTACTTTCCCTGGCACGTATGTGCAATGTACATAGTAGACAGAGAAGGTATTGTATTCCGCCCAAAAATTTGATACCTATATTTCTCCGAAATATGTTTTGAGGTCCCCTGAGTCCGAAAAAAACATTTTTAGAAAAACGTCCGTGTGTATAGACAGCACAGTTCAAAAATTAAAACAAATTAAAATACCAAATTTGACTATTTAAATCTAGTAGCTTCCAAGGATGCCACACAAAATGTTTTAAGAAAAACCCCACACCAAAGTGTCCTGGACATGGACATTTTTTTGAAAATTTTGATTTTCTCAAAAATTACTCTAAGAATGGCTATATTAAATATAAGACGAAAAAACGATACTCTACCGTTTGAGAAAAATTTGAAGTACCTTAAAATTGGAACTAATTACATGTAATATCTCGGAAATGGTCAACTTTACAACAAAAATGTATATGACTTAAATTGTGTATTTTAACGAAATCTATACTAGTAGGTTTTTGTCTCTTTCTTACGGTTTACCAATTATGCTAATTTCAGCATCTAGAATGAATAAGTCTGCAGAGGCTATTTCCAGAAATTCAAGATCTGCATTTTATTTGTGATGTAATTATCTTTAATATATGCCATTTTAATCAAAATCGTTAGTCATTTTTGAGAAAAATAAAGTTTTGCAATTTTTTCCACATAAAGGGTAGTTTGGGTAGGGGAATTACTTAAAACTTTTCTTTTTGAGGAATGCTGTCTATATTTATGAAAGTGATTGTTTTGACTCAGGTGACCTCAGAACATAAATTTCTGGTGAAATCTCGATAGAAGTTTTGGATAGATTACAATGCCTTCTCGAACTAATTGTTTGTTTTCGAACAGACCGATTGTATAATAACTGACCGATGATTATAGTTTTCCACTACTTCTTTAGGTAAGCATTGATATAGTAAAATTATCGAATGTGCACAATTTTCTAAAGTGTATCAGTTCCCCATAATATGTTTTAAGAGGCTCACCATTTGAATTCTCTCACTTCCATGCCAATTTGAACCTAACTTGTAAGGTTTTACTGTGTCACAAATTTCACCTTGCTCATATGCGTCAACAGAAAAAATGTCTTCGCCTTTTATTTTCTCTACCAATTGCTGTGTCGGCACTAGTAGATAGAGAAGGTACTGTGCTTCCTTCAAACATTTGATACTGAGATTTCTCTGGAAATACAAGTTTTGAGAACCCATGAACCCCCCAAAATTATTTTTTTGAAAAAGGTGAGTGTGTGTGAACAGTATAACTAAAAAAATGAAAAGTCGGTTAAATACCAAACACCCAAAACTAACCTTTACACGGAAGGTTTTTCAAAATTTTCGACTTTTTAAAAAAATGCTGTAAAAATTGTTATTAAAGTGCCCTACATTAAATGTATTTTCATGACAAATAAAATGTATATATCTACTGACTTTCTTGCAAATAGCCTTTGAAATCCTCTTCATTGTAAATTACTTTTGCATAATGCGTAAGATAAAGACAAATCTTACTTCACAAAAACTGTAGATCTCATTATGCCATATACATTTTTTGTGTAGCTAATCATTCCGAGATATTTCTTGTTATTGGTTTCAAATCAAACGGGAAAATACCATTTTTTTTTTACTCCTGGCCTTGCAAATGGAACAAATTCAGTCACATAGTAACCAGTTAAAATAGTTTGACTATCACTTTAGCCTAGTGTATTCCCTTATTTGCCTTATAATAATAAAAACTAAGTCATTAGAGCATTTCATCTGTTTATCTTGATTAGCATGATGTATAGAGAATAGTATGCCGTTGCAAGAATAATTTCTTTTAGAATAGGTAGAGAAAATCATGAAAATGGAACACATCAGATTTTCTTTCTTTCTTTTTCTATAAGTTAAATTTATGTTCTGTAACTGTGAGCAGATCCACAATACAAGCACGATATATTGGTATGGTGTGTGACCTCCAGATCTACCCATTTGTTGAACAGGAATGCGAAGTGACATCGGTCACAGTTAAGGCTGAAAATGGCCACTCCTTATAATAAGGATTAGTGCCAACAAGATTTATAACCTTAATGGCTGTTGCTGAAAATACAAAGGATGTGAAATCTGCTTCGCTAAACGTCAGCTCTGCATAATCTATTAGGCGTCACCTGACAACAGGGTATTATGCGGAATACATTGTCACGTGATGAAATGTAGATCTGTACATCACCTTCCCAAAGGTGAAAGGAAGTAAAGGTACTAACTAAGCCACTCACATATTTTGTTAGTGCTGTAATATATCGAATCATACTGGGTGTTGTCAGCAGTATGTTATTAAAATATGGAGACTATGTCAGAATCAAATTATAAGATGAAAAGAAAGAAGAAAAGATTATGCTCTAGAAAAGATTATTCCCAAACCACTGAATAGGAGCAATAAAATGCCTTTATATAGGAACAATAATACATTTAAACTTAATGGAAAGTTAACATATGAAATTCTGGCTATAATTGTGCAAAATAAGGATGTAAAAATAAAATATTATTTAAGTTTAATATTATAATTAGGTTTATGATGTATAATTAACGATTGAACTCTCATTGAACTTGGTTAATTATGTTCACCTTTAGGAATGATCCTATTTAAGACTCTTCAAGTATTATTCTGTTTTTCCCCCGTTTCCAAAATATTCAATAATAATAAATATTGTCTCTTATCAACATTATTTAATTTAATAATGATTAAAATGGATTACATGTTTAGAACGTGGAAATTAAATACAACGCGTTCCTTATATTGCTGTAACGCTATCGCGTCTATACGTGGTCCCTGCACTGTTTACTACATTGCGAATTTTCCGTTCTTAAACTCCCATGTTGCTTATTCTGAATTATAGTAACATGCACTATAATGACATGTCGGCGTGTGTTGGATAAGTAAGCTTTTTCTTAATGTCAAATAAAAATTATTGAAATGGATAGTGCATGTACAAAGAATAGACGAATGAAGTATACCTAAGAAGTTAATGACGGGAGTAGTGTGGTAAAATATCGACAGATAAACCTAGGAAGCGATAGATGGACTCAGTGATGGAAAACTGCAAACAGGTCTTAAAATTAGGAAATTGGTGACACAGAGCACTGGATAGAGAAACTTAGACTAAGCCAAGGAAACGGTGGGAGGACACTGTAAAGGAAAACTGCGAGCGGGTCTTAAAACTGAAAACTGGTTACACAGAGCATTTGATAAAGAAATTTGGAGCTCTCAGAACAAAGAAGGCTAAACGATGGTTGGACACAATGAAAAAAGACTGCGAGCTGTTCTTGAAACTGAGAAATTAGCAGCACAGAACATTGCATAGAGAAACTTTGAGCGCTCAGGTCAAGAAGGGCAATAGTGCTATTGGAAGAAGAACAAGAAGTAGCACAAAGGAATTTGCCAACTAGAAAGAAACAATTAAATCAATTCTAAAATATATTTTATGTAAATGTTATTCATCATTAATATTAAACTATTAAATAACACATGTAAATGTAAATGAAAGTATTCATAAATTGTAGTAAAATACATTGGGGTAATGCATCTTTGAAATTTGAAAATTCCACAGAATGTAAATTATCTTGCTGAAATATGTACTGGTTATCACGCAAAATAGCATTGTAATTTTTGCTTTGTTTCAAAATTCTAGCTCGTATGGCTATTTTAATAATTATGTTTTAATGTCTACATTGTTCTAAGAAAAATACTCAAAATCATGTATATTTAAAATATTTACATCAACATTTCAAGTTTTATAGTTAATAGACCATATTACATATATTTATATGAATCCCTAGTTACTGTAGAAAAAGTAGATTCTAAAACTCATGATCGTTTTAAAAGCTGATTTCTCAAAATTGGTGCATTACTTCGAAAAAGTATTGGTCATTTTCTATAATATGCTTTTGAGAGCGAGAGTGCTAATCGTTTTGAAACAAATCAGTGAAAATTTGCATCCTGTAGAGCAATTTGAGTTTGAAAAAATGTTGAACAAACATTTGGCAGAAAACAAGATTTCATATTGGGCATATGTATTAATAGCACTGCGCCTGTCCATTTAAAATGTCAATTAATTGGTAGTTCAAGTTGCACTTCACTACCTTATGAAGATAGACTTTACGAACTCAAGAATCTCACCAAAACTTTTTCATCTAGTTCTTTTGAAGTATGTATTACAACGGTCTGTGATTTTAAGGATGCAAAGTTAAACTTAATTCCCTAAGAATTTTTCAGGCTCTGGAATCCTAATTCACAGACATTTTTCTTGTATTGCTCATTAATGTTTTAATCAGAAGTTATAGGAGTTGAAGTATGTCCAAGTTTCAAAATATTTCTTATAATGCTTGAGTTTATTGTCTGTAGATTCCCACTGCATACACTATTTCTATGTTTTATATCATATATTACTGCCGTTTTTCGGTTGGTTCACGTCACTACAGTTGTCTTTACTAAAACTATTGAACATTCTTATCGTTTCACTTACGCAGTCGTAAAATTATTTTACTTTCTGAGTAGCCTAGAGAATATCAAAGAATTTAACAGATGAAAAATATCTACAAACACATTTAGAAGAAAGTTAAATTGAAGTCTTACTGACATTGAAACCACTCAGATACCATTTTTTCGCTCAATTGGTGATTCTCTGGAACAATGTCGAAGACTTTTTCTGTATTCATACACTACTTACTCTAGGCAAGGTAGTTCAGCTGGTTGTTGAAACGTCTTCAACGGATTTTCCCTCTAATGCCCCAGTTCATTACATCATAAAAGAAGAAAAACTAATTTATTCAATATCTAAAAGAAAAGCAGGCTGAGAGAAAAATTAAATGCTGATGAACAGGCTTCGACTCGCTTACGATTTGGTTGCACTCTGTTTGGAAAACAGGGTTTCACTGGAACTTCCCCCTCTCCAAGTTATTTACTCTAAACAAGCACCACTCAGTGTGTGTACAGCCTTTTCTGCAGGTACGAATTACAATAAATGACGTTTTGCTTTTGATATATTCATAAAATATATGGTAAAATATTGCAATAGCTGTCTACGCATGTAAGTCACATATGGACATTGTTATTTCATTTTAAACAAAGAGATTTATTGTTTTGCTCGTACTATTTATATTTTATAATACAAAATTATGTTTACTATAGAACTGTGTACTTTTCATCCCACTATAGCACATGCACAGTAGCCGTGATCGTTGGTACGTTTGGCGTTGGCGCTCTGTCGCGAAAGGGCCCCGGGTTCGAATCACGCTTTGAGCATGGATGTTAGTGTTGGTGTTGCATGTTTCTGCGTTTGTGTTCTATATACGTTATTCCTTTTACCCAATGATGGCCAACATGTTAAAAAACACACAAAAAAAAACGAAACAAACAAAAAAAAATTCAGTAGCGCACGAGACTTCTACCTGTAGCCACACCGTTTGCTTGTAAATAACATACCACTATACTAGAAGCTAGCTTAAAGTCGTTTCTGAAACCTAAAGATGAATTAGTGTGATAAAACTAAATTTAACCTGTAAGCATACCAGTGAACAAAAGTTACATATAGGAAATATCCTTTTGCGTTTTACTGAAATCTAGTTAGATAGTCTAAAAATACACTGCGATACTCTGAGACACTCTGTTGTCTTCAAATTTAAATTCACGAAGAAATTGTGGTATAATATTGTATAGTACATTTGCTAGCGATCTTCTGCAGGTTACGAAAACCTAAAAATCTTTAACTTGCCCGTCTCGTTCAACAAATCAAAATGTAAACGACAGCTCACAGAAATTAGTGCATTATTTTGTGGCCCAATTAAAAGCTAATTAATGCTTAAAGATTCTGTAGTGGCGACAAGGACCTCTCCATTAAGATGTGTAATTTGGATGATAACAACGAAGAAAATGAAAGTGGGCCAGACGTTGGTAAATAATTTCTATTTTCCATCCGAACTATTTCTCTAAGTTCTCCAACATTGACTTCAAACGGCCTGCCTTTTGCAGGTGACGATGCGTTGTCGACACTTGTGTTTTACAACGCCAGTTTCAGGTAGAAGCACTCCGTTTTTAGAAGCCATAAATTGTTGTGGACATCGTAAAACGTGTTTGGACGAGTTTATCTCTCCACTGGCCATAATTTAGTTTCTTTCTCACGTTTTATATGGGATTCCTTGTAACCACGACAGAGACATGGCTTTAAGTATTGTTGTAGTTCACCATTCCATACAACAGCCTTCTCTAGTTGTGTTAGAACTCTTTGGCGTACAGAATCATGAAGAAAACATTTTTTCATATCTGATGTGTGTACCACATCGGATTACCAATTGAAACAAAGTAGATATAATTTCTTACATTACATATAATTAACTCCCCCTTTTAAAAATGTAACGTCCTACTTTATGAATTTGTATTTATATATTGGAATAATTTTGGTTTTTTTGCTTAAAATACTTATATACTTGGTACTATTAACTCAGCCCATTTACCTTGCAACGGTGATTATTTTAACCAACCATAAAGACATCGGAACATTATATTTTATTTTTCATAAAAGTCACCATGTCTCAAATATTTAACCCTTTATTGTGATCAAGAGGTTGATAATAATATTCCTACTATAAGCGAGAATCATGAAGTTACATTGTTAAACCCTAGGATAAAATCAATGTGGGTCTTACTTAAATACTATAGGATATTTAATTTTTTAACTTTCCTGAAAAACATGAATATTTTGGACAAGAGGGGTTTCTCAAATAACACCTTCACCTAAGGCAAAATAATAACATTTTATAAAGCTTATCGCTGGGTCATGATTTTGAATTTGCATGCCCTTTTTATGAGCACGAGGTAAAAGAAAGGAATATTTACAAACCATTAAGAAAAATGTTTGAAAGTGCAAACCAATAACAAGGTATTATCTCGGAAAGGTTAACTCCAAAATAATGTTATTACTTATAACTCGAGTGCTTTAACGACGTATAAATTTTTGTGCAGTTGACATTTAAAAAAAATTAGAGGACTCCACACACTTTGCAACAATTAAAAATATTTATTTTATTTGTCATTTACATATTTTAAAATCTAAGATTTTAATCACTATAATTAGATCTGTTTTTGAGAAAATAAAAAAAAAAATAAAAAGATATTTCACTATAAGAATAATTTGAATCGAAGTATTTTGTTAGAATATTCGTGTTGCATTTTTTTAATATTTAAATAAGTACTAAGCTTGCTGTTTATCGGACTTTTTATTTTTGATGTGCTTTAAGGTACACATAAGGTACTTCCATTTTAAAATTAGAGTTTTTTCAGCATTTTTGTTCGATAAAATTGCTCCAAACGTGATAAAATTAGAGCGCGGGCAAATCTTTTCATGATCTTATGAGTTTTTAAGTAATTACATGATAAAGATATGTAAAATATCAATCAATTATGAGTAGATATTTTTTTTTTAAAAAAAGTATTTTCTTTTTTACTGAAACAATGATTAAAACCTGTGCATGACTTTTATACATTATGAGCACAAGTGAGAGAGTACTAATGACTGCAAGAATGTATAAATAATTAACAAAGGTTTAGTTATAAGAGAGAAATATAGCTAAAACTGTATGAGTCATAAAATAGAAATCTCTTGACAAGTTTTTGTGGACAATAGCCGAGAATTTGGGGTAAGGTGCATAAAACAATTTCCTTGAGTCTAAAAAAGAACGCAAGCCTTAGGGGCGGTGAGATTGTAAAGTTACTGAGAGTTAGCAGCCTCAGTTAAATAATAGGACAGTTTCTATTGGCTTATGAAAAGAGACGCTACTATGAGTGAAAGAAAATCAATTAGAGCACAGTTTTAATGCTTAGGCAGAACGAATAAATTCTACATAGACGCAGTTCTCAACATATTCGGTTTTCATTTACTGTACAGTGCAGTCGTTTTAGATTAGAATTGCCTTAAGTTGTTCTCCACCAGTATTTCGGTATTGCAGATGACTTACGTAAGAAACGTGATACGTGAAATCTAAGTTTCACGTGTAAATGAACGCGTAATATAGTTTCAGCTATAACGTGTACATAAATTATGAAAGCTCTTGGTAACAGTTTAAATAAATTTCTTAAACTAAAAGTTGCAAATGTGTTATGTCTGAAATAATTCATTTTACCGTACACGTCCAGTTAAGAGAACGCAACTAATAGGAGCAATATTAATATTAAAAACACAATTTACCATATAGAAGCTCATCAGAGATAAAGAGGAGCAGGGGGAACGCCGCACTGAAAAGCATTATTTTTAAAACTTTATCGTGTGGAATATTTCGCTTGGAAATCAATAGTTTGAAAGTTAAGACACCCAAACAAAATTTAGAATCCTGCAATGCTTACGCCAACAAAACTTCAGCTTAAATGAAACCAAGTTAGCCGAAAAACCTTAGAAAACATCGTAATTAGTGCATCCTGGTGCGTCCCTTTAAAAGGGATTTTTTTTTGTAGTGTTTAACTACTTATGGTAGCATAGGCGTTGATACTGATGATACATGAATGGAGGTGGATCACCGGTGGAATGCGATGGCTCAGCTTTATCCACAACAAATCTCACATGCGTCACTTGAGATCGAACCCGGGCCGTTTAGGTGAGAGGCGAGTGGTCTAACCACTCGGCCACGGCACGGCCCTTAAAAGGGTATTGAATGCATCTGGTTTTAGTGCTCCAACGTTTGTAGACTTTTATATAGAAATGTTTAAGTTTTATGGTTATTATTAAAAATGCTTAAGTAGCTTGTTTAAGGTTACAATAAATGGATAGTAATATTCTTTTATCCTATCTTCTACACTTCATGTATCCTAGGAAATAACAAAAATGAGTCTTTACTTCATTGTAAATTATTTTGGCAGCTTCCCATTCTTTAAATAATGAAAACTTCTTGCCATGTAATATGTCCTTCAGCTTTCCGGGTAACAAACTAAGTACAGGTTTTAGCATAATCTTAAACTTCTTCGGGGATATCCATTTTCATTCATTTATTGATTTGTTTGGCGCAGTTTAAATAACCAGAATTCAAACTGTTTATTCCGGCGGTGTTAGGCAGCAACGAACAAAGCAGTACCTACGTCATGACTAAAATCCAATTACTCGTAATGACGACTCTAATAATAGTAATATTAATAAATATAAAAATATTTCAGTTAATATTAGAATAGGATAAAACGTTGAATATTATACATGACTTATTAGTATATTATAATATAAATATATTTTATTCGAGAAGCCACTGTGCATAAAACCGTATGATCAAAATATTACATATACTGTCTGCCTTTTTATGATGGTTAAGCTGTTACACAAAAGCTTTAATGAGTATAGGTTTTTATGCATGAGGGAGCAGAAGTGCCATTTTTACTATATATTTAATGTCATAATAAAATACCACTTATAGAAATCAGAGTATGTCTTCGGTAGAAAATAAACGCATTTGTTGTAAAAACAGTTTTTCTGAATCTTCTGTTTAAGCCATCAAACCCGAATGCGATTTTTGTGAAACATATTTTATGTGGTACAATTCGATTTAATGTTATCTTTATTCTAAGTTTCTATATATTAGCAGGAAGATCCATGATACGAGTACTTTCGAACGTCTTGGCTGACGATTGGAAATTCATTACAACAATTGTCTTAATTCAAAAAGTTCCCAAATTGGTCAATAAAACAAAACCAGTTATCATAATGCAAATTATAAGTGCACAACATTTACTTCAAAATTATTCCTTTCCGCTACAAATCTCTACCGGCGCGTGTGAAGTGGCAGGAAGTATTTTCCAAAATAGTGCTAATGTTCTCGTCGCATTTGTAGTAACTTCATGAGGTCCACGGATCTTTGTCCGTTTGGATGAGTTTTCAGCTGCGTAGAATTAACTCTGAAAGGTATGCAGATGCCCTTAAGCTAGGAAAATACTTTAACAGCATTGATTGATGTATCAAGCAAAAGGAATCCGGTGCCCTCATTTCCTTCTTACAGCATCCCTGACTCGACGAAGATTTTGCACATAGTGCATTCTTGTCGTTACAATGTGGCGTGGAATAAATTCATAATGGAAGAGACAGCGCAAACACTTTCAATATTTTGACTCATTTATTGCAGCTGTTGGATGACTGCTCCGCGGGTCGTCTTTGGTGCTTTCACTAAAACGTTTGTGTCACTATAAAATAGTTTTTGTTTGTTTGTTTGTTTTTTAATTTTATTTTTCGTTGCTGCTTTACATAAAGCTTCTTTGAGCAGTCTTAAAGTTTCTGAATTAGGTTTCTATAAGAAAATAGGAATTGTCCTGTCGGCGAAATTGGCAAATGCGATAAAAAAATGCACAAGCGACAATAAAAGCTCATTTCTATACAAGGACAACAATATTTTTAATTGTTCCAGTTACATTTTGCATTTATCTACACAGTCATATCGTTGGCATTTGCCTTTTGAAGTTTTGCCTATGGCAATGCAATTATGGCTGTCAATGTCTCTACCTGTTTCTTTGGATTTTTATTCATAATATCACTTACACATTCACACTTTCAGACTCTGGGAAGGATAGGGAATATTTTTGGCAAGAGAAAGCTTCCAATCTTTGAGCCAGTAATCGAACGCGGGACTCCTCGCACAGTAGGCGAGTGATTTACCTACTAAGCTACGGGGCCAGGCTACAATCGTTATGGTGATGAAAATTTTATATTGTATAATGGAATCTTATGGCGCTTATTATCACTGTTATGTACTTTTTCTCTCAGAATCGAAATTTTAGTCTTCAACATACTCGATGAGGTCTCAGCGGGTTTCATGGAAGAGTACTGACAGCGAGCTGTAAATCATAAACGCAAGATAATATCACATGATCGTGGCCAAATTCATCAAGCATTTAAACATCACAACACAATCACTGCCATACAGATAATTTAGCATTTTTAAAAGCCTCTTAGCAGCTGCTGTCATGTCACGTGGGTATTAACTTTTGACAGGCAGGGACGAGACGGTAATCTAACTTGAAGGTCGTCAGGAACGACTGATTGGTGTATAAATCCATCCCTGAAACCACATTCTTATTTGTTGACATGGGACTTTTTAGACTCGCAAATGATCAGATATTATGAAGTGTTTGCAGGCTGTCACAATATAATTATAGAGATATAGAGTTACCGTCCTTCAATCTATCACTGGAGCAGGTGTCATGAAGAGGCGGGTTTATAGGATCGACCAAGTTACAATCGCAAAGGGCCACGTTGGACTTTCTAAACAGGAGAACTTGTAATACGGAGTTATAACAACAATGAAAATTACTTTAGGCGCAGATTTTATTGGGCGCTTGGCTCCTCAGTGTTCATTCGGAAGTTTTACGTAATTTCGGAAGAAGAGCAAGCGAACACATTGGGACATGAAGTAAACAGGCTGTTCCAGAAGTACCCCACTTGACGTATAGATAACAGTTGTATCAAGCAACTACCAACCTCAGAAAGCTTAAGTTTGAAGTTTGACGATTTTACATTGTTTAGTATTTGTAAACATGGATAAAACTGGTCATCGTTATGTTATGCAATACTTTCATTTGAAAGATCTTAGTCCAACTAATATTAAAACTTAGCTAGATTCTGCTTTGGAAGAGACTTCCTTCGTTTACAGCAGTAAAATATTGGGTAGCAGAGTTTAACTGCGGCCGTACGAGCTGCCAGGACGAACATCGCAGTGGTTGACCAAATGTGGTTACCAGTCCGGAAATTGTAAAGAAAATCCACAAAATGTTATTGGATGACCGTCGAATGAAAGTGCGCGAGCTAGCAGACATTGCAGGCATTTCAAAAAGTTCTGTACATCGCATACTGCTAAAATTTGGATAGCAGAAAGTTGTTTTAAGGTGCGTGCCGCGTTTGCTGACAATAGAACAAAAGCAGCGTCGTGAGGATGTTCCAGTCGAGTGTTGGCAGTGCTTCGCTGCAATAAAGCTGAGTTATTGTGTCTTGAATGAAACCTGGGTTCATCACTTCACATCTGAGACGAAGGAATGATCAAAACAGTGGATTGGAAGGGGAGAATTGGCTCCAAAAAAAGGCAAAGACAGTACCATCTGCAGGCAAGGTTATGGCGTTAGTTTTCTGGGACGCATGCGGGATAATTTTCATTGATTATCTCAAAAAAGGAAAAGTAATCAAAGGCGAACTTTTTACAGCGTTTGAGTGATGAAATGGAGTAAAAACGGCCTCATTTAGCGAAAAGTAAAGATTTGATTCATCAAGACAATGCACCAGTTCAGACGTCCATTATCGCCATGGACAAAATCAATGAATTAAAGTTCGAATTGCTTCTATTCGCCAGATTTAGCCCCTATTGGTGATTTTCTGTTTCCAAACTTGAAGAAATGGCTTGGTGGCAGAAGATTTAACAACAATGAAGAGCTGGAGTCAGCAGTTGATGGGTATTTTACAGACTTCGATAGTTCTCAACTATGAACATCGCCGCGAAAAGTGTATCCAGCTAAAAAGATACTATCTAGTGAAATAATTATGTTTTCTCCCAACATTTTTGCGCTTTTTTTGTTAGCTCGGGTACTTCTGTGACAGCCTCTTATAAGCACCCTCACATCCAATGGTGTAGTGCTAACGTTTTATTCTGTCTATATAGTTCACACACATGTATGTGCGCTGTTTTCGTTTCATAATAATTCAGTTAGTTCGCGTGAATTACCGCCAGGAAAAGGGGCGCGTCTACCCGCATCTGTGGTGTTGTGGTAACATTTCTACCTCAGACTAGACACAGGTGTTGAGTTCAAATCTCGATTATATTGTATTACTTTTTTCTTCTTTTCTTCTTCAAGGTTTTCGCTTATCCTGAAAAATGCGTAACTAAGAGTTCTATGGACCTTGGGCTTATATATATTAGAAAAACAATATCGATGTCTGATTCACAAGGATGATATATATGCTGAACTTACATTCCATACTCTTTTAATGAAATCGCGAGGAACAACTGAAACTCCATAGGCCTTGACGAGAATGGTCAAGTATTGCTGCAATTCTAGCTATTTATAACGGGTATCTCGGAAATGGATGTTACAAATTGTAAACTTAAAAATAAATAATTTGTGTATTTTAAAAAGATCTACATTTTGTGTGACATGTTTCCGCATATTGATTACAGTATACACGTATACGTACACAAATTATACAGTTGTATAATTAATGTTTGGTATGTTAATCAAAATTACTAGTCACTTTTGTGAAAATCGGAGATTTCGAGAGTTGTTTGTTACATGTAATTTGGTAATTTTTGTTGAGGAAAGTCATTTAAGAATCTTTGTGTTGCATCTTTACAAAATGTTGGCCTCTGTGGTGTAATGGTTACAATGCTAACTTTATATACCAAGGTCGCGGGTTCAAATCTTGCGGAGGACGATGAATTTTTTTGGGTGTAAAAATCCTTAGTATGAATTCCTTTGGAAGGGAAGTAAAGCCGTTGGTCCCGTGTCGTAGATTTATGGCACGTAAAAGAACATCAAGCCTAAAAAAGAGGCCTCTGAGCAAAATTAAGCGGTCTTTCACGCCCAGTTTAGAATGGGACGCTGAGAACCACAGTAGTTAAAGAGCGTCTATAAATTTACTTTTTTTTATCTTTAGAAGATACTAAACTAAAATGCCAATTTAGCCGCTTTTCGTTTTTTAATAATTATGCTGTTTGCAGATACAAAAAGTATACACTATTTTATAAAGACACTTTTTTTTTTTTAATTCATGGAGGCTCTAAAGTAGTATTTCCGGTGAAATTTCTGTGTTCAATTTTTGGGTGAAATACAATTGCTGCTTTATTGCTTAATCGAGAAGAAACAATAGAGAAACTGAAAGAAACATATTATAAAGGTTATAAGAAGAAATTATGGTAAACACAATATTTCTCGATATTCAAAGTAAAATAACTTGGTTTTGACTAAAGTGCCCCATTCTTTCTTATTCCAGTTTAAAACATGATTTTTTTTTTTTTTTTTTTTTTTTTTTTTTAATGTAACTGAACATCGTTTAGCCTGGTTGGTCATATCGGACACTGAATGAAATCGGTGAAATGATGCTCAAAGGCTCTCGGAATCCATGGAATTTAAAGTTACTCGACATTCGCTTTTCAGGAGAAGGGAAAACACTGAAAAAATCTGATGTGTACCATTCAGATGAATTTCTCTACATCTCTGCAACAAATTTTTCTTAAAAAGCTTATGCTTCTATTAACTTCATGTTAATCAGTAAAAAAATAGCAGAAATAACCATATTACTTGGTTCCTTGTAAGTAGAGGCGAAATAAGGGAGTACCATAGGTTAAAGTGATAATCAAAAGCTGGTTGCTATGTCACAGAAGATCCTTTGTTTGTATGGACAGCAGTTGACAAATTCCTGTATGAGAAAAGTATCAGTTTTTCATAGCAGAAACCAAAAATAAGGAATGTCTCAAAAACGACGAACTCCACGAAAAAAATGTATATAACATAAATTGTGTGTTTTAACGTGTTCTACATTTTTGGGTAGTAAGTTTTGTCCATCTCTTACGGTTTAGCAGTTATTCAAAATTCAGTAAAATTCATCCAGAATCAACTACTCTTGAGAGGCTATTCCCAGAAAATTCAAGATATACCTTTTATTTGTTAGGTAAATATCTGTAATATACTAACTTTTAATCAAAATCGTTAGAGCCATTTTTGGGAAAATGAAAAATTTCGAAAAATGTTCCATGTAAAGGGTAGTTGGGGGTGGGAGATTTTTCTCAAAATCTTCATGTCGCATCCCTGGAAGATATTAAACTTAAATACCAAGTTTGGTATTTTACCTACTTTTGTTTTTGAGTTATCGTGTACACAGACGCACGGGCACACACACGGACCTTTTTCCGAAAATGTTTTTTTTAGATAAAGGGGACCCTAAAACATATATTTCCGGTGAAATCTCGGTTTCGAATTTATGGGTGGAGTGCAATACCTTCTCTATTCACTATGTACATAGTGCGTATAGAGAAAATAAAAATTGCCTAAGCGAGATTCAAGTTCCCAACCTTTTGATCATGAAGGTTGTTAAGTCTTCTTCGGCAGTGCTAACTGTGCAGGGACCTGTTTCATAAAACTTACAAATTACAATTTAATTAACTATGAACTCACAGGTTACAAGTCCACATTGGATGAATTTCTGTTTCAGAAAGCAAACGTGGGCACCGTAATTTATGACACTTGTTTTAACAATTCAGCCGAGACTGCTTCCGTGGTTGAGTGGTCAGCGAGCTGAATTCATGCCCGGGTCCTGGATTCGACTCGTAGCCCGGAGCTGGGAAGCTTTTTTTATGTGTAATAGTTCACATTCCCTATCTTCCTGGATATGTGAAGGTGAAAATGAATGTGCATGTGGAAATTAATCTTAAAAATCTTATGTGCTCCATTCACATGACTTGCTCTACATCTCTGTAACAGATTATTGTTAATAAGCTTATTCTTCTATCTACTTCATGATAATCAACATAAACATTAGAATAAACGGTTTTGTTACTTAGTTGCTTATAAGTAGAAGGGAAATAAGGGAATAAACTAGGCTAAACCGACAGTCTAATGTTTTAAAATGTGGTTGCTATGGTATAGAAATCCGATTCTTTGCGTGGTCAGGTGTTGACAAGTTCCCGTATGAGAAAAGTATTAAGTATTTTAAAACTGAAATCCATCACAGGGAATATCTTAAAAATGGTCAACTCCAGGGAAAAATGCTTATAACATAAATTGTGTATTTTAACGAGCTCTACATTTTTTATTTATTTTGTCTATCTCTTACGGTATACTAGTTATGCAAAATTCCACAAATTCATTCAGAATAAAGATGTCTTCAGAGGTTATTCCCAGAAAATTGAAGATATACATTTTATTCGTCATAGAAATATCTTTAATATACGATATTTTAATCAAAATCATTAGAGCTATTTTTGAGAAAAACAAAATTTTCGGAAATTTTTCCATGTAAAGGGTAGTAGGGGTGAGGACATTTCTTGAAAATCTTCGTGTCGCATTCTTGGAAGATACTGAACTTAAAAACAAAGTTTGTTATTTAAGGGTATTTTCGTTTTTGAGCTATGCTGTCCACAGACACAAACGCGCACGCACGAAATTTTTTCTGAAAATGTTTTTCTAAATATGTGAAATCAATGTATCGAATTTTGGGTGGAATACAATACTTCCTCTATCCACTATGTACGTAGTGAGTGTAGAAAAAGTAAAAACGAGGAAAACCTATAGAAACAGTTCTGAGTAAACACTCACCAATAAATGCTTCAGTCAAAGCCTCCAGCATGACCCTAATATTTAAAGCGGGCTATAGAAATGGAGGGAAAGGGATTAACCTCAAACTACATGGGAACAGTTTTGTTTAATACAGTACCACACAATTTCCGAAGGAGATTATCGCGTTCCCAGAACGGGATTAGTTTTATGCAGCAGTGCATAAAGCAAATGAATTCAATGGACCAAAGAACGTTTGCTAGATACGTATATGGACGATACAAAATTGTTAGGTGAATGGAAAATAAATTGGGAATAAAACGGACATAAATAAAACCAAACCAAACGGCGGAGCCTTATTCTTGTGAACAATTTATTTTTAGGTTTAGATGGAATTGAAGTGTTATTTATGGACGCTCTTTAACTACCGTTGTCTCAGCGTTTATCAGGATTGAGGTTCTTTTACTTGCCGTAAATCTACGACACGGAACTAACGGTTTTACTTCCCTTCCGAAGGAAGCTTTGCTAAGGACTTTTACACCCGAAAACATCCACCGTCTTCCGCCGGGTAACCACTATACCGCAAAGGGCGACAAAGGTTTAGATAATATTTTTTGCTTGAGCTAAGCAGTAATCATGTAACTTATTCGGAAATGTAATTTTTATCTTCAGACGTGTAATTTCGGGTTTCAGAAAAACCTTAAATTAAGTAGATAGTGTTTTCTTATTTTGGTTGCCAAACTAAAGGTATTATAATTATTACAATAAATCATTCAAAATGTTACCTAATAGCTGAATGAAAATAATGAGTAACTTCTAAAAATTTAATCATCAATTTAACCTAATTCTGCTATATTTTTAAGTAGTTCCGATATACGTACTTATACTTCTGAAATACTAGAGCTTATGATGTAATATTTACGGAATGCAATTACAGATTTATTAAATAAACTGCTGACAATATGAAATCAGTTCCCCTAAAATATTAGTGAATGATTTACTCCTAGGACAGAACAATAGACAGAACTATTTATATAATTTAAAGAAGTCATTAAACTGTAAAGCTCACAATTTGTCTCCGTCATCAGCATATTATTACTATTATTATTATTATTATTATTATTATTATTATTATTATTATCATTATCATCATTCATTATCATTTTAAACCATTATCCCGCATTCCATAGAGTATGCAGTATCTGTAATCGTGTTCTCTTAATAAAAACCTTACTCAGTTCATATAATTCAGCACAGAAATTCTAACTTATGTCCTCAGGATGTACGAATATCTGAAATAGAAATATTTCGTCATGTGTTTAATTCAAGTCATTGTCCATAAATCCATTGTTCTATATAAATTCTTTGCCAGAAATAAAATCTAGAAACTACATTTTTAGGGCTCATGCGTAAGTTATGCCAGATATGTTTATCTATTCAAACAATGTTTAAAATAAAACCACAGTTTTCCGCATATAGGAACAACATTTCATTTTTCCAATAGATGTGCACGAATATGACGAAGGCCTCCCACATACACACACGCACACATATAAACGCACACACACACACACACACACACACACTACCTGTAGTTCTAAGTTAGGGGTAACAACCAGAAATAACAGGACTTCGTGGTTTCGCTGCAGCCTGACAGACTCCACTGGCCTCCTAGTTGTTTTTTCAAGCAAGCTCCAGGTAGAATTCGTATCCATATAATTGCTTTTATGAATGTTACGAGTTGGAGATTTCCCTTGGATGAATTTTCCTCTTGACTAAAACAAACTAGCGAAATGTTGACGAAATGTGTACAGTGATATTGTTCGTTGACCAAAATAATGTGGACCAATTGTCTCTCCTGGGATATTGCTGTTGACCAAACATCCTGAAATCAAATTTCATAAACACAGGTGTGTATCAAATGTGCATTCCCTTAAAAATGGTGTTTTTCTTTATATAGTTTCGACCATCAAGTCACCAAACTTTTACCATTTTCATTTGATGAACTTGGAAAAAAAAAAAAAAAAAACAATTCAGGAACATGAAAACAATCCAATGGACAACGCCATAATTGGTGCGATATGAAGGGATGATTCGAATACCGCCTATATGAAACAGTTTCATTATGGAAAGGTAGAGTCTCGGAATTCCCGGTTTCGTCCCATTGCTGTTACCACCTAAGCTTCCATGGTAACATCCATTTCACAAATTATTTTGAGATGAACTACTCTCTCTCTGGCGTCTTACAAAGACATAAGTACTTTAAGCTCGAAGGACTCGTGGTTCAAATCCCGGTAGCGGCATTAAATTCTTCCTTCTTATTTTACCTTTCCATCTCTTGTTCTACACATGGCTTTGTGTGAAAAAATATCAAACAAAGAAAAAAAACAGTTAACTTTCACTTCCACCGGTACACAATAAAGGACTAAAGCATCTTCAACATAAATCGGCCTTCTTTGAACTTGGATACGCACCAGAAAAAATCATGGTATTCACGACTTGCCAGGAGTCTGCCTGCAGCTGAATGAAATGCTGAAGTAAAGTGGCAGGAAGCGCAACACTTCGCCCAATGACGTATTGGTTAAGTCGGTCCCCTTCGACCCGGGCTCGACAAATGTTGCTGCGTACATACGAGCAGGTACTCAACTTAACGAACAGAGTTAGAATATGATGTTCTAGAAGAAGGGTTGAAAAACTACTTGCACGTCATGTTAAACTGGACAAAACTATACATTCATATGAGATGTTTCATCAGCGACCTGGAGACGAAGATGAGTTATCAAATGCTAATAAGAACGAACATCTTTATTAAAACTAGTTGTGTTACAAGATTTAAGCTGTAACGTTACCCTTCAGTAGTTCGGCCACATTATTTAGGGTATACTGCTAATCCAGTCACTAGAAATATGCACTAAAATCAGAGTAGGTACGCTGGCAGAAGGTGGGGCCAGGTTTGTTAATGCCAATATAAATATGTTCATTTAATTATTTTTTTACACAAGCCGTGTGTAGGACAGGAGTTGGATAGTTAGAGTCAGAGTGAAAAATTCAATGCCGTAGATGGGATTTGAACAGCGGATCCCCCGTCTCTAACCGGTTGCCCTAACCTTGAGCTGCAATGACAACATGCATTGGATTTCTCAACTGACTCACTTGTTTCCTGGTAAACCACGAGGTGGTCTCAAATTATTATGACCTATAATGTCATAAATACTGTAAGTCTTGGGCTTCATATTTTAGCTAAATATTTGGTTAATTAGTCTTAATTTTATAGTTTCAAATCATGTGTAGGATAGGAGTTGAATAGGTTGACTCAGACTGGAAACTTCAATGCCATAGAGGGATTTGAACCACTCCGGTCTCTAGCCAATATAAATAGCTACGTTCCACTATGGATCACCTTTTGTTTACGTCAGTATTCGAATGGATCAATTACATGTTTTATTTTAAACTAATTAATGCTAATAATATCTTAATTTGTGTTTTATGTGGGTACTTTTGGGAAGCAATCCATAAATTATCTCTTTATTTTGTTTCAGTCAAATACTATATTTATCCACTGCTATATGTTTTCAAATATGTTGCAAATTTATAGGAAATGCACTATAACTAAAGCGCAACTAAAGCGCTACAGTGATTTTTTATTACTTTCTCTATACACTATGTAACATAGTGTATTGCACTCCACCAAAAAATTCGATACCGAGATTTCACCGGAAATATATGTTTTAGGGTACCCTGTATCCAAAAAAAGCATTTTCAGAAAAAGGTCCGTGTGTGTGTCCGTGTGTCTGTGAACATGATAACTCAAAAACGAAAAGTCGGTAAAATACCAAACTTGGTATTTAAGTTTAGTATCTTCCAGGGATGCGACACGAAGATTTTGAGAAAAATCTCCCACCCCAAACTACCCTTTACATGGAACTTTTTTCGAAAATTTTGATTTTCTAAAAAATGGCTCTAACGATTTTGATTAAAATATCGTATATTAAAGATATTTACTTGACAAATAAAATGTATGTCTTGAATTTTCTGGGAATAGCCTCTGAAGACTAGTTTAATCTGGGTCAATTTTACGGAATTTTGCATAACTGCTAAACCGTAAGAGATGGACAAAAACTTACCATACAACAAATGTAGAACACTTTAAGACACAATTTATGTTATATACATATTTTTCGTGGACTTGATTGTTTTTTAAGATACTCCTGTTTTTGGTTTCAGCTATAAAAAACATATTTTTCTCATACAGGACTTTGTGAACTCGGGTCCTTACAAACAAAGGAACTTCAGTCACATAGCAACCAGCTTTTGACCATCACTTATCCTATGGTACTCCCTTATTTCGCTTCTACTTACAAGGAAGCAAGTAATAAGACTATTTCTGCTATTTTTTTCTCGATTAGCAGGAAGTAAAAGAAGCATAAGCTTTTTAGCAGTAATTTATTGCAGAGTTGTAGAGAAAGTCATGTGAATAGAACACATCAGATTTTCTTAATAGTGTTTAACGCCCGCTTTTACTACTTATGGTATCACAGATAATGGCACTGGTGATAGATAGAGCACTGGTGGAATGCGATGGCAGGGGAAACCGGAGAACCCGGAGAAAATCCGCCACGAATCGCATTGGGATCGAACCCGGGCTGTCTAGGTGAGAGGCGAGTGGTCTAACTACTCGGCCACGGTGCTGCCCGCTGCAGTAATGAATTCACACAAAAGCGTTAAGCGATTCCCAAAACCAATCCTGACTGTGCCGCTGCATTAAATTAATTAAACTTCCATTTGTTCATAAGCTTAGTGTACATGAATCTTTCAAATCAATCTGCTCTCCATTTCTTAGGCTACTATTTCCGGGTAGACGGTACGTTACGAAACTTGTCATGAGATGTTTCTTAGCATGCAAGGACATGAACTATGTCGTGATGAAGCTCAGACTCATACAGTCACTTGTTATTGACCTCCATTAACTAGACTGGCTTGAAATACAGCTCCACTTCATAACTCTCAACTGCTTCCTGCTAATCATAGCATTTACTATATAGTTCGTAGTTCATTATTTACCGTTTTCGCAAACCGTCTTAATTATGTTGATAAATGTTACCGAGCTTTATAAACGGCGCGAAAGGGTAAGCTTGTTTAGCAAAATGCGCAGCCTTACTTTAAGACCCGAAGAGATAAATCAAGGAATGAGTTGCAGGCGGTCCCTTTGATCTTAGCAGTTTCGGTGACCTAAAACGTTGATTCTAAATGTTGCGAGAAGAGGGCATTGGTAAAGAAGGCTAATGGTTAATGATATATGAACTGTTTCTTGTGAAAGCTTATCACTGTTATTTAATACCATTTTCATGCTCTGAGAACTAAACCTAAAATGTTTGAATTAATCAAAGCACATCACACTAACTAGTTTAACAAATTGAAAAGTTAAATTTCAACCATTTATGTTCTTCTGTTGTCAACTTAAAAACAGCAAGTATATTCTTTTTCGTTTGCTTTTCATTTCTTGATTATATTTACAAACTAGACTTTTATGTACTGATGTTGGTAGTACGTAAATTTAAAAATCTGATGTGTTCCATTCACATGACTTTCTCTATATTTCTGTAACAAATTATTGTTAATAAGCTTATTATTTTATTTATTTCATGCTAATCGAGAAAAATAAGCAGAAATAGTCTTATTTCTTGCTTTATTGTAAGTAAAAGCGAAATAAGAGAGTACATAGGTTAGAGTGAAAGCCAAAAGCTGGTTGCTATATGACTGAAATTCGTTTGTTTGTATGGACACGAGTTGGCAAATTCCTGTATGAGAAAAGTATAAGTTTTTCAAAGCTGAAACCAAAAACACATAATGTCTCAAAAACGATCAACATAACATAAATTGTGTGTTGTGTGTTTTAACGTGCTCTACATTTCTTGTGTGTTAAGTTATTTTCCATCTCTTACTGTTTAGTAGTTATGCAGAATTCATCCAGAATAAAGTAGTCTTTAGAGGCTATTCCCGGAAAATTCAAGATATATATTTTATTTGTCAGGAAAATATCTTTAATGTACGACATTTTAATCAAAATCGTTAGCCATTTTTTAGAAAAAATTTCGAAAAATGTTCCATGTGGGGGGATTTTCTTGAAAAGCTTCGTGTCGCATCCTTGGAAGATACCAAACCTAAATACCAAGTTTGGTTTTTAACGTACTTTTCATTTTTGAGCTATGCTGCCCACAGACACACACACACAGTCACACACACACGGGCATTTTTCTAAAAATGCTTTTTTTGGATTCAGGAGTCCTCAAAACATGTATTTCCGGTGAAATCTCGGTATCGAATTTTTGGGTGCATTACAATACCTCCTCTATACACTATGTGTACACAGCACGTATACCGAAAGTAAAAATGATATACCATTTTTTAATATTTTATATTAAACGTTATCAGTTTACTATTCGCAAAAATTGATTTAAAAAAAGTGTAAATGGACAAGGTTTATGCTTTTTTTCCCTCCCTTAGCTTCATTAGAATATTAAAAACCGTTATTTTGGTTTTCAATGCAAATTATTAATGAAAAAATATATCAAATCCTTTAGTTATTATACAGCATTTGAACATCTATTGAAAGCATAAAAGTAATTCTGAAACAAATACACATACCATAAGCTGACGTACTTGACGTCACAGGGATGGATTTTTAAACCAAATTGGGCAATAATTAATTTAATTTTCCTTCCTGTAGTATCCTTTATGAAACTTTATTACAATAATACTGAAGTATTTTGAGGAGGGCGTAATGTTCCATTTATCTCTTCTAATGTTAATCTCACACAGCCCCTTGATATTCCCAAATAATGATGAAAAATCTTGTAAATCACGGAAATGGTTTTGAAATACAGAATAATGTATATTTCTCATATCCTTAAGCTCAACCCCTCCAACAGGTTTCCAAGATCTGTAAAATTGTATAGCGTGTTAGAGGTGAAGTAATTATGTGAAAGGTGGAGTAATGTTTATTTTCTTTCTCAGTACTATCTTAAATGTTAAAAGAATATTCGCCATGGGAATACCGGACGTCCGAAGAAAAGAATGAGTGATATGTAGGATTTCGAAGTTGATGATAAAATTTCTGGAAAATTAGCTATATAATAAGCTTGCATTTATGAAAATATTATCTAAAACTATCTTTTTATATAAAACGACGTTAAATATATGACACAAAATTAGAAAAATGGCATTAAAACTGTATTCCAGTGCTCATTTAACATTGTGATAAAGAACCATAGACATTCGTGAATGTTTTGATTGCCGAATGCGCATTTCTGTACATTAAAAATGTTTTCCACTTCAATTGTTATTTTGGGTTTATAACTAAAATAGACAGTATCCTAGCAAAGTCGTACACAAGGGCATCAAAGGCGAAATTTTCACCTTGCAGTGCTTTATTGATTTTACTCTTTTTCTGGTGTCCAATGTTCTTTTAAACCATATTTTTTAAATTTTCTTGAGCAATTTTTCCCGCACAATGTCCCAAATACTGTTCGACTCTTTGTATCTTCTTAAGAACTGAGTGTACCTGTCGTCTCTTTTTTTAGCCTCGTTATCGGTGTTTTTTGAATACAAAGTTATTACAATTCATGCCAAACTTTTCAAGTCAGAATAAACCAATACTTTTTGACAAGTTCTTATTATTACAGACTTTTCCTATCAAAATGACAAACGCTGATTTGACTATATCAAAATTATCAGAATATAACAAGACTCAATAATATAACCGAAGATAACAAAATAAGCTAAATTAGGTACGTCATCTCCTAGTAATGGAATTGTGAGATTGTTTTACTTACAATGTTGAGTGTATTCGACACCGGAAGAGGAAAAAAACTTATGTGTTCCATTCGCATGACTCTCACCTTTTCCATTCACATGAAAAGAAATAGGAATGGCAAATTCCCGTATGAGAAAAGCCTATGTATTTCAAAATTGAAACAAATAATATCTCGGAAATAGTTAATTCCATAGAAAATGTGTATGACATAAATTGTATATTTTAATGAGATCTACAGTTTGTGTGTAGTAAGCCTTTGTCTATTATGGTTTACCAGGTATGCAAAAGTCATCAAGAGCGAAGAGTCTTTCAATACACAGAAGGGTGCCAATACACAGATGCAGTTTGTTACGTAAATGTCTTTTATACACGGCATATTAATAAAAACATTAGCGCTATTTTTTTCTGTGTAGAAGGTAGTTTCGAGTGGGGATTTTTTTTTCAAAATTATCGTGTCGCGTCCTTGGAAGATGCTGAACTTAATTATCAAGTTTTGTATTTAACCGGCTTTTAGTTTTGGAGCTATATTTACAGACACACATACACATATGGACACATACGCACCATTTTTCTAAAAATGCCTCCTTTACAAAACTGAAATCTACGAGTATAAATACAGCATGTTAATGAACTACACCGAAATAATTTGGGAGATTGTGCATGTGACTGATATAAGTAATTTGAGATCGGCAATGCATGGTCCCCGGATAAACATAACGCAACTATATAGCGTTAAACGTGTGGGTATCAGGTGCTGATAAGTCGGTGTTAAAGCAAAGAAGGTTGGAAAAATGGCTTAGAATGTCTTTAAAACTGCTACCCCAGTATAGAAATATCGATTTTTAGCAGCTCGTTATTAGTGTTCTCAAGATTTGATGTAAAATCTCGAACTAATCATTTGACAGTGCGATACTGAGCATTCTTTAACAACGTTCTTGAGGTAGTCTACTCTAGAGGCGTTTTTACAACTGTTTTGGTGGTTTAATGCGTAAAGCGGGAAGCTGCTATCCCAAAGGTCATAAATTCTATTCCTGTCGGATATTATTTTTTTCATTCCAGAAGAAGTGCCACGATACGTGAACGAGACCCAAACTCGGAAACTATCTTTCACTTGAAAGCCGGTATCATAACCACTACGCTAGAGAGGTACACTTAATGCATTCCTTCTTTTTACTTTCTCCATACGCACTATGTACATAGTGTATAGAGAAAGTATTGCACTCCACCAAAAATTCGATACCGAGATTTCACCGGAAATATATGTTTTAGGGTCCCCAATATCCAAAAAAAGCATTTTCACAAAAAGGTCCGTGTGTGTATGTGTGTGTGTGTGTGTGTGTGTGTGTCCGTGTGTCTGTGAACACGATAACTCAAAAATGAAAATTAGGTAAAATACCAAACTTGGTATTTAAGTTAAGTATCCTCCAGGGATGCGACACGAAGATTTTGAGAAAAATCCCCCCCCCAACTACCCTTTACATGGAACTTTTTTCGAAAATTTTTATTTTTTCAAAAATGGCTCTAACGATTTTGATTAAAATTTCGTATATTAAACATATTTAGCTGACAAATAAAATGTATATCTTGAATTTTCTGGGAATAGCCTCTGAAGGGTAGTTTATTCTGAATGAATTTTACTAAATTTTGAATAACTGCTAAACCGTAAGAGATGGACAAAAACTTACTGCTCAAAAAATGTAGAGCACATTAAAGCACACAATGTATGTTATATACATTTTTTTCGTGGAGTTCGTCGTTTTTGTGACATTCCTTATTTTTGATTTCTGCTATGAAAAACGTATACTTTTCTCATACAGGAACTTGTCAACTCCTATCCATATAGACAATGGAACATCGAATGACATAGCACTTTAACTTACAGTTGTCCCTTATTTCGCTTCTACTTAGGAAGTGAGTAATTAGACTATTTCTGCTATTTTTTTCTGATTAGCAGAAAGTAAATAAAAGTATAAGCTTTTTAAGAATAATTTGTTGCAGGGATATGGAGAAAGTCATGTGAATGGTACACATCAGATTTTTTCGTGTTATGCTCTCGAATGGTTGATAAATTAGCCAGTGGCGTACTAGCACTTCAGAAACTTATAGCCGCTACTTCGACATTTCAATAAACAGGCCATAAGTACCTATCTCAAATTACTTATTTAAGTAATCTACATATTCTGTGAAAATATTTCGGTGTAGTTCATTAACATCCTGTATATAATAAGAATATTGTTTACAAGATAAATGTTTTATCTTTTCTTAAAAAATCGAATTTTGGGAAAGATTTTTTTCCTTTGGGAAGAAAATTGTTTAATTTTACTCAACTTACACAGGGAACTCTAAAACGTATATTTTCAGGAAATCTCGGATGAATTTTTGGGTGGAATGCAGTATCTTCACCTCCTACTATATACTAAGAAGCGCAAGTAAAAATGCAAAAAATATTGAAAAATCTATTTTCGTTGATGTTGAGGGAAAACGAATTTATGTCCCACCCGGGAATTTCTGCAACGTTTCAGAAAAATGAAGACATTTCCCCGAGTCCTACTGACTGATACGTTGTGGAACAGACGAGTTGCCTATAATCCGAGACGTGTAGAAATTAATTTTACTCTCTCACCCTCAACAGTTTTCGATAATGTGGTGCCATTATTAATATGTCTGTTTCGACTGCTCACCACGAATGGAGTATTCTGGGCTGCTAGCAGACGCGCTATGAAGGATGTCAATACACAGATACATTACCAGTTGTCGCCAGAGTAATTCACACACAAGTGCTACAGTTAAAGTAGGTAAGTGGGAACGGAACTGAGTAACAACGTTGCTATGTGATGTTACTTCATCCATTGCTCAAGGACGAACATAGGAAAACACGTGGATCTATTTGTTGAAGTCTTTCTGTCAAGCCTCTTTGACAAACACGCATACACAATGCCTATCTGAACATTTTGCTTATAGTATCTGCTAACGAATGCATGTTTTAGATCTAGAATGTGGAGGTTCGAAATCTATCGAGACATTTATTACCGATCATTTGACAAAGATTTGGTTGTAATTGGAATTGGGATATTCTCTGAGACCGTTGAATCTCAACTGTATCAAATATGGCCAAGTTAAGGCTCCTTAGAGAAGTAACAAGATTCAGTAGTTATTGATCTATAAATTAGTCATGGTTTCTGGAGAAATACATTGTTATTTTCTATATAACTCTTATTATGACTGCTAAGGCAGCATTGTCTATGGTGAGTCTAAGAGTGATCGTTTTGTTGTAATAAAACAATAAGAATTACAATGACTATTTCGTTCATTGCTATTCCAGTACATTGGCGCGTAAAATTCCAACCAATCGGAACTCATCTCTGCATTTTAATGCTTTTTTAATCATACCTATGTGCAGTTGTTTTTCTAAATGTATCGCACCCACGGGCATTTGTTTTCTCTCTGAATACCATGTGCAGTGAGTGATATTTCCGCATATGATGGCAGAAGTTTCAATAGACATTAATTTCAATCATGCTTTACTAAGCTACCGTGCTAGAATTTAGCAATACAAAGAGATCTGGGTATATCTTATGCCACAATAATATAATGTATCAATATAAAGAGATCTGAAATTCATGATATGGACATCAAGTTGCAGTGATTTCGGTGCAAATATACGTCAAGACGAATGCGACTTTAGGAATATTATACTTCGTGTCCGTATAGGCCAATCATTGTTATTCTATTCACGAAATAGTCCTATTAAATACAATCGCAAGTTGCTCGCGAATTTATCGATAAAATTTGGAGCTCTCGTTATATTATTTATGATAAAATACGAAAATCTAACCGAAATGGGGAAGTAATTGCTTTCGCACTTTCAAAGAATGCTTTATGACTTCAAAGTCTACTTATTTTTTAAACACGAAAAACCTCTATCTTCACCAATATGCTTTTAATACGAAAATCTTCACGCTTATCTAAATGGGGACAGGATTCGATGTCCCGTCAGTAAAATATCCCTTCAACATGCTTAAAAATCCACAAAGTTCCCTATGATTGTCACTGTTATTATTTTATTTTATTAATGATAGATATTTTAGGCACATTTTTAATTTGCTACTGCTACATGTTTACCACAAAATTGTATAATGTAGTCCCATTAAGCACAATTAGGAAATCACACTGTCTTCAGTAGTGTAGAAGAGACTGTCTTTTTAATCTGTAAATCAGGTATTAATCTATATACTTGAACTGTATCCAAGGCTTCATGCCCGCCTCTGTGTTGTGGGGTAGAGTGTCTACCTTACATTCAAGAGGTTCCGAGTTTAAATCTTGGTTAGATATGCTCGGTTAGGTGCTTTTTTGAGGCTTTCCTTTATCCTGAGAAGATGAATCTTGGGTAACATTAATCTCTGTGAACTTATTTGAGCATCATTTCACCCATTTCATTAATTCAACCCGATATTACTACCAGCCTAAAGTACGTAAAATAAAGTAAAAGGAAATAAAAACAAATAAAAAGCAAAGCCATCTTGGTAGTGTGGGGCACAATACCTGCCTACATTCAAGAGGTCGTGAGTTTGAATCTCGCTTTTTTTCTTTCCCCTCATCCTGAGTAGACGAATGCCGAGAAACTTTAAGCTCCTTGAACTGAGAGCATCACTTCACCGATTTTCATTCGTCGTCTGACCAAACCAAGTTTAAGTACGTTAAACTACAAAAAACAAAGAAATAAAAAGTTGAAAGTTAAATGGTGGTGGGGTTATAGATATCATCCACTTAAGTGGTTCTACATACTAAGAAGAAAAGTTTTAACAGCATTTTAGCTTTAAATACAATTTAAAATCAGATTAAGGCAGCTGTTTCGCTGGCTGTTATTGCTGACACTTTTGTTATGCCATAACTCAAGAATAACAACACTGATTCAGTAGACTCTTCACAAGAAGATAGGAGGGAGGAAGAAAGAGAAAATAATGCACGCACGAGACGCACAGCGTTGCATCTCAGGAAAAAGGAATGAGAGAAACATAGGCATGGAAGAGTTTTAATTTATATGTAATAAAAGCTGCAAGACGTTTTGAATCGCATAATTTCAGAGCACATACATCTTATAGTTATTTATTGCAACTTTTAATCAGAAATGTTAATCATTCTAAATATCACCACGTTCTCTTGAATTTGACAACTAATCCTTCAATATATTTTGAGACGTAAATTATACTACGTCAATTATCCCTCAACATCCCCATCCTTAATAGGATAGTAATTATATACTTGAATGAACGTTACTTTCGATTTCTGACAGCTTTTATGGCATGCGTCCCGCGTATAGCATATGGGTACTTAAACTAAAAAAAAAGATCTGAAGTGTTCCGTTCACGTGACTTTCCATATCTATTCTGCAAAGAAACTATTCATACAAAAGATTATTCTTATTTCTACATCATATGAATCTAGACAAAGATTAGCAGAAATAGTGTTATTACTTTTTTACCTTATAAAGTAGGAGGGAAATAAGGAAATAAATTAGACTAAAGCGACGTCAAATCTTTTAAAAACTGTCACTTTGCGATTGTAATTGAAATTTTCTTCTCTTTGCATGGCCAGGAGTAAAACAAAACAAAATGAATGAGAACTTCTTCCCATTTCAGAATATATATATATATATTTATTTATTTTTTTCTTTTTTTTTTATATTTTAATATTGAAAGCAATAACACAATACATCTGAAATAGCTGAACAAAAAAAAAAGTTTGATTGAGATCCACACTTTGTGTAGTAAGCCTTTGTCTATCTCTTTCGGTTTATCAGTTATGCACAAGTCATTTATAATAAAGAGGACTTCAGGGGCTATTCCAAACTCTTGAGTATATACATTTTATTGATAGTGAAAACATCTTTAATATACGGCATTTTAATAATAATCATTGGAGCTATATTTTAGAAAGCCAACAATTTCGAAACATTTTCCATGTAAAGGGTAGTTTGGAATGGGGGGATTTTTCTGAAAATCTTCCTGGAAGATACTTAAAGGAAGATTTTTGAGATATGCTGTCAACAGACACATCTACAAATACACACATACACACACACATCTACACAGAGAGGGAGGGAGAGACATTACCTTTTTAAAATGCTTTTTTGGATTCAGGGATCCTCAAAACATGATTCCGGTGAAATCTCGATAGCCAATTTTAGGGTGGAATACAATGAGTGAAATGCTAGAAATGTCAGAAAAATGAAGGCGGAGAAAACAAAATTAAAATGTTGATTTATTAGGTACCATATTATATTGCACACAAACATGTATATCATGATGTGGCAGTATTTATATAGGTATTACAATATAACTCTTATTCTCACACAGCACGAAAAATTAACAACATCCAAAAGTTTACTGGCAAGCTGTACACCTTATTGTGAATGAAGAGATATTTACTATACATAATACTATAACAAAACTATGTCATTACTTCTTTCCTCAAAGCACAATTTTAATCTCTCTATAGCTATTCGTGGTCAACTTAAAAAGTTTTGTCTTTCTTTGCCTCTACTCTGGTGTTCGGCTAACGAACGACTGACGGACCGACAACCGTTTTGCACGTGGCTCAGCGCGAACGCACGTGTCAGAATTCGGAAGTAAAGTTAATTCAAATATGTCTATTGTACTTTCTGTGAATACTTCAACATTTCAAGTCAGTTAGGTATGTTTTCAAAAACAAACAAAACAGACCGATAAATGGTTAAAGGCAAACATAAGGTTCGATAGCCAATATCGAATGAGACTCGCTTAGGAAACCGAGTGTTAAAATCCTATGTATCATAAAATTTGATCATGTATTGTAACTTCTCTCAGTTGCCGTATAAAATATTGGTTTGTATATTCAATACCAAGACCCAAAGTCCCTCTGATAGAACAAAATAACTACAAATGGCTGCTAAGAAGCCGATTAAATTACTAACGAGAGCATCAGAATGACTACGTCACACTTAAAGAACACATCACACCGAAACTCTATAGAGTGGCCCATAACTCAGTCGGTAGAGCATATATATATGGCATAAATTCAATGTTTTAACGAGATCTAAATTTTATGCAGTAAGTTTTTGCATATTTCCTACGCATTACCAGTTATGCAAAATTCATCCCGAATGAAGAGTTCTTCAGAGGCTATTCCCAGAAAAGTGAATAAATACATTTAATTTATCATGCAAATACCTGTAATATAGGACATTTCAATAAAAATCGTTATAGCCATTTTTGAAAAAAGCAAAATTTTAAAAAAATGTTCCACGTAAAGGGCAGTTTGGGGTGAGGGATTTTCTTGACCATGTTCATGTCGTATTCTAAAAACATACTAAACCTAAATACCAAATTTATTATTTAGCGCTCTTTTCATTGCTAAGCTCTGCTGTTTTCTTGAACTCAATTTTTTGGTGGAAGATAATACCTACCTTCTCTATACCTACGTACACACTACGTATAAAGAAAGTAATGAAAATGAATAGACAAATATAATGAACACAACACGTACTTTTTAGGAGAAATATGGCAGTTCTTTTACCTACTAATAGGTAAGCGCCAGTGAAAGTGAAAACAGGGGTCATTGAATTGGCGATGTTTTGTAATGATAACAGATGGTTGTGCTCCCATTTACGTAAAATAAATGAAGTGTCATTATAACAGGTTCGCCGCAGAGTTACTTCGCTATCGTCCCATTAGGAAGAACGCTGGACCACCTTGTGGTCTCACACAATGCCTGCAGAGCAACGGCTTGGGAAATAAACAATGCAAGGCCGCTTGTCAGTGACCAACTTGTTACATGTCTTGACTAAATAAAGCCATACACCGAGGAAGCCAACAAATTCTACCACAACTGGATTTCTTTGATGTCTGATAATGTCGTGGAAACAGATCACGAACTGCTTTCAAATGTAGGACATATCCGGTCTCTGGAACCGCCACTTAAGACTCTTCAGTAAACTTGAAATCCATTTTGGTTCAGAGCAGGAAGGTCCAGTCGCTTTCACGATTACACGATTTAGAAGTCATGAATATCGCATCAATTTTCATTTGCTAAAACATCAATAAAGAAGATGTGTTGGACGCGAGGATTATCCAATTAATCAATTTGTATTTTCTTTAGCGACAGTGCCGTGGCTGAGTGGTTAGATCACTCGCTTGTCACCTAGATGACCCGGATTCGATCCCAGGCGACCGCATGTGGGATTTGTGTTGGGCAAAATGATGCAGAGGTGGATTTTCTCCGCTTCCCCAGTTTCTCCGCCAACGTATTCCACCGGTGCTCCATCCTCAGTCCATGTATCATCCGTGTCATTGCCTGTGGTGCCATATGTAGTAAAAGCGGGCGTTAAACACTGTCAATAGTTGTAATTGTAATTTTGCGATTGCATTGTTAGAAATTTGATGTGTTCCATTCATTTGGTTTTATCTATCCATTCTGTAACAAACTATTGTTACAAAAGTTTTTCCTTCTATCTAATTCATGTTAATAACGATCACAAATGGTCTTATTACTCAGCTCCTTATAAATAAAAGTGAAATAAGGATGTGCCTTAGGATAAAGTGATAGTGAAACTTTTAAAAGCTGCCACTATGCGATTCACATTGAAATTCGGTTCACTTTACATGGGCAGGGTTAAAACAAAAGGACAGGAATTGCCGTTGTGAAGGCAATAACAAGGAACGTCTCGGAAACTCCACAAAAAATGTATTTGACATAAGTTGTCTGTTTTAAGGGATCTATATTTTTGTCTATATCTTCATTGAGTTATGCAAAAGAAGAAGAGCCTGTGTTTACCACATTTCAGCCCCACCGCTGCATATCAAGACGAACGTGAGAGTATGCTTTCCGCTTTTCTTGTACCAATATTAGTTTGGATAAAACAATTTACGGAATCATTAATGTTATGGAAATGCAAATAGTAGATACATTTTAAGGTATATGCTCTATATTTTGTTAGAATAAATATGTGTCAGTTGGGCTTGTTTTCTGAATAGGTTCGAGACGTCAATTAGTGCATGTTAGTTTACTACTTTCTCTCTATACAGGAATTAGGGTATTTCAACAAAAATTGATATCATCTGTCATTAAAAATATATGTTTTGAGGCTTACTGAATCAAAAAAAAAAAAAAAAATGCTGCGCACTCGTGAATGTGTGCGTGTGAATATCATAACTCTAAATCGAAACGTTGGATGAATATTAAACTTGATATTTTAGTTCAATATATTTTTAAAGATTCAACACGAAGATTTTAAAGAAAATTCCCCATCTCAATCTATTCCTTACAAGAACATATTTCGTTATTTTTGATCATCTTATGTAACATGACTAGCGATCTTGATTAAAGTACCACATTTTAAGGTTTTACATTACCAGTTAAATACTTGTCTGGATTTTTCGGGAAATAGCCGTGGAACCCTCGTGAAAAACAATCGTATACCTAGCTTTGCGATACAACTAAACGTTAAGATATAAAAATCTGATGTGTTCCATTCACATTACTTTCCGTACATCTCTGTAACAAATACTACTTCATGATAAACACTAGCAGAAGTGGTCTAATTACTTGATTCCTTATAAGTAGGAGGGAAAAAGGGTATATATTACGCTAAAGTGATAGTCAAATCTTTTAAAAGCTGGTTGCTATGTGACCGAAATTTGTTTTTTTGTATGGCCACGACATATTCCCCTATGAGAAAAATTTAAGCATCTTAAAACTGAAGCCAATAACAAAATATATACAGGAAATGATAATTTCCATGAAAAAATGTATCTGACATAACTTATATGTTTTAATAAGATTTACATTTTTGTGTGGTAATTTTTTGTGTATTTCTTACGGTTTACCAGTTATGCAAAAGTGTTCCAGACTGAAGAGGTCTTCAGAGGCATTTCTAGAAAATTCATATACATTTTATTTGTAAACTAATTATTTTTAATATACGGTATTTTAATCAAAAATTTTAGAGATATTTTTAAGGAAATTAACATTTCTAAATTTTTTATTTGTAAAGCGTGGTTTTGGGGTTTGGAAATTTTCCTCAGTCTTCGATTCGTATCCTTGGAAAATACTATACTTCAATACCAAATTGGTATTTTATCGATTTTTCGTTTTTGAGTAATCGTTTTCACAGACACATGGACACACATATAAACATTTTCACACGCAAACATACATGGGTGTTTTTCTAAAAATGTTTTTTATTATTATTATTATTATTATTATTATTATTATTATTATTATTATATAGGAGCCTAAAACTTTATTTACTGTGACATCTCGAACTACGTCCTTAGTAAAGAAATTTTAAAAAACGTACTCCATAGGACATAAGCATATTTCTTTAAACACACAATATATTTCCAATAATTTTATTGCGCTACCAGTCATATCGGTAACTTACGATGTTATTAGTTTGAATTTTAGAAACCTTTGTTGTTTTTCAAAATAATATCACTGTTCAATTATTTTTCGTGATGCCATTAAAATAGCATGGCATTTCAGTTCTTGCATATAGCGACTCGTTTTTAATTGTTTGTCGATTTGTTCTGGATAAATACTTTGCAAGATATAAATTACTGTATACAATTTATTGTGTAAGTACATTGCACAGTCAAAATATCCCACGCGCCTCAAAATTTGGAAAACTTACATGGAATTTTCTGAATTGGAGCTTTGAAATACACACACAAGCGCGCGCACACACACACACACACACACATACACACGCACAAACTTTATACGGAAATTTTCCATCTACTTTAATTATTAGTCTTTTTTTAAGGTTAGAAATTTTAGTGTTTAAAATTCGCCATTTTTTTATTAAAATATATTTATTTGAAAAAAAATCACTATTGGTGTTAGGGCAATTTGGCATTTTTATCTATTTTACAATAGATACTTCTACAAATTTTGGGAAATGTTAGTTGCATTTAAATAAAAACTAAGCTGCGTGTAGTAAAGAGAAAAATGCTGTTTAATGAAATACATACGCTAGAAACAGTTGTATTGTACTATTTTAAATGGTTGTAGCCCGAAGTAAGGCAAGGACTGCTATATTTTTATTCTGTAGAGACACCCAAAGGTTCCAACAACTATTATTTTCTCTACTTGTACTAGATATATAGCGTATAATTAAGGTATTGTATTTCACCCAAAAATTCGATACCAAGATTTCACCGAAAATGCATGTTTTGGAACCCCCTGAATCCAAAAAAAAAAATCTTTAGAAAAAGGTCAATTTGGGTGTCTGTATGTGTTTGTGTGTGTATGTATGTGTGTGTCTGAACAGCACAGCTCAAAAACGAAAACACCGTTAAATATCAAATTTAGTATTTAAGTTTAGTATCTTCCAAGAATACATGAAGAGTTTGAAGAAAATCCTGCGCCCCAAACCATCCTTTATATGGAAAAAATTTCGAAAGTTTTGATTATATAAAAAATGGGTCTAACGATTTTGATTAAAATACAATGCATTAAAGATATTTGACCAATAAAATATACCCATATCTTGAACTTTTTGGGAATAGCCTCTGAACACCTCTTTATTGTGGCTGACTTTTGCAATTGGTAAACCGTAAGAGATAGATAAAAACTTACTACACAGAAAATATAGATCTACTTAAAACACAGAATTTATATCATATACGTACATTCTTTTCGTGGAGTTGACCATTTCCGAGATATTTCTTGTTATTAGTTTTTGTTTTAAAATACCTTAAGCTTTCTCATACGGAGATTTGTCAAATCCTGGCAGTGCAAGGAAACGGACTTCAAGCACTTAGCAACCAGCTTTTAAAATATTTGACTATCGTTTTAGTCTAGTGCATTCTCTTATTTTTCTTCTGCTTAGAAGGGAGCAAGCTCGATTAGTATGAAATAGATAGAAGATTTTGTATCAATAATTTGTTACAGAAATGTAGAGAAAATCATCTGAATGGAACATATCTGATTTTTCAAAATAAAAAAGCGCGCGCACACGAATTTTTTCTTAAAAATATTTCCATTGAAGCCTCAAAACTTATATTCCCGGTGGAATCTCAACGTCGAAATTTTGGGTTGAATAGAGTACACTTACTATACGAAGTTATAGAATTTTAACACATCAGGTTTTTGGTCAACAAGTGTAAATCTTATGAATATTTGCTGAATGGTGCTTTTCCTTTTATTCAAATGCTCAACTGGACTGCGAGATGGAGAAACAAAGACTGGGAAGCAGATCTCATCCGTACGGAATTAGCATGCAAAGGATGCACGATGCCTTAAAAAGGCAAACCCAGGACTTGAGTTTAACTGTAAATATGTATGTGTCGGCAAGCTGTCTGAGTGGATCCAGCTTCACCTTGAACAACACATGTTACCAAATAGGGATATGTTGTGCACGTTAGCTGTTGTCAATGCCGCCCTCAACGCTGGAATCTTGCACCGTGATTATTTCCTTTTTCTGCGACATGTCCCTGAGAAGCGACAGTTAAAGTTCATTGTGTTTCAACAAACATCACTCTCAATACACAGATCTAATTGGTTTTCTTTACTCGGATGAAATACTTTCAGGAGCAGCGGAAAGTTTCTCAAAATGGTTTGTGTTAGGAGTTAGTAGTCAGATGGAGGGGATCAAAGTACCTCCTTTGTGCCTCTAACATGACTCCTGGAAGGAAGGGATGAAGGAAGACCCAAGGACGGCCAGATCCGAAAGATACGGTCAGTCATTAAGCATGTCACGGATACCTGCAGTCCTTAGTCCTTAATCTCGGCAATTGACAGGAGAATCCTAAAAGGAAGGTAGTGACCCCAACAAACTCACGTAAAAACCATGCAAAAGTGAAAATTCTACCATCCTAACGGAGTATCACCACCATCTTTGTCTGGTCATACAACTCTAATAGATTAGGTCTACCAGATAAAACGAAATGAGGGCAGAAAATTTGCTTATTTGTTTATAAACTATGAATAAAAACCGCCCCTGAATGAAGCAATCTAGTACTCGGGATCCGATCAAGTAAAAATAACGACGGACCGACTCGGGGAAACCACAAAAATCCCATAGTCAGAGTGACCGCCTTGAAATTGAACCCAGTGTCTCCTGAATGCGGTGTCACAGTTACCTCGAGCCACCTCGCAATATACCGCCCTGTTCAGGTGGAAGTGTTTGTTTTGTAGTGTTTAACGTCCGCTTTTACTATTTGTGGAATCGCAGATGATATGACACTAGTGATACATGGAATGAAGATGGAGCACCGGTGGAATGCTATGGCACTTTCTAATTCTTCGCACAAGTTTTATGATATCAGCCAAAAGACCTTTTAATCCAAAACACTGACAAATTCAATAGACGCATTTGCCAGATCTAGCAATTTAATAGTTTTTTCCCTCACCTCGCAGTTTTATTTATTCATTCCTACATGTGCGAATTTCTTGACGAATATATCTTATATTTCGGTTTCGATTAAGTGGCGAAACATTTGGCGAACATTATCAAGAATGATGAAAATCTCCGACTTATAAAGGGTGTAATTTATTTAATATGTATTCATATTACTTTCTGTACACATACTATGTACTTAGTATATAGAGAAGGTATTGTATTGTACCCAAAAATTAGATACCAAGATTTCACTGTAAATACATGTTTTGAGACCCCTGAATAAAAAAATGCATTTTTGGAAACATGTCCGTGTGTCACTGAACAAACTTGCGGATGATTCAAACCTATTTTGAGGGACAGGAAAAGAAGTTTTTCTTTCGATACAGAAAAGGTTTATCTAGTAATTCACTGCAATAAATTCTGAGTGAATTTAGTTGATCTATGTTCATTGTATTTTCAAAGCTATGTATATTATTATCCTGAATTTGTTTATATCAATTTTACACTTTCATTTTTTTTTTAGTACAAGCCGTTTTATTTACTAATCATGTTATGAAATACTTGTTTTATTGTGCTAATCTATGAATTAGAACGATACATGTAATGGCATTACATGTAATGAGCTACTTTTAAAACAGATTATACCTCAACCTGTGCATGTTTACGCTACAAATCCCTCCCCACTTTATACCGCTGACTGATCTTTGTGTTCGTAACAGTGTGCGCTTCGGAACCCACAGCCGAGCTCTAGTTATAAGTATGAGGAGGTCCAACAGCCTTGTATTTTATGTGTTCAGATATCCCTTCTTGTGTTAAAAGAGTTGCTCAACAGAGCTATTTCTAATTTAAACCGGTCAGTGTGGAACTTGAGAAAATGCGGCCCGACACTATCTCCGCTGATACGCAAGAGGGATAAAATGCAGTTCGCTTATCCAATTCCCCAGTTACCGATTTTAACTTGAAATAGCCTCTTGACTCTTTGAACACTTGTAGGGATATCTGCACACGTAAATGCGGGGCAGTTGAGCCACGTGGTAGTGATATTTGTTAAGGAACCTAAGCCGATTCTGAAGCAATGGGCTGTAGACTAAAAACTTATAAAACACAAAGAACATAGTTAGGTACTGACATAGGTGCACAATAACTCTGTAAATATTCACCTATCATGTTTTTAATGCCAGCGATTCTTTGCTTTTATTTTCACCAATTAAATGAATGTTTCTTTAAAACTTAGATCTTAATGATTTAGACTTTGTATAAAATTACATAATAATCAAAATGACCTAAAACTTCAATTTAATTAATTTAATAAAAGTATAAATTTTAATTCATTTATACAGAACTATAACTCTTATACAAGTAGATGAGTATCTGTAAAATAACGAAAATTTAAACAATCAATTACAAATGTATTAATTCCATTTTTTCTTAAAAGAATCCGAAAAGAAAATTAAGAGCATTATTTTTGAAGCAGTTCTCTAAACTTGTACCATTAGCTGTTTTGAATTTCCTGATTATACAACATTCATTACGAATGCAAAAGACATATGATACAACACAATGACAACAGCAAATGACTTTGAGCATCATTAACGGGAAAGTATATTTCCTCCCTATTTTGGGACCTGAAGTCCTAGCGTAATTATATTCCTCCCCTGACAACAGCTACTTCTTCAGCTAAAAGCATTTCAGTAATTAGAATGTGATGTTTTGCTTTCTCTACAAATACTGTATACAATATATATAGTAGGAAGAGAAGGTATTATACGTATTCCACCCAAGAATGTGATACCAAGATTTCACCGAAAATACATGATTTGAAGATCCCTGAGTGTGTATGTGTGTGTATGTGTCTGTGTATGGATCAGTGGAAAGCATAACTCAAAAACAAATAGTCAGAAATATCTCATAACTCTCCTTTAGATGGAGGAATGTTCGAAGCTTCCATTTTCTCAAAAATATTTCTCAACAATTTTCATTCAAATACAGCCTACTAAAGATATTTACATGATAAATAAAATGTATATCCTAAGGCTGTTAGCCTCTGAAGTTCTCTTCATTCTAAACGATTTTTGCAGATAGACAAAAACTTACCATACAAAAAAGTCATTAATACATATAATTTATGTCATATTATATAGAGCTATCCAAATTCCAAACATTCCTTTTTATTGGTTTCAAAAGTTCCAAAATTAGTCTTTTTTCAAATGGGAAGTCGTTATTCACTTTTTTCATCCTGGTCATGCAAAGAGAAAGGAATTTCAATTACAACACAAAACGAAGAGTTTTTAAAACATTTTACTGTCACTTTAGTTTAGTTCATTCTATTATTTTTCTTCTACATAAAAGGACTCATGTAATAAAACCATTTCTGCTAATTTTTGTTTCGTTTAAAATAAAGTAGACAGAATAATAAGCTTTTTTAAGAACGATTTGCTGCAGAAGAGGTAAAGAAATTAATGTAAAAGGAACCCTTTTGTTTTTAAATAATGTACTAAGTTTCTCTTATTTATCAGTTGAATTATGGGATTTCTGGTGTTAAAGCTATCCTTGTCTAAAATATTAATATTATGAAACTTATAAACACTGGATATAACTCACCGAGTGAGTACTTAAATAAAGACCCAAAAGTCAAGAAAATGGCAAAACAATGACCAAAAATCGAGAACTGGTAGGTGGTATAAAATGACCAATTGATATAATAGACAATGTATTTTTATGGTAGGTGACCCATGTTATGCATTTATGTACACGTGCAATCCTATTATGGTATGATTAAAAGACGACGTGGCTTCGGAATCTGGGCAGTACTTTGCGCTCACTTACTTTGTAGTGTCCAAAAGTTTACTTTACGTATTATGCATGCTAACGATGTTAAGCTGCAAATACCATTCATTATGCTGACATTTGTAAATAATACTTATTTTGAATGTGATGATTACAATATCAGATGTAATAAATACAATCTTTAACTTCGTTTGCCCATTAAACCTTTGCTGCAACATTAGGAGACAATTAGTGTTGAAGTATTTCTGTTTCTGAATATTTTATCCCAGGGTAGCACATTAACTAAGGTGAGTATGCGCGTGTGTGTAGCAATAGGTTTAGTGTCCGATAACGATAGGATGAAATGGGAGTATTATTGATGTGCGGCCGGAACCAAACCACGAGGAAAAGCCATCTTAGAGGGTAACTAACATAATCCAAGCAGTTCTTCAGTGAAACTCAAGGAGCCCGCGCCCTGGGTCTGATTAAACACCCCAAGTCACACAATATCCCCAGCCCATCCCGCCGCCAACAGCTTTATTTCCAAAGTGCACTCACTGCCACGGAAGGTTGCCCCCACTGTAGCCCTCAAGACACCTACAACAGAGAAAGAGACCGGTTGGATGAAATGGAGATGAAATGAAGGTTCAGAAAGTTTTGGGTGAATGCAGAAACCTCCCCAAAATTCGCCTAGTGACTCGGGAAAACAGGGAAAACTCCTTGAGAGAGGTCACCCGTTTGTTATAAATTTTATAATAAGCTATTTTTATTTATAATTCTTATGTTATTAATTATATTATATTTTACTTTTTGTAGGTTAAATATAATTTCTTTTTATTTTTTTTGAAGGTAGTTTAATTCCTACTTTATTTTTAATTTTTGCAAATCAAACTCACAACCTCCGAAATGCAATTTCCAGACGAAACTCCTGAGCAAGCTGGCTCGTTAACTGAGGTGCAGCTGTATTATGATATAATGTTCAGACTAAAACTAGATATACTAGTAATATTCCCCGTATCTCTGGAGCAAAGGGCATTGTTACAATGTTTCCATGATGGATTTGAATTTCTAGTTCGCCGCTATGGGCGTTGGTGACGAGGAATCAGCTCGTCGCTCATAGGTGTGCACTGTTGGACGAAATCACGACTTGCGGACGCAAAATGGCGGAACATTTTGTGCAGGAACCTTCAAAGCTAAACTTCGGTGTAGGTTATTAAACGGAGAAGGACACAGCTCGCCACTGAGTGAACTGAAGGACACCTTGCGCTCTGCAACCTTATTTTAGCTACCACCCCCAAGGTAGAAGGGCTAAAATGAACGAACCACAGATTATTGCAGATCGTAGGCACACATGGCTCAGAGACATGCGTAAGCCCCTAACGGCTTCAGGTATGATGAAGATTCATCGACCAAGCAGTCCTCTAGCGTCCATGGGGAGTACTCTTTCCTTTGTGCATTACGGCACCGCCAAAACCTCACATAACCCTAAAGCATACTGATTGGAGAGAAGTCCTGGGTGACTCAGTTGGTTAGATGCTGACCTTCTGAACCCAAAGTCGTGCGCTCAAACCCGGTCCAGACCGAGGGGTTTTAACTGTGCTTAAAAACAACAGTCAATAGATTTTCTGGCATGTGAAGAAACTCCTGGGTCTTCAATTCCTGCACCGGCTGCGTTGAAATGACTTTAGCAATTGGCAGTGTTGGGGAGGGGCGAACCTCCCTATCAGTCTCTTGCCAACCAAAGAAAACCACAAAAACCCAAGACCAGAGTAGGCGGTCGATAGGAATCGAACTAGGGAACTTCCGAATGCGTGCTGCGGAGACATGCCGCTCTAAACTAAAACTAGCACTTGTTAGAATCTGAATTGTTGGTTACTTTTAACCGGCATGTGAAAATGAATATTCATTTGCTTCGTCTAGTGTATAATAGGTTACAACCCCAAAAGCAATGGTCCGTGAACAGGCATTTATTGCCAATAGATTGGTGTGCCATTAAAACGCTGACCTTGCAGATGAACTGCTGCCCACATGTGAGTTTTGGGTAGCACAGGTGCAACACAGACAAACAGGTTGATCCAGAGCAGTGCTTCAGGGAATGCCAGATGTTGCCTCTTATCTTGATGGCTCTTACCTTTATTACAACCGCGATTCATTAGCTCTAGAGTCCTCGAGCACTACACCTCCTCCACATTTCGTCCTCGGATAAATTATAGGCCAGTGTTTCATCTTGTTCTCAGAGACCCGCACGGATTCTTCGAGTATACTAGCAAGGAGTGGCGGATTCATTTGTTTCACGGAAAGCAAACAATATTACTAGGATGGATATTTTCGCAAATGCACATAAATGCTTGTACCCTTGTATTATTATTTACGGCCTGGATACCAGTGTTTAATGAGTTATAAAAATGCTATAAAATTCAAGCATTACAATGCATTGCGATATAAATGCGAAGTATTTTGTAATTCATGCTTAATTTCCAAATAAAAAATATTACTAAAAAAAAAATCTGGTATGTTTCATTCACATGATTTTCTCTACATCTCTAACAAATTATTGTTAAAAAGCGTATTCTTCTATCTACTTCATGATATCGAGATAAACATTAGCAGAAATTGTCCTTATTAATTGGATTTCTTGTAAGTAGAAGGGAAAAAATCCAATGTGTTCCATTCACATGATGTCCTCTAGCAGTTCGATAAACAAATATTTTATTCAAAACATTAATCTGTTATCTACATCATGCTAATCAAGATAAACATGAGCAGAATTAGTCTTATTACTAGCTTCCTTGTAAGTAGAAGGGAAATAAAATGCACAGGCTAAAGTGCACTATGTGAAACAATTAAAATTCCAATCTCTTTGCTTGCCAGGGATAAACAAATGAGAAACAAGAAGAAAGAAAAGTTTAAATGGCTAAAATTTAAACCAATAATCTGTAATATCTTGGAAACGGTTAACTGTACACAAAATTTATATGTCATAAATTGTGTGTTTTCATAAGATCTATATTTTTTGTGCAGTAAGTGTTTGTATATATCTTACAATCTGCCAGTCACAAAAATGCCATCCAGAATGAAGAGGTCTTCAGAGGCTTTTCCAAGGACACTCGCAAAGCGTAAGGTTTTAAAACATTTGACTATTACTTTAGCCTAGAGTTTTCCCTTAGGTCCTTTCTGCTTGGCGCAAAAATTATGTACACAGTAAAATGTAACTATTTTATGATTCAAATTTTCATCATAATAAAATCATAACACCATATCCTAATTAATTAAAGGTCTTTCTATTTGTTCAATATTTATTATCATTAATTACTCTATTACATTTTTCAATGTTTAAGCCAGAAAGCCATGCTGTTTTTTTTTTTTTTTTCGTTTTTTTTTCTGGAGATATATGGAACTCCTTCATGACCTTATTCACTGTCATCGTAGCCAGCTTCTGATTCTGTAGCCAACTTGGATCTTCTGATTCTGTAATTATCTTGTGTTAATCTTCGAATTCTGTAAACTATATTGTCTGAAACAAAACTATTTAAAATTATAATCCATTTCTAAGCTGTCTCTCCTATTCGGAGATAGCAGTGTCAGAATTTTCCTTCATCCAATCTCAAAAGAAATTAATGGCTTCCGTACTGTAGAGGTTGAGGATCATGTCGTGAAAGAGTTCAAAGTATGTAGCCAGGTATCTGCTGGGAATACATGGCCGCTTAATTGTGTTAACAATGAGAGATTGGAGATTTTAAACATACAGTGACCTGAAGATTGAACTGAAGCCAGCGATTCCATAAAAATTCAGGGAGCGTGTTCGTAACATGGCAATGCGTGATTCATGGATCCCAAATTGAGGACTTGAAGCTTGTATTAGCCAACCTTGGTATACTCGGCATTCACAGGGCTAATTTTCTTTCAAATCATGAACCCCTACGTGTGTTTCATATGAAATAAAAAGCAAAGGGCATTTATTATTCTGAAATCTGCTTTTCTTTGGGATTCTGGACTTGTAATCATTGTGAGTGGCTACTAAAATATTACGAGTATTTCTTGTTGCAGCCAAACCTTTTATGATTACAATGCGATAGTTTAGTTGATGTTATATTGCATAAATATAACATACTGTACTTCTCTTATCTGTTTTTGATCTCCCTAGGTTATTTGTGTGATAGTGAATCTAGATTTCGGAATTTAAAGATATTCCCGCATATACCAAACTCCACTAAAAGTTAACCATGGTAAGTCATATTTGTATGATGTAGGTACCATGCTAGGTTTCAAATTTAACAATGTAGTGATTCCAATTGAATTAGAAAAACAGTGAATTCTATTAGCCTAGTTCATTTTCAAATTGTACCTGCATACAGTTAGTGACAAAGAACAACTATTTAAATCAGTGTTTATTATATTGGCTTTAAAACATAGTAAAAATTTAACCCGCAGTAGGACAATTTTTAAAAACTGTTTGTTTATTGTTACTTTGACTGTATTCTTGGGTAGATCTAGTAAGCGGTTAAGAGATATTATTATTACTATTATTATTGTTATTATTGCTGTTGTTATTATTATCATCATCACTATTAAAGACAGTTTGTATTACTATAACAAATATTTATAAATATCCGCTGGAATAATGCCTTTATGGTTTCCAAAATAGCAAAAGGAAAGCATTGCTCCATCTTCCAGGAGAAGTTCCCAAGATTCCATGGTTCTCTGGTTACATCGCAGCACCCCGACATCTCACCACACTGATACGGATTCGAGTTGGTCTTGAATGCTACCCTCAAGATCTTCATTGCCTTTATCTCATCGACACTCCAGTATGTCCTTCCAAACCAAGGAAAAGTCCCGACATATTTTTTTCAATTTCTCTTTATAGTGTTAAAGCCCACTTTTACAAAATGTAGCACCGCAGGTGATGACGCTGATGTTAATTGGAATAAAGATGGAGCGCCGGTGCAATGCACTGGCGGGGGAAACCGGAGAACCAGGAGAAAACCCGCCCCTGCACCGCTTTGTCCGTCAGAAATCTGACAGGCGGTCGCTTGGGATCGAACTTGGGCCGTCTAGGTGAGAGGCAAGTGTGTAGCTATTCGGCCATAGCGCGGCCCGGTCCCGATCTGATTCATATTCTTTTCTGTTGTTCCCGTTACAATTCCGAATGTTCTCCCGCAGTCTTCATCACTTTTCGTTCCTTTTCCCGCCAGTATCAGCTCTATATTACAGCCTTGTCAAAGGCCAGTTTACAATGCAATAAGTAGTAAAGTTTCTCAATGACTGCATTAATTCCATCCTCTCTTCTAATGGCCAAATAGTTCACACCTAAGGATCAATATTTAAAAATAATTAAATACTAAAATCTAAAAATATTACGATCTAGTTGTTCCACTTTAGAAACACACATATATATATATATATATATATATATATATATATATATATTTTTATTTTAGTAAATAATAAGACATTTTGAGGACGATAAACAAAAAAAGAATTAAGAAATAGGAAACCAATAGATCATATAGCTCATATTATTCCATAATTTCCAAATGCTTCTTTTTTTCCTCTTTCCTGAGTTAAAAAAAGTATTCAATTCAATAATCTTCCTCCAAAAACTGCAAAAATTATTCTTTCATGTGAATATCTATATATTGTTTAATTGATTTAAAGTTTAAGAGCACTGGACCTTATTTAATGCATTTATTGATTGTAAAGCCAAAAAATTACTTGTGCTGATCACACATTTTTAAAATAAACTATAAAGTTTAATGGAAATATAGCTTTGTTACTTTATTGTTAAAAAGAAACAGCTTATTATGTTGCTTACAAGATAGTGTAGGAATATTACGTGCACAAGATTAAGGAGTGGTTATGAACGTAATTATTATATAACTGTCTAAACAAAGTAAGTAGGTGTCTGTAATAGTTATTGTATGAAACATGGTTACTATAAACAAAGGATCGAAAATTAATACACAGTATTTTTTTCTGCCATGGTATTGCAGCTGGAATGTTGCCATTTTACATATTTGAAGTTTTCACTACAGAGGGTATTTTTTGTTTCATAAGCAACTCTAGCCAGAGAAGCGTGAGCGATGTAACAAAGATGACGCGCATGCTACTGTCATCCATGTGTGAAGAGCAGAGAGATGTGGTTCGATATTTGTGGGAAAAAGGGCATAAACCAAGTGAAATTCACTGGGATATGCGATGCGTGTGTGGACATGATTGTATGGGTCGTAGCAATGTCTCCAGGTGCTGTGCATTCTCCAAGAGGGCGTGTGAACCTATGTGAATTTGCCACACTCCAGGAGGCCCCTAAAGGCTGCAACCCGCAGAATTTCAGAGGCATTGAGGCGATAATTTTGAACGACTGGCATGTGCAACTGCAAACCTTATCACAACAGTGTGCAGTGTACGATATTGTCATGACATGTTGTAATTTCGTAAAGTTAGTTCTCGCTGGATGCCTAAGAACCTGACAGACAACCACAAGGGCCAGTGAATGATGACAAGCTTGGATCACTAAATGCGGTACACCGCCGAAGGCAGGACTTTTGAAAGGAATCGTTACTGGTGATCAGGCGTGAACATACCACTACACGTCCGAAACAAAGCAGGCAAGTGTGGAGTGGAAACATGCTAGCTCCCCAGTAAAGAAAAAAATCAGTGACTCAATCTGCTAGGAAAGTGTTTGTGACAGTGTTCTGGGATATGCATGGTGTTTTATTGGTGAACTTTGTTGAACACGGGACCACTGCTGCTGCCTACATTAAAACTTTGGTGAAGGTGAGCCGTGCCCTTCGTGACAAACGCCACAATATTCATGCTGACGATGTTAAATTTCTTCATACAATGCTCGCCCCCATGTGCTGCTGCAGATCGTCAGAAAAGCACCAACTTTGGTTGGAAGATGCTCCAGCATCCACCATATAATCTGGACTTTGCATTGTTGGAATTTCATCTGTTTGGTCCCAAGAAAAAATTCCTGGCCGGCCAACATTTTGCGATAGATGCGGAATTGAAATCGGCAGTCGCAAATGGTATACTCCAGGGAAACGGGCCTCTACGAATAGGGTATATTGAAACTGTATCACGATAGGACAAATGGTTGAGAAAATTGCGACTATGTTCGAAAAATAGGTAAAAGATGTAAGTGATTTGTGATTTTTTGTTGTTGTTTTTTTACTTTCTCCATACGCACTATGTACATGGTGTATAGAGAAAGTAATGCACTCCACCAAAAATTCGATACCGAGATTTCACCGGAAATACATGTTTTAGGGTCCCCCAATATCCAAAAAAAGCATTTTCACAAAAAGGTCCGTGTGTGTGTGTGTGTGTGTGTGTGTCCGTGTGTCTGTGAACACGATAACTCAAAAATGAAAAGTCGGTAAAATACCAAACTTGGTATTTAAGTTTAGTATCCTCCAGGGATGCGACACGAAGATTTTGAGAAAAATCCCCCCACCCCAACTACCCTTTACATGGAACTTTTTTCGAAAATTTTGATTTTCTCAAAAATGGCTCTAACGATTTTGATTAAAATTTCGGATATTAAACATACTTAGCTGACAAATGAAATGTATATCTTGAATTTTCTGGGAATAGCCTCTGAAGAGTAGTTTATTCTGGGTAAATTTTACTAAATTTTGAATGACTGCTAAACCGTAAGAGATGGACAAATACTTACTACACAAAAAATGTAGAGCACATTAAAACACACAATTTATGTTATATACATTTTTTTCGTGGAGTTCGTCGTTTTTGTGACATCACTTATTTTTGGTTTCTGCTATGAAAAACGTATACTTTTCTCATACAGGAACTTGTCAACTCCTATCCATATAAACAAAGGAACTTCATTGACATAGCAGGCAGCTTTTGGCTATCACTTTAACCTACGGTTGTCCCATATTTCGCTTCTACTTACAAGGAAGCGAGTAATAAGACTATTTCTGCTAATTTTTTCTGATTAGCATAAAGTAAATAGAAGTATAAGCTTTTTAAGAATTATTTGTTGCAGGGATATGGAGAAAGTCATGTGAATGGTACACATCAGATTTTTTAAACTATTAAACTTTTTTGTCAATAAAGAATTGTGTGTTACTTTTCGATCCGACCTGTACTAGCACCCTGCCGCGCTGAGTGGGACAACAAATCTTCGTTGCTGGGTAATAGAATGTGGAGTAAGCCACATTCCTTCCCTATTGTGATGGTCATCCCCATGTCTGAGAGAACACATCCAAGATCTGCAGGTTGACAGTGGAAGGTCGTCAACAAGAGCAAAATTCACGCAGCCTTGTAATGCTTGTGCTTCAGAGAGGCTGTATTTCATCATTGCTCAAAAGAAGATATTAACGTCTTACTTCCGGATGTAATTACCCGACATTAAAATGTGTACCGCTATAACTGATTTTATGTCCTCTGCATCGCGTCACTGTGGTGGAAAGTTAATGTTCTTTCATGCACGTGCATCTTAAATGAATACCAGAAGTGAGATGGATACATTTAGGAAGTACGCACCAGTAAGCACGCTTTAATTGAGAATCACTCATTCCTATATACACTACTATTTCTTAAAGACTCATAATTAAACACCATTAATCACAATTAACTAATAACTGCTTCTGTAGTCTGATGCTTGTTAGTCTACAAGTCTCCAAGTCCTAAGCTTCAGGTTCGATTCGAACAGGTACACACTATTTATATCCTGTTTTAGGATCCTTACACGATTTTGTACGGATTTTTTTTTTTTAAATTTGAATGACGAATTAATTAATTTCATTTACCTCCACCGTTCTTTATTAATTATTGTAAAATTATCTAGGGGATTTTTGTGGTTCTACTCCCCTTTTCCCTTAAAAATTAACTTAAATTTAGTTTTAATTATGGTGGCTCTTTAACTCCTGCAGTTCTCTACTTCCCTTTGTATGTGAAAGAGCGCTTAATTTTGCTCAAAAGGCATCTTTATGAGGTTTGAGATTATTTTACGTGCCACAAATCTACGACACGAGACCAACGGCTTTACTTCCCTTCCGAAAGAAGCCATAAGCCATACTAAAAAAAAAAAAAAAAAAAAAAATGCATAGTGCAGAAACTGTTTTACATGGTAACCAACCAACCAAAGCTGATTCCGTATTTTCGGGAAGTACAAACGTAAGAACTAGAAATATCGGTCTCTTAATTTTTCGTAAAATATTTTCTTTATATACATTGCATTTTTACATTTACCTGTTGAACATTTAAAAAAAAAATCCATTGCCTTTCGGAGTGTTTGAACTACTTGGGAACTATAAACTAGCATGTTACCCCTAGACCGCTCTTATAAACCGAACGGAATTTTGCCGAAAGGTATGCAATCGCATTCTACAGCTCTCGGGTTCATCACCAGAGGGTGACTGCCCACTCTGATTCATGGGTTTTTCGTGGTTTCCCAGGTCGGTAGGCGCCTACGGGGATGATTCCTCTTCTACAGCAACTTTCCTGTTCTATGTATTCTGTATCCACCATTTCCTTCATTGTTAGCTGTTTCAGGGCTGTAGGAGTCAAACGACGGGATTCGGCGGTTTGGGTTGCACGGTGGATGTGCGATTTGTAGAGGGCTCTTGCCTGGTGTACATAAATCAGGATTGCTCAATTGGAAGTCAAATCCAAGTGAGTCCCACCAAGAGGGACCTTCGAAGTGGGTGGAGTCAGACGGCTTCGGATGCGTTGGAACTGAAAACGTTAGTGACTTCATTCTTGAGAACATTTTTATCTGGATCTGATCACCCTTTGGGTCTCCCCTCTTTCTCCTACCCAGGGATCACGCTAGAAGTACAAAGGGCACCTGACTAATGTGTGGTACTGCGTTCCGTTTCTGGAGCCCCTCTGTAAACGTACCTCTAACCCTGGAGCTTACAAGAAAATTTCCTATATTCATGTAAAGAATGTGAAACATTGCCGGCCGTGAAAGTCTACTCTACTAATGATTAAATAGACTTCCGTAACCTCCATCGGACAATCTTCCAAGTTCTAGAAATGCACAGCGTTGAAACTATAGGTATTAACCGATTAGAATGAACAAGTAATTTTATCACTTATTGGACAATGAAGGAAATCAATGAAATGGTGTTCATATGAGTCTGGGATACATGGAGCTTTAACTTACTCGATATTTGTCTTTGAATTAGGGAAAACCCCGGGTTATTCCGGTAACTTATCGGGATCCCTTGCTTGTGAAGGACACACGTTACTCCCTCACTACAGAGGTGAGCAACGAAACAGACTTGAATTTGGTGAATACAAAGATTCAACATTTCCTGGCCACCAAATAGTCCTCAACGACTTGGTCAAAGTCATCTTGGTAAAGGTTCAAGTGTTTCAGCCTAGTTCTGAAAGAAACATCAAGATAAGAAACTTCCTGTATACCACGAGCCCTAGTTCCGAAAAACTTCTAGTGAACTCCGCCGTGTGGGCCCTGATTAAACATTTAATGTTACATTCACGGGACTTTTTTCTAACCATTACCATTTATTTATTTCTCTAGCATGCATACTCTATTCCACCCAAAAATTCGATATCGAGATGTCAACAGAAATACACGTTTTGAGGGGTCCTAAATCCAGAAAAAAACATTTTAACATTTTATAAAAAGGTCTGTTACATGCCAAACTTTGTATTTAAATTCAGTATTTTCCGTGGATGGGACGCGAAGATTTACAGGAAATTACTTCCCTTTACATACAAAATTTTTCGAAATTTTCGAATTTCTAAAAGTGGCTCCTACGATATTGATTAAAATGTCGTATATTAAATATATTAACGTGGCAAATAACTTGTATATTCTGAATTTCTTGAGAACAGCCGCTGATGTTCTCTTCGTTCTGAATGGTTTTTGTATAGGACTGATACCCACTTGATCCTAGGCATCCTACAAGTAGATGCCTAGATTCAGAAGCCTGTTGGGGAGCCAACGACACGAAACTACAGAAGGGAGAACCTGGAGCGAATGGTCGGCCCATAACCAGACATGAGCATTAGGAAGTGGATGATACGAAATAAAAGCGAAATAGAGATATGAAAGGTGATGATGGAGCAATTGGTGGAATGAGTGGCGGGAAAACCAGAGGACCCGGAGATAACCTGCCCAGGCACCGTTTCGTAGACAAAATCTTAGGACACAAATATTTTAGATCTGGTTAAAACACACAATTTAGCAAACATGCAGCTCTTTTTATAGCTGTTATAATTATTGCCCTCCCAACAGGAATCAAAACTTTTAGTTGATTTGCAACTACAAATGGTTAAAAATAACACTGTTTCAACGTGAAAAATGTCATTTAGATGAAAATATGTGCTCCTTGTACAAGTATGGCTGAAAATAACGAATCTGTAATTAGTTTTTGTCTACCACGCACCTTTTCCCCAAAAATTTACATTTAGTTTTTTACGTATTTTCGCGATAAATTTGTGTGTTTGTTAATTTAAATCAAAATTTTAATAACCTGCTTATTCTATTCAATATTTGCACTGCAGGAATGTATGTACACATATTAAACAATGGATATCTATATCAAACATTCACTGCCAGCTTGATCTTTCGACTATGTCAGCATTTTAACTATAAATTGTGTTTATTTCAGATGTTTCCTCTCTGAAGTGTTGCTGGCAGGAATATTTTAGTGACGATCAGTTTTAAGTGTTTTAAGGGCAACATTATATTACATTCAGTCCATTATTATGTCACGTCACTGCAAAAATAAGCCGGACGTATTTTGTTATGGGTGTGGCGAATTTGCATTGAAGACACAGTAATGTAGCTTGTCGCCATTGGTAAAAAAAGGCTTATGGACTGTACTTTGGATGTGGAGTTGGGGACTAGGATAAGTACTGGGCTCCACATATCTGCTGCAATTCATGTTCCAGGAATCTGAGAAACTGGTTACAAGGAAAACGTAGTGCATGGTTTGGCGCGAGCCGAGAGACCACGTAACGGATTGTCACTTTTGTTTGGCAGATATCAAGGAATGCTCTTCAAAGTCTAAACATTGTATTCGGTATCCAAACTTACCCTCTGCTATTCGACCAGTTCCTCATTCTGACAATCTTCCTATACCTACTGCTCCAGGTTCATGTACCGTTGATTCAGAGGAAGACATCAGAGACAACACAAACCATCCAGATCCTGACTTTCAACCATCTACATCAATGACTTGTGCACATCATAACATCACACAGAGAGAACTTAAAGATTTTGTACGGGACTTGAAACTCTCTCAAACAGACTCAGAACTACTGGGTTCCAGGCTTCAAGGTTGGAATCTATTAGATAAGGATGTGAAAATAAGTTCATTTAGAAGATGACAAAGCCATTTTGCAGGTTATTTTGCAGAGAAAGAAGATATTGTATAATGCAGTGATGTGAATGGCCTATTTCAGGCATTAGGGCATAAACATAATCAGGCAGACTGGCGCTTGTTTATTGACTCATCAAAACGTAGTCTTAAAGCAGTGCTCCTCCATATAGGTAATGTTTGTCCGTCTATTCGTGTAGCAAAGGAGACATATGAGGTTATGTGTACTAAACTGAATTTAAATGAATACACTACATTCAAATGTCACATTTGTGGCGATTTGAAAGTTATTGGGATATTAACAGGCATGCAACAAGGGTTTCTGCTGCTTCCTATGCGAATGGGATTGCCGAGACCGAAAACATCACTACACCCGTAAGCAGTGGCCTTTAAGACAAAGCTTCATGCCTGGCACCAATATAGCACTTAAACCACTTGTGAATCCACAGTGTCTTTCTTCCACCACTGTACATTAAACTGGGTTTAATGAAAATTTTTGTAAAAGCTCTGGACAGAGGAGTGGCTTTCTTGCATCTCAGGAACAAATTCAACAAATTAAGTGAGGCAAAGTAAAACAAGGGGTTTTTCATTGGTCCCCAAATTAAAGCAGTCATTTGCCCGCCTGGGTAGGGTGGTGGTGACGTGTCTGCCTCGCATTGAAAAGGTCGTGAGTTCGAATCTCACATAGGGTGAGTTAATTGTATAAGGGTTTTTTCAGGGTTTTCCCTTATCCTGAAAAGACGAATGTCATGTAACTTTAAGCTCCAAGGGCCTCGAGATCATTTGAGCATCATTTCACCAATTCCATTCATCGTCTGATATGATCAACCAGGTTTAAGGACGTTAAATGTATATATAAAAAAACAAAAAAAAAACAGTCATTCATGACGAAGAGTTTGAAAATAAACTGTTAAAGGGAGAAAAAGAAGTCTGGTTGGCAATTAAATCAGTGTGCTCACGTTTCGTTGGAAATGAGAAAGCTGGAAGCTATGAAGATCATGACAGTGACATGGTAGAATACTTTCATGCCATAGGTTGCAATATGTCATTGAAACTACACTTTTTGGACTCACATCTGGACTTCTTTCTTCAAAACCTTGGCGCAATAAGCGACGAGCATCGGGAAAGGTTCCACCAGGATATTTCTATGATTGAAAAATGTTTCATTGGACGATGGAATGGAAGTATGCTAGCTGAGTATTGTTGGCCTATTGTCAGGGACACACCAGCAGATGCCTACAAGAGGAAACGATCAAAAAACTCATTTTAGTGTATGTGTTTTCTGTACTCAAGCCTCGTGTTTCATTTCTCTGTATCAAAAGTGGGTCTCCTACAAAAATGGTACTTATGGACCATTTTGGTTTTCAGATATGAGTCAAGCACTTTTTGTTTATACAGAGTCACGCAGTTTCATCTAAAGGACAGAAACAAAGTTCACATTTTTTGTGCAGTGTAATTCATAGTTTTTCGTATTTCCTGATATTGATTTCAATTTTAAAATACTTAAAACTTTTTTTCTAAATGGATATCTACGCCCGTTTTACATCTCTTTTGTGTTTCTCATGGTCATGAGGACAATAATTGCATAGCGATAACTTTTAAAATATTTGACTATCGCTTTAGCTTAGTGTATTCCATTATTTCCCTTCTATGCATACGGAACTAAATAACACGACCATTTTGTAATGTTTATCTTGTTTATCATTATGTAGATAAAATAATATTTTGTAAGAATAGTTTGTTTGCGGAATAGGTAGAGAAAGTCAGGTGAATTGAACACAGAATTTTTTTCGATCTGCTTCACGTAAATCAAGTTAAACATAGTTTCACTGCACATTGTAAGCTATTGACCGAATTGACATATTTTTAAAATCCGCTCGCTATGGCTTTAAAATTCCATACACTTCCATGCCATCAGGAGAAAGAAGTGAACAGCGAAAGGCTGAAGACGCCAGTAGAAAAGCTATTTGAAATAAATGTATTTAAACAGGACTACATTTGTTGTGTAATAAGCTTTTGTCTATTTATCAACGTTTATTAGCTATACATTTCCTAACGAATGAAAAGAACTACACGGAATATTCCTAGAATATTCAAAAAATACATTCAACGTTTGAGAAAATAAAACGTTTTGATAACTGTATCTGTAGTTGTAAAGTGTAGTTTAAGGTGGGGGGATTTTATACATACTGAACTTAATAACCAAGGTTGGTGTTTGTTCATTTTTTTCCCATTTCACTTTCTAGACGTACTATGTATATCGTGTAGACAGAAGGTGTTATATTCCACCCAAAAATTCGATACTGAGATTTCACCGGAAATACATGCTTTGGGACTCTCTGAATCCAAAAATAAAGCATTTTTTTAAAAAAAAGTCCGTGTGTGTGGTATTTAAGTTTAGCATCTACCAAAGATGCGATAGAATTTCAAGAAACGTTCATGACGAATGAAATATATATCTTGAATTTTGTGGGAATAGCCTCTATAGGCCTCTTTATTCTGAATGAATGTTGCTGAATTTTGCAAAACTGGTAAACAGTGAGAGATAGACAAAAACTGACTACACAAAAATATAGATCTCATTCAAACATGTAATTTATGTCATATACGTTATTTTTGTAGAGTTTACCGCTTTTGTTGTTGTTTTTTTTATTAGGTATTACTTGTTATTGGTTTCAGCTTTAAAATACTTGTACTTTTCTAATACGGGAATTTGTCATCTCCTGGCCATACAAATAAAGGAATTTCAGTCACGTAGAAGACAGCTTTTAAAAGATTTTACTGTCACTTTAGCCTATGGTACACCCTTATTTTCTTTCTACTTAAGGGAAGCAAGTAATACAACAATTTCTGCTAATTTATATCGATTAGCATGAAGTAGACAGTAACATGAGTATTATTATTATTATTATTATAATAATTTACATAGATTTAGAGAAGGTTATTTGAATGGAACACATAAGATTTTTTACCTTACAACGTTTACTAAAATAGTTTTAACAGAAATAATAATAATAATAATAATAATAACAACAGATATGTATTAAGAACATATGGCTAACGAACAGCTGTTTAATTAATGTAAATTAGAAGCAGAAAAAGTATTAGAAGAATCATATACCTCATTCTGTTCATAACGTTTGGAACCGCTAATCCCTGTCCCCAAACAACGTAAGGATGGGAAGTTATTTACGAAGTGCTGTCACGCCATAGAGCTTGATTCACTGCTACAACAAGCAAAGACAAGAAACAATAGGTGCACCGTATTAGCAGAAAGTTTGTTGCCATGACGGAAGTCCCGTTTCGCCCATTTCCTTCGTGAATCACCGCTTTAGTTCACACAGGAGTCGGCAACCTCACATGTGTTAACAGACATGAACTTTGATATAGATTCACGCTTTATGCAGGCTTCCTCAGTTGGAAAGAAACTGCGTACTGTACATTTGGAGGGAACAGGACGTTATATAAGTTTGAATGGATCCACCGTAAACAATAAATTCCTTAACGAAACGAAGAAAGCAAAACATGTATATTCCCTTCTTTGTTTTAATCCTTTGATTCGCCATTTGGCATTAAAATATAATTATGTCACCTCACGGGAGACACTTCATGCAGTGAGGTCTCTAGATCTGATGTGTGCTTACCCCAACCCTGGAAGGAAGGGATGCATTTAGGGAACCAAAGACGGACATAGGTCTGCAGCGAGGTCTGTAGATCTGCTGTGTGCTCACCCCAACCCTGGAAGGAAGGGATGAATTTAGGGAACCAAAGGCGGACACAGGCCTGCAGGCAGGTGACAGAACCACGCGGAAGTCGCTAGTTTAGTAGATAGTTCGTCTCGGCTCCAAGAGCGCCATGTAGCCGGCACTACCATGGGTTTCCTATATCGGCATGGCAATGCCGCCCCAACAGCATTCACAAAGGGCATGCATCCGCTCCATCTGCCAGTCCAGCGACACACCACAAGCACAGAGGCACACTCACCATACCTGAAAGATGAGAAAAAAATAACATGAAGGAAAATTATGGAAAGGAAGGTGTGAAGAATAAGCACACCAGCATTTGCCTAAGTGACAAGAAGGAACCATGAGTAATGCTATACCATAGTGTGCCGTCGACGGTGATTGAACCCGCGTCATTCCGAATGCAAGTTGCACACGTTACCGCAGCGCCATCTTGCTCAGTAGGATAGATGAATATCATCGATCACGAGGCTCTTTGAGGTTCCGTTCGGGAGGTACTGGTTTGAATCCTACTGATTGCTCACTCTGGCTTGGTTCGTAATTGAATGTTAGGGTGGTTTTTCAATTACCACGATTTCCTCTACATAAGTTCCCTTTCATTAAGTTTCTTTCTCATGTTACAGGTGTGCTTCTAGGTTTCGTGTATGGCATGGTGCGGATGCATGCTCAAAGGAGAAAGTATTCCCTGTAAATACTAGATGGCTGCTTGGTTGATTGGTCGTTCATCGCCCTCTGTGGGCAGCGCCAGTTGTAGGATGGATTCTCGAACCAAGAACTGTTTCCTAATATTCATTGCCTCTTTGTGGTCTTCTGCGCCTGACTCTGTGATTCCTTCATTTAATCCCTTCTTCCTGGGAATAGATCTCACGTATAGCGCGCAGTGTGCGTTGTGTCCCACTCCGTTTTACACCCTATAATTCTATATGGTAAACACCAGAACAATTTTATTTGACATAACTTCTAGTTTTAGTGGTTTATAAGTTATATTAAAATCCACTGCGAATGGAGAGTTCTTCACAGGCCAATAGAAGAAAATTCAGAATATACCTTTTAAATGTCATGCAAATATTTTAAGCATGTAGTGAGAAAGCAAAACACATACAATCACAGGTTTCTTTCTCTGCTTAGTACATAGTACACAGATAAAAACGATTTTGCGTTCTACTCAAAAATTCGATACAAGATTTTAGTGGAAAGGCACGTTTAAGGGTTCCCTGAATAAAAACAAAATTCTGGATCTTCAAGGATGAAACATGAAGATTTTCAAGAAATTCTCCATCCACAAAATACAAATGCCAAACATTTTCGAAAATTTTGAATTTTTCAAAAATTGCTCTAACGATTTAGATTTAAACAGCGCTGTTCACAAAACACAAGGACCTTTGTTCAAATCCTCCCAGGAGAGTCTTCTCGGACTGAAATTTTTATCAGTTTTCCTCAGTCTTCATGCAAATGCTCCGTTGATGCCTTAAATTTAGACCTTGAATCTAAATAGTGTTAAATTTGGAAAGGTAGAGTCAAATTGAAAAAAAAAGCTCAGTGGCTAGAGGAACTGAAGAGAGACCAGGAGATCTATGATTCAAATCCCGGCTATGACATTGACATTTTAGTCTGACTCTACCTTTCCAACTCCTCTCCTACTTACATCTAGTGTGGAATAAACAATAATTAACAATTATTGGGCTAATAGTTGGTTAAATTATGAAGCCCTCGACTTAATACATTGTATGTTGCCATTGCGGTATGTAACCTCAAAAAAAAAAAAAAAAAAAAAAAAATTGTGATTTAGCGAAAAAAAGCGAGACAGTTGGAAAATTAAATGCCTTGTCGGCAAGTTGTTATGTTAGTTCAGTAGTTAGAGCAACCAGGAGATCCGTAGTTCTAATCCCGGCTATGGTATTAGATTTTTCAGTCTGACTTTATTATATCCTGCGTCTCTCCTTTTACCTGCCACGAAATACGTCCGGGTTTAATGCCACTCATAGGAATCTTAAGTCCTACGTATAGGACCGACGCCCACTCAGCATTATTAGGAACATGATGATTCCGCCCACGACAGCCAGCATTCCGCCTGGAATTGCGTAATGAGGCTACATCACCTACCCATATTGGTTGGACGATCGTCTGTCGATGTGAGTAGTATTGATATCCCCAGACCTCTAAGGGCTGTAGCGGCTGGGATCACCAGATTTACTTCTCTTCCGAAGGAAGTCATGCTTAAGATTTTTATGACCGAAAAAATCCATCGCCCTCCATTTTTTTCAAACCTGTGTTTGAAGCTGCGACCTTGGAAACCTGAGGCCGGTATGTTACCCCTAGACCACGGAGGACAATACAACACAGGATTATATATAATTAAATTCGTATGTAATAACAATTGAAAACAATCGACAAGTCTCAGTACTTATGGATAAGTTTCATGTCTATCGATATAATTCGTAAAGATATCACTCTCTCATTTGCGGCATGCTTATTTTACGTCACACTGAGCTGCCTATTGCCGTAGTAGAGGAACCTACCTTGCTGGAAATCACAAAGCTGAACTATGTCGCAACTGACTGGTAGTACAGTATGAATTCTTGGCATCCTGTTCCCGCTGACGTAACGATAATGACAGATTCAAGGTGAGGATTGCAAGACCCTTCATCACGGAAAACGGAATACATTACCAGTCCAGAAATAACAATGAGCGTTCAACAACAGGAATGTTCAGAACAGTCTACGACTAAACAGTAACAAATAATAATAATAATAATAATAATAGTAAACCATTTCATCCATTCAAACCATTTATAGTCTCTTCTAAACAAAGCTCTTATCGCATGATTACCATGACGAGAGACTGGTGCACACGTGAATCTTCTCATCTATTCAAGTACACCGGTAAAACCAAAATGAACTAAAATATTAGATATCATTTCTCAAATGGGACTTGCGATGTAAGTATTTAAGGATTTCAGGCTTTGTAGTTAATACGATTAGATTAACAGAGAGAAGATTTATAGGCCATAGTGTGTTACATTACATTGGGTTGATTTAATTCTACTTGTATTGATTTTATTTAAACTTTATTAATATAATCAATAACAAATTATATAAACATTATGAAACGCTTATGGAGGTGCAATGGAAATACAACTCTAAAATGATTGGTAGAAAAGCACTAGGAATTTAATCTGAAATAACACATATCGCCTTTATTACTTCGAAAAAGCATTCGATAAGAACAAATATAAATAAACTATTGAATTATTGGCCACAGTACACCTTCCACTACAACTTATAGTAAATATATACAATATCTACAAAATAAATCTAATTGCAGGAAGATATAACCATCAATAAAATGAATGCAGTGGACAGAAATTCATACAGGAGTAAAACAAGGGTGCGACCTTTCACCGTTGCTGTTTTATATATGTGCGTGTGTGCCGCAGATAAATGCGAGTTTGAGATAGAAAACCTAATGACTATGGGTTCTAAATTGTTTGCTAGGACGTAAAATGCATTAAAGGTAGCATGCCCTGATCAAACCGCCACGGATCATGAACTGAACACTAGAATTCTCTAGAGTGTAAATATAGTGGTATTATTTAGCGTTTTGGCATTGGGATGCTTTTGGACATTGGGTTAAGACTATGACTTGGAGGTTCAAATCTCCCTAAGTATCTTTGTTTATATGTTGTATCTTTTGTTTGAGTTTTATAATGAGCCGTTCATATTTTTCTGCGTTACTCAATATAATTTATTCGTACTGACAAATAAATTAAATTAATGTATGACAAGATCCAGGTGAAACGGAGAACGTTTCAACAAAAATTGCATTAAACACCTGAAGGGGTACAGCTCTCCGAACCTTTCGAAGGAGTTTCTAAAATACAGTGTGTCACACATGGACGGGCTATGTTCCTACACATTAAAAATGTAAGCACAGTTTACAATTTATAGTTCTCAAAAGTTAAAACTATTCAATTTAATACACTTCCCCCTAAACATCCTAATATTCCATAAATCAATGTTAAGATATTATATACATATAATTCTTTTAATTCATTTATGTTTTATAAATAGAGGTGGTGTTTATGTTTATAAAATACATATTTCACAAGACGAGTAGTGAAATCCATAGTTTATAAATAGAAGTATGAGGACACCTAATAATTTGTATTTGTTATCCCTACAAAGGAACAGAAGGCTGCCTTAGGCACCAATAATATGCGTGGCAACCCATATGAGCTTAAACACCCATTCCTCAGAAAGCCGTATGAAACTTCTGCGACTGAGCTATCATGTAAAAAAGAGATATTCCATCCAATAAACAACGGGCAAAGTCGAGTAAACGCAGCTTGTCCCCTCTCTAAGAAGCGAACTTCGGTAGGTGTTACATTCGTGTTTTGCATGGCAATAGTAAGTTTTTGATTTGTTTTTCTTTTATAGTGTTTGATACGCTCGCTTTTATTACCTAGACATCGCAGAGATGGCACTGATGATACACGCATGGAATGAATATGTAGCACCGGTGGAATTCGATGGCAGGGGAAACCGGAGAACCCGGAAAAAACACGCCCCGCGCAGCTATGTCCTCCACAATTCCAATTCCACCCGGACATGACACTAGTGACAACGATGTCGAGATTTCACCGGAAATATACGTTTTGAGGTTCGCTGAGTTCAATAAAAGCATTTTTAGAAAAATGACCGTGTGTATGTGTGGGTGGCTGGGTGTGTTTGTGAACAGCATAACTCAAAAACGAAAAGTCGGTTAAACACCAAACTTGTTATTTAAGTTTAGTATTTTCCTAAGATGCAACAAGAAGATATTTAGGAAAATCCCCCTCACCATCACCCTTTACATGGGATTTTTTTTCGAAATTTAAGATTTTCAATAAAATGGTTCTAAGAATTTTGATTAAAATGCCGTATAGTAAAGAAATGTACATAGCAAATAAAATGTATATTTTGGATTTTCTGTGAAAAACCACTGGAGTCTTCTTAATTCTGGATGATTTTTGCAAAACTGGTAAACCGTAAGATATACACATAAACCTACTATACAAAACATATAGAATTCAAAACACACAATTTATGTCCTTTACATTTTTGTAGTGATTTTCCTTTTTATTGGTTTCAGTTCTCGATTTATTTTATTTTACTCCTGGACACTCAAATGGAACATACGTTCAATGACAATTGCATAGCAACAGCTTTTAAAACATTTGACTATGGCTTTGCTCTAATGCATTCCTTTAGTTCCCTTCTACTTATAAGGAACTAAGGAATAGAGCATGTCCTATGCTTATGTCGATTAGCATGAAGTAGATAGAACAATCTTTTGTAGGAAATTGTTTTTACAGGAAAGGTAGAAAAAGTTTGTGAATGGAGCACATCAGATTTTTTTAACTTATTCGCTGAGAGTGCGGCTTGAACAGAATGTAACAGGGAACTCTCAAAGAATGATTATTACAAACACGATCATTAAAATGAACAGTGATGAAATTTATTTCTTGTCACAACTAACATACCTAATCTTATTAGAGATGAAAGTGAAAGTTGTTGATATAGATACTAGATTTGTTGATTATTCTCAAATTATCCTGTCCATTAATTAAGTACTTGGTTTTAGGGCAGATGGGTTTGATAGTTTGATCAAGGAAGTTGTGAGTTATCTTCGAATTGTAACAGTGAACCTAGCAGCCGAATTTGTGTCTTCAACAGTGACGGGAAGTCTTAAATTATTATCAGCAATAATCTGTAATTTACAAAGAAACTGTTGATTATCACACCGCAAGCAATTTGATTGTTATTCGTTGGCCGGGTATACTTGAGATCATTGTTTGGCAGAAGAAAGTAATTGTAAAATTCTCTTATCGAAATGTTGATTCTGCTCTACCGACTCTGGCGTAAAGAACTTGGAGTTAGTTAATGCCACGACATTGTGACTGCAAGATTTGGTCAAGTCCTCCCAGTGACAATAATAAGCTGGTGGTATACCAAGCGATCTCATGCAACGAACATCTGTGTTTTCAGTTTTTTTAATCATCTTTTCGTTGCCCCATAATACGCGACTTCAAATGTTCACGTTTCAAATGAGTCTGCTGTTTTTACAGTGCAGGAGCAGATGACTTCCCCAGATATATGTGCTTAGGTCCCAGTAGATCTTGTAAACTTCCTTCACAAATTTCATCCTATCTGTAATTTAGTTTTATATTTTTACTTTCTCTGCCACGTATGTATAAAGTACATAGCGGCTATTGAAGGTACCTATCTAGTGTATCACACCGAAATTTCGGTGCTAAGATTTTAATGCAAATACATGTTTTAGGGTCTTCTGAATTAAAAATCTGATGCGTTCCATTCACATGACTTTCTCTACCTCTCTGCAACAAATTATTGTTAAAAAGCGTATGCTTCTATTTACTTCATGCTAATCGAAAATAAAGTAGCAGAAACAGTCTTATTACTAGCTTCCTTGTAAGTAGAAGCGAAATAAGGGAATGCCGTAGGTTCAAGTGATAGTCAAAAGCTGGTTGCTATGTGACTGAAGTTCCTTTGTTTGTATGGATACGAGTTGACAAATTCCTGTATGAGAAAACTATAAGTTTTTCCAAGCTGAAACCAAAAACAAGGAATATCTAAAAATCGATCAACTCCACGAAAAAATTGTATATAGCATAAATTGTGTGTTTTAAATTGCTCTACATTTTTAGTGTGGTAAGTTTTTGTCCATCTTTTACGGTTTAGCAGTTATGCAAAATTCCGTAAAATGCATCCAGAATAAAGCAGTCTTCAGAGGCTATTCCCAGAAAGTTCAAGATATGCATTTTATTTGTCAGGTGAATATCTTTAATATACGATATTTTAATCAAAATCGTTATAGCCATTTGTAATAAAATGAAAAGTTTCGAAAAATGTTCCATGTCCCATCCTTGGAAGATTTCTAACTTAAATACAAAATTTGGCATTTAACGGTCTTTTCGTTTTTGAGCTATGCTGTCCACAGACACACATACACACACACGGACCTTTTTCTGAAAATGCTTTTTTTTTATTGAGGGGTACCCAAAACATGTATTTCAGGTGAAATCTCGGTATCGAATTTCTGGGTGGCATGCAATACCTTCCCTATACACTATGAACATAGTACGTGTAGAGAAAGTAAAAAAGAAGACGAAAAAACTTTTAGAAAAAGGTTCGCTCGTGTTTGTGCGTGTATTTGTGGACACCATGACTCAAAAATGAAATATTGGTTGAATACCAAATTTGGTATTCAAGTTCAGTATATTCCAAGGATACTACACGAAGATTTTCAGGAAAATCCTCTACCGCTAACTAGACTTTTCAGGAATATTTTTCGAAAATTTTGATTTTATAAAAAGAGGCTTTAATGACTAACCTCGGAAGAATTCTTCATTCAGGATGATTTTTTTTATAATTGATAAACCGTAAGAAATAGACAAAAACTTACATCAACAAACAAAAATAGACAAAAACTTACCTTCCCGGTCTCTAATCGGTTCCGTGGTTGAAATCACGCCTTGGCATTGCATTTTTCAGTCTGACTCTACCTATCCACCTCCTGGCCTACACATGGCTTGTGTGAAAAAATAATCAAATCAATACTATTTGACGATATTAGTTGGCTGTACTATGAATCCTGGGAATTATATTACTTACGACATTGTACGTCGCCATTAGGTATGTCATCTGAAAATAATTTGATATCACCTTGTGGTTTACCAGGAAACAGGTGAATCAGTTGAGAAATTTAATAGTATGCCGACATGTTTCTATGGTAGCTCAGTGGTAAAAAACCGGCTAAAGACTGGGAAATACGTAGTTCAAATCCCGGGCATGGCATTGCATTTTTCAATCTACTCTACCTATCCGTGTGAAAAAAAAAAAAAATTAAATGAAGTTTAGATGTGTTAGCATCGTTGATTTGAAAGCAGGAAGTTCGCTGGGATTGTCATTGTTGTGTTGAATGGAAGCTTCTGTAAAACCACACCGCACAAGGACTATTAATTATTGCACAGTGAAAGAAATATTGCGGTCTGCAAGTCGGTGACGTCGAACGCTCGTGACATTACAGTTGTATCCTGCTAATACATATGCAACAAGAGCCGAAGCAGTTTTTTACTCTTGTCAGTCTCCAGACCATTTGGTGTGCTCCAGTTTCATATGCCTGCTCTCCGGTTGACACGAATCCGCTATTTCCGCCTCTGGAACACCCTTCCAGTCGTATGTTGATGTCATAGATGTAAAAATAGTAAGTTTTCCATGTGGAACAGGAACGTCTGGTGAAAGAAATCCGTATTTCTTATTACACATCATTTCTCATGTTTACGTTATCCTGTAACGAACTAAACACTCTCAGGAATGGAGGTGATATGAGGGAGGTAAACGCACACCATATGGCACTGCTCTGTTCAATATATACTGGAGAAATTACTCCTTCCGGAACAAGTGAGGGGTGCTAGTAGGAGGAAAAGGAATTCAGATTGGCTACCCGTGCAGATATTTCTGGGGCACAAGTAATAAAAATCTGATGTGTTCCATTCACATGATTTCTCTACCTGTTCTGCAGCAAATTACTCTTACAGAGGCTTATTACTTTCTTTAATCGTAGGTGTACATAGTGGATAAAGAAGGAATTGTATTCCACAAAAAAATTGGACTGCGAGATTTCACCGGAAATAGATGTTTAAGATCCCTAAATCAAAAAAATATTTTTTTAGAAACATGTGTGTGCACGCGTGTATGTGTCTGTGAGTAGTACAGGTCAAAAACGAAAAGTGTGTGAAGATTTTCAAGTAAATCCTCCGGCCCCCAACTACCCTTTACATGGAACATGTTGATGTTATCAAAAATGGCTATAACAATTTTGGTTAAAATGCTAAATATTTAAGATATCTTCATGACAAACGAAATGTAAATATTGAATGCTCTGGGAACAGCCTCTAAGACCTCTTCATTCTGGATGACTTTTGTGTAACTTTTGTATAACTGGTAAACCGTAAGTGACAGACAAAACCTTACTATACAAAAACGTAGATCTCATTAAAACACACAATCTATATCACATACATTTTTTACTTTCTCTAGCCCGCATGTACAATGTACATGTGGATAGAGGTCGAATTTTAAAACAAAAATCTCTTGTAATAAAATCAAGAGATGAAAGCGTGTATCGCGACTATGCGCGCACCTTTTCTTGGGCGCTCGGCTTCTAAGACTTCATTTGGTGCAGAGTAGAGCGGCAGTGAAGCACGCTATACACTCTGATATCTAGTGGCTTCAGTTTTAAGATGTCATTGTGTCTAGAACCCAGAGCTCCCGCTCGTGCATGAACGCTGTGTTTCGTTTAATAATTCGGCTAGTTCGGTAAATCAGATGACTATTCACCATAACAGCTGAGAGCCTGAAACAAAGAAAATGTGTTTCGTTGACAACGCTGCGGAAAGAGAGGCGGGCGATCTCTCTCTATTCCGCTCACGCACTCACTTACCACAATTTTAGCTCCTCTTTTTCCCGGACACATCCTATCTTATATTAAAATAAAAGTATAGGTTGATTTTCGGAAATTTTAGCAGATATCCTCTTTTTTGTAGCTAGGTATAAAGTTTGAATTTAATCGCCTGATCCTACTTTATAGCGATTAAGATATCGAATATCGACAAAATACAATCCAAAGCCAATAATATACTGTCTATACGTTGTTTTGTATCACTACACTCATGGTTGTTGTTTTTTTTTTTTTTTTTTGTTGTTTTTTTATTGTTTCATTTATATAGCCTCCTTCAACATCTAAGGTCATATCAGCTCATTCCTTGTACTGGAATACACACACACACACACACACACACACACACACACACACACACTTCCAGACTCTGTGGAGGATAAGGAATAATTCTGTCTAAAGAAAAATGAAGAGCCCCAGCCGGGAATTGAAGCTGGGACATCCGGGTGAGAGGTCCGCTCGCAAATAACTCGCCTACGCAGGCAGTCAGTCACGGTGTTTATTGACCAGTAATGTGCCATTACAGTAGGGCTGTTATTCTGTGTTTTCTGTTACAAGTTTCTTGTATCTCTTTCTTTTTCGAGCAGAACCCTTCTTAGTATCTCCAAGCAGAACGCATTTTAACTTTCTCTACACGTGCTATGTCCATTGTGTATAGAGAAGGTATTGTATTGCACTCAAAAATTTCATACCGAGATTTCAGCAGAAATATATGTTTTGAAACTCCCAGTATTAAAACAAAATTAGGAAAATATCCTGTGTGTGCGCGTGTGTGTGTGTGTGTGCGTGCCCGTAGGCAGCATAGTTCAAAAACGAAAAACCCGTTAAATACCATACTTGGTATTTAAATACAATATCTTCCAAGGATGAAGATGCTCAAGAAAATTTCCCCCACATCCCGACTACCCTTAATATGGAAACATTTTCGAAAAGTTTGATTTTCTCAAAAATGATTTTAATGATTTTGATTAAAATAACGTATATTAATGATATTTAGATACAAATAAACTGTATATCTTGAATTTTCTGGGAATAGGCTATGAAGATAATTTTTTCGGAATTTTGCATGACTGATAAACCGTAAGAGAGAAAGAAACCTACATAACAAAAAATGTACCTAATATAAAACTTATATCACAAAAAATGTAATATAAAAAGTTAAGTTAGAATTTAAGTTATATAATTTTTTTCGTGAAGTTAATCGTTTTTGAGATATTCCTTATTATTGGTTGCAGTTTTAAAATATCCATACTTTTCTCATACGGAAATTGGTCAACTCTTGGCCAAACAAATAAAGGAAGGTCAGTCAGAATCTACCACATCTCGCACGCATGCATGCACGAGAAGTTTGTAGCGTAAACATGCACACTTTGAGGTATAATCAGTTCCAAAAGTAGCTCATTATATGTATTGACATAATATGCATTGTTATAATTCATGAAGTAAACAATAAAACAATCATTTTATAATATGATTAGTAAATAAAACTCAAATTTTGCTTTATGTAGAATACCAGGGTTTATTTTATTTCTACAAGAAGTTTTTGCACCTTTATAAATAAAAGTATAATACTTGATACACAAAAATTAGGATAATGTGCAGAGCTTTAAAGAGACAATGAACACAAATCAACCAGAATCATTCAGAGTTCATTGCAGTGCATTACAAGATAAACCTCTACTGTATTGAAAGAAAAGGTCCTCTCTTGTCACTCAAAATATGTTTGAATCGTCCAAAATTTTGTTAAATGTCGATAGCTTGCCCTTGTTTATTTTCGATTTCTTCAATCTGAGCTCTCTTTTAGTGTTCACTGGTTTATTTATTAGCAGGAACTAAACGAGGTCAGACAGTGAGCAATGCTAGGAGTTCAACACATTTGAAACAGGCTGAGAAGACCACGCCTACTCCATCACTTCATAGTTATATCTGTATGCACCGAACCTCAATTCGGCAATTTTGTGAGTCTGAACTGAGCTCATCTTATCACCGTGACAAGTAAATGTCATTCATAAGTAGCGTTGGGGTTTTTAGTCGGCATACACCTCCATTTTAGGTGTCTTATGTGCTTAGAATAGGATTTTATCATAGGTTTCGCTACCTGGATCAATACAGACACAACTAACTTCTGTTTTCTTAGCTTTTTTTCAGCAATTTATTCGCCTCGACTATACAGGAAGCTTCTATTTCATTCAAATTATAGACGATATTTTTATAACTTTTAGATGCTCAGCATAGTAATGTCAGCGCGAGGTTTAAAGTTATCTAAAATGGAAATATAAATTATAGCCAATATAATATAAATTATATTAGAGGGGACAAATATGCATTGAAAAGAGCTAGGGAAGAAACATTGTAAAACACCTGTAAGAGGGCAAGATCAAACCACTCAACCACGGAGAGAGTCAGGATCTGTTGTGGATGGTCTTGGAAAAGCATCAAAAGAAATGTGTCAAGAGTGTAGTCTATCACTGCAAAATATGTAAGGTGATTTTTACAGTTCAAGAATTGCACTCTTAAGTATTGTCTCAGGTGGAAGAAGGGTTGCTGGTAATTTCCCTTCGAGCAACCATATACGTTTTTATGATACAGTCAACTAAAAAGCTGAATGCCGTGGCCAGAAAGAGAACGCGGATCTTCCATTGAGCTACCATGAATACATGCCGGTTTGACATTAAACTCCACAACTGACTTCTACCTTTTCCAGGAAGGCTAAACCTCTCAATTCTGAAATAATCTCGATATGTAGTTTGCATTTGTAGTTTAAAATCTATCAGGTGGTCATGGTTTACATATGTTGGTTTAGCAGTTGAAGGTTTCTTTTTGTTTTGCTTTTTTTATTGTTTTATGTTAGAGTCAGGAAAAAATTGACGTGTACATTTATTAGCCTATACTACCTCCGTACTATTATTTATAACAGTGATGGAAATAATTTTACGATAAGTTTAAATGGGAAAACACTTTTCATTTGATGAAGGAAAAACGGCTATTTTGGTTATTTTAGCTGTCAATCCCTCATTTAGTTTTCTTTCGTGCAAGGAAGTTCACATATTCTGCTAATGTGTGTGTGTATATATATATATTGAAATTTATTAAATAGCAAGAAAAGTTTCTAAACCTAAAAGTGTGGAACATAATAGCATGGAAGTTTTGGTGCTGAGCGATAAAAGATGTTCAGCTGTTCAGAAGAAAAACGCTATTTTATTATTTTCTACTTTATGCATGTTTTATTTCAATGTTTAGTCTGCTGTTTCTTTCTGTAAACAATCAATTTAATTGTTACCGAAATACACATACACAAAAATGATGGAGCACCCGGTAAGGTGTGTGACTCTCATTCGGGAGGTTCCGCGTCGATCCCCATCGATCTCGAATTCTGAGATGGTTTCTCATCCAAAAGGCTTTCTTCTCTTTTGTTTCTTCTCATCTTGTAGGTGGTCCTCCAGGTTCGCGTTGTATGGCAGTGCGGTCAGATGGCGCGGATGCATACTGAATGGAAAGAGTGTTACCTGCGGACACTAGGTGATTATGGTAGGTCGGCTGGTCTTTTGCACGCCCTCTCCGGCGGCCTGGAAATGGGACAGGTTTTTGGGCTTAGAAACGTTAGGGAGTTCCGTGCATGTCGGGTGTCCTTTCGGTTAGAGGTTTATGGCCTCTTATTGTCCGCTCAGTGCATTCCATCTTCCTGGGAGGTGTCAGTCACAATAGATTTGCATAGGTCGCAGTGCCTGAGGTTGTCTACCCTATAGACCGAAATCCATTTTCTAAAAATCGCAAAACAAGCAGAGATTTTAATATATAATTTGTGTTTGAAATTACCTAATTTGCTACAAATGTAAAATAGCCCACTTAACTTTATAAATAAACAATGTTTCTTCTTTTTTTCAGGTAAGTAACGGATGTAACGAAGACTGTTATCACGGATAGATGCTTTTGTTTGGAGTATGCATTCATATTACAGGTAAAATTTAAAATAAATTTACACAGCTACACTTTCTTAATTTCGAATGTAAGTTTCATTTACTTCAGTTTAATTTAGTGACTGCAGGATTTTAGGTATATATTAGAATAACTGCAACATTTGGCGATCACCAGACTCTCACGCTCAGTTGAATGTGACCGTTACCCCATCTTAATGGCTTTCACATTGAATTCAATTACACATAAAATCTCTTAGCTTAAGACGAGTGTGCAAATGTGTACATAAGAACGTGTGCAAAGAACTACTAAATAGATCCCTTAATCCTCAGTAAGTATTGGTTGGTTCAAAGACTAGTAAGAACAGTTTTAATTTAAGGTGTAAAACTTACCTTAAAAATGTATAACCTGTTGAAAAAGTATTGCTACTGTTAAAATAGCATTATCTATATGTATTATGATGATCGTGGTGCTAAATAAATAGTTGCACATGGACGGGGTCTCTAATGCTTACAGATGGAATGTCTCTAACGTCTTCCAGTACCACGCACGAACCTTGAGCCTCCGGTTCTTCTCCGAGGAGGCCCGAGCCGATAGTCCCGATGGCGGGTCCCGATCTAGCGGTGCTGACGACGCCAGTACTTTATAAAATGCGCAAACCACCAAACACTCTCTTTCAACCTTGAAACAAATGATAAGGAAATCATGGGAACAGGAAAATTCCGGTGAATTAATCAACCATCACAGCATTAGGCAAATCGTGAGGAAACCCATGGGTCAGGAAGCTCAACCAAGGGAATCGAGCCCACCACTTCGGGAATACGAGTCGTGTATGTTAATGCGCGCCACCTGCTCCGTAAATATCCATGCTCACAACTCTCACGTACGCACAACCTCAATTTCACTATAATGATGTTTTGACTATGTGTCGGTTTCTTCAACTTGCCTTCACATATTCCTCTGGTGTAGAAGGGGTGCACTCTCTTTGGAGGTTTGGAGGCGTTATGTCACTTTGCCGCGCAACAAAAAGAGCAGGTACTGTCTTCCTCTCAGGAGAATGTGTCTGGAATGATGTGCTTGCTTAGCGACTCGAACCTTACACTCAGCTTCCCAAACCTAATCTTAAGGTGATGCATATGTGAAGTTTGACCAACAATTGTAAAAAAAATCAAAATTTTTCATACTAAAATAATATGTATTCTAAACTTTAAGAAAATATATCCTTTTTCCCACTTGGATCACTTTTAACTACTAATTACCTGAAACGCATGCTCATTAAAAGGCAGTTCCAAATTTAAACCTTGTTTACTCATAAACTTGTTTTCCAGTGCTTTTCCATACTCAAGTTGTTGCACACGTTGCAATATTTTTACTAATTTTATTATAATTGTTATACTGCCTCTCAAAAGTAATACTTTAAAAAAATTGTCATAGAGTTTTCAGAAAGTGCTTCAATTTTGAGAATAAGTAATTATATTTTGAAATATCAAGAGTTTTGGAAAGTACGAGAGTTAAAAGTTAGGGTTAATATAAAAAAAATTATGATATGACTGATCTTTTTGTAAACTCTTTACTGTAAAAGTCGAATTTTTATGTGATAATTTTAAAAGTGTATCACATGGCTCAGTTTTATTAGAACACGAATTTAGGATGGATGGATATAGGGATATTACCCACGGCTGTTTCAGGGATTGATCCCTCTTCAATCAAATTAATAATTTTTGTTAGTTATTTTTGCGTTAAAGACATCTTATCTTTCTCGACCGAGCAGACACATTTTTTTTTTCTCCATTAAAGTAATTTTACATTACACAGTTTTTACTTAAATATAGTGTTTGATCGGTGGAGCTAATTAATTTCTTTAAGTTTTTTGGACTGATCTTGGATAATATCCATCCTTTCGTTGTGTCCTGCTAGTAGTTCGTTTGAGAGCATTGAGGCTCAGTGACTGCATGCTGTTGAATCCCTGTACGGCGTTTTTCTTTAAGTCTCGATAGATAATGTTGTTGAGCTCTGAAGGACTTTCTTGTTGCGTCATCATTGAGTCGTGTATGTCGGTGATGGTAGTGAAGTTGAAGTCTAATGTGGTGTGTACTTCGTCGTACCAAAGTGATATCCTTGAAGTTCGCGTAGTAGCTGTATTTTTATTGGTTGTGGATGTTGCGGTGGTGTTTGTTCTCTATTGTGTTATTCTATAGACATACATGGCTGTTCGCTCTCTTTGGTAGTAGACAGTTGGTGCCTGTTCTTTTAGGTGTGGTTTCCCGAGGATAGTATAGGCAGCAGATCTGGCCAGTGTAGTGATCGTGTCCGTGACATGTTGCTTAGTATCGGTGGCGTCTCGAGAGGTCGTCCTGCGTGCAAACCGGAACACCACAATATTGGCAGAGTGGCGTGTCCATATTGACAGCATCTTCTGCACGGCGGTGTATATTTTGTTCGGCTTTCCTGTGTCCGAACTTCTGTTCCGAGGAAAGTCATTCCGATTGAGAGTTGTGATGTACCTATTCTGTTCTGGAGACCAAGTCGAGTGAGCGGCGTTAGTCCTCTGTAGTTGTAGATCCTTACGACCTTAATTAAGGCAGGCCAGAAACGTTGAGCCTGTTCTAGGAAGAACCGTTCTGGCATGTACACCAATCGCTACTGCACTAAGTGTCATAGAATCCGGTGACCTCATCAATTCGTGCTGCTGCGGTTGCTATTTCGATGTGTATCGGTGGTTGCTGTTGCGTAGATCTGTGGGCGACAGAGACGCTGGCCTCATTGGTAACGGATGAGGTGAGTGACTCTGGGGTTGATTTTCCTGATGATGTAGATGGCGTGTAGATATTTCTTGGGTTATTGGCCAGCTTTGTGATGTTCGATTTGGTGTTCAGCGTCTCATTAATTTCATCGTTACTAGTGTGAATTTTTTCCCCCTTCATCGTATGTGTAGTCGATGAGAATGGTATCCCTGGAGTTGATATTGACGTTTTCGAAGTGGATGTATCGATATCTTGTGAGTAGTAGGCGTTATGTTGCTTGGCATGATTTTTCCGTCATATAGATATGATTCACTGTTAGCGCGGGGAGTTTCTTTGAACTTTTTTTCTTACCCATCTTCGTGGCATTGCAATGTGTTCTCCTCGGTGTCTTCCAGCAAACCTACAAATTTAGACGGTAAAACATATTTAAACAACCATGCAAAGTTGAATTTTAATACAAGGCAAACATATTACTATCATTGTGTATATGTAATATTTAGATAGTAGATATAATTATGATATAATCCTCAACTGTTTGAGGTACTGTTCCCCAGTACCCTCCAGAAGGCAGAACACTTCTCAAACGCTTTCTCGTTGGAAGATTACAGTAGTTAATACAAGGAGGAATTCTGCTCACTTTACACGTTCAGAGCTGGTGTGCCTATTCTTGCTTGAAGTTCTCATTCAGTATTTCTCGCTGAATAATGTTCCAACGTTTGAGTATTTTATCTGAGGGTGCAAAAGACTAGAACGAGAACATGTTTTTCTCGCATTAACGAGTAAAAATGTGACTATGAAACAATTTCGGTTAAGTGCAAAATTTGGCGAGTATTCCAAAAGTTGGGAAATTATTCCAGCTGTTCAGGTAGTGTTGCCAGGTCTCCCGTATTACCCAGGTTCTCTCTATTTCAGCCTTATTTTATTGAGCCTCCCGGCTCCCGTATTATGAACTATTTCTCCCGTATTTCATACACTACCATGAATTCTGGGTTTTAGAAGGATATTTGGAATATGCGATATATGCAAGTGGTAGTTCCTTTTCCTCAATGTTGGCATCACTATTTTAATTAGCTGATGATAGCAATGGTAGCACGCGTCTCGTGCACTTACCTCTTTGAATTGAAGAGAGGAACGCGAGTTTTGTTTGTTTGTGGTTCCATAAAGCAAGTAAAATACTGGAAGGCTATGACCACAATGAACTGATAGGCCGTGTCAAGGTGTCGGGAAGACCATTCCTGATATCTCCCATTGTTCAGGTACAGTTTGCTGCAGCAGAGTAAAATCGAATCTTGTAGTATCTAAGTACGCCGAACTGCTTTTTGCCCTCTGTTAGTGTACGTCACGCATTGATGTGGAATGTGGTGCAGACATCTTGGCACGTGGAACGCATCAGGTCACGAGTGTTATCCGAGAACTGCATCTCATTAACATTTCTGTAACGAAGGTGCGGCCAACCTCAACTTCTCAGTCCTGTAACCTAAGGCAAATGAATGGTTCACTGTTAGATATTTACAGCTTTTACGATGAGCTAATTTGTCTTCATTCGTACAAGAAGAATCTGAAGTGTAGCATTTGCATCACTTTCTCTAACTATTCTGCAACACATTATTCTGAAAGCTTATTCTTCTCTCTAATTAATGCTAATCAAGATAAGATTAGCATACATCATTTTATTACACCTTTTCTTATAGACTCAGTGGAAATAAGGGAATACATCACGCCCGAAGGCCATTCGTGCTAGAGAAAGTAAAAACTTACAACTGTTTGTTGCAGTTTGGTAATATGTGATATTTAATTTTATTCATGATTTAGATTTGGAATACAAGATTTTCATTTGGAAATAAGATTTTAAAATTAATATTACGTTAGTTACTTGTTCACTTTCATTTCAGTCATGTGATATTAATTCTGCTTGAAAATTAGCACGACATTAATGCGAATTTATGTTAAAAGTGGTCCACTATTGTCCTGTTTCTTGTCAAAGTATTCACGAATTCTGAACATAAATATTTGGCCTTGATTCTTATAAGATCCAATTTTGTTTCTTGGATTCTGAAGAACCAGTAGCCATTTTATTAAAATAACGATGATAATAATAACACTTCAGAAACTAAAATAATCGGAACTCACGGCACGCACAAAATTGCAACAGTTTTCACGCGCACAAACATTAAAAGCAACTGAAGCTACGTAGTATTTACAAAGCAAAGGTGAGAACATTGTGCTAGTTTTTGAAGTCACTTAGCAATGAGATTGGTAAGCAGTTCTGTTTTGGAAACATTATTTGAGAGTTTATTATTATTATTATTATTTCACGACAGACCATTATCTGTGGTACGAAGAAACTCGGTTATGCTTTCCAATTCCTCTGCTGTGAGATAGAGTGCATTCAGGTTCTTGGAACCAATTGAAGAACCACTTTACGGAAACTGTGGCTGCTGAGGTCCTAGAGGTAGGGACATTTTGATAGCATACTGTTTAATTGACCACATCTATTACGACACACCTCAAAATGTTCTGAATGTTGATGGACAGAAGGAGGTGGAGTTTGCAGCTGCCATGCTATTGTAACTTTAACCGTAAATGGTTGAAGCGAGCACTTATTGATTATTACTGATTATTACTATTGCTGCTACTACTACTACTAATACTACTACTACTATTACTACTGCTAAAGCAATGGATATATGCATGCTACCATAATAATTACTACTCTGTGTATTTCAATATTGTATACAATATATGTTACATAATATGTTTCTTTTTTCTTTATTTTTCGTTTAAATGAAAAGATTCATTATGTTTTATTTTCTCAGAAATGCTCTTACGATATTTATATGCCAAATAAAATGTATACGATTATTAAATATCATACATTTATTTTTTATTTTATTTTTTAGGTCAGACCTTAACAGATGGCAGACAAACATTTTTTTTAAAATTAACCCCAAATCCAGCTCCCGGGTAGTCCCGGGCCTAGATCCAAGTCCGTACAGTCCTCCGAATATTACAGAAAGCTGTCTGCTACTCCACTTTTCATTTTCTCCATGTAGAAATAGTTCATTGACAAACATGCTATCGTTTTTGCGGTGTATATATGTTGATTATAAGCTCATACACATGTTAGCTCCTGTTTTGATCAACAGTGAGTCACTTCATTCGACATAATGGGAGTAAATGACAATCTGGTTGGGTTAAATGTGATCACTGACCCGACGTACAGACTTGGCAACAGCGCATTGTCATGCGCAATGCACATTAATCAAAAGTATACAGTCATCAAGGAGAACATTGGAAGTGCATTAACACACTATACACACTATATCGTGGGTGGTACAAGACTTGCAAATGGACCTTTGAGGTTCAATTGAGATAGTGCAGTGTAGCTAAACAAATAGAAAGATTAAGGCAAACTTCTATTGCTAAAGTTTCCGTTTGTAGTTGTTATTTACTTTCTCTACCGCGTATTATAAGCATAGTTGCTAGAGAAGATATTCTACTCTACCCAAAAATTCAACATCTAGCTTTCAAAGGAAAAATATGTTTTCAGGTTTTCTGAATAAAATAAATAAACAATGAAATAAACAGTTTTTCTAGAAAAAGCTCCGTGGCATGTGTGTATCCATATGGATGTGTGTGCTTGCGTCTCTATCTCTGAACAGTATAACTTAGAAACAGGAAGTAAGAAAGAGGGCATTAACCAGAAACCAGCAAAAGAAAATTCCAAACTTGGCTTTTAAGTTCATCTTTCCAAAAATTCGACGTATTGATTTCAAAGGAAATATATGTTTTCAGGTTTTCTGAATAAAATAAATAAAACAATGAAACAAAAAAGAGTTTTTCTAGAAAAAGCTTGTGGTGTATGTGTATCCATGTGTATATGTGCGCTTGCGTCTCTATCTCTGAACAGTACAACTTAGAAACAAAAAGTAAGAAAGATGACAACGCATCAACCAGAAACGAGCGAAAGAAGAGTCAAAACTTGGCTTTTAAGTTCATCTTTCAAGGATGCGACTGAAGAACCCCCTTCCCCACAAACTACCCTTTACGTGGAAACTTTTACCACAAATAAAATGTAAATCTTGAACCTGTAATAGCTTTGAAGTCTTATTCATTCTGAATAACACTTGTTTAACTGTTAAACCATAGATAGACAAAAACTTACTGCACAAAAGAAGTAGATCTAAGACATTCCTTGTTGTTGGTTTCACTAAACTTTTCTCAAACGGAAACTGCGAATTCGTTTTTCTTTCTCCTGGGCAAGCAAAGAGAACGTCGTTTTATAACCATCACAAAGCATTCGGCTTATTAAAGATTTGATTATCGCTTTAGCTTATTGTATTTCCTTATTCCTTTTATACAAGGAAATATGTAATAAAACCATTTCTACCATTAAGTAGATGGAAGCTTTGTAAGAATAATTTGTTGCAATGTAGGAAGTGAAATGATATGAATGTAGCACATTATATTTTTATTCTTAAAAGCATAATGAATTAAAAACCGAAATGCACAATTCAATGGTCTTTATATGTAAGCTATATTTAAGTTCGGAAAAAAAATACAATTTTTAAGCAGTAATAGCTAATTATGGGTCTCTTTTTTGCTCAACGATCAGCTACCAGGTACTATGCTAGACGCTGATAATGAACTTTACCCGCACTAAGGCTACAGGTATCTGCGTGCAAGACCACACCAAATATACATAACGAAGAGATCATTTACCTCAGGGAATTTTGGTCGAACTGTAGTTTAATTTATTTCCCCAGCAATGGGAAGTGCCAAGAAAAAACTGAAGAGATAAAATGGCTCATTTTTTAAAATTTCGAAAACCGAGGTAATCAAATAATTAAATATTATTAATGAATCTTTATAATTTGAAAATACATTTTTTCTTGTCAAATTGGGAGGAAAACCTTTAGATATGGGTATTTTTATTTTCGATCTACTTTCACTACAAAAATCCCAACTTGAACTGTAACATTAGTGTGACAAAGGTCGCTTGTCTGTGCGCTTCAAAACGTGTATTTACCTGAGATTATAGGTGATAGATTGTAAATTTATTAAGGAGAATTTTTCTGTTTTACCAGTTAAATAGGTTTTATATTCATGAAATGATATTAGAATGCAATTCTAGTGGTGATTTAATTGTAACTATATGTAGAAATCTAGCCTCCCAAAGGAAGGGTTTTTGGTCATGCTGTGATGGCCATTGACCATTGGAAATGTTAATCAAGATTTGGCATTGTGTGACGGAATGGTAATAATTAAACACATAGGGGGTATATAAATACCTGGGAATAAAAGTTACACAAGATGGGAAACAAGAGAATGAAATTAGATTAAAGATAAATTCAGGATTGTAAGCTATAACTAGATTGAGTGGTATATTATTGGATAAACAGGCCTCAAAAGAAATTAAAACTGCAATTTGTAGCAAGAGAAGTTTTGTAACTTAGCCTCCGACGTGTGAACTGTGAAATATCAGTTAAAAAGAAAATTATTGGCAAAAAATGAATTATTGGAGGAGATCAGCTGGCATACCTAGAAGAGGAAATATTAAAAATGAAATTATAAAACAAAATATGAATGATCAAAATCCAATTTTAGATTTTATTCAACAGAAACAATTAGATTAGGAAGAAGAAAAGGAAAATCACTCAGCACGTGGATTCAAGATATTTGTGGGGCATTGATAGATTAGGAAACAGGAAGATTGTGGGCCAAAAGGCAAGAATGAAGAAGAGTGATACCGCAAAAGTGTTTGTACACTGAGGAACCGGAAATTTTATAATGCATTATACACATATACCAGCTATTTGTTAAAAATCTAGCTCTGCTCTTCAGTATCGATTCTACAGAATACTATTGGGCTCTAAAGCAAATTGCTGTTTTTGGTTGTGGGCAGAAAGGTCAGAAGAAATAAAGGTGGCCGGTATAACTAGTCATGGCTTGCGGGGGAGGGGCTGTCCCGTAAATCGGAGGGACACATGTATCGACCTCCCACGTGAGCCATCACATCCTATTGTGTGCCTTGTACTTTATGAGTTCGCTACATGTCTTCATACCAGTGGGGAAATTAGCTACGCTTGCCAACACTTGCCCACTCGCTCACTGGTTGTTTGGGCATAACATGCTTACGAATTGCAGGAAATCATGTAACGCGTATAGTGTGATCAAAAGTGATCTATCGGGAGATGATGACTGTTTTTCCTGTCCTTCGTTACGGTCTTAAATCTTCTTTAAGTGAATTAAACGTTTCTTCTGACATATTTCATATTCCAGAGGACGTTGTCCGTGTTATGTTCTAGACATCTCTTACTGGCGCGTTTAACATCTAATGCATAACTGTTCCACAAACAAACTTTTCTTACAAAAGACTATTCCTTTATTTACAACATGCTACAATATCACCAGATATTGTCTTATTATTTGCTTCTTTGTAAGTAGAAGGGAAATAAGGAAATACCATAGGTTAAAGCGATAGTCAAATCTTTCAAAAGCCGGTCGCTAAGTAAAATTCGGTTCTCTTTGCTTGCTAGGAGTAAACAAAAGAGAGACGATATAAAAGATGTCTAAAACTGAAATCAATAACTCGTAATATCTCGAAAACGGTAAACTCTACAAAAAACTGAATATGACATAAAATTGTGTGTTTTAATGAGATCTCTTACAGTTTACAAAATATACGAAAGTTATTCAAAAGTCATCCAGAATGAAGTAGTTTTCAGAGACTATTCCCAGAAAATGCAAGATATATATTTTGTTTGACGTATTTAACCGACTTTTCGCCTTTGAGTTATACTGCCCCCCCCCACACACACACACACACACTCACACACACATTTACACACACGCACACACACACACACGGACATGTTTCTAAACATTCTACTTTTGGATTCAAAACATAAATGTCGTGTATATCTCGATATCGAATTTTTGGGTGGAATACAACACCTTCTATCCACTAGGTATGTGCATTGTACGGCTATATATGGGCTAGAGAAAGTAAAAATTGGCGCAATGTCTATAGAAAAGCAGTAATAATATTTTACACTAAAATCTAATATGTTACATTCTCTTTCTCTACTTGCACGTGTAGTTGTAAGCCAAGTGGGATTATGGGTGCTTTGAAATTCCACACTGTAGATCCTACCAGAAGCAAACAAATGTTTAAAAACACTTCAAAAAGTACAAGGTATCCGGAAAGTTTGGAAAAAAATAAGGCATAAAATATTTGTTTTTCCAACAATATTTATTTGTACATGAAGGAGCATCCTTTAACAGACTTTTTGACCTAGTTTCTGCCATTATTCCGGCATTTGTCAAAACGTGGAATCAACTTTTGTATGCCTCTTTAAAGAAAGCTGCTGTCAATGAGATAGTCACTGCTGAACAGTTTTTGAAATTTGTGAAAACACATCACAAAACATTCTTATTGTGAACTGTCTATTTTCACGAATAGCTTCATTCCTTGTTCAACCAAACCATCAGTGACAACAGAAGGTCGCCCACTCTGTTTCATAATGAACATTGAATGTCATTTTCTTAACATTCCTACAGTCATTACATTTTCACCATAAACCTCGACAAGTTGATGTCGAATTTCGGCTGGCTTGACAATCCTTCCGTTCAAAATCCATATTACGCAACGCACTTCACAGTCGAGGGATCAGAAATTGTCTCAAACACTTTGGGCAATTACTAACAAATGTAAACATAACACGACCCGACTATAATTGCTTTAGTGGACAGACAATGTACCACAGAGATGAGTGCGCATGCGTTGCGGTGGCTGTAGAACGAAATGGTACTGATTTCCCGGCGGTTGGTTCATTCCCGTTGGGGTTCCACACTGCAGCCACCATGGCTTATGCGTTAGGCACCTGGAAGTTAGGATGATATGAAAGTATCCGACGGACTTAAGAAACCGACCGCGGGGAATCGTGGTGGGTCCTTAATATAGTCCAAACAGTTCTTAATTTCAACGCGGGAGCTGCCACCGAGAGCTGTATCTATAAAGCGCATGCATGCACCACCACGGAGAGGCTCCCACTGCAGTCTTCGCCGATACTTACAACCCTGAAAGAGACCCTTGGATTAGAATGGAGGTGAAATGACGGACAGTAAGTTTCAGGTAATGAAGAAAGCGCCGCAGCATTAGTATGATGACCCAGGAAACTCCCGCTCATTGCTATTTGTGTCAGATACAAAACATTGAAAATATGTTGCAAAAATAAATGCTGACTCATGCAAATCAAATATCTATGATACCTTCACCGCACAACATAATCCTATACACCGAGCCAACAAGCAGTTGCCTCTCCGTCCCCACACCAAGGTCTTGGATACACTTACGTTCCAAGCGCTGGAAACTTAAGAGGACAGAGAATGAAATCCGTTCAGGATAACATCAGCTTTTCATTCGCAATAGCAGGAGCATCCATTCTTAAGTTCATATTTTTCCCCAGGAGGAATATACCCAGGATATCAAGTTTATTCCAGCTAGTGTCGCAAGTTGTTCTTGTTCTTCATATCGCAGGGCGTTTTCGCGCTGTTCCTTGTGACCAAACAGATAAGCAGCCAAATCATCTCGGCGGAGATGCACGAATGTATCACACAATACAACGGGATTCCCATTTACGAGTCATTTACTGCATAAGCATTTCACATGTCATTGCAAACTTTGTTGGACAAAAGTTTTACGGTTTCGATCCCAAGAGATTTGCAAGTATGCATATAATATTTTAATAAAATCGTTGACCATTTTTGAGAAAACGAATAATAAAACAAAAAGCAAAACAAAAACAAACTTTTTTCATATAATGGCAGTTTTGGATACTAAATATTATTTTTTATTGTTTCATTTATACAAGCCCTTCTGTCGTCGTACCAGGGGCTTTGGCTTGAAAAACAACTGCTTGTGTTTTACTCGTTTAACTGTAGGGTTTCTTAAAGTTGTTTTTTTTCGGGTTTATACCATTAAACATACGAACATTCACTCCCAAATTAATATTTCCAGACTCTATGGAGGAAAATGAATAATTGTGGTTAAATAAAAACGTTTCGCCCCAGCTGGGAATCGAACCCCGAACCCCTTGGTCGAATAACCTAACGCCGACCACTGGACCGCATGTCACTCTGAGTGTTCTTGAATGTCTACGTATCGTATATTTTAAATAGTGGAAATATCGGTGCCAAGTTAATATTTATTCGAGCTATGATGTTCTCCCGCAATTTTGTAATAAATATATGTATACATTTTCTACTACGTACAATTTAACGAGTAGATAGAGAAAACATAGCATTTCACTCAAATATCCTAACCGAGATTTCATCGGAGTACCGCTGAATCCAAAAAAAAAGCATTTTTAGGGAGGGAAAGGTCCACAGGTGTATGTGTGTTTGTGAACGACATAGCTAAAAATGAATAGTTTCAGTTGGTTAAGTACCAAAATTGGTATTTAAGTGCATTCATTATCTTTAGGGACATGACAAGAATATTTTGAAGAAAATCCCCACTCTAAACTAAGATTTTTTGAAATGTTCATTTTTTTTTTCAACAATAGCTATAACAATGTTGATTAAAATGCCACATATATTAAACATTTTACATAACAAATAAAATGCTGCTAGATATTGCTTAGTTTTCTGGCAATAGCATCTGAGTCCTCTTTATTTTCAATGACTTTTGCATAATTGGTAAACTGCGAGTTTGGATAATATCTTACTACACTTTTTCTTCTTCTTCTTCTTCTTTTTTTTTTTTTTTTTTTTTTTTTTTTTTTTTTTTTTTTTTTTTTTGGTAGCTTAACGTCCTTTAACCGGCTGGTTGTATTGGACGATGAAGAAATTGGTGAAATGTTGCTGAAATGATCTCGGGGTCTATGGGCCTTAATATTACTCGAAATTCGTCTTCCTAGGATAAGTGAAAACCCGGAATAAAACCTTATCCGGGTAACTCACCCTAAGCGAGATTAGAACTCACGACCTGTTGAATGTGACAGAGACACGCTACCACCACATACCCATACTGGCAAACAAAGCATGTGTTGATCGTTAAACCACACTGTTTGTCAATTATTATTATTATTATTATTATTATTATTATTATTATTATTATTATTGTGGAGTTAACCATTCAGGATATATTCTCTTTTTTTTAAATTTCCCAATACTTTATTTTTCTCAAATGAGAAGAAGTAATTGGCTTTTCTTCTTCCTCCAACCTGCACATGGATACGAAATGGATTTCAAGGTCTTCACATAGCGACCGTTAACACATATGATCATCGCTTTGTTCTAGATCACTCGCCCATTCCCTCTCGAACCTATAGGAAATTAATATGTAGTAAAACCATTTCTGCTAATGTTTATCTTGACATAGGAGAATAAGCTTTCACAAGAATAGTTTTTTGAAGAATGGAGAAAGCCATGGGAATGTAACAAGCTTTTCTCGATAAATAATTCTTCGATTTAGAATATTTTTGATAGTACAAGAGCCTGATGGTTCTATATACGATAATATCTGCAGGTGTTTTTGGTCATTGAATTAGCTTGAGTATGGGCAAGGCAGATTCTGAGTTGTTTTTCCCTGTTATGTTTGAGAGTATTTAATGTGTTCAGGTGTATGGTACCAATGCATGCTAAAAAGTAATCTTATAGTTTTGAAAATGTTAGATGTAAGCAATGTTGCTGTATCTAAATCTTCGGAGTACAAAAATAAATAAATTTAATTAAATACATTTTGTATAAGGTTACAGTCACTCTCATATCCTAATGAACATACCTTTAAACGATGATGAGGCGAACTTCAAGGTTTTTATGATATTGCTTTATATTACGGGCACACTTTCTTTCGATGGCGTATCCAACTAAATGAAAATAGCAATTGCGCATTCTTAACTGATATCATTACTCCAGATTGCGCAAATTGCATTCTATTCTCAACTTTATGTTCTTCTTTGCAAACACCAAATGGTTCTCTTCTGTCTAAATTTTTGCTTAGCCCGCTACTCACATATGATGTTTGTTTAAAATGAAACCGAACTTTTGAAATAGCGCACCAACCAGTGCGGTCACTGAGCGCACGTAGCGGCAGGTTTAGACAACAACCTACCGTTTGCCGCGGTTCGCTCTGACATTCAGTAAGCGAGCTATAGCCTCTGGAGTGAGCAGGTGCACAAGCTGCTCGTCGGGTTAGTGCCAATATGACAATGAAAGAGCTTGAGGAGCAACAGTGCTTAGCCAAGAGGACTGCATGAGAGACTGTAAGGTCAAAGTGAATGTTGGCTGTGTATTATTTTTACTACAAATACACTTCCATTATGAATTTGTATCACGCAATCAGATGATAAACAAGGAAGTCTGCCAGGGAATCCTAGTGTGCATGAGGCATGCTTGCACAGGATGAGGACAGAATTGTGGAAAAACCAGAATTGGATGTTGCATCGCTCCAATGTGCCAGCTCACGCGTTGCTCCTTGTCTGCAGCTATCTAGCGAAACATCATATTCTCATTGTGTCCCGGTGTATTCTCCGGACCTAGCTCTAGCAGACTTCTGCCTTTTCAAAAGCTGGAGAAAAAAATTGAAAGACAGAGGAGATTCAGAATAATGCAACAGGGACGTCGGTTCCAACCCAGAAAATGCGTTGCAGGAGGTGCTTCAAAAATGGAAGAAACGATAGGAACTGTATTGACAGTAGAAGGAGCTATTTTAAGGGGGAGAATGCTTAAAATACTGTACGATAAGCAACAAAGTTGATATAGCAAAAGTTTGGTTTCTTTTTTAATACACCTCGTATGCATCTCCAATTTGAGAACGCACAGCCGCAAGCAAAGCAAATCGTCTGCAGGTCTTTCAAGTTAAGAAATCTTAAGCCATTTTCACAATAAGAATCAAAAACAGATGTAACGCAGTATAAGCTCAAGCACGAGGGAAGTCCATTGACAATAGAGTCGTAAACGTAACACAAGGAGTTGATACAGGTTTCCACATCTGTAAATCACACCTTCCACGAGGTCTAAGTTTCAAGTTGAATAACATAACCAGCAACATCATATAAGAAAATTCACTTTATATTTTATAAATGAATAAATAGGCTATAAAATTGCATACGCACAACTGACGCTCGCGGCAGTGACGTCAAAATAGTTGATCAAAATACTGAAAACAATGAAAGTATGGAGACTACAAAAAAGTAAAATAGCTGCACATTTAATGAAATGTGTTATTTCTTGGCTTTTTACAAGCGTTTACAGTAGGCATCGTCCGATGTTGCGCATCAGCTAATGCATAAACAAAGGACTGCAGATTTATTTCTCTATGTGCTTAACGCAAAGATAAGGTTTGGGGTTTGCAAACTCTTACATTACATTGCGTAGTGTAGTGTATTGTGTGTGTGAATGCTTACATTGAATAACATGGGTGCAAAGTCTTACACTTACGATGCGTCTGCGCTTACATCTCATGTGTATGTGGCATTATGCTGAATGCAACTTGGTGTATGAACATACTAAGGTACTCAGATGAACTTAAACTCGCACCATCTCTGCATATACTCGATCTCAGGTTCTCACTTTTGTTCACCTTCACCTAGTACCCGGTGCATTGTACTTCTTGGGGTTTTTTTGGTAGTGTTTAACGCTCGCGTTAACTATTTATGGCACCGCAGGCCAGCGCCGCTTTGTCCACCACAAATCTGACACGCGGTCGCTTGGATTGAACCCGGGCCGTCTAGGTGAGAGGTGAGTGGTCTAACCACTCGGCTTCGGCGCGGCCACTTCTTGGGATGAAGATTTGATACAAGACAAGACTTCTGTTTTTACTGAACCAATGTTTACAACAATCTCTAACTTTTAGTACAGGTATGCTGAAAACGGCTCCATAATGCTACTATCTCATTCCACCACCTACTCACCGGGTTCGATCCCAGTCAACCGCCTGGGAGATTTGTGGTGGACAAAGCGGCGCAGGGGCGGGTTTTCTCCGGTTTCCCCCGCCATCGCATTCCTTCGGTGCTCCAGCTTCATTACATTCATCATCAGTGTCATCGCCTGTGGTGCCATACATAGTAAAAGCGGGCGTTAAACACTATAAAAAAATTCACCACCCATCCTCTCACTTTTCCGACAGTTTCCTTCACCTATGCTTCGGACACATCTAATTCAGTGGCGGGTATGGTTTCCAAATCGAGATGTCAGTTTTAGGAAGAGTGGCAGAGAGAATTAGGTTGAATTTTCCATTTTAGAGCTAAATACTTCTTTTAAAGTAAAGAATTAGAAACTCCAAAATACATTAACTACAAAATTAAAACCAGTAGTGTAAACCTACCTAATATATTCTTTTATTCATCTTATCAGAAATACTTTAAATTTTAGAAACAATGGGCTCACTTTTATTGTGTTTTTCATACATTTTTAAAACATGTTTTAAGATTAAAATGAAGCTTTATTATTTCATTTATTGTTAAAAGGAAACAGTATGCTGATCACAAGAAAGTGTAAGTGTAAGATTATATTACGCGAATAAGATAAAGGGATGATTTTAAACGTTTAGAGCATAATTTGCTTAACTATTGCAAGTTATTGTATGAAACATATGCTTAATAAAAACTCTGCTTACCGTCTTCGTGCCCAGTTAGAGGGGCCGGATGTTGCTGACCCCAGACAAAAGTTAAGTTCTCATCGTTCATTTTAATTATTATGTAATTTATTCGATTCTGAGTAGAATTATTAATGCCGAACGAATATGAGTAACTTAAAAAATAAATGAAAAGTGGTGTCGTCAAGACACAAGTGGTGCATTTATAACAACAACAAAAAAATTAAAAAGGGGTACCGCCAAGAAATTCTAAAAAAAAAAAAAAAAAAAAAAAAAAAAAAAATCTGCATTTATAACTGTTATGCATTCTGAAAATGTAATCTTCTTTTGCTATCGGTTACTGTTGTGATGAAGTGGAGTCAAGTGACTTTTTGAAGATCCTCAAGCTAAATGGTAAGTTTTTGTAGAATTCGTAAGTTATTTTTCACATTGCCTGTTCCTCATTTCCTTACATTATTTTATGAGAGATCTATGAGCTATATTTTTTTCAAAAATAAAAACTGGAAACAAATCTCATATAAAAACTAATATGAAGTCAACAAAAACATTTAGTAAAACAAAATGTATTTTCAGGAGTGGTATGTTATGAAACAACTCGAGAAGTTAATGCAATTTGTGGGGGGAAAAAAATAATCTGTGTTCCTTTCACATGACTATCTCTACATCTCTGCAATAAATTATTGTTAAAAAGTTTTTTCTTCTTCTATTTACTTCATGATAATCTAAAAAAAATTAGCAGAAGAGTCCTATTACTTGTCTCCTTATAAGTGGAAGAGAAACAAGGGAGTACAATAGACTAAATCGATAGTCAAATCTTTTAAAAGCTGATTGCTATGTGATTGAAGTACCTTTTTTGTGTGGACAGAAGATGATAAATTCCCGTATGAAACTAAAATCAGGGAATATCTCAAAAACGGTCAGCTCCACGAAAAACTTATATCACATAAAGTGTGTGTGTGTTTTAATAAGCTCTACATTTTTTGAGTGGTAACTTTTTGTCCATCTCCTACGTTGTCTCTTAGGTTTATAGCCTCTTCAGGGATTATTCTCAGAAAATTGAAGTTATACATTTTATCTATCACATAAATATATTAAATATAAGAGCTTTTAATCACAATATTTAGAACCATTTGAAAAAATCGAAATGTTTTCCATGTAAAGGGTAGTTGGGATGAGGGATTTTCTTGCAAATGTTCGTGTCACGTCTTTGGAAGATGCCGAACTTAAATACCAAGTTTAGTATTTACGGTCTTTTCGTTTTTGAGCTATGCTACCCACAGACACACACACACATACACGTACACACAGACAGACACACGGAGCAAATTTTTGGGTGCAATTCAATACCTTCCCTATACACTATGTGCATAGTACGAGTAGAGAAAGTAAAAATAGACATCGGCTTTGATGTTTTATTTTACTCTAACCTCATTTATTATAATAGTAATAAATATCGGTTAAGTTGATTCTATAGATATAATATTTTTGTTAATTTATAAATAAATCAGTTGTTAAAACGAAATCACAGTAAGTGAAACACAAAAGAAATGGTTGCTTCTTGTACGAGTGGCCGCGCTTTTGATGTCCTATCAAGAACTAGCTGACAGAAAGGTCTCCAGGTGCTATTGATAGCATGTTTGTGACATCTCCTTACAATGCATCCTTTTTTATTCTGAATAACATGCATTAATGTTTGAGGGAACAATTGACGATCAAGAGCAGTGAACAGAAGGCGTATGCTTTGTAGAACCCACGTCGTCAGCCTGTCCGAAAAATGGGCTCCCGCCCCATCCTGATGACTAAGCATGTACAAGCTAATGGTGGAGTTGATTTGCTGCTCCATTATCCAATGGCAATACACAACGTCCATCTAGATGAGTTACGCTTTTGCAAGTACCACATTTCGTTAATGAAACACTTCAGCCAATGTTAATTGTGATTTAAAAGATAGTTGTTTGTCTGTAGCCTGCCATTAAACACCAGAGTTACTCTGACAGGCTTTTAGTGGCTCTTGTGATTTCTTTGTTTTTCCTCGGGCATCTGGCATTTGAAAGTTGCAAAAACAGTCTGGTAGTAATTTGATCTGCGTATTGATGAGCCATTTGGGACAAGAAAACGCCAACTATAATTATCTCTGTCTGGTGTTTTGTAATGAGCAATGAACAATTATAAAGGAGCATCTGCTAGGGGCGTCACCCGTGCATCTAACGGTTTTTGATCCAAGGGAGCAATAGGTTAAAGATGAAGTAAAGTGCATGGAAGGAGTTGTAGATGAAGATCATTTATAAAACCAACAGGTTGGATGGAGGACTGAATAAACGAGAAGCATTCAAGATAAACGTAAGTGATCCCCAGGAGCTAGGAAGAGACCAGGAAAATATCATAGACATCGCGTTTATGGTCCTTGTGCTCTCGCGTTTTATTCCCTCGGTGATTAATGCATCAAACAATTATTAGTTTCAATTAAAGTTTTGGAATTGGGTATTCGCATTCCATTTTAGGAGGTTTTTCTTTTAAGTCTTTAGTTAATATTAAAGGCAGGTACTTTCAAGAAAACTATGGTAAAAGTTTACTTTGAACTACAAAACAGATTAGGCTTTTTCTCTTTAAGAATCCCGAATTTGCTCTGCTTTTACAAAACAGTTTAGAAATAGTTTTCGGAAACTTCATTTTTACCTCTTATTCAGACCCAGTTAATATATGTACACTATATCTAACCTAGCCTAACATTGGCAAAGTCTCGAAACCAGGGAACCCTGCCATTCGCTGCGGCTCGCTACGGCCACACGACCTCCGCTCGCCCCATACTCGTTTCTAAAAACATTTAGAAAACACAAGGCTCATTCAACTCTAGCTTATCTTAATATTTAGTGGATACAACGCAACAGATGATTTCTTTGGTTCATGTTTGCTCTTGAACATATACTCTGCCGTGTATATATCCGTGTTTATTAAATAACTAAAAACTGTAATACACCGAAAATAGCTCAACTCATATTAATGTAGGCCGCGCCGTGGCCGAGTGGTCAGACCACTCGCCTCTCAACTAGACGGCCTGGGTTCGATCCCAAGCGACCTCATGTGAGATTTTTGGTGGACGAAGCGGCGCAGGGGCGGTTTTTTTTTTCGGGTCCTCCAGTTTCCCCCGCCATTACATTCCACCAGGGCTCCATCTTCATGTATCATCAGTGTCATCGCCTGCGGTGCCAGAGTAGTAAAAGCGGGCGTCAAACACTATCCAAAAAAAAAACCCTCATTAATATTCAGATGTGCACGACGCCATGGCGCCTGACTGGTGTCTTTTTCAATCCACGGCTATTAACCAACTTAAAATATCATATGACTGTATCATGTGATCAAATCCTTTAATATAATTGGTCACAACTTCGCCTCGTACCATTAACCAATGAGATCAAACCTTATGGATCCAGAAAGCCGTGTTTACCTTGTAAGACACGAACATTTTCGAAGTAAAAGCTTTAAACATTAAGTACTCAAGTACCAAGGAATCCCAAAACAAAATCCAATAGAACTATAGCTCAAAATTAACGGCAATTAGAAAATCTGAAATCCGTTCTGTAGTGTAACTTTTTAAAAAAATATTTGCGATGTCTTATTTGAGCGAAAATAGTAGCTATATTGCTTACGTACAACTTGTACATGTACTTCCTTGCTGTGGGAGAGATCCGGGGTTCGATTCTCAGCTGGAGGTGGGAGTTCTCTCTCTCTCTCTAATGGGGGCCAATATCCTTCTCAGAATCCTGAAATACAAATAATATAAATAGTACGTATGTAAAAAATAAAAGTAATAGTTTTCTAACATTGTTAAAGATGGCGGTTTCAGTAGTAGGTCACATTAACAACTGTGCAAACTGACGATCGAGTGTTCATATAGTTGCCGACCTTAAAACATACATAGCTTCCATCTCTATAGGAAATATATGGAAAGTGAATATTAACACATTCAAAGGAAGAAAAAGTCAGGTAATGTTAAAATAGTAATTTTTCAACTATTAAACATAGTATATGTTGACTGCAATAATAAATGCATGAAACATTTGAGACATTAATATAGTTTAATATAGTTCATATTTACAAAATGCAGACAGTTAATACTTGGAATTCACAGTGGATAAATAGTAACAATGGCTCAGCTGCAAGAAACATATTTTGTACACGTCTCCTAAATGCAAAGTCTTGTTATCTGATTTTATAATTACTCAATTTGTTTCTTATCACGGCAAATTTGATACATACTTTGACGGTTTCATATTATTATAGAAAAGGATATCAATTTGTGAAAAGGAAGAGACGGTAAAACATTTGCATTTCAATTGACTCGTTTTGTTTATAGATGATACTGCTTAAAACTCCGTTTAAGCAATTGCAATATACAAAACCATTATATAAAATGTTTAATAGTAGATGTTGCTAGAAGTATTTTCTACGAATTGTTCACCACATCTATCAAAAGTTGTAAAATGTATTATATTGATATTATTGTAATTGCTTTTAAATTACAAAACTATAACCCTAATATGCATCATGATAAATAATTTTTAATATGTGGAATAATAAAAAAAAGAATATATATATATATATATATATATATATATATATATATATATATATATATATATATATATATAGCTCATGCATAAATTTGCAATAAGAAGGTTAGGTTACCAGAACTGAATGCAGAAAATTCAATCTTTTCACTAGACAGAATGAGCTGTAGATAAAAGTGCATGGTGTGAAATGGATAAAACAAAATTATCGTTGGAAAAGCAAACATAAGCTGCCTTTTTGGCAACTGCTTGTGTGAAAATTAATAAAATATTATGCGACTCTTGGATCAGCATTTCCTTTAAAAGTTTTTGTGATGTGTAACATACACTCAACTCATTACTGACTTATATCAATTCCATGCAATAGCATGGTTTCCTATCGAATGAGCATTCGCAAATAATTTAGGAGTATTTTGATACGGAATAAAAAAAAAAAACAAAAAACAAAAGAAAAACACTGAACATAAAAAGTAAGCTCTTTACTTTACTAAAAATTGTAAATATGTTCTTGAAAAATGGAGTTTAGAATCATCAATGTTAGGAAATAAAGAAAGCGCTTCGTTATAGTTACAAATAAGCAACTATTCATTTCTTAACATTTTTACTTTCTCTACTGCGTATATAGAACATAGGTAGAGAAGGTGTTATTCCACTTAAAAATACCGGTATTTAACTGAAAATGTACATTTTAGCGACCCTGATTAATTAAAAAAATGGAAAAAGTCGCTTAAATATCAAACCAGCTTCCGATAATTCGTCACGAAGATTTCCAAGAAAACGCCCTCCCACCAAACTGGGAACATTTGCGAAAATTTTGATTTATGAAAATGACTCTTGATGATTTTGATTAAAATACCACATGTGAAATAAATTTTATTACTTGAAATTAATGGTAGCAGCCTCTGAGGACCTGTTCACTCTGAATGACTTTTACATAACTTAAAAACCCAAGATGTGGATCTCGTCAAAACACAAAAATTATGTCAAACACATTTTTGATATAGAGATAACCCATTTCCGATATATTGCTTGTTATAAGTTTAACTTTTCCAATATTTATACTTTTCTCAAATAGGAAGTCGTTATTCATAATTTTTATCCTGACCAAGCAAAGAGAACATAATTTCAACACCATCACATAGCGACCTACTTTTAAAACAGCTGACTATCGTTATAACTTATTGTATTTCCTTATTTACTTTGTATAAGGAATGATATCGTAATAAAACAATTTCTGCTAATGTATATCTTGATAAGCATGAAGTAGACACAAGAATAAGCTTTTGTAAGAATAGTTTGTTGCAGATAGGTACAGAAAGTTACGTGAAGGTAGCACATGCGATTTTTTTATTCTAACCGGCGTGAGGTTAACTTTGATTCTATTTCAGATTTTAATTGAATACATTGCTTCGTATACTTTGGGTGAGGGGTATATAAAGTTTAAATTAAATCAATTATGCCGATAACAGCAGTATACAGAGTGATATTGATGATCTTCCCTCTCTTTAAATAAATTAGGAATGTCGAGATGGTATCGAAGGTAATTGATTATCCTGACCCGCCCTTTCCCTAACATGAAAGATATTAAGTGTCGAAGCAACGTTTTTCACAGCGGCATGATTAGAAGAAAAATCTGATGTGAACCAATCTCAAGACTTTCTCTACATATTCTGCAACAAACTCACATTAGCAGAAATAAGTTTATTACTTAGTCCTAATCAGTCCTTCCCCTAACATGAAAAGTATTATGTGGCGAAGTAAAGCTTTTCGCAACGACATGGTTGTCTCTTCTCATGACTTTTTCTACCTACTCTGTAACAAACTCTTCATATAAAATCTTAGTCTTCTCTCTATTTCATGCTAATCAAGATAAGCATTAACAGAAATGATTTTATTACTTAGTGAAAGGGAAATGGTGTTGTTTATTTATGAACGCCCTTTAACTGCTGTGGCTCTCAGAGTTCTATTCTATACTGGGCGTGATAGACCGCTTAACTCTTTTATCAGGCTTGAGGTTGGTTAACGTGCCGTAAATGTACGGCAACGGCTTTAATTCAGTCCCGAAGGACATACTTAGGATTTTTACGCCTGAAGTGTATGGGGCCGGTGGACGTACCTGGTGGGGCTGGGCTGCGCAGCGACGACTGGTCCTCTCTCCGGTGTTGCAGCTGCTAAAGTCGATTCTCGATGCTCCTTGGCTATTGGTGGGCTCAGCGACGAGCAATTGAGACCTATTTATATCTAGCTTTGGTACTTAGCTACGGTGATCTCCAGGGAGTGGTACGGGAATTAACTTAAATAACGTCGGCACATTTCGTTCAATGAAGGTTTATTTCTCTTTTTCAAGCGTTCCCGAGAATGTTCCTGGCGCGGTTGGGTTCCGATAATTTCCCTCGAACAAGAGCGTGACGCGCATAAATGTAACTAAACTTTACGCGGTGACGAGTGCAACGGTTACGTGCAGAACAATTGTAGACACTTTAAATTTCCGCCGTGGCCTCCTTACGCGTGACATTTATTTCAACTGTATGAATCACTGTAATAACTTTACTATATTTACGAGTATTCTTGTTTCGGGCATCACAGAGTCTACGTGTAGTTACATTCCAACTGCATAAAAATTGCGGCGAATACTCTATATTTATAGCAAATTCTACCCACGCGCAAAACCCTCAACTCGTAATCTTATTGGCCCATTTTTGGCGCCGAAAGTGGCCTGGGGTGCGCTTCTGCCGTGACGTGATTAATTGTAATTGGTCAATGCGTCTTTCACGTAATTCTTGGCCTAAATTTCCTTGTGGTTCCCCGGTTTATGTCGCCTTCACATTCTCTTGCGGATACGTGACCACACAATAGCGTCTTTCCCCTCTTGTAATAGACAAAGAAATAGCGTAAACTACTGAATTCGTCGCTTGAGAACTCTCGGGTTGAAGTTAGAAACACTTTCCAGGAACAATCTCTCTGAACATCCAATATACAATAAATATATTACATCTTACTAATTAATCTAAACAATTTAATCAACTAAAATATATGCTATGCGCTTATTCACCTGGGCGACAATCCGTCTCACGCCCGAAAAAATCCATCGCCCTCCGCTGGGTTTGAACCCGCGACCTTGGGTCAAGGGAAGGGAATAAGATAGTACACTAATTTAAAGTGATAGTGAAATCTTTCAAAAGTTGGTCGCCATGTTACGACAGCATAGGGCTCAAAGGGTTTCGAGAGGTGAAACTATTCCCAACACACAGTTTTGAAATGCTTTCTCATCATCGGAGTCGATAGTTTGTCAATTTTAGGAAGTTACCACGAAAAGGATTAAGTTACAGTGAAGAACCAATCATCAGCCCCATACAAATATATTGAGAATGCTAGAAGTTCCATAACAAAGTCTATACAGAGAGCTTCAATTACTTCTAGGATCTGGCTGCAACATTCTTATTGAACAGTCCCCGTACTTCAGGATACACATACATATTCCCAAACATTTATATAAATCAATAAAATAACCTGAAAGTATCAGTCCAGCCATGTGTCAGTATGCAAAATCATTCAAGTGTTATATTTGGCACTGCAAATTTCGGCGCGCCGTGGCCGAGTAGTCAGACTATTCGCCTTTCACCTAGACGGCCCGGGTTCGATCCCAGGCGACCGCATGTGAGATCTGTGGTGGAAAAGCGGCGCAAGGGCGGGTTTTCTCCGGGTTTTCCGGTTTCCCCCGCCATCTCATTCCACCGGGGCTCCATCTTCATGTATCATCAGTGTCATCGCCTGCGGTGCTAGAGCAGTAAAAGTGGGCGTTAAACATTTCCAAAAAAAAAAAAACCCTGCAAATTTCAATATGTAAATGGTAAAATTACAACAATAAAAAGGAAACTTTACAGAACCGCAAAAGATTAAAAATCCATTCAAAGCTATCAGCCTCTAATAAACAGGGTAGTTAACTTAAATTGAAAATATAAACCCCAGAGAATGCAAGAATTCACTATCAATGTTTGCCAAGGAAACAGTATTCTCCAGCTGGAAACAGTATTTCATATTACGCACATTATAGTAAAGCAAGAAGAAGTGTATATAAAGTAAGGAAACTGATTGTTTTACTATTTTTATTCAGTGGCATTACAATTTAAAACAGTCTCCTTCAAAGTAACTTGGGAAGTCATAAAGCGAATGAGATAGGTTTTCCACTCCTAATAGCAGAGTTGGAACATTCGAAATGCCTTTGAGCTGGTCGGTTACACCCTTTTGAATGTTGTTCAGGGGCCCTAAACAATGTATGTTTTCAATCTCCGAGAGAGATAAAAATCACAGTGATGTCTGGTGAATGATGTGGCTGAGGAGTAACAAAATTGTTTTTACTGCCCAAAAAAAAAAAACAAAAAAAAAAAACAGTTGACTGCATTGTTGTGTGAGATGGAGCATTGTCATGATGAAATACACAGTTATTTTTTGTTTGGCTTACACGCATGATCCTTTGCGATGTCAAGAACCTCACGGTACCGACGATTTGCAAGCACAAGACAACGTGACATTTTCATCGGTTCTTGAAAGCGCAGGGCTTCCACAATGATCATTTTCAATTCACTCTTGGTTTCTGAAAATGCCTTAAACTGCCGTAATATCTGAGACCTTGACAAAACACTGTCTCAATAAGCCTGCTGATGTTTTTTGAATGTTTCCGTTGCACTGTGTCCAAGTCTGAAGCAAAATCTGATCGCACACCACTACGTGAAATTCGTGTCACTGATTGTCAGAACGCACTCACAACGATAGTTTCAGTAAAGCAAGCGCTATAATCAACACTTGATCTAAAGAGGTGAAACTTGTAATGCTAGTGAATCACATGTTCACTGTTCTCCCATCTAAGTCTCACGTCACCAGTGTTACCACATTAAACATTGCTATCAATCTCAGCACTTCATTTACACGCCTTATGTAGGAACAAGGAACCTATCACTATACTCATATCGCAAATACCTGAAAGGTTTTCCTGTGTTATCTATGTGGTATAAGAACACCATGCTTCAAATATAAGTTGCTGATTTCAACTTGAACCCGAGACGAACCTGGAGCATGCCGGGTTGAAGAAGTGGAACGTGAGGAGATGGGCAATGCTTACCTGCAGGCCGGAGTTCCAGATGCGCGGAAAACCAGTTGGCATCTTGCAGGGACGAACATAATGACTAGTGTTGATCTCCTGCTTTCAGGGATTAAACCTAATTGTTTCGTTCCGGCTCCAATTACTATAGCTGGTGTGTCCGTCTCTTCATTGGAGTCTCTGATCTCTTTTTCCGCTTCTCGGTCCATAATTCAAACTTTTCCTGGACATCCTATTAGTATCCATTCTACAGACATGTTCATACCATTATATCTTATATTATTCTATTTCATCTACGGGAGTAATTAATTGTAATTCGTTGCGAATATTTTCACTGCATTTTTTATCCGTTAAAATATCTCCTGCTACAAATCGTAGGCATTTCATTTCTGCAGTTTCTATTGTTTAAATTGTTTGTTTGGTTAGAATCCATATTTCTGTGTTATAAGATAATGCAGGTACAGCCAATACTTTATAAACTTTTACATGCATTTCTTTCCTTACTTTCTTTTCCAATGTTTTTTTCATAGTTTCGTTTCGTAATCGGCTTACCCTCCCCGGAGTTGTAGGAATGACACCCCCTAGGACTTACAAGCCAATGCCTAGGGGTCAGAAGCCTATCGGGGAGCCTACGGCACGAAACCACAGAATGCAGAACCGGGTACAAGGGCTCGGCCCGTAGTCTGGCATGAAATGATTGGAAAGGTGATGATGGAGCAGTTGGTGGAATGAGTGGCGGGGGAAACCGAAGGATCCGTAGAAAACCCGCCCAGACGTCGTTTTGGGGTTTGGGGTCGAAACCCGGGTCACCTAGATGGGAGGCGAGCAGTCTAACCACTCAACTACGGTGGCGCCATCTCTTTTTATAGTGCCACATAAATATTGGCATATTTTTAATGTATTGTTTATGTTCCATTTCCCTATTACTCGTCAACAAAAGTTCTAATGTTCTGTCATTCAGCACTAGTTTTGACTTTTGTATTTCTTTACCTCACAGAGCCATAACTTTTATTTTTGCTGAGGAAATTTCTAATTGGTACTTGGATTAATTTGAAAATGGCTCTTTGTAAATCATTCCCAGAGGGAGCCATTTAGCGTGGCCGTCAGCAAATATGTGTATCAACAGGGACACTGGAAAGATAAATTATCTCAATAGCAGTTTCACTGTTAATTTCTCTTTTAAGATTATTTACATCAAGATTGGGAGCAAATTTTGAATGTGATTTAAAGGGAATTATTGCTTTGTATACATGAGTGTTGATTTAGGGATTAAAATATAAGTTCGTTTGGCACCATGCAAAACAAATGATTGGGTCATGTGCATGTTAACAGTGCTATATTGTTATGCTCCAAGATATTCGCAACTCGTCTTCAAGTTGAAAACAACACCTTGTATTTGGAACATGGGCAAGTAGTATAGTACTTAGATGATGTAGGAACATTTTGAGATATTTACAATATGAGCATTTTGATGAATTCCGAATAAGTGTAGGCCCCGTCCAGAGGCACACAGCTTGCTCCACACCAGACGAGCTGTTGTTATTATTATTTTATTTTCTCCTTTTTTTTAGGTTTAACGTCCTTTAACTGGGTAGGTAATATTTAACAATGAATGAAGAGATGAGCACGGAGGCCCCAGAGCTTAGAATTCCCCGACATACGTCTTCTCAGGATAAGGAAAAAACACGGAAAGAAAATCTTACCCAAGGAACTCTACCTAACGAGATTGAACTTGAATCCCTTGAATGTTAGCCAGGAGCTAAATACGCTACCCCTCATACCTTGGAGACGGACTACTACTATTACTACTAGTTTATATTTTTAATTTCACAACAATCACACTATATATTCTGTACTTTTTCTTGCACAGTTTAATTGTTTTTTTTTTTTTCAACGGTGTTTAACAGTCACTTTTACTCCATACGACAATGTCGCCACAGGCGGTGACGCGGGTAATAGGTACATTAAAGTATGATCGGGAAAGAACATTTGTTTAAGCTGCCTCTCCAATATTTTCCAATTCTGAGGATTGGAGGAGGCCTTGGAGGGGAAAACCTGAATGCAGACATTCCAGTTAATAATATATAAAATGTTGCTTAATGAGGATTTTGATAGCTTAAAAAAAAAGAAAAAAAAAAAGAAGTTGAGAAAAATTGAATGTAAAATGTAAAATTTAATACGGCGTTTTAACTATAGGAGGATATTAATAATCATGTATGGCTTTAGAATAGTTGATACTAAAACACCCAATTATATTACATGAAAATACAAACTCTAAATACAAAACTGTTTGTGTTACATGAACGTCCAAGCTATAAGTATAAAAAAGAGGATAGCGTTTCACATTTTCACATTTTTAGCCAGATTTCTCTATTGTATAGCTTTAAAATGTGCATAATTTTCTATTACATCTCTATTTCACGAACATTAGCTAGGCAAAGCGTATAAAAAAATCTGAAGTACGCCGTACTAGAATCTATTTGCTTAAATCAGCTCGTGTAGCAAACGTTTATTTATGATATTCTTTCAAAAAAGTTTTAAATGTATTATTGCACAGATTTATTCATAACTAAGTAAAATACACGATAGATAAGAAATGAAACTAAAATACATTAGAAATAAATATACACAACTAACAATAAAATAAAATAACTTCTCATTATAGGTTAAATAACTGCAGGAAGGCGGAAAGACACATAACTGCAAAATAACTCAAAGTGTATAGAAAAAATCTTATGTGTTCCATTCACATGACTTTCTCTACATCTCTGCAACAAATTATTATTAAAAGGCTTATTCTTCAATTTCTGTCATGTTAATCGAGAAAAGATTAGCACAAAATTTGTTTTTACATGTTTCCTGTAACTAGAAGAAAAATATGGGAATATAGTAGGCTAAAATGATAGTCAAATCTTTTAAAAGCTGTTTGCCATGCTATTGAAATACCTTTGTTGTATGGTCAGAAGTTCACAATTTCACATATGAGCAAAGTATCAGAATTTTAAAGCTGAAACTAATAACAAGAAATATTTAAAAAAACGATCTAAACCAGGAAAGAAAAGTATATAACATAAATGTTAACATATTTTGTTACGTAAATTTTTGCCTATGCAAAATTCTGGCAAATTCATCCAGAATGAACATGTCTTCAGAGAGGCGATTCCCAGAAAATTGAAGATATACATTTTATTTGTCATGCATATATCTTAAATATAAGGGATTTTAATCAAAATTGTTAGAGCCATTTTGAGAAAAATCAACATTTTTGAAAACATTTCCATGAAAAGGGTAGTTGGGGATGGGGGGATTCTCTTGAAAATCTTCGTTTTGCGTCCTTGGAAGATGTCAAACCTGTGTGCGTGTGTGTGTGTGTGTATGTCCGTGGACAGTATAGCTCAAAAACGAAAAGAGTTGGTATTCAAGTTTGGTATCTTCCAAGGATTTTCAAGAAAATCCACCCACCCCCAACTCCCTTTACATTTCTCCTAAATGACTCTTACGATTTTGATTGAAATATTGTATATTAAACATATTTACCGGCAAATAAAATGAATGCCTAGAATTTTCTGGGAATAGTCTCTGAACACTTCTTTATTCTGGATGAATTTTACGGAATTTTGCATAACCGTAAGAAATGAACAAAAGCTTAACGCACAAAAATATATAGCACGTCAAAACACACAAATTATGTCATATAACTTTTTTTCTTGGAGTTGATCGTTATTTAGATATTCCTTTTTTTTTTGTTTTTTTTTTGTTTTTTTGTTTTTTGTTTTTTGTTTTGTTTCAGCTTTAAAAAACTTACTCTTCTCATACAGGAATTTGGAAATTTGTCAACTCTTGTCCGTACAAATAAAGGAAATTCAGTCACATAGCAACCAACTTTTGACTATCACTTTAACCTATGGTACTCCCTTATTTCGCTTCTACTTATAAGGAAGCAAATTATAAGAATATTCTGCTATTTTTGTCTCGATTAGCCTGAGGTAAATATAAGCATAAGCTTTTAAACGATAATTTGTTGTAGAGGTGTAGAGGAAGTCATGTGAATGGAACACATCAGATTTTTATGGATTCAAGAGGACCTAAAACATGTTTTTTAGGTGAAATCTCGCTATAGAATTTTTGCGTGCAATACAATAACTTCTCTATGCATTATGTATACCTATAGAATGTGTAGAGAAAGAAAAAAATTCTGACGTGTTCCATTCATATGACTTCTTCTACAAGCCTACAATAAATTATTGTTAGTAAGTATCTTCTTCTATTTACTTAATAATAATCCAGAAAAATTTAGCAGAAAGGACTTTATTACTTCCTTCCTTGTAAGTAGAAGGGTAATAAGGGAGTACTATAGGCTAAAGTGATAGTAACATATTTTAGAACCTGGTTGTTATGTGATGAAGTACCTTTGTTGTATGGACAGGAATTGACAATTTCCGTATGAGAAAAGTATAAGAATTTTAAATCTAAAAACAAATAACATGGAATATCTCAAAAACGGTCAACTCCACGAAAAAAATGTATATGACATAAATCGTGTGTTTTAACGAGATCTGCATTTTTTGGCAAGTTCTTGCCTATTTGTTACGGTTTAGCAGTTATGCAAATTTGGCAAAATTATTCTAGAATAAAGGTGTCTTCAGAAGCTATTCCTAGAAAGCTCAAGGTATACATTTTGTTTGTCATGTAAATATCTCTAATATACAATATGTTAACCAAAGCCGTTAGGGCCATTTATGAGAAAATAAAAATTTGTTATATAAAGGGTAGTTGGAGTAGGGTGATTTTTTTGAATATCTTCGTGTCGCATCCTTGGAAGATAAATTCCAAGTCTGGTATATCAGTTTTTGAACTAAGCTGTCCACAGACGCACACATCCATAGATACCCACGGACCTTTTTCTAATTTGGGGGGGAGGGATTCAGGGGGACCCAAAAGATGTTTTTCCCAGGAAATCTCGGTATCCAACTTTGGGGTGCAATATAATACCTTCTCTATACACTGTGTACATAGAACGTGTAGAGAGAACGTAAACATTTGAAGAGCAGCGATATATCCCGAAAGCAAGTTAGAAAATAAACTGATGAAGGAATATTTCCTTAACGTATCAACTGTCATGAAAATGAAATATTGACGGCAGAAACGTGTTAAAAAAATAATTTGTTGCCATAAAACACGAAACTTTTGAAGCACGATTGGTTCTCGTTTATTGAATGTTCCAGCCTTAGCACGCGGCAGAGATTACCTGCTGCGATTTATGTTGGTATTAAGTTTTATTTAGCTGTAGCTAAGAAATTTATGGCTCTCCTAAAAGAAGCTTTAAAGGAATGTTTTGCACATTCGTATTTATGGGCATGTTTGGGTTTTTAAAGTGTGTGATGGTTGTGTGGAGTCATCAGGCAGGAAGAGAAATATGAGCCAAGTTCATCTGCAGGGCAGTGAGATACATCTTTACTATATTTAAATTTGGAAAATAGTTTTGTTTTCAGGCCAGTTAATGTAATTCTTTTAATGAATATTAGAACAATAAAGTGATATTTAGTAATAATATAATCGAGACATATTGTTTATTTAACCCTATCATTATAAACAGGTTATTATACAGGGTCATCGAAAAAGGTTGTAGCAATTTCAAAATCATAGATCAGGAACTATTTGAGATATTAAAACGAGTTTTTTTTTTTTTTTTTGTTCAATTCACCAACTCAAAAAGTTGTTTTCTTATCTTATAGTGTTCCTGTGTACGCTTCATTGGTGGCTCTGCAAACATCCAGCCGATATTCGATTTCGTCCCATCAGTGCTGGATCATGTTACACTCTAAAAAAAACTCTCGATTAGTTTGCAGGTGGAATTATTAATTTATCTCAATTACAACGAGACATATGATTTTTTGAAGCTGCTGCAGTCTTTTTCTTGCGTAATTGTCCAATTCTAAAATATCACGCATGCGATTAATAGTAATGACGTATTTCGTATGACATAATACTGATATTCTGATTTTCGTGGCTCTCAAGAGAATATATTGTTATCAAGTTATTTGAGATATCTCAAACTTATCTTATACAACGTAATTTAATTATTAAAGACAGAGTTTGATTCTATTATAATTGTTTATCATGCACATGTACTGTATTCTACTTTTAGCAAAGTTTAATTAGTTAGGTTTATGACCACAGTTCTGATATATTTGTATTACATTTTGTATATATATATATATATACAATATATATATATATATATATATATATATATATATATATATTGGTCTTTGATGTGTAAGAATACTTTGGTTGCTGATAACCTTTCATGTTATAAAGTGGCCTTTAATAAAAATAGAAGAAGAAAAGATTACTTTCTCTGAGCTACAAAGAAACAGAAACATCTCTACATAATAAATGTCCAATAGTTAAGATCTGAACTTATAATTACTTACCATGCTGTGATGATAGGAATTAAGTAAACTTGCAACTCCAGCTGGTTTGGTAATAAATAAACAAAATGAACGAAAGAAACGAGAACCTGTATTAATGTGGATTCTGATCTTGTGTTGGGACAGGAAATAATTAACGAGTAGAGGCATTTTCATAACTGGGTAGTGTGACCTCAAAGCAAGACGGCTCAGTCGAGGACGTTGGTGAAAAAATAAAGAAGATAAGATGAGTCTTCATACAACTAAAATCTATTTAGCAAATTAAACAAATGTCCTCAAAACTCAAACTCAGATTATGCAATACAAATGTAAAAGCCATAATGTTGTACAGGTGTAATATATGGAAAGCAACTAAATAAATCGAATAGAAATTGCAACTGTTTACAAACAGTCGTCTGAGAAGCATTACGGGAATTTGGTGGTCTCGGAAAATATCAAATGCAGACTTGTGGAAGAGAGCAGATCAGAAGGTAGTCAACAAAAAAATTAAGTTCCGAAAGTGGAAATGGATTGGCCACGTACTAATGAGGGAAAGTGGAACAACCAAATACTCCAAGAATGGCCTTTGAATGCAATCCCCGAGGCTCAAACAGCAAAGAGGCAGACCTATTGGTGAGAAATACCTTGTGATTGACATTCCTGCTGACATGCAGCTGTCTCTGTAAGCTATTGCCATATTTACTTGCTGATCGTCTGCACTCCCAGATTAGTTTCTTCACTGATAATTTTATCAGAGTCACTTTCACTATCTTATCTGAACACATGTTCCACTGCCTTCTCTAAAACGCCTTCTTTTCATGCAATTTTGTATGTTGAACTACTTTTCCCCATTTCTCAGCAGTTACTCCATATATTTCTTTCAACATTAGGTCCTGTTCCTGTAGTTTACTAAATGTAAATGCTATATTATTTCGGATAACACAACCTCAACTGGTTTATCGCGCCTGTAAGCTATTTAAAATCACAATGCCACTCACGATCGCTCTAGGATGAGAACAAGAACAATGTCCACGAAATATAAAATGTAGCAACAATTATTATAAATATAAATCCTAGAAGAATCACGATGTATAACATAACTAAACTTTTCACAGAATAAAATTAAACAATCAGATCAGTACATGCATGAAAAAGCGTGCGTAAATCTTCACTGCAGGTGTTGCAACGTCTATAGCATGATGTCTCCGATGGTAATGCATTCTTACACTAAAATTGGTCAGCAACCTGAGGAGCCCCTGCCAGCTGACGACACACCCCACACGTGTCAGTCACAGGGAAATTTCGCACCGACCATACATACGTTTGGCGCAATACGTTGCGAGCTGAAGCACATGTCAGGGGGGAGTTGGAATGAGATAAAGTAGTTGGCGAAAAGTAGAATCTAGTGGCAAGTCTTCATTAAGACCTTTGGATCCCCGAGGAGAAAACAGGATACTTCTTATTCTTCTTTTCATACTACTACTACTGCTTGCTGCTACTGCCGCCGCCGCTTCCACCACATCCACCACCACCACCACCACTACTAATACGCTGATAATGGATTACATCATAGTCCTTGACAGCTGAATGACTTTTACATAACTGATAAACCGTAAGCGAGAAATCAAATCTTAGTTACACAAAAAATGTTAGAACTCCTTAAACGACAATTTGTGTCATATACAGATATATATATATTGTAGAGCTAAGTATTTCCGAGATATTTCATTTGATTGGTTTCAATATTAAAATAGATGCAGTTTTTTCAAACGGAAAGTCCTCATCCATTCTCTCTCTCTCTCTCTCTCTCTCTCTCTCTCTCTCTCTCTCTCTCTCTGTCTCTCTCTTTTTCTTTCTTTTTTTTTATTGTTTCATTTATATAGCCCTCTTTAACATCTAAGGTCATATCGGGGGTTTTCAACTTGAAACAACTCGTCTGCAGATTCTTTTACGTTTGGTTTAAATTATTTTATTTTTCTCAAACACACACATTCACTCTCGCATGCATACTTCCATACTCTGTGGGGGGATAGGGTATAATTCTGCCTAAAGAAAAATTCCCCGCCCCATCCGGGAATCGAAACCGGGACCACCGGGTGAGAAGTCATATCTCTTTTGTTTTATTCCTGACCAAGGAAAAGGAACCGATTTCAATGACATTCGCACAGCGACAGATTGTAAAAGATTTGATATTGCTTTAAGCCTGGTGTACTCCCTTATTTCCCTTCTCATTACAAGAAAGCAAATAAAACAATTTTTTCTAAAGCTTATTTTGATTAGCATGATGTAGATAAAAGAAGCATCTTCTGCAAGAATAGTTTGTTAGCAGAACAAGTAGAGAAGCTCATGTGAGTGTGAGGCATCAGATTTTTTTACCTTTGGAAGCTAAGATTAATATAAATGCTTATTAGGCGTTAATTTGTCATTTTCAGGTTCTTTAATTGCTCAAGAAAGAGATTTTGTGATAGGCACTTCAGATTTCTGGACAAGGTTTCCAAAAAGAATAATATACCGCTTCTATGAAGTTGAATAGTAGTTGAGTATATTTATTTGCAGTTCGCTTTGTTTGATTGTACGAGTATTGGAATCTATCGTGGGACTTTGAGACTAATCCGAATAATCTTTTAAAAGATGTGGAGCCGACGATTGGTAATTTATGCAACCCCGCCCTAACCAGGATATGTATGAGTAGCGGGCGTAGTAAATACTTGTGTAGTAGTAAGCTAGTATCCTGTTTTAAAGACTCATTTTTCAGTTCAACAAGGTTGGGAGTTCAACAATGCAAAGTTTCTACAGCAATAGTAATATTTAGAGAAAAATCTGAAGTGTTCCATTCACATCACTTTCTCTACTTGTTCAACATTCTTAGAAAACGTTATTCTGTCTCCTCCTTGCTAATCGAGATAAGCATTAACAGAATGACCTTTTTACTTATTACTTTTTCTACACGTACTATGTTCATAGTGTATAGAGAAGGTATTGCATTCCACTCAAAATTTCGATATCGATATTTTACCGGAAATAGACGTTTTAGGATCCCCTGTATCCAAAAAAGAATATTTACAGAAAAAGATCCATGTGTGCGTGTGCGTGTCTGTGAAAAGTCAATAAAATACCAAATTTGGTGTTTAAGTTAAGTATCTTCCAGGGATGCGAAACAAAGATTTTGAAAATTTTGATTTTCTCAAAAATGGCTCTAACGATTTTGATAAATCGCCGTAGGTATATTAGTATTTATAGGGCAAATAAAATGCACATCTTGAATCTTATGGGAATAGCCTCTAAAGATCTCTTTATTCTGAATGAATTTGTTGAATTTTGGGTAACTGGTAAACTGTAAGAGGTGGACAAAAGCATACTACACAAAAAATGTAGATCACATTAAAACACACATTTATGTTATACCTATACGTTTTTTTTTTCGTGGAATTGACCATTTCTGAGATATTCCTCGTTATTTGTTTCAGATTTATAATACTTAAAACTTTTTACACACAGAAATTTGTAAACTAGAAACGGATTTCATCCACATGGCAACCGGCTTTTAAAAGATCTGACTATTGTTTTAGCTAGTGTATTCTCTTATTTTCCTTCTACTTACAAGGAAGCAAATAATTAAGACAATTTCTGCTAATGTTTATCTCGATTATCATAAAGTAGTTAGAAGAATATGCTTTTTAACAATAATTTGTTACAGCTATGTAGAGAAAGTCATGTGAATGGAATAATAAGGTTTGTCCCTTATAAGTAAGAGGAAACAAAAGAAACAATAGTCAAATGTTTTAAAAGCTGTCGCTATGTGATTGTCATTGAAATTAACTTCTCTGTGTCATACAGAGTAAAATAAAAGATAGACGACCAACTTCTGTTTGAGAAAAGTGTTTTAAAATTGAAATCAATAAATTGGAATATTTGGGAAGTGGTTATTTCTACAAAAAGCGATATGACGTAAATTGTGTGTTTTAACCATTGTGCATTTTAATCTGTAGTAAGGTTTCATCTACGTCTTACTGTTTACTAGTTATGCAAAATTCAGCCACAATGAAAAGGTCTTCAGAGGATATTCACAGAAAATTCAGATATACATTTTATTTGTGATGTTAATTTCTTTAATATATGAAAGATACTAAGGTTAAATATTAAATATGGTATTTAACGGTGTTTTCGTTTTGCAGATATACTGTACACAGACACACACACACACACACAATTACGCAGACACCTTTCTCCGACATATTTATTATTATTATTATTATTATTATTACTTTTTATATTCAGCGGGCCCCAATACATATATTATCCGTGAAATCTCGGTATCAAATCTTTTTGAATATAATACCTTGTCTAGCTACAATGTATAGTGTACACGCTTGCTAGAGAAAGTAAATATATATACGAGATTTCACCGGAATTTAACATGTTTTGGGACACCCCTGAATCCAAAACAAGCATTTTTAGAAACATGATCGTGTGTGTATGGGCAGCATAGCTCAAAAGCGAAAAGTCGGTTAAATACCAAACTTGGTTTTAAAGTTCAGTATCTTCCTGGGGTGTGACACGGAGATATTCAAGAAAATCCCCTAACCCCATTTACCCTTTACATGGAACATTTTTCGAAAATTTTGATTTTCTCAAAATAGTCTAACGATTTTTATTAAAATGTCATACTTAAAATATTTTTATGACAAACGAAATGTATATCTTGTATTTTCTGTGAATAGCTTCGGAAGACCTCTTTATTTCGGATGGCTACTGTATAACTAAAGAGATGGTCAAAAAGTTACTACACAAAAATGTAGATCTCATTAAAGCACACAATTTATGTCATATAAACATTCTTGTAGAGTTAATATTTTCTAGATGTTCCGTGTCATTTGTTTCGGTTTTAAATTTCTTAAACTTTTCTCAAACGGGAGACATCCTTCTTTTCGTCTCTCAAATTTCAATACAACTGGCTTTTAAAAGACCTGAGCATCACTTTAACCTACTTCTAACAAAGAAGCAAGTAATAAGACCAATTCTGGCAAGGATACTGTATTAGCATGACGTATATAAAAATAATCTTTCATAAAGAAACAGTTTTATGGAACAGGCAGAGAAAGTCATGTTTATTTGTGAAATGCTTATACGTGAAAGTGAATTTAGAGATTAGAGGAACTGACATGGATTTAATAGAACAGGCAGCTCATTATGTTCCTGACCATGTCAAATGAAAGCTATTATCGACTTGTGCTGTTACAGCTTTCTATGAAAGACAGAGAGAGAGAGAGAGAGAGAGAGAGAGAGAGAGAGAGAGAAATCGACAGCTTTTAAAACATCTTGTGTGTTCCAATCACGTGTCCTTCTCTACCTGTTCTGCAAATAAACTTTTCTTACAATAGATCATTATTTTATATATATCTCGCTGATCGAGATAAACGTTAGTCTTATTACTTGCGTCCTTGAACGTGAAAGGAAAATAAGGAAATACTAAACTAAAGTCAAATCTTTTAAGACCTGATGGCTATGTGAAACAATTAAAAATAGTTCTCTTTGTATAGCTAGGAGAAAAGCAAAGAAGATATGAAACGAAAATGGGCTTCTCGTTTGAGAAAATTTGAAGTAGTTTAAAAATGAAAACAAAAATAGAAAATATTTCGGAAATCGTTATCTCTAAAAAAAAAAAAAATAAACAAAAAATTATATTACATAAATTATATGTTTTATCCAGCTCTATATTTTTGTGTAGTAAATGTATGTACAATCTCTTACAGTTTACCAATTATCATAAGTCATTAAAAATTAAGAGGAATTCAGAGGCTTTTTTCTAGAAAATTCAAATTATACATTTCATTTTGTGATGTAATTATCTGTAAAATACGGCATTTTATTCAAAATAATTAGAGCTATTTCTGAGAAAATTTAAATTTTCAAAAATTGTTCCATGTAAGGGCTAGTTTGAAGTGGAAAATTTTCTTTAAATGTTCGTGTTTTAATGTTTCGTTTTTAGTTATTGTGTTCACGGACACACAGCTTTTTTGATAAAATCTTTTCTTTTTATGCTCAAGATACAGCAAAACATATATTTATATATATCCGGTGAAATCTCGCCATTAAAGTTTTGGGTGGAAAAAAATGTGGTGAGATTTTACCGGAAATGTATGTTTTGAAGTCCTCTGTTTTAAAAAAAATTAGTAAAAGGTCACCGCGCACGCGTGTGTGTGTGCGTGTATGTGTGTGTTTGTGGACAGCATAGCTCAGAAACGAAAATATCTTGGATACCAAACTTGTATTTTAGTTTAGTATCTTCCAAGGACCTCACGCGGAGATTTTCAAGAAAATTATAGCAGCCCAAACTACATGTAAAATTCTTGAAATGTTTGTATTTCTCAAAAGTGGTTCTAAAAAGCTTGATTAAAGTGCGTATATTAAAAATATTTGCATGAAGAATAAATTTTATATCTTATCCCTTCATCCTGGATAAATGTGGCATAACTGGTAAACTGTATGAGATAGACAAAAGGCTTTGCACAGAAAATGGAGATCCATTTTAAACCTATAATTTCTCAAATGCATTTTTATGGTAGAATTCGTCGTATTGTAAACTATTCAAGCGGTAAGTCATCTTTCGTTTTATCTATCTTTTGTTTTACTTCACATAGCGAACTGTTTCTAAACTATCTGACGTCTATTCCCCTTCTACTTACAAGGAAGCAAATAAAGCCATTTCTACAAATGTAATCTCGATTAGCATAATATAGATAAAAGTATAATCCTGTGTACAAATCACCTGTTTGCAGAACAGGTAGAGAAAATCATGTGAATTAGACATGTGAGATTTTTTTTTTTTTCAAAATACTATACCTTAACTGTATAAGACATACGAATGCTAACTGTTCAAATCAATATTATGCATTTCTGATTTCAAAATGCTAAGAATCATCACCAAGAGAATGATAATAATTTTCTTCTTCTCTTTCACAATTTTAGGCCATTTTTAGCCTGTTCCGGGTCCAAAATCCTGTTGTATCATCCCTTCATTTGGTCGTCTTCGATTTCTATAGCCTTGGGGTGTGTAGTTATATGATGCTCGAGGTATTCTGTTTACTGACATTCTTTCCAAATGTTGTTTCCAGGTGGTTCTATATTCTGTTATTATTTTATTTAACTCTTCTACTTTTAAGTTTTACCTTATCTTTTTATCTAATTTTGTGTATTCTGTTATAGGCTAAGAAATTTCATGTTGGCTGTCTTCTGCATTCTTCTTTTATTTTCTGCAGTCAACCATGTTTCAGATCCATAAGTTAAAGTGGCAATAGCCATTTATTATTATTATTATTATTATTATTATTATTATTATTAGTTATTATAGCTATAATAATAATGAATAGAGTTAGGAAAAGGAATTTGTTGTAGCTTTAACAACCATGCTAAAAATAAAGTGTTATGTCAGCTCGCAGAAAATGACAAAGTACGCAGGTCTGATTCTGTGTTCGATGTTTTCGAGCTCCGTCTCATTATAACACTGAAGGTTGCTGTACAAGGAAACTAAAACACGTGATTAGGATTGTTAATTAAATTGATGAATAGTACTGGAGCCGGTTTAGCACGGTAGGGGCTCACATGAGGTACCTGCTGTTAGAAGCGACAGAGGCCAATCTGTTAATCATTCCATTTACGTACTTGGCCGACCTCAAATGTTTGTTCCTTTCTAAACTTATTCCCCATTAGTTTATTTGACCCTGACGAACTTGTTATGAAGTGCATCCGTTCCGTAGTAGAATACTAATGTCTTAGGACTTATATTGTTGCATTCAGATATTCAAATATTGAGGGACAGGTTAGCTGAGGCTCGCATGATCAGGCCTCAGGTTTGAAACTCGTTTGAGCGTCCACTTTGACCTCGGTAGGCGATTGCTGTGGCTCCGCGGTAACGAGCTAGACTTTTTTTTCTTTTTCTTTTTCTTTTATATAAGACAGTACCGAAGTCTGATCAGGACTCCGGCACTGTATCCCCATTTACATTTCCCCCCGTAGGTTTTACTGATTACTGGTTTTACTGTTTTACAAACATAGACACATTGCATAAACATATAACACCCATACCCAAGGCGGGACTCGAACCCACGATCCCCTGCCCATGAAGCACCAAAGCGAGAACGCTTTAGCGAGCGCGGCCATGAGGACCGGCAGTATTCAGCAGATCCGATTCGATTCCGTACGATCTTGAATTTTTCTGATTTTCTTCTGTCAATAGGCAAATGCTAGGGTGGTTTCTCATCCTTTTAATAATTTCCTTTCAATCCGAATTCTTTATTTAATTGATGAAAGTATTAAACCCACATTAACACTCAAAACTATTGGACACCAATGATACTGAAGTTATGAATATTCAGATTTTCTAGATATTGAATTTGACTCCATTTCTTTTACTTCTCATGTGCTTTTAGGTTTCGTGGTGTGAAACTGAACCGGACAGATGCGTCCTCCAAGAAGAGAACATTAACTGTATACACTTGAGTGCATACACTAGTATACACTAGTTCATTTTTAAAACTAATTTTAAAAATCCAATCATATAGTTTATTACACACATTTGGCATTGCTTTGAGAAGTATATCATACTCCTAGTTGCATTTTTATAGGTAAAGATAGATTGTGAATATGGAAAAATAACAAAAACGTGAGCCCGAGAAAAATGACATGGAGAATTAATTAACCAGCACTACGCTCACATCAGATTAAAAAAGAAATGTATTAGGCTAAAGCGATTTTCAAATTGTTTAAAACCTTGTCGCTATGTGAAACAATGGTGATTCGGTTTACCCAATTTAAGAAAAGTTAATTAGTTTAAAATTCCATAACAATGAATATCTCGAAAACGGTCAACTGTACAAGAAAAATATATGACATAAATTACGTATTTTAACGAGATTTACACTTTTTGTGTCTGGTACATTTTGTCGGTCTTTTACGGTTTAAACGTTGTGCAAAATTCTGCAAACTCAACCAAAATATGGAGGCCCTCAGAGGAATGTAAATATCTTTAATACAGACACTGTATTTTACTCAAAACTGTTAGACCCATTTTCGAGAAAATAAAAACTTTCGAAAAATGTTCCATATAAAGGATAGTTATCTTCGTCTCGCTTCTTGGAAGATACTGAACTTTAATACCAAGTTTGGTATTTAACCAACTTTCCGTTTTTGAGCTATGCTGTCTAATGAAACAGACACACACACACACACACACACACACATACACACACACGAACTGTTTATAAAATACTTTTTTGGACTTAAGTATTAATTAAAATTACTCAAAACATATTTCCGGTGAAATCTCGGTTTCAAGTTTTTTGGTGGAATACAATATCTTCCCTGACTGCCTCCATGGTAGAGTGGGTAGCGAGCTGACTTCTCATTCGGAGGTCCCGGGATCGATTTCCAGCTGGGACGGGGAATTTTTCCTTAATCAGAAGTATTTCTTATTTCCCACAGGGTCTGGAAGTATGTATGTGAGAGTGAATGTGTGTGTATGTGTGTTTGAGGAAAATAAAACTATTTTAACCTACAGACAACGAGTTATTTCTGATGCAAAAGGCCCCGATATGACCTTAGATATTAAAGGTGGTTATATAAATGAAACAAAAAAATATCTTCTCTATATAGTGTACATAAGGGCGAGAGAGTGTAAAACAATTTATGTCACTTAAAAACACCTCTGTGGCCTTTTAAAAAGAGTCTAACTGCTAAAATGTGAATTCAAGATTTTATTTTTGTGCTCTGGCACGGAACTACTGCCCGAAATTTGTCATGGATAAGGTTAGGCATGTAGGCTACGGCCGTGGACGTTCATCCTGCGCCTGCCGCCATCTGACTTCTTCTATCAGATAGACACTGGACTTCACAACCGTTTTCGTTGTTTCTTGAGATGCGGTTCCATATTAATAACTTTGGGACGAAAGAGCATTTGCTGGATTCTGGCGGTGAATTATTAAGAGCAAGGGGGTTCAGATCCGCCTCGCGCCCACATTGAGGGCACGTGAAAGCTAAACGTTTCTGAAAGTGAATGCATTATGCGTTCATGTGTAGGAGTTGTGTTGGCAGCAGTAGTATTCCAGTAGGCGGTGACTTACCGGTCGCTGGCGAATTGCGTGACATCTAGATTACAGAGAACCTGCATGACGCTCGGATTATCTTTAAGAGTCTTACTCGTGTTTTGATGTTTCGGAAACAAACGAATAAAGTGTGCAAGTTAAGGTGGCACTAGCAGAAAAGAAAAATAAGTTTGATTCGTGTATGTAAATGAAAACACTGCGTAATGACACGGGCGTGGCCACCGAGTCAGCTGGTTCTGACGTTTCGTATGGGACTGGCATTCGGGAGGTCGGTTTCTCTGACCCATGGGTCACTATGCCTAACCTTGGGAGGTTTTTTTTCCTTCCCTCTAACCTTTTACCCCTTAATTATCTCCATTCCGTACAACCGATCTCTTTTAGGGAAGTATTGGGGAAGATTGCAGTGATGACGCCCTTCCGTGGTGCTGAGTGCTCTTTGGAAATACAGCTCTTGGCTGTAGGGTGGCGTCGGAGGCGTATGTAGGACCCAGAGGTTTGGTCAGGCATGGGATGCGGGTTCCTGACGCGCACATGAAGAACTGTTTGGTTTATATGGCTCTTTTCCTGGGTTCGGTTTCGGCACCCCGTCGATATTACTCTCATATCTTCCTATCTTCTTGGGGTCTACAATGAGTTCATGGAAGCCGGAGTGTGGAACCCCCTCCGTAATCTCTCTCTCTCTCTCTCTCTCTCTCTCTCTCTCTCTCTCTCTCTCTCCCTCTCTCTCACACACACACACATCCACACATTAGTCAAAACATAACATTAATATGACACAAATTATTAATAAAGTAGTATTTCTTTGTTCCTCAAATATTATTTTCTTTCTTCTCAATTATATTAATTTTATTCGACATACACACTCTCACACACACTGGTTTTTGATCGGCGTTTTGGATCCTCCAATTCTTATCTCAAAACTTTTACGATTTCAACTTATGACTTTGGTAATACTTTGGTATGACATAAATGATGTATTTTAACGAGATGTTTGTGCAGTACGTTTTTGTCTATCTCTTACGGTTTAATCGTTATGCAAAATTCTGCAAAACTAATCCAGAATAAATAAATCGAGATCTTGATTTTACCGGAAATATGTTTTGATGTCTCCTAGGTCCAAAAAATTAGAAAAACGTCAAGGTATGTATGAGTGTGTGTCTGTTTGTCTGTGTGTATATGTATGTATGTATGTATGTATGTATGTGTGTGTCTGTATGTATGTATGTATGTATGTATTATGTATGTATGTATGTATGTATGTATGTATGTATGTATGTATGTATGTATGTATGTATGTATGTATGTATGTATGTATGTATGTATGTATGTATGTATGTATGTATGTATGTATGTATGTATGTATGTATGTATGTATGTATGTATGTATGTATGTATGTATGTATGTATGTATGTATGTATGTATGTATGTATGTATGTATGTATGTATGTATGTATGTATGTATGTATGTATGTATGTATGTATGTATGTATGTATGTATGTATGTATGTATGTATGTATGTATGTATGTATGTATGTATGTATGTATGTATGTATGTATGTATGTATGTATGTATGTATGTATGTATGTATGTATGTATGTATGTATGTATGTATGTATGTATGTATGTATGTATGTATGTATGTATGTATGTATGTATGTATGTATGTATGTATGTATGTATGTATGTATGTATGTATGTATGTATGTATGTATGTATGTATGTATGTATGTATGTATGTATGTATGTATGTATGTATGTATGTATGTATGTATGTATGTATGTATGTATGTATGTATGTATGTATGTATGTATGTATGTATGTATGTATGTATGTATGTATGTATGTATGTATGTATGTATGTATGTATGTATGTATGTATGTATGTATGTATGTATGTATGTAGACAGCATCGCTCAAAAACTAAAAGACCGTTAAATACCAAACTTGGTATTTAAATTTGATTGTCTTTCAGGTATTCGACACGAAGATTTCCAAGAAAATTCCCCCACCCCAAACGATTCTTTATATGGAAATTTTTTTGAAAATTTCGTTTGTTTTTCTTAAAAATAGCGCTAACAATTTTGATTAAAATCCCAAATATTAAGAGCCATTTACATCGCAAATAAAATGTTTGTCCTGATTTTTATGGGAATTTCTTCTGAAAACCTCTGTTTATTCTTGATGAAATGTGCTTAATTTTGCGTAACTGGTAAACCATTAGAGATAGTTGAAACCTAAAAATACAAAAAATTGTAGATCTCATTAAAACTCACAATGCTTATCATATACATTTTTGTTGCAGAATTGACCATTTCCGAGATATTCTTTGTCTTTGGTTTCAATTTTAAACTATGCATCTTCTCAAACAGAGCCAGCCACCTTTCGTTTCCTCTGACTTTTGATATTCTGAATGCAAAACAAAACGAAATTTAATTGTTCACATATCAACCGGCGTTTAAATGTTTCGCCTATCGCTTTAGCCTGGTTTATTCCCTGATATCCCTTCTGCTTATAAGGAATTAAGCAGTAAGCCCAATTGTGTTAATGTTTATTTTGTTTAGCATGATGTAGGTAGAAGAACAGTATTTTGTAAGAAAGATCTTTTTTTTTTTTTTTTTTTTTTTTTTTTCAGAACAGACAGAGAGAGTCATGTGAATACAACACATCAGATTCCTTACTCTATATCTTTTTTTTCGTTTTTCTTAAAAACGAATGGTCTTCTCTAAGGCTAAGAACTGGAATAGCCCGACCTACAACCTCAATCGAATTCCTGTAAGATAGAAATAATTGCTGGACTGGCTGTATATGCAGATGGGGGAAAATGTCACGCTTGGGTATTGGATAATAATTAGTTACATGGAGTAATGACTTTTTTTGCAGCGTACACTGGGCGATCTTTCCATCGCAGGTAGACAGCAGGGGGTGGAAATAGTAGATAACGAGAAATATGGTTGTGACTCTAGAAACCAGCTCTTTAATGAGACCTCCGGGGAAGCGAAATATCGCCCTTAATTCTGCATTATTTTATAGGTAGACACTCATGCGTAGAATTTCACAGACAGAAGAAAACTGTTCACCTAAATCACTTTAAGCATGGCCCAGAGAGAGTGAACAAATTGCTTTTAACCGGGAGAGCTTTTATTCTATTACAGAAAACTACGATAAAATACCAATAAACGTATCGCGTTGTACGATTTCAAGTTAAGCGGGTTAATGAGTTCATAACCATTAAGTTTTTCAAATGGGAAGAGTCTCATACTGCAGTGAATAAGATGCGTTTTCGTGTTCTGCGTTACCAGCCTCTTCCTCCACACTTCATATTTCCCTCTCACTCGCACACGGAGCATGCACATCTGCCTATCGACGTAAAGTTTATTCATGTATTATAAAAACTATTTGAGCTAAAAATCTGTGGTTTTTACAGTTCTACTAGGAACATTACTCTCTATCTTCCTCGTGAGTTATATTTTACAAGATTTGAATATTTTGTCTTAGCGCAAGTAGTATCTTATGAGAGAAGGAATCACTTAACGCGTTAAGCGAGAATGCAATGTTCAACACAGCAGCACTCCGATTGGCTGCCGGCTGGTGGTGCTCAAGGACAAACCTGATCCCATTTGAAAGTCACTGTAATAGTGATGGCTACAATCGAATGCAAACTATCCAGTTAATTAATAGTGACCTAAGTATCGGCGATTCTGTTGTTACTCAAGCATTCGATTTTCATTAGATTTTTAATTGTTATTTAATGTGTAGTTTCTCTAGCAGACATGTTGAATGCACATAGTAGATATTGAAAGTGCTGTATTCCGCCCCAAATTTTTATGTTAAGATTTCTTTTCGTCCTTCATTTGTTTATTCCTGGCAATTAAAGAGAACGTAATTTGAATTGTTTCACATAGCGACCGGCTTTTAAAGGCTTGAAGTATCACTTTAGCCTAGCACATTCTCTTATGGACCTCTTACTTACAAAGAAACAAGTGATAAGACCAACTCTACTCATGCTTATTAAGAACAGCCGAACAGCTAGAGTAATTCATGTGAGTGGAACACATTACATTTATATATTGTTTATTATATCTGGCTTATGTCGCGAAATTGTTGTTATGGGCGCTAATAACCATTCAGTTTAATGGTTAAAGTCCGAATCATCATCATCATCATCATCATCAAAGTAATAATACTACTTCTGTTACAGTTTATCTTCATTAGCTTGAAGTAGATAGAAGAGTAAGTGTTTGTAAGAATAATTATTCATCTATGTGGCAGAATGGGCAGAATTGAACACAGATTTTTTATCCCTGACCTATAGAGGAAAAACTTATAAGTGAAGTATTTCTAAACGTGTATTCCAGCGGAAATGCAGTTTCGAGACTTCCTAAATCCAAAACATACTTTCACATAAGATTCGCGCGCGTTCGTGTGTCCTAAGACATAACTCATATTAGGTATTATATATATATATATATATATATATATATATATATATATATATAATAATTTAAATTATTTAGTTTTTTCATTATTATATATAAATAATTTTATGAATTTATTTTTATATATTAGAATAATTTTGGCTTTTTTGAATATTGATTTTTTTTGTTGAAGAGGTTTAAGATATATTTTTGGTTATGATTATTTCCATAAAGACATCGGAACATTAACCGAAAACCCGGTTAAATATGTTGTGGTACTTAAGTTCAGTACTTTCCAGGGATATGAATCAGATGTTCTAAAAAATCCCTTCATATGAAGAAACTTTCATCATTTTTTATTTTCACAATAACCGCTTTATTCTGATTAAAACATCAAGTCTAAGATATTTGCACCATTAATGAGTTGTATGTCATAAATAGCTTAAGAAATTCTCGCTATTCCGAATGATTTGGTGTAATCGGTAAATCGTAAGAAAAAGTAACATACCCCTTTAAACATGAAAATTATGACTAAATTATTATTATTATTATTATTATTATTATTATTACTATTTAGATTATTTTATCATTTTCTAGATATTTTTGCTCTTATCATTTTCTCAACTTTCGTATGGGACTATTCTTTTTTCTGCTCGTGGCTATGCAAAGAGAAGTACACATTAATATTACAGACAACAAAATGATCCATACACCATAGTAATGTTTAAAATTTTTCATGAAAATATGATTAATTTTATAGATTAATTGTTACTTTTTGATCAGCAATTCTAGTTATTGAAATATCAACATGTAACATTTTTGTGGTGGTTCAAAAAGTTCCAACTAATTTTCTCAAACATTTTAACTATGAAATATATGTATTTAATAACAACGTTTATATCTTGCAAAGCAATTATACAATTTAAATGAAATTACATATTCATATTAACGTAATAACAAAAAAGTTTTGATACAAAAATATAGAAATTTGAAATGTCAATCCTAATGTCTCTTAAAAAGAGTAGTCAGAAGATGAATAATGAGTAATGTTAAGTTACGAAATAAAAGAGAATAAACAATAAAATATACAGAAGAATCATTTTCGTTTGAATAGTTTGTAGAAGAGCCAGTGGAGAGTCAAGTGAATGCAACGCATCATTTTTTTTCTTTCTTTCTTTATTTCTTTCTTTTTGTGTTTTGGAATTGAAATGTTGGATGTGCTGGATGCAACAGACATGTTTATTATTTCTTTCACAATCCGCATACCTAAACAAACTCTGTAAACCATATGGAAATAGAAACATTGTTGTCACAGAGAAACATTTTTCGAGTCGTATTATATGGTTGAGTAAGTTGATGGGATGTTCTAGATATGGACATGGATAGCATTAAAGCTGTCTGAGAGATGAAAACAGTTTTCAAGATGCCGGCATGTTGTCAGTTTCCCTGGAGTAAACTTGTTTATTTTGTCTCCTTTCTGTTTCTTAGACTTTAGTGCTTGATTTTTCCTCTGGAGCAGTTGAGTGGATAACAGCATAAAGACATCATGCCAAGACCAAAATGCATGTGTAACACATGTTTACGCAAACAATGTTATAGCAACATATTTTGAGAACTAATAATATTCATGAAAACAAAGGTAAAATCTGATTGCCTCCGTGGTTGAGTGGTCAGCGAGCTGACTTCTCACCCGGGGTCCCGGGTTCGATTCCGGCTCGATGTTCTCTAGCCAGAATTATTCCCTATCCCCCACAGAGTCTGGAAGTTTGTATGCGAGTGTGAATGTGTGCGTGTTTGAGTAAAGCAAAATGATTTAAAAACTAAAGTAAAAGTACCTACAGACAACGAGTTGTTTCAAGTGGAAAGCCCCCGATATGACCTTAGATGTTAACGGGGAATATATAAATTAAACAATAATAAAAAAAGGTAAAATCTAGCAAATGTCACTAAAACTAGCACGAAAGAGTTGACATTTAGTTGAACATGGGATGTTTTCATAGTAACATACATATATGTGGTTAATAATGAGTAAATGTAATCTTTAATTGCTATTCAGTAAGTATCTTCACGAATTCAAAAACAATTTGTATATTCCATTCACATATCTTTCTCTTCCGATTTTGCTACGCATTATTCTGACAAAACGTTATTCTTCTTTCTACTTCAGCTAATGGAGAATAAACGTTAGCAAAAGTGGTTGATTTACTTAGTTCCTAAGTATAAGTGAAATAAGAGAGACACTAGTCTAAAGCGATAGTCAAATCCTTTAAAAGCTGATAAAAGTGTTTGACATAAAAGGCATGTTTTAACGTATCTAATTGTTTGTGTGCAGTACCTATCTCTTACGGCTTACCACTTATACAAACGTCATTCAAAATGAAAAGCACTTCAAAGGCTATTTCTAGAAAATTAAGATAGACATTTTGTCATGCAATTATCTTAAATATATGTTTTTTTTTTTTTTAATCAAAATCGTTAAGAAAAAATTTTGAGCACGGAACATTTTTTAAATTTTTTCTATGTAATCGGTAGTTTTATGTGTCAGATTTTCTTGATATAATGCATCCTTGAAAGTTGCGGAACTTTAATATTAAGTTTGGCAATCAACCGAATTCGCGTTTTTGAGTTATCATGTTCAGACACTCGGGTATTTTTGTAAAAAATCTTCTTTCCATACAGGAAACCATAAAATGCGTATTTCCATTGAAATCTCGGTACAGAATTTTTAAGGGAATACAATACCTTCTCTACCTATACTTTGTAATAAGTAGAGAAAGAAAGAAAAGAATATAGAAACTGCTGGTGTTAACTGCTGGTGTTAAACTGCTTTCAAGAATCGTTCTTGCTGACGTATACCGATACGAAGACAAATCTTACAGAACATAATACCTAGTTCCGACTTGTGATGGTTATTTGCAACATTGCTATATTCCAAAAGCATAGATAAGTGAGAGTTGAGCATGAATGTGACAAGGCAAATTTAAAGAAGGTCTTACTTCTGGGAGAAGCGTTGCAAACATTTTTTTTCTGCTTTTACCAAACGAGATGGTTGTACGGTAGCATGTGAGGTTTAAATTCGGGAAGTCCCAAGTTCAATTTCCGTGCCTTCTTTGACCAAGGATTTTATGTCCCCCTCAGATCGATTGACGAATGCCGAAGTGGTTCCCCATCGATTATGATTTTCCTCTCAACTGTTTCAGGGTTGAAAGGCCAGGCAACGACAGTCTGTGTTGCGGTAGATCGGTGGAATTTGCGCTATGGAAATATTTCTTCCTGATGATTGTCTACTGAGGCACTTTAGGATTCCTCTTGTAATCGCCAAGGTTCTGGTGGGTAAGGCAGATTTAGGGCATTCAGGATTGGCATCATGTTGGAATCGTTAGAAATATTGTCCTTGCTAGACTGCATTGTCGTTCGGATTTGGTCGTCCTTCATCCCTTCTTTCTAATGCTCAATTTGGAAGCGTAAAGGACCTACTGCAGCCTACCCGCTGTGCCGTTCTCCAGTTACTGGAGATCTTTCTGATAGACATCCTGAATCCTTTTCTGTTTTTTGTTGTGGCAACTTGATTTGTCTTTAAACAGTGCATGTGGCACATATAGCCACTTGATAACTAGTCTGTGTTTAAACTGATAAAATGTATAATGAACAACAGAATAGCTTCCCAAAAACATTCAAACAGCAATTCAGAATCATCCCTTTGCTTTGTTCTAACCAAAATATATTTTCCACAAACTCTCATTAAATTATTTTTTTTTTATTAATATTAGCAATTGGACTTTATCATGAATGAAATTAAAGTTTTTTAGAACCAGCATCCTAATTTCTATGTGGCATCGCCAGTTCTTTCAATCTCCACGAAAACAATTGATATTATCAACGAATTAATGTACCTAACATTATATTATATTATAATTGATTAAAATAGCCAAGAGCAATAAAAATACCTCAGAGACTTTCTGTAAAGGAGAGTAACTGATTTTTTGTATTTAGTTTCAGAAGATAACATTCTGATTACGTTACCATTAAAGTATAAAATTATCGCAAATTATAAAGTTACCGGTATCTGTATTACTAAAAGTTATATTAGAACAAGTAAAGAATAAATTGTTTTATGCTGAGCTTGCCAATGCAGATGCGAAATTTGCCTATTTCTATTGCACTTATTGTATTAGAAGTAAGTAAAGCCGGTTGTTAAGACTCAATTCTTCCTATAAGCAGCTGAATCATGGCGCTGCCGAGAGGAGTTTGCAGCACTCTAATCCCAACTCAGGCAACGTAATTTGTAAAAGTTTGTTAGCATGCAAGACAGTAAATGTCCGCACGACTTCTTTGGAAATTCATGATCTCCTGCTCAACACCGGATGTACCTTCTCTTGACTTATTCTGAAGCAATGGTACTTTGATGAAGTTACAGACGACAATAACAGAATCGAATTGACTATACCGAAAATACCTTGAGAGAGAATTTGACCTTCTTCACATAGTTGTGGCGATACGTGTTTTTTTTTTTTTTTTTTTTTTCAAATTATTTTATAAAAATAAAAAAAATTGAGAAATTACTTTTCAAATGTTTTCTGTAACATATTTCAAATGTCGTCACTAGCAATGATCCCGTTATCCTCAGTAACGTGGAAGTGTTGTAGATAGTCTTGTCATTGACCTCTACTACGTGAGCGGAAGAAGTCGCGGTACAAGGACAAACAATCTCCTTGTGGTGTTTTCATGTCGAAGACAAGCGTCCACGCGCTCTATTGTTTAAAGTCATTGGTCGTTGAATTCCAAAGGGTTTATACTGTTTTAAAGCGTTCACGTACACGTTCCGTTGTACGTTTGGATTCTCTCTGGTTGGTAGTCTCGATACAGAGCACAAATGTACTCTTTAGGTTAAAATGTAGGCTTTGGAAAAGGGATTTCAATGCATGTGTAATACAAGAACTATTATAACTGTGCCGCCCTCATTGGTGTAATGGTTATAATGCTAACTTCATACACCCAAGGTCGCGGGTTCAACCAGGCGGAGGACGATGGAGTTTTTCGGGTGTAAAAATCCTTAGCATGGCTTCCTTCGGAAGGGAAGTAAAGCCGTTGGTACCGTGTCGTAGATTTACGGCACTTAAAAGAACCTAAGTTTGGTAGAGAGACTTGTGAGCAAAATTAAGCGGTCTTTCACGCCCATAAATAACACACAATTTACATTTACTATAACTGTTATTCCCAAGGATTAATATTTTGGGTTTATTATTACGTTTTACAGCTGGAATATTTTTCTTTTTGGCCTTCAAGAGTTTTTCCTCTTATGTAACATAATACGAGAATGTGTGCATTCGCCGAATCTGCAACTATCCAACACTCATGAAATCAAGACGTTGCTTAAGAAAGCAGACTCAGAAACAGAAACACTAAAAATCTAAATATATCATGAATGCCATTACTGCCACCCCTATGAAGTTTTTTCCTGTGTGCATTTGCATGGTCTGTCACTCTGACGTGATTTTCCCTGCTATTCTATATACTTGTCCTTTTTTTTTTTCCCCAGCGAATCTGTGAAGTTTCGTTAGATTTGTAATTTGGTCATTCTGCAGATTTGTCACTTCTCGCTCCATTTAAAAACCTCATCTCTGTCAATTGCACTAGAGATACTCCAAGAGATAGGAATAGTTAGAGGGAAGTGCCTTCAGTAACTGGAGCACAGTCAGCACGTAGACCATACTGGACCTTTGTACTTCCAACCTGACCACCGGGAGGAAAAGATGAGTTGGATACCTGATTCAGACGACGATGTGCGCTAGTAAAGACGGAAACCATAACGATTCTAACATAGTGCCAATAATAATGATGGCGGCTAGCCTAACCTTAGATAACCGCAATCCGAGTAAGGGCTACACAGACCCCAGAACAGAAGGAAGCCCCAGTCGTCCCGCCAAACGCTAGGGAGAAATGTTTCTAGAACGTGAATTCCACCGTCCTGTCGCGGCACACAAACCGAAATTCCTGATGCAACATCCCTGAAATAGATGAGGTGAAATTGATGAAAGAAAATTATGAGGACAGAAAATTTGTGTGCAAAAAATGAAACAACGCAAAAAAAAAAAAAAAAAAAAAATGGAATAATCGGCTAGAGAGAAACTAATGTGAACTAACATTTCAATTACCGCGGAGTCAACTCGCGTGGTCTTTTATTACACGGCGTTGGTGTAGTCTAAAAGAATAGTTTGCGTTGGAATTATTTTGCAATATATGTATAGTACCTACTACCTATTTGCCTTACTTCCAAAAGGAATATAGAAAATGTGCAAAGTTTACCAGATATTTGTTCTGAATAACAATTTGTTATCCAGATCAAATATCTGACATAAACGCTTTTATTGAACCATGCATTCTGAAACAAAATATAGCACTTTATAGTCCTTGTTTTTGTATTTTATCTTGCTAACTAAGAACTACAAACTACTTGGAATTTCGTTATAACATAGCATGAATTATATTCCACTTAAATTAAAGACCACAGAATTTATTAATTACTCATGACTAATCTCCAAAGGTGAATGTTATTGTATTTAATAAAAATTTCGAAACATATTACATGAGTAAATGCGCCATAAAGCCTTAAGTTTTCCTCGTATTTCTTTATGACGTATTGTGTCTAGTCAATCAATAGGACCTATGTCACACAGAACATCTATTTGCACATAAAACAATCCGCTGTTTTCTATTTCTGGATAATTGCCATAACTTGGTGCCATCATTGGAAACAAGTGGTTTATTATGCAAAACAGAGTTACATTTAAGGTTTATTTTTAGATTTGCATGGGCGGTGTTGTCAGAGAAGATTTTTATATGCGTAACTTTAAAAACTGTAGATGAAAAATGTTAATCTTCTAGATACGAGAAAAAATATGCACAGTATTCTCTCTATTCCATGATGTTACCTGTTTCACTCTTGATTTTTTATTGTTCAATGAACACTAAGTGCATTATTAACTGGTATATATTGTAAGACGGTAAAGTTAATAGTTATCTGCAATTTGTATAACCCTCAACGTGCTAAGAAGTTGATTATTAAATAAAAAAATCTGATGTGTTACACTCACATGACTTTCTCTAGTTACCTTACAAACAAACTTCTTACAAAAGATAATTCTTCTTTCAACACCACGCTAATCGAGATAAACATTAGCATAGTTTTGTTACTTAGCTGCTCATAAGTAGACTGGATCTAAGGGAATACACTAGGCTAAAGTGATAGTCAAATGTTTTAAAAGCTGCCGTTATGCGGTTGTCATTGCAAAATCGCCTCTTTGCTTGGCCCGGAGTAGAAGAAAAGAAAAGCAGACACTCCCGTCTGGGAAAAGTAAATGTTCTTCACAACTGAATGGAATACCATGAAATACCTCTAAAACGTTAAGCTCCAAGAAAAAATTGTATATGACATAACTTGTGTATTTTAACAAGATGTGCATTTTTTGTATAGTAAGTTTTTGTCTATCTCTTACGGTTTATTAGTTATGCCAAATTAAGCAAAATTCATCCAAAATAAACAGTTCTTTAGAAGCTATTCCCTGAAAACTCAAAATATACATTTTATTTGTGATAGAAATGGCTTTAATATGTGGTATTTTAATCAAAATCGTTAAAGCCGTTTTTAGGAAAAACAAAATTTTCAAAAATGTTTCCATGTAAAGAGTAGTTAGGGGTGGGGGATTTTCTTGAAAATTTCCGTGTCGCATCCTTGGAAGATACCATACTTAAATACCAAGTGTGATATTTAACCGTCTTTTCGTTTTTTTTACTGTGCTATCCACAGACAGACACTCACAAACACACACGCGGACCTGTTTCTGAATTTTTTTTTTTTTTGACTCAGAGGGTCCTAAAACATGCATTTCCGGTAAAAATTTGACATCGAATTTTTGGGTGGAATACAATACATATCTATCCCTATGTACATTGTACATATGGGGCTCGGCCGCGCCGTGACCGAGTGATTAGACCACTTGCCTCTCACCTAGACGGCCGGGGTTCGATCCCAAGCGATCGCATGTGAGATTTGTGGTGGACAAAGCGGCGCGGGGGCGGGTTTTCTCCGGGTACTCCGGTTTCCCCCGCCATCGCATTCCACCGGTGCTCCATCATTCATGTATCATCAGTGTCACCACCTGAGGTTCCATAAGTAGTTAAAGCGGGCGTTAGACACTACAAAAAAAAAAAAAAAAAAAAAAAAAAAAAAAAAAAAACATACGGGGTTAGATAGATTAAATGCACAAATATTTTGAACGCGTTCCATTTACATGACTTTCTCTACGTCTCTGATTGTTAGAAAGCTTATTCTTCTATCTACTTCATGTAGTAGTAGACGGTTTACCCTTCCCGTAATTAGATATGACGACCCTTGGACTTACAAGCGGATGCCTAGGGGTCAGAAGCTTGTCTGGGAGCCAAATACACGAAACCATAGGATAGAGAACCTTGAACGAGTGGTCGGCCCGTAGCCAGGCACGAGCGTGAGGTAGTGGATGATATGAAATGCAAGCGAAATGGATGATAGAAAAGATGATGATGGAGTAGTTGACGGAATACTCAACTTAAATAGTAAGTTTGGTATTTAACGGGGTTTTCATTAATGAGTTATGCTATGCACACACACACTATGCGCGCGCGTAGATCTTCACAGAAATGGTCTTAATACTTCCTTCCTTGTAAGGAGTTGGAAAATAAGGGGATGCACTAGACTAAGCGATAATCAAAACGATTGCCATGTGATTGCATGGCCAGGAATTTACAAATTTCGTTTAGAGAAAAGTTGTAAATATTCTAAAACTGAAACCAATAAGAAGGGAATATCTCAGAAATGATCAACTCCACGAAAATGAACACAAATGTTAACGCGTCTTTATTGTTTGTGCAGCACATTTTTGTCTATTTCTTACCAGTTAAGCAAAGGTCATCCAGAATGAAGAGACTTCAGAGCCTATTCCCAGAAAATTCAAAATGTACGTTTTATTTGTCATGTTAATATCATCAATGTACAGGATTTAATCAAAATCGTTAGAGGCATTTTTGAGAAATATAACTCCATGGCACGACAGCTCACGGGGAACCTTGGCCTACCGCCCTGCGTCCCCCATCTCGGTCCACTACAGACGTCATGGATGGGGTGCAGTATTGGAGGGTGAGACGTGGTCAGCGCCTCGAGCCCCCGGCCGGTTAATGCGGTCCTCGTGACCTGGAGCCGCTACTTATCCATCAAGTAGCTCCTCAATTGGCCCCCCAGGGACCTTACGAGGCTGAGTGCACTCCAGGCCAGGTCTCCCAGCGGGGGAAAAATCCCCACGCCGGTACTGCGGATCGAACCCAGATCTCCCGCTTGGTAAGCAGCTGTGCACCGCGCTAAGGAGACGACCTTTTGAGAAATATACAATTTTCAAAAATAGTCTATGTAGAGGGTAGTTTGGGGCGGGCGATTTTCCTCAAAATCACGTGTCGCACCCTTAGAAGATACTAAACTTAAATATCAGATTTGGTGTTTAACGGTATTTTCGTTTTTGAGCTGCCCACAGACACAGATACATGCATAGACACAGACCACACACAAGGACCTTTTTCCTAAAATACTTTTTTTGATACAGGAACACTAACACTTATATTTCCGGTGATAATCTCGGTAACGAATTTTTAGGTGGAGTGTAATACCTCATAGGTCGTCTCCTTAGCGCGGTGGTAGCGCAGCTGCTTACCAAGCGGGAGACCTGGGTTCGATCCCCAGTACTGGCGTGGGGATTTTTCCTCCGCTGGGAGACCTGGACCGGGGTGCACTCAGCCTCGTAAGGTCCCTGGGGGGCCAATTGAGGAGCTACTTGATGGAGAAGTTGCGGCTCCAGGTCATGAGGACCGCATTAACCGGCCGGGAGGGGCTCGAGGCGCTGACCACGTCTCACCCTCCAATACTGCACCCCATCCATGACGTCTATAGTGGACCGAGATGGGGGACGCAGCGGCCGGGCGGTACGCCAAGGTTCCCCGTGAGCTGTTGTGCCATGGAGTAAGTAAGTAATACCTCATAGTAGAGACGTAAAAGTAAAAACTCGCCTGCTCTGTGGATGCAAGTTCCCTTGGTTTAAAACAGAACGTTACAAATGATGCAAGTGATAAGTAGGAAATACGGACTCTGGTAGCCCTACTAAGGTCTTTGTATATCCTTGCTTCATGAAAGCCAGTTCTGTTAACTAGCCTAGAGCACCAGCACAAGTTTATAAAGTTTTCCTCGCATTAATGTGTTCAGGAATCAAGTTACTTGGCTCATACCCTCCAGGGTGCACCATTAGAGAGCATACTCCTGTTTCCTTAGCCGGTGTTTTCATGTCGTTAATCAAATCCAAACAACGATCCGTGCGAAATGAGGGGAATTATAGCGCTGGTGGTCCTTCGGCGCAGGCGCAATTTATGTAACACTTCTGAAGGACCTTGACGCGCCCTCAACAACGGCAGCCTTTATCTGTTTCTTAGCACCTGCAACTGCACAGGATGCTCCATAAGTCCGTTCTTTCAAGGGCATTATAATATAAGATAGATACGAGATAAGAGAGAAAACGTTACGGTGACACTCTGGCTCCAAAATGGAAATATCTGATGTGTTCCATTCACATAACTTTCTCTACATCTCTGCAACAAATTATTGTTAAAAATCTTATGCTTTTATTCATACTTCATGCTAATCGAGAAAAATTAGCAGAAGTAGTCTTATTACTTGCTTCTTTGCAAGTAGAAGTGAAATAAGGAAGTAGCATAGACTAAAGTATTAGTAAAAATGTGGTTGCTAAGTGATTGAACATCCTTTGTTTGTATGAACAGGAGTTGACAAATTCCCGTATGAAAAATTAGCAGAAATAGTCTTATTACTCGCATCCTTGTAAGTAGAAGCGAAATAAGAGACAACCGTAGGTTAAAGTGATAGTCAAAAGCTGGTTGCTATGTCAGTGAAGTTCCTTTGTTTATATGGATAGGAGTTGACAAGTTCCAGTATGAGAAAAGTATACGTTTTTCATAGCAGAAACCAAAAATAAGGAATGTCACAAAAACGACGAACTCCACGAAAAAAATGTATATAACATAAATTGTGTGTTTTAATGTGCTCTACATTTTTTGTGAAGTAAGTTTTTGTCCATCTCTTACGGTTTAGCAGTTATTCAAAATTTAGTAAAATTCATCCAGAATAAACTACTCTTCAGAGGCTATTCCCAGAAAATTCAAGATATACATTTCATTTGTCAGGTACATATGTTTAATATCCGAAATTTTAATCAAAATCGTTAGAGTCATTTTTGAGAAAATCAAAATTTTCGAAAAAAGTTCCATGTAAAGGGTAGTTGGGGGTGAAGGGATTTTTCTCAAAATCTTCGTGTCGCATCCCTGGAAGATACTAAACTTAAATACCAAGTTTAGTATTTTACCGACTTTTCGTTTTGAGTTATCGTGTTCACAGTCACACGGTCACACACACACACACACACACACACACACACACACACACACACACACACACACACGGACCTTTTTGTGAAAATGCTTTTTTTGGATATTGGGGACCCTAAAACATATATTTCCGGTGAAATCTCGATATCGAATTTTTGGTGGAGTGCAATACTTTCTCTATACACTATGTAGATAGTGCGTATGGAGAAAGTAAAAAGTGTGATTTGGGAAGAGATTTACTTTTCGTTGGAAACGGAATCTTTGGTTTATATAGAGTTTATTCATATACTGCTGTTAAGCAAATTCCTGCAGGAAGGCAATTCATGTTTCCATGTCAAAACCTTATGCTAAAAACGTTACCTTTTCTTTAATTTTTCTTCCACAAAAATGTTAAATTCCTTATTGTATGCTAAAAATATGTTTCTTTATAATGAAGTCACTAGAAAAAATCTGTGCGATTAAATTTTTTTGTACATTTTAATTTAATTTAATTGGGTTTACACAGGAACTTAAAAAATTGTAGTTCAATATATATTTTTTCAATTAACTTTTAACAAATCAGGATGAAAATTTTACCATGTGTGTAACAAAACAATGCTCAGTTTTTTATATTTAATTCATTAATTTAAAATTAATCTTCTGAATTGAAATTTTAGATAAAAGTAATTTTATTTTCCGTTAAATATTATAAAGTCAATAATTCCATAAACATACAACATTTTTCAAAGCCCATGCACATATTTATTACTATTTATACATATTATGAACATGCAGATTGTCAATGATCAAATTATAATATTTAAAATTATACCTTAAATTTAAGCGCACGGTCGGCCAGTTAGTGGATACATTCCAGATATGGTTTCACATGCAGCCACCATGGGCTTATTCTGCGTCAGACCGAAGGAGGGTAAGATGATATAAGAGTATTTCGAATGGCGGCCAAAAGAGCAAGCTTAAACGTATAGTATTTTAATGAAAATCGTTAGAGGCATTTTTGAAAAATAAAATTTTGCAAAATGATTATTAAAATCTTATTTGAGGTGAAGGAATTTTATTTAAAATATTTTATCTCGTCTAAGAATAACGATTAACTTAAATTCTAAGTTTGGTGTTTAACGGACTTCTGGATTCTGAGGATCTCAGAACGTATATTTCCGGAAAATTTCGACATCGAATTTCTGGGTGGAATACAATACTTGCCCTACTATACAAAGCAGAGAAAGTAAACCTGTATTTTTTGGTTTGAATTGAAAGAGTCTGAAAACATACATTTCCTAGAAATCTCGTGTGGAAGTTTGGTGTAGAATACTTTACCTACTTCCTCTACTTCTATAGGTAAACAATAGAGGAAGTATAAAAATGGCAAAAAATATGCATTTTCTTTATCTGGGACCCATGATAAGGACGTTAGCAATGTTTAGTATTTTATCAGAATCGGGTCCTGATCTTCGTTTCTTAATCGGCTTACCCTCCCCGTATTTTAGGACTGACACCTCCTAATCTTACAAGCAAATGTCTAGGAGTCAGAAGCCTGTCGTGAGTCAACGGATGACATCACAGAATGGAGAACCTGGAACGAGTGGTCGGCCCTAAGCCAGGCATGAGCATGAGGAAGAGGGTGGTAGAAATGCAAGCGAAATATATGATAGGAGAGGTGATGATGAAGCATTTGATGTGATGAGTGGCGGGGAAAGTCGTAGGACCATGAGAAAACCTGTCCAGACGCCGCTTCATCCACCATAAATTGGGATCGAACCCGGGTCGCCTAGGTAGTAGGCGATTGGACTTAATAACTCATCATAATCACTCAGACACGGCTTCGTCTGCCCTGATTTTACCCAAGAAAACAATTAATATATATTTGTCATATTCGTCAAAAGGAAGAAGTTTCCATTTGCTATTCGTTTACTGAAGTTTTGATTACACCAGCTGGAAGTGATGGTACATTATATGAAACAGCAATTACAGCAGACATGCCACGTGCTCGTCGGCAGTTTAAATTTATCCTACGTAGGGTCAATACAAGGGGACCGCTGCTTCATTTGTTTGTTATGCTGTACAGTCGCTGACAAATCCTTTCACACAATTGAGATTTATCGCTGCTTTGGTTCTCACCGCAACAACTGCGTCACATCGTGTTGTAGCTGTCTACAGAGATGAGGTCAAATTACTTGAGCAACACAATGCATTCTTAAATTCTCTACCCCTTTCATCTGGTAGACCTGCATCTAAACATGTTACAATCACACCGCCTTCTCTTTCACGAATTTTTCCAAATACGATTTGTTTTCTATTCCTTGTTTTTTCACGAAAAATATTCTCCAAATGATTAAAATGCACACATTTTTAGTTTCTTTAACGCATATGTTCACATAATGTATATAGTAGCTAGAAAAGGTATTATATTGCACTCAAATATTCGATATCGGGATTTTACTGGAAATATGTTTCGAGATTACCTGAGTCCGATTAAAACATTTTTAGAAAAAGTCTGTATGTCTGTGTGTGTCTTTGTACAGTATAGCTCAAAAATGAAAATTCCGTTAAATTTCAAACTCAAGATAATCTCACCACAAACTACCCTTTACATGCTGGAAAACTTTTGAAAATATTGTTTTCTCAAAAATTACTCTAATGATTTTAGTTAAAAAAAATGTACATTAAAGATATTTATATTGAAAACAAAATGTATATTTTGAATTTCCTGGGAATAGCGTCTGAAAAACTCTTTAATCTGGAATAGTTTTGCAGAATTTTGCATAACGTTAAACCGTAAAGACGAGACCTAATCTAAGTATACAAAACATGTAAATCTCGTCAAAAAAATATAATTTGTGTTATAAAATGTTTCCTGCAAATTTGACTGAGTTCGAGATATTCCATGTTATTGGTTTCATTTTTAAGCTACCTAACTTGTCTGAAGCTGGACTATGAAAAGCGGACCGAGCCTCAATTGTTTCACATATCTGTCAGCTTTTAAAATATTTGACTGTCGCTTTAACTTAATGTATTCGTTATTTCTCTTTTACTTACAAGGAAGAAAGTAATAAGACCAATTCTGCTAATGTTTATCTCGATTAGCATGATGTAAATAAAATAATAATCTTTTGTAAAAATAATTTGTATATGGAACAGCTAGAGAAAGTTATTTGAATGGAGGCTGCGCCGAGTGGTTAAACCACTCGCCTATCACCTAAGCGGCCGCATGTGGGATTTGTGAAGGATGCAGCGGCTCAAGGGCGGGTTTTCTCCGGTTTACCCTACAATCGCATTCCACCGGCACTCCATCTTCATTACATATATCATCAGTGTCATCGCCTGCGGTGCCACTGTAGTAAAAACGGTGGTTAAACACTGATAAAAACATTTGAATGGAACACGCAAGATTTTTACAGTTACAAACAAAACTACAGGAAGCAAGTATTTTTTATGCAGGGACTGATATGAGAAAAGAGGCGGACATAACGTTTCACAGAAGCGTACAATTTATTCTTATAAAAGACTATTCTTTTATCTTCTTTTGTTAATGCAGAAAACTTTTTGTTTGTTTTTGTTTTGTTTTTCTTTAACGTCTTTAGCCTGTTAGGTCATATCCGAGGATGAATGAAATCCTTGATATGAGCTCGGGGTTAATGCAGTTGAAGCTACTGGTCTTCTCAAGATAAAGAAAACCACGAAAAATAACCTCTAACAGCTAACTCATCTTAACCAACTTTCTAAATTCGGGATCTTTTCAATGTGAGCTAAACAATTTACTCCCTCACTACTGAGCCAGTCTTTGATAAACTTTCGATTCTCCTTTACTCATTTGTTTGTGGGTATAAGAATATAGTAAGCTAAAGTAATAGACTTTTTCAGAGCCGGTCGCTATGCGATTTATTCTTTTTGCATTCCTTTTTACTTTCTCTATACGTACTATGTATACTATAATGTATAGAAAAAATTCGTTACCGAGATTTCACCGGAAATATATATTTTAGGATATCCTGTGTCCAAAAAAGCATTTTCAGAGAAAGGTCCGTATGTATGTGTGTGTGTCCGTGTGTCAATGTGCCTGTGAACACGATAACTGAAAAACGAAAAGTGGGTAAAATACCAAACTTGGTATTTAAGTTCAGTATCTTCCAGGGATGCGACACGAAGATTTTGTGAAAAATCCCCCCACCCCAAACTACCCTCTACATTAAACATTTTTCGAAAATTTTTATTTTCTCAATGTCTCTAACGATTTTGATTAAAATCTCTTATATTTAAGATATTTACATGCCAAATAAAATGTATATCTTGAATTTTCTGGGAATAGCCTCGAAAATATTACGTCATTCTGGATGAATTTTACGGAATTTTTGCATAATTTCTAAACCGTAAGAGATGGACACAAACTTACCACACAAAGTTGTAGAACACGTTAAAACATTTTTTTTTTCGTGCATTGATCATTTTTGAGATATTTTTGATTTCAGCTTTGAAAAACTAATATTTTCTCATACAGGAATTTGTCAACTCGTGTCCATACAAACAAACTTCAGTCACATAGCAACCTCCTTTGACTATCACTTTAACCTATGGTACTTCCTTATTTCGCCTCTACTCACAAGGAAACAAGTAATAAGACTATTTCTGCTAATTTTTTCTCAACTAGTATGAAGTAAATAGACGCATATGCTATTTAACAATAATTTGTTGCATAGATGTAGAGAAAGTCATGTGAATGGAACACTTCAGATTTTTTCGTTTGTGTTTACCCCCTTGTATGGAGTACTTGCACCCTTCAGGCATTACGAGCCACAGCCTGGGGTCAGATGGACTCTGGATCAGAGAGAGTAGTCAGGATGGGCGATCTCTGATCATTCCGGTGCCTGATGTTAGTTTGAGGAAGAAATATGAAATTATTGTGAAATGGATTAAAGGAACGTAAACATGGAGGAGGTTGTGGAATGAGTGGCGGGGGAATCCGAAAAATCGCAGAAAACCCGTCCAGACATCACTTTTTTATGGTGTTTAACGCCCGCTTTTACTACTATAGTACCACTCGCTATGCGGTGGAAGCCGGAGAACCCGGAAAAACTCGGCCCTGCGCCGCTTTGTTCACCACAAATTCCACATGCGGGACGCTTTAGTGAGAAGCGAGCAGTCTAACCACATTGACACTGTGCCGACATCCTTTCACACGAACACAAAAGAAAGAATAGAAAACGATAGTGAGTTGAGGTTAGAAGAAGAGTAGAGATTTAAAATATCAAACTAATAAACAAAAATATCCTGGAAGCGGTTAAGGTCACAAAATACTTTGATATGAATTGTCTCCTTGCACGGGTGAGTTGTCGGCCTGCGGGTTGCAAAGTTTTACAGTCCTAGCGGTTTACAGACCATGCTGTAAACACGCTCCACTGCATCGCGTCGTATCAATTTCGGCCGAAATTACTGTTTTGCACCGCTATAACTGGGGTGACTTGCTCTCGTAGCGCAACAGTGCTCCTTGGCCTTTAGTGGTGTAGGTCCCAGGTTCAAATATTGCCAATTGAAGGTAAATTTTAAATGTATACGACAAGCATTCATTGCATCTGCTGCGCCTCCCCACATACTAACAGCATTTTCAGAAACCCCCTATTCGAAAATTTTGTTCCACAGTGAGCACAAACGGCTGGGAATGTAAAGGATCGCGTGAAACTTTCCTCCCTCGCGTTTAAAATCGCAATAAAATTCAACAGTTCGCTACTTTATTTTCTAATCAAATTTTAATAAACCAAAGTGCGACTCTCAGAATTAGTAGGTGGGATTACAGTATTCTTCCATGGGCTTTTTAATTTATATACATTTAATTTATTTGAGGTGTTATTTTAGATTTTAGCCATTTTGTATTAATTTTTACTTTCTCCACACGTACTCTGTACACTCACCCAAAAATTCGATGTCGAAATTTCGTCGGCAATATATACTTTGAGATCCTCCTGAGTCCAAAAAAGCTTATTTAGAGAAAAGTTCGCAAGTATGTGGACAGTATAACTCAAAAACTAAAATATCATTAAATGCCAAACTTAGTATTTACATTTAGTATCTTCCAAGGGTGCAATAGTAACCTTACATGGAAAATCTTTGCAAATTTTTTTTCTTCTCAAAAATGGCTCTAACGATCTTAATTAAAATACCGTACATTAAAGATATTACACTAGAAATAGAAATATGTATTTTGAATTTTCTGCAATTAACTTCTATTCTTTCTGGATGCATTTTGTTGAATTTTGCATAACTGGTAAACCGAAAGAAATAGACAAAAACTTACTGTAAAGAAAATGTAGATCACATTAAAATACTAATATATATGTCATATATATATTTATGTTTTAGTTTTTTTTTTTGTTATTTTTTTTTTACCGAGACATTCTTTGTTATATTAATTTTAAACTACTAACTTTTTCTCAAACGGGGTCACCATTTCTTACATCTCTCTTTTGTTTTACTGCTGGCAGTGCAAATCGACCAGATTTTAAAAGAGCTATCTATTGCTTTAGCCTAGTGTATAGTACTCTATTTCCCTTCTACTTGCAAGGAAGCAAGTGAAAGAACCAATTCTGCTAATTTTTAGCTCGATTAACATGATGTACATCAAAGAATAATCTTTTGCAGGAACAGGTAGATATATATGAATGGAACACTTCGGCATTTTTTTCTAATAACTATTAATTCATAATATTTAGATTACGGATGGAGTCCATCGGTCCCTGGGGCAGAACACTGCAAGTAGACGTTTGGGGGCCTTTGCGATTTACTTGATCCCAGGGATGGAAAGATGGATGAGGTGAGAGACAGGCGAAAGCATGGTCCCTTACGGTTGCAGATGGAACAATTCCGACGCCGCACTGGCCCAACCCATGAGCTCCGAGCCTCTGAGAGTTCCTGAAAGGACTCGAAAGCGGGTATCGATTGAGTGGAATCGCGCAAACTACCATCCAGCCGCAACGCCCCGAACACGTCGTCGTCACCCTATTGGCTAGCTTTTGGTGCTTGTGGCCCAGAACATCGTAGATTCTAGTTCCGCCCTGGGCATGGGTGCTTGTGTGTTTGTAAATGAGTATGTGTCTGTATATGTAAGTAAAAAGAAAACATAAACAATTGATCAACAAAGGATATGTAGGAGACAAATAACAAAGGTGGGGACCCTTAAACAGATGACAAGGAAGTGAGGGGAACAGGAAACTTGGGGGATGTAATGAACCTTCCCACCAACACATGCCAACCCGGGGAAACCTCCGAAGAAAACCCGGGATGCGAAATTATGAGCTTTTAAATGCGAGTCGCGCACGTTACCGTGGCGCCACCCTCGATAATAGTTGTTAAGTACTGATAATTACTTTTATGCAGTTAAATTTTCGCTTCAGATTCACAGAAAATTCACGAACGGAATTTAAAAGTCATCCCATAACGACCAGCTCTAGGTATAAATATTTGATTATTGCTTAAGCCTACTGTATTCTCCTAATCCGTTTTATCTACAAGGGTATCATAAGCAATAAAAGTATTGCTGCAGAGCTTTATCTCAATTAACGCGAGGTAGATAGAAAAATAAGCGTTTTTAAGATAAGTTTACTGAAGAATCGGTAGAGAAGATGATGCGGATGTACTATATCGATTATACTAAAATAATTAGACCCATTTTTTTATATAAAATTGAGCTTCCTTGAAAGATGCAAAGGTAAGTACCGCGTTTCGTGTTTGAATTATGCTTTCATTCATGACCAAGGATATTGTAATGGTGTACCTTTTTATTTATTTTGTATTATTTAAAGAACTTCAAAAAGTATCTATATTAAAATCTGGATATTGTATTGGATCGGTTTGTGAGGAGTGAACTGCTGAAAATAATCAAATACCTATCCTCCCAAATAATTATATTTTTGGGTGGAATACGAACTTTCTCCCTTTACTACTGTTAATACGTGGTAGATAAAATAAATGTGCTTTATTTGGATTCACGAGATCTCTTAACATGTTCTATAATGAATCAATATCCGTTTTACTTTCTCTAGCACGTATGCACAATGTACATAGTAGATAGAGAAATAATGTATTCCAACAATTACTTAGAGATCGAGATTTCACCGGAGATACATGTTTTGAGGTCCCTGAATCTAAAAACAATTTTAGAAAAGGATCTGTATGTGAACATGTGTGTTTTTTTTGGTAGTGTTTAACGCCCGCTTTAACTACTTATGGCACCGCAGGCGGGTTCCAAGGAAGTGACAGCCCTACATGAAATATTTTTTTTAAATTTTTTATTTTCTCAAGAATGGCGTAAAGGTTTTTATTGAAATGAGAATGTTAAATATATTATCATGACAAACAAAATGTACACCTTCAATTTTCTGGAAATAGCCTCTGAAGACCTCAATTCTGGATGACTTTGTATAACTGGTAAACCCAAGAGAGAAACAAATTTACTGCACAAAAAATATAGATCTCATTAAAACAGACAGTTTATGCCTACACATTTATTTATTGTTTTATTCATTTGTACAGTTAACAGTTTCCGAGAAATTTCTTCTTATTGGTTTCAATTTCTAATTACTTACTTTTCTCAAACGGGGAGTCATCTTTTGTTTCATGTCTTTATTGTTTCACTCCTACCCTAAATTTGTTTCACACAGCGACTGGCTTTTAAAATACTTGACTGTCGCTTTAGCCTGGTTTATTTCCTTAGTTCCTTCTACCTGGAAGGAACTAACACAATCATTTATCTTACCACGATGTAAATAAAGGAATAATCTTTTGTAACATTTGTTTGTAGAGAAAGTGGTGAGAATGGAACACATCAGATTTTTTTTAAATTGTAGTACAGCCACTATATGTAGAATGTAAACAAAATATTATAAGGTTCCTACGAGTTACTGGAACTGAAAGGTGCAGTTCTATCGTAAAGGAAGACGATTCTGTGTTCCCATTTTCGCAGTAAAAGCAGATGGGAAGACCTAATGGTCACGTTATCAACAAAGCCTATTCTGCAACGTGAGAAAAGTGCCAGATTAGATAACCTACTCACACATACTCTCCAGTTTGAGGTGTGAGGTGTTGTAGTGCAGAAGTTGGAACTCCATAGTTGGATCGATTTCTGTATCTTGTGGTGTAGATCCCAAAACGGATTCTAGGTGGCAGTACAGGTAAGACTTCTAAAACACAAACATGCCTCAAAACGCGGGCGATTTTGGTTTTTTTAATCCAAACATTCTTTGGACTAAAATGACACTCATGATAACGTAAAGTTTATCAGTGTGATTATCTATACTACATAGTATGAGGAGAGAAAATATGTGTATGTGTATGAGTGTCAATTTCATTTTCATTTTAGATGGATTCTAAGGACCCTATCTCTTAACTTTCGCGTGCACTACTAGTCTCAGTGCTGCTGTCATGGAATAGTTTGCTTCATTCTTTGTTTTTTTCTTTCTTTCAATGTATGTATCACCATTAACATTTGAATTCTATTGCCTTTGGAACAATTATGCATAACAATGGTGTGCACTCGTTTACCGTATATATTAATCTTTGGTTATTATCTTTATATTTTTACGCACATATTCTCACTCTCTTATTCCTGCATTCTAAGCCTAGCTAACCGAACAACGTAACTAAGGCGTTTCGTTTGTGACTGAGGACACCAATGCCACCCCTTTTCACGCTTTCAGACATAAACTACAGTATTTTTCAGAACATGGTGGCCCTGCCGCACCCTTCTTCCGACTTTAAAGTTTGCGTTAGGGGGTTTGCGGTTGGAAACCTACCCCTGCTGTTGCCAAGTCTTCCGTTTACTGGTATCTTAACTGAGGCGAGATTCCCGGCTTACAAGCAGTGTCTCCAAGAAACAGATTTTACTGCGTTGCCTCTCGCCGCTAGCACAGGTTTGTCTTTTGTTTGCTGATGGTTACTGCCAAGGGAAGCGGTCCCGTATGTGGGCCATCATGTTTTGGAAAAAGGCATTCTCCATGAGACAACGTATAAAGTATATACTGTCATTGAGCATAGCATAACACAACTTAAGAAAATATATTTTAATATCTTTTCCTCCAACCCCAATCATTAGACACTCTCTTTTGAGCATATTAACGCTCATCCCTCCCATTTCAAATGTTTTCTTAAGCTTCCTTATTATAAATTGAGCATCCTTTCGACATAATGAGTTAGGGAGTTTGCTACGTAGACGTGGATCATAAAGAGATACAGGCAAGAGGAACCAATCAAAACGCTCATTGGAATACAATGGAATAGTAATATTAGTAGACAAATAGGAGAATTCTTGAAATATTTGTTGAGCATCTTAGCGTTTCGCTAACGGACTTGGCGGGTGACCTTAACAGAAAGAAAAAAAAAAAATATATATATATATCTATATATATATAGGTGTTAATGAACTGTACCGAAATATTTTCACAGAATATGTAGATTACTTAAATAAGTAATTTAAGATGACCTTATGACCTGTTTATTGAATTTTCGAAATAAATGGCTATAAGTTTCTGAAGTGCCAGTACGCCACTGGCTAACTTATCAACCGTTCGAGAGCATAGCAAGAAAAACAAAGAGACTTATTACAGCGTACCTCTCTAGCGTAGTGATTATGATACTGGCTGTCAAGTGAAAGATTGTTTCCGAGTTCGGGTCTCGTTCACGTATCGCGGTACTTCGTCTGGAATGAAAAAAAATAATAATAAAAACATTTACTCTTTGAGAGGAATCGAACTTATTACCTTTCGGATAGGAGCTTCCCGCGTTACGCATTAAGCCACAAGAGCAGCTGAAAATACGCTTCCAGAGTAGGCTACATAACTCAAGAACGTAGCTAATGAATGCTCAGTGTCGCACTGTCAAGTGGTTAGTTCCAGAGTTTACAGATTTTTGCGACATTAAATCTTGAGAAGGCTAGCAACGAGCGGCGAAAAATCTATATTTCTATACTCGGGCAGCAGTTTTAAAGACATTCTAAGTCATTTTTTCAGCCTGCTTCGCTTTAACACCGACTTATCAGCACCTGATACCCACATGTTTAACGCCATGTAGTTGCGTTATGTTTATCCGGGGACCATGCATCGCCGATCTCAAATTACTTATATCAGTCACGTGTACAATCTCGCAAATTATTTCGGTGTAGTTCATAACACACTGTAAGATGGATGGAATCTGGAGATGGATGACATCTGAAGAGGAGCGAGAGTATCAGGACTTGAAAAAGGAGGAATGTGGAAATAAAACATATGATGGAAATAAAGAAGGCAGTTATAGAAGCGATTGTTACAATGGTTTGGATATGGCGGCCGAATGGATAAGCATAGTTGGCCAGGACATTGTTGTTATGGTCCCCTTGTGGGAGGAGAAAGAGAGGATGACCTAGGACTTCATGGAAATCCAACGTTAACCAGATGATGAGAGAGGAATTGAAAGACCGAGACTGGTGGAGTAGCAAGAAGCCCTCAAAAGAAGAAGAAAAATAATCAACCGCTTAAGATCTCAACCAAGATCTTACTGCCACTTTGAGATTTTCATCGATTGGGAAATCTTTTCTACCCAAAAAGTCTTGTACGTTGTCCAAAGTGAAACACTGGTTTTTCTAAATTCTTTTATCAACATATGTTTTCAACTTCTCAATAACGATCGATGAATTTCCACTCCGGTCTTTGTCGTGCACTTTGGATTTCCTTGATTATTCATAAATTAATGCGCCATTTCCTCACTGAAGACTTTCATTACCTTACCACCATATACTTGCGATGTTAGCTTATAAAATTCGATTGACTGAATATTTTGTGATTCAAAAACACGAATAAGTGCTTTGGCAGTATAAAAGTATAGGTAACATTGAAAAACTGATACCACGTGACAAGTATTGAGATTGGGTTGAGTACTGTAGCTTAATGTATAAAGTTTTGTACTGATATCTTTCATTATTATTTAGGCTAAATCGTTCGTTACTCGTATTCCTGATAATAATTGATTTGACAAGTTCTCACCGATGAAGCATTGGTGAAGAGAATGAAACAAATAAGATAGCGTTCCTCTGGTTACAACTAGTGAAGCAAGCATACAATAATGAACACGTCTTAATGCAGAACCGGTCACTGTGGGAATGGTGTGGAGGTAGCATATCTATCTCACATTCAAGAGGTCCCGAGTTTAAATCTTGGTTAGGTTAAGTTAGATGGATAACTTTTTTTCCCGATTTTTCTCTTAACTTGAGAAGATGAATGATGTGTAACTTTTAGGTTTGTGTACCCCGGACTCACTTGAGAATAATTTTGACCCATTTCGTTATTTAGCCGTTATGACCCATTCATTTTTCTCAATTCATACTTTCATCACATTTTTACTTTGTAAAATTATTTTTTCACCACAGTTTATAATATATTAATTTAAATTTTCAGGAGAGCTTTAGAAATTATGGATTTAAAAAGCATGCATTACTTAAAAAACATGAAATAGATCCAATGAATTTACTTATTCTTACTCAACCTCATAAGGTTGGAACATTTACTAACATGTCAACACTATATAAAATTACTAATGAAGAAATTAATATTACAAAACTTATAAATAATAAAGATATTCAAAGAGAAAAGCTATAGCGGCTGAAAATAAAATTAATACATGACTTACTACAGTTTGTATACTTTTGTACAGTAACCCCAAATTAAAAAACATGGGAGTGATATAATAAACGTAGAATACAGGAGCATTTCGTATTACATAAACATCAAAAGTGATTAATTATGACTTAGAACATTTAACATCTTTCATGGTATTTTAAAATTTTGTTAGCAGTATGTGTTTTATGTTCTGTGTATATTCCAAATGCAAAAAGCAAACAAACAAAGCAATCATCAGAAAAATTTTATTTTTTGTTTATTTTTTATTTTCGTATTTACATTGAAATGAAATGGTGTTTTATTTATGGACGTTCTTTAACTGCTGTTGTTCTCAACGTCCCATTCTCTATTGAGCGCGAAAGATCGCTCAATTTTGCTCAGAGGCCTCTCTATCAGGCTTGAGGTTCTTTTACGTGCCGTAATTCTACGACACGGGACCCACGGCTTTACTTTCCTTTCGAACGAAGCCATGCTAAGGATTTTTACGCCCGAAAAAATCCATCGTCTTCCGCCGGGTTTGAACCCGCGACCTTGGGTATGCGCAGTTAGCATGGTAACCATTACACCACGGAGGGTGAGTCGCATTTGCATTATGTAAGACAATAAAATACACTGGAATAACTGGTTGTATTATAAGCATACATTAAATGTAAGGTAATTTTGGTAATTTTTATGCAAAAAGTCCATAATATTATTTCAGACTTTGTAATAATGTAGTAAATAGCAAAAAATAATGCCTTAAAAATGCCTGCGGAAGAAACATTAATACAACTCATTCTTAATGACCTTATCAAGACATTCAATTCTCTATCTTCAGAGTATACAAAGAGATGAAACCGTATATGGAAAGAAGATAAAGCTTTAGAAGAGTATTTTATACAAAAGTCATGTGGCGATCCTAACCTTGGCTTACGAGAAAATAATGAACCTATCTCGACGCAGCAATCTTATGTAATTGAAACCCCTTCCTAAGTCGCTAAAAACCTCGTCAGAAGTCTGCGGAGAAATTATATTCCTTCTTCGTTCATAAATTTAACTGCAAGGCCATCAGCAGGGGGTAAATACATGTACGGATTTTGTTTTTCTTAGTATTGTACAATACCAGGCTGAAGACAGCAATGAAACAAAAAAAAAAAAAAAAAAAAAAACTTTTTCCTATCTCAGAAAATTAACCCACGCATGCGAAGCTGCAAAATCTAAGTACACTCCTTTACTTGTGTAAAATAGAATTCGATATTATGTTTAAGTTAAACATGCTATGTTTATACTAAGCATTGCAAACATGTTGTCCTCATGCGAATCTTAAACTTCAGCACAGTGGATTTCGTAACTTCTATTTTTACTTTCTCAAAACATACTACGAACGTAGGGTATAGGTATTGTATTCCAATGCTCAATACCGAGCTTTCACCGGAAATCAATATTTTGAAGAGTGTGTGTGTGTGTGTGTGGACAGCATAGCTCAAAAACAAAAAGACTGCTAAATGCATTTAAGTTTAGTAAGTGAACATTAAAATGCCGTATATTAAAGATATTTATAGCACAATAAAATGTATGTCTTTAATTTTCTGGAGATAGGCTCAAAATACCTCTTCATGCGGCATGAATTTTGCATAACTGGTAAACCGTAACAGATAGACAAAACTTATAACTCCATGGCATGACAGCTAACAAGGAACCTTGGCCGCTGCGTCCCCCATCGACAGACGTCATGGAGGGTGAGACGTGGTCAGTACCTCGAGTCCCTCCTAGCCGGTTAATGCGGTCCTCATGACCCGGAGCCGCTACTTCTCCATCAAGTAGCTCCTCAATCGGGCCCCCGGGGCCTCACGAGGCTGAGTGCACCCCGGTCCAGGTCTCACAGCGGGGGCAAAATCCCCACGCCGGTACTGGGAATCGAACCCAGGTCTCCCGCTTGGTAAGCAGCTGTGCTACCACCGCACTAAGGAGATGACCAGACAAAAACTTACTACACAAAAATGTAGATTTCGTTAAAACACACAAATTGTCTATAGATTTTTGGATCGTTTTTGTAGAGTTGACCGTTTCCGAGACATACCTGTTCATTGGTTTCAAAATTATAATGTACCTATACTCTTTCTCAAACGCGAAGTCACCTTTCGTTTTATCTCTATTTTCTTTTACTGCTGGCCGTGCAAAGCGAAATGAACGTCAATTGTTTTACATAGCGACCAACTTTTAAAAGATTTGACTATCAAGGAATCAAGTAACAAGAGAATTTATGCTAATGTTTATCTTGATTAGCATGATATAGATAAAATAATCTTTTATAAGAATAATTTGGTTCTAGAGCAGGTAGAGAAAGTCATGTGAATGGAACACATCAGATGCTTATTTAAGAATCCGGCCTCAAATGGATTTGTCATAAAAATCCAGAATAAAATACTCAATTGTTTATAAATTAAATACGTTAATAAAGCATTATCCTATATGGATAAATGCATTTCGCAGATCTGACCACAAAAGAAAATGATCGACAGTATCAGAATTTTTGTTTCACCTAGGGGAATTTTGTTTTATTTGTACTAGAAGAGATGTTAATTAATAGTAGTAGTAGTAGTAGTAATAATAATAAAAACTTTGATTCAGTAAGGTTTTCTGGACGGACGGAGATCACTTCTTTCTTAATAGTGGAGTTAACATGCATAACTTCAAAGTTTGATCAGAAAATTACCCTTAGACGTTAATTTAACAAGGTTTACATGATTTTTAAAGCCACGTGTATTGTGGGCTTTACTTCAGAATTCATCGTCGGCCGGTATTTCTTCGAAGAAGACGACAACAATGGACTAAGACAACTGTTAAACTAAATTGGGAGCACTTATTACACATGTTACACCATGGTGATAGCTTATATGCTGGGCTAAGGGGAAAATAAAACTAACAAGTCTAAGTAAAGTAAGGTATGAGAAAACTGTAAGAATATATGTACAGTATTAGTTTAATAAAGACTTAATAGCATTATTCACAATACACATGTTACAGAATTTCCTCATCCATAAGCTGATGAATCCCATATAGAAAATAAATCTTTTAGCAAGATGGCGCAGCGCCTCACATTTCCACTCCTTCAAAATAATTAACTACATGATCTTTGGAGATCGTGTCTATACGATTTTTCAATAATATGACCGCCCAAATATTCAGATCTCAACCCAATGTTTGCTTTTGGGGTTAGCATATTGAACTAGTTTTCCTGATACATCCAACAACTCCGCTGCAACCGAAATATGTTATTTCGAAAGAAGTGACTAATATCCCAAGACATTATTCGCATGATGTGTTGCATGGTGTTGAAGAAAAAATGATTACGTTGAATAAGAAAACGCTGGATATCTTCCATGTTTTGTATAACTGCATTTTTGCCCAATAGTATATGATTTTTTTTTTATTTTCCTGTCTGAAATATTAAAATATGTATAGCGGTTTAATGTCCAAAGTGAGTTTTGAAAGACTAATATTTCAGATCCATGTTTGGAAGATCAAAGAAGATATGCAAGAAGCTTAAATTAACAGAGAAAATAATTTAACATTTGTTCTTTCCACAGCGTGTGGATTATACGTTGATAAGTTGCAACAGACTTGCAGATTTCAAAGCTAGGCCAGAACTGGAATCACGGTTTTTGTCTCTCCGTGCGGAAGTACTTACTGCTTGAGCTACCATGGAGTTAATTGCCTCTATGTGCATGAAACCCTCACATATTATTCATATAAGCCGGAAACCTCCAAAACGATATCGACTTAGTAGACGGTACATAGGAAGAGAACATGTTGCACTCCACACAAAAATTCAATACAGAGATTTCACCGGAAATAAACCTTTTAGGGTCTCCTGTATTCAGAAAAGTATTTTTAGAAAAAGTGCCAAGGAAAAAAATGCCAAAATTGGAATTTAAGTATCTTCCAAGGACGTGACACGAAGATTTTGAGAAAAATTCTCACAGTCATGGAAAAAAAATCTCGATAGTTTAAATTTTCTTAAAATGGCACTAACGATTTTGACTAACATGCTATATATTAAATATACTTATATGACAAAGAGAAATACATTATCTTGAATTTTTTGCGAATTTCCTCTAAAGACCTTCTCATTCTGGATGACTTTTGCATAACTGGTAAACTATAAGAGACAGACAAAAACTTACTACACAAAAAATGTGGATTTTGTTAAAACAGCATAATACATATTTTTTTTCACGGAGTTGACATTTCCGATATTTCCCTTGTTATCAGTTTAAGTTTTAAAATACTTTTCTCATACTGTAACTTGTCAACTCCTGGCAAAGTAAAGAAACGGATTACTAGCTCATGGCAACCAGTTTTTAAAATATTTGACTATCGCTTAACCTAGAGTGTAACAAGACAATTTCTCTAATATTTAAATGGATTGGGTGAAGAAGATAGAAGAATAAGCTTTACAATAATTTTACAGAGATGCAGAGAAGGTCTAGTGAACGGAACACATCCGATTATTTTTTTTTTTTTTTTTTTTTTTTTAGTCACGATGAAGAGGGTTAATAATAAGCAACCTGTGAACCGTGCTGAAGCGCAAGCAATGTCTGGTAACGGATATAACTGCCTTATCTGTCTTTTTACTGCAGAAATAAAAGTTAAATTTCTCGAGAATGCTTCGTCACTGAAGTTGTGCAGCGAGCAGGTGAATCATAAGTCGTAAATTTCGAAAGACTGTCGCAGACATTTCTTGAATGACCTTAGTCAGAGCAGACGTTTGCTAAGGGATACACACATAAACACGGACGTGCATCAATGAAGAAAGTAGATGAAGCAAACGTGAGTCTTGGACAATTGAGATGTTAGAATAGAAAGGGTAAGAATTATTGTGCGATATTTATGGACCTGAGAACTGTTAGAACAGGTGGAGGTAAGAAGGCCACGCTTAAACTGATATTACCAATTTGCTGGGATATAAATTGCATGAAGCTTATAGCATTAGATACTTTATCTTTCTCTAGTCCAAGTGTACGATGACCATAGTGGAAACATGACCATGTGTGTGTGTGCTCGCGTGTGTGTGTGTGTCCATGGGCAGCATAACTCAAAAACAAAAGGTCGGTTACATACCAAACTTTGTATTTAAGTATCTTCCAAATTTGCGACACGAAGATATTCAACAAAATTCCCCCCATCGCCAACTACACTTTACAACGGACATTTGTCAAAATTTTTGATTTTCTAAAAAATTGCTCTAATTTTTACTTTCTATTGTCCCATATGTACAATGTACATAGGGATAGAGAAGTATTGTATTCCACCCAAAAATTCGATACCGAGATTTCACCGAAATACATGTTTTAAGACTCCCTATATCCAAAAAAAGCATTTTCAGAAAAAGGTCCGTGTGTGTCCGTGTGTCTGTGAACACGATAACTCAAAAACGAAAAATAGCTAAAATACCAAACTTGAGAAGAAAAAGATTTTGAGAAAAATCCCCCCACCCCAAACTACCCTTTACATGGAGTTTTTTTCGAAAATTATGATTTTCTTAAAAATGGTTCTAACGATTTTGATTAAAATTTCGTATATTAAATATATTTACACGACAAATAAAATGTATATCTTAAAATTTCTGGGAATAGCCTCTGAAGACTACTTTATTCCGGATGAATTTTACGAATTTTGCATAACTGCTAAACCGTAAGAGATGGACAAAAACTTACAACACAAAACATGTAGAGCATCTTAAAACACAGAATTTATGTTATATACATTTTTTTCGTGGAGTTGGTCGTTTTTGAGTTGCTCCTTGTTTTTTGGTTTCAGCTTTAAAAACATACCTTTCTCATACAGGAATTTAACATTTCAGGTCCATACAAACAAAGGAACTTCAGTCACATAGCAACCAACTTTTGACCATTACTTTAAACAACAGTACCCCCTTATTTCGCTTCTACTTACTAGGAAGCAAGTAATAGGCTATTTCGGCTGATGTTTTCTCGATTAGCATGAAGTAAATAGAAGCATAAGCGTTTTAACAATAATTTTTTGCAGAAATATAGAGAAAGTCATGTGAATGGAACACATCAGATTTTTACTTTCTCCATACGCACTATGTACATAGTGTATAGAGAAAGTATTGCACTCCATCAAAAATTCGATACCGAGATTTCACCGGAAATATATGTTTTAGGGTCCCCAATATCCAAAAATCTGATATGTGCCATTCACATGACTTTCTCCATATCCCTGCAACAAATAATTCTTAAAAAGCTTATAATTCTATTTACTTTATGCTAATCAGATAAAAAAATTAGCAGAAAAAGTCTTATTTCTCGCATCCTTGTAAGTAGAAGCGAAATAAGGGACAACCGTAGGTTAAAGTGATAGTCAAAAGCTGGTTGCTATGTCAATGAAGTTTCTTTGTTTATATGGATAGGAGTTGACAAGTTCCAGTATGAGAAAAGTATACGTTTTTCATAGCAGAAACCAAAAATAAGGAATGTCACAAAAACGACGAACTCCACGAAAAAAATGTATACAACATAAATTGTGTGTTTTAATGTGCTCTACATTTTTTGTGTAGTAAGTTTTTGTCCATCTCTTATGGTTTAGCAGTTATTCAAAATTTAGTAAAATTCATCCAGAATAAACTACTCTTCAGAGGCTATTCCCAGAAAATTCAAGATATACATTTTATTTGTCAGGTAAATATGCTTAATATCCGAAATTTTAATCAAAATCGTTAGAGCCATTTTTGAAAATCAAAATTTTCGAAAAAAGTTCCATGTAAAGGGTAGTTGGGGGTGGGGGGATTTTTCTCAAAATCTTCGTGTCGCATCCCTGGAAGATACTAAACTTAAATACCAATAAAAAAATCAATATTAATAAAGTATTAACATTGTGTGACGTCATCTGTTGCACGTCGTCATAACACATTTGGTACTGATTCAGGGTTAGTTGGAATTTGGCAGGCATTTCAGCAACTCGCTCAACAACACGTTTTCACTAATATGTTAAAAGTGCAAAATGTTCATTGATTGACGTTTTACTTGCGTGGGAAAACTTGCGAGGAGATAAATGCAAAATTGGATGCTGCTTATGTGGAACCCTCGCATCTAGAACGTTATTGGTGTATTGACTTTAAACTTATTCAGAGATCTGTTTTTGACGAGAAAATCATGAAGAAGTTCACGACGTTGTATTCACTGATCGTCGTACGAACGTAGAAGACATAAGTGCGTCAACGGGAGCGGCAATTAGTATTGGAGATGAAAAACTTGTCGGCACGATAGATTCCCAATTGCTCGTAGAGGAAAACAAAGGGATGTGGCTTTATTCTTTGAAGTTATGTTGTGAGCTATTTAAGCGAAAGCCGAAGGACTTTATGCATCGGTTTGTCACCGATGAGATTGTCGCCAAAGAGATCTGGTTCATCATATTGCGTAAACCAAGCAACAATCAAAACAATGAGTTGTTTCCGGCAAATCTGCTCCAATGAAGTTGAAAACGGTCCTATTGGCTGGATAAGTTTTGGCGACGATTTTTTGGGGGTTGCGAAGAGTTCTTAGAAAAGTAAAAGCGATTACTGGACAATATTACATACAATATACAAAAACGATTACTTAAACCTGTGGACTAATACTACATATGGACAGTGTTACAGTGAGTTATTGGTCCGATTTGACAAGAAGTTGAAGTCATGGCTCCATTTGGCGAAGAAGAAAGTGCTGCTTCACTATGACAATGCACCAGTATATCCAACTGGAGTTCCCGCCGTCAATCTGTATGAATTATTGCCGCACCCCTCATCTCACCCCACCTAGCTCGCTGCAATTTTGTATTGTTTCCAAATATGAACAAAGTTTAGATCAAATAAGTCAGCTTCAACAATATATGGAAGAATAAAATGAAATGTGAAAAATCGATTTAGGTCGCCATTTAGCAAACGACGAATTCCCCATTTGTTAAAGGCATGGTTTCTTGAAATTACTTAAGAAATTTTACTTTCCCACTGAAAATTGTTTGGATGAATTAATAATACTAAACATATATCTATTTGCTCCGCATTGCACAATAAATAATTTCAGTGCAAATTTGAAAACTTAAATGCGGGATCAAAAAACTATGTTTTAAGATTTTGATTACTTTAAAGCATAGTAATAGCTCCACCATGACAATTCCTATTTTAAAAGCGTCAAAAATGGCAGGAACGTTAGGAAAAGTGTATATCTCTAAAATGGGACTGTGGTGATATAAATACTTTTTGATGGCCAACCAGCATGTTGAGGATGACATGGTCAGTCGTGTTGAAAGGCTATCCAGAAAGTAACGAGTGATTTGGTATAACGAAAGATAGCAACACAAAATTTTATTTACAAAGTTACTATACGTTACACTATTTTTCACCATTTTGTCCACGTGCCAGTTTTTCAATACCAATGTTATTGCTTTTCTACCGTCAAAGTACTTATTCGTTTTTCTGAGTGCAGACAATGTTCTGCCAATCGAATTTTATAGGCAAATAACGCAAGTGTATGGTGATAATGCAATTAAGAGTCTTAAATGAGGAAATGACGCATAATTTACGAGTAATCAAGGAAGAACCAATGTCAAAGGTCGGAGTGGAAGTTAATCAATCGTTATGAAGGAATTGAAAGGAAATGTTGATAAAAGAATTGAGAAAATCGGTGTTTCACTTTGGACATCGACTTTTTGGGTGAGAAAGATTTCTCAACTGATGAAGACTTCAAAGTGACAGTGATATTTTGGTTCAGATCTTTAGAGGTGGAAGATAAACCGGTACCTTGTGACAGCAAATACCTTAACAGCAAGGCGATTACCTTGGAAAATAAAGTAAGGTACTGTAACTTTGTAAATACTATTTTGTGTTGATATGTTTTGTTATTATTTAGTTATGTCATCGTTCGTTACTTTCGGGATGGTCCTCGTAATTTTACCAGCGAAGAAGTATAAATGTGGTCGTTTTATACCGTTTTAAATAATTTGTGTTTGAAAAAATGACATCTTCATTCCTAACGAACGGAGTCTAACCCTCGTAATACCTGGATGAAGTGTGAACATGTCCGGCTTGTACTAAGCTCAGAGATGAGAAAATTCTGTAAAATTTCTGGATCTGACAAATGCGGTTGTTGATGTCTTGTGGTGTTTGGCACCAACACATCTTTGTTTGACGTCATAATATATGACTGGAATGGGAAATTTGATTCCCTTCTTCAGGTAAAACTCTGATGTGCTCCATTCACAAGCTTTTCTCTAGCTGTTCCACAAACAAACTGTCCTTAAACAACATTATTCTTTTATCTAAATAATGCTAATTCAGATGAACATAAGCAAAATGGTCTTATTACTTGCATTCTTGTAAGTAGAAGGGGAATAAGGGACAGGCTAAAGCGATAGGCAAATCTTTTAAAAGCTCATCGGTATATTAAACAATTGAAATTCAGTTCTCTATTGTATTCTCGGGAGTAGAACAAAGGAGATGAAGCGAAAGTTTTGACAGTCTTCCCGCTTGAGAAAAGTATGGAATAGCTTGGAAACGGTTAACTCTACGAAAAAAATGTAGGTAACATAAATTGTATGATTTGGCGAAATCTATGTTTTTGTGTAGTAAGTTTTTCTCTATTCTTTACGGTTTACCAGTTTCACAAAAGTCATCCAGAGTGAAGAGCTATACAGAGGCTATTTCTAGATAATTCAAGATATACATTTCGTTTGTCATGGAAATTATCTTAAACATGTCTTAACCAAAATCGTAAAACCGTTTTTGAGAAAATAAACAATTTCAGAGAAATGTTCCATGGTGGTTGGGGAAAAGGGGAATTTCTTGAAAATCTTCGCGTCGCATCCTTGAAAGACACTGAACGTAAACACCAAGTTTGGTGTTTAACGGACTTTTCGTTTTTGAGCTTATGCTGCCCACACACAGACACACACATACCTATACGGACATATTTGTTTCTAAAAATATGTTTTGGGGGGATTCAGGGAGTTCCAAAACGTATTTCCCTTGAGATCTCGGTATCGAATTTTTGGGTGGAATAGAAGACCCTTTCAATATTTTATGTATATTGTACATACGTGCTAGAGAAAGTTGCTATGTTTTTTTTTTTAAATTGGTACGTTTACATAGTCCCCTTTAACATCTGTAATATCGAGGTCTTTGCACTAGAAACAATGCATTGTCTATAGGTTTTTTACGTTGGTTTAAATAGTTTTATTTTCCTCAAACATACACACATTCACTCTCACATACATACTTCCAGACTATATGGGGAATAGGGAACAATTCTGGTTAAACAAAAATTCCCCACCCCAGCCGGGAATCGAACTCGGAACCTCCGGTTAGAAGTCAGCTCGCTTACCACTAGCTATGTTTTTTTTTATTTATTGTCTTATTTATATAGCTACCTTTAACATCTAAGGTCATATCGGGGGGCTTTGCACTTGAAACAACTCGTCTGTAGGTTTTTTAAATAATTTTGTTTTCCTCAAACACACACTCTTTCACTCTCTCATATATATTTCTGTGGGGGATAGGGAATAATTATAGCTAAGAAAAATTCCCCGCCCCAGCTGAGAATCGAACCCGGGACCTCGGGTGAGAAGTTAGCTTGCTTACCTCTAGCTATGTTTGTCTTGGATATTTCACGTCAGATTCCAAGCATTGATATACTTGAAACAAAGACTGTAACCAGCAATGGAATTGACTTTAACGTATATTAATGGCGTCAATTTCCCTTGAGCTTTGAATCCATCAGACAACCCGCTACTCTTCACAAGAAATATAAAGCACCTTGTTTAGGATAAAAGACACCTTCACTTTCATAGGCTGCTGCCAAAAGGGGAAGCGGTTCCACCATATAAAGTAACTCGGTAGCTATGTTTAAACAAAAAGAAGAGCGTCTACGTCAGTGTTGGTGTTTTGTCTCGCCGAGAAACCTTATCTGTAGCAGACAAGTTTGTCTTCAACATTCTGCACAAAGCTTTGACGCTAATGATAGTGGTTTTTGTAAGACATGAAGGCTATCTGCCACTACATGTGCGCATTCCCTTCAACTTCCGACTCCTTTTGCGACTAGTGAATAGAATCTATATTTCATAGTAGTGATTGTGGCCTGAGCGAGACTCCTTTCATCAGAAAGTATCCTTATCGAAGCTCGTATCTTACGTTCCCTAATACCTATTTATGTTAGGTAAAGGAAAACTTCCTCAAAAAAGCTGCTGTGTTACACTCTCTTTCTCTACCTATTTTGCAAACTATTCTTAGAAAAGCTTAATCTTCCATCTATTTCATGCAAATCCATATAAATATGAGCAGAAATGACTTTATTATGTGCTTCCTTGTAGGTAAAAGGAAACAAACTAAAATAATTTAAATGTCGGTCGCCAAATGATCATATTAAATTTAGGTTCTTTTTCCATGGCCAGGAGGATTTACCAGTTGAATAAGTTATAAGTATTTGGAAATTATGAAATATATATTGTGTATTTTAACGAGATCTACCTTTTTGTATAATAAGCTTTTGTCTATCTCTTACGATTTCCATTTAGGAAAAAAAAGCATCCAAAATGAGGTCTTCATACACTATTTATAGAAAATTCAATATATGCATTTTATTTGTGATAAATACCTTAAAGATATGATATTTTAATCAAAATCGGTAGTACGATTTATGAAAAAATTAAACATATCCATCTAAAGGGTAGTTTATGGGTGGGGAATTTTCTCGAAAACTTGGTCTCAGCAACCGAAAAATGTTGAAGTTCAACACCAATTTTCGTACGGACTTTATGCGTGCGTTCACACACATTAGTACACATTAAAAATTTGTTTTTTATTCAGGGCAGTTTTAAATACATCTTTCCTGTGAATCTTGACATCGAATTTTGTGGTGGAATCCATTACCTTCTCTATCTACTGCGCATATTGCATATGGTCGAGAAAGTAAACTTTCAATATCGAGATTTCACCGATCCCTGTATGTGTCTGTCAGTTTGTGTGTCCGTCTAAGAAAAGAAACATTACTCAAATCGAAAAGTCGGATTAATGCCTAGCTTCCAAAGATGTAGCGACAAGCACATTTTGACAGTAATATCATGAGATGCCTGATATAACCGATAACTTCTGAGCGGAGGGAGACTATTTATCTGGAATATTTAATTAATAAAATATGAATTTCAATGCGATATTACAAAGATTTGGCAAGAAAATGTTATCAAAACATAACCTGACGACACTGACTAAACAAAAGAATGTCCTAGTGATAAACGATACAAAACAAAAGAAAGACCAGGTAGCAAATCATATATAATATTGACGACACGAAATAGTTAACTAACATTTATATAGAAGGAATTCTCTATTCTTTATTTTCCCAAAAAAGTCTGTAATGATTTTTTTAAAATGTCTAATGAAATGTATATCTTAAATGTTATGGGAAGATGTTCTATTATTCTGATTGATTTGTGTAGTGTAATAGGTAAACCATATTAGTCAGATAATATATTACTTCACAGTAAAAGTAGATACCGGTAAAGGGCACTTTGTATCGAATAAAACTTCGTTTTTTGCTTTTTTTTTGTTTTTGTTTTTTGGTAGTGTTTAACGCTCGCTTTTTCTACTTGTGGCTACGTAGGCGACGACACTGGTGATTCACGGAATGAAGATGGAGCACCGGTGGAATGCGATGGCGGGAGAAACCGTAGAAAACCCGCCCCTGCGCCGCTTTGTCCACTATAAATCTCACATGCGGTCACTTGGGATCGAACCCGAGCAGTCTAGGTGAGAGGCGAGTGGTCTAACCTGTTTCAATTTTTTAAAGTGTTAAATTATTATTCGTGGTTTCTCGTGTTATGCAAAGCCTGTCATGTGTAGAATTTTAAAGTCATTACTAAGCGAACGTATTTTCAAAGCGTATCTCTTACTACACATATAGCAAATGCGTAAATTGTCTTAAGCATTAAGAGGTAAGTAGAATAGGCCCGGGTAACATTAGTTTTTAGAAGAGCGAGTAGTGAAAGTAATCTAAATGTAACAAATGCAACTATTTTAAACATACACACAAAAATTATATTTAGTTTTGAGATACTGTTTATTCCAAACATTTACTAAATCATTAGTCATTTCTGTCACGTTCTTTGGTGCTTGTTTTTGGATATTTTACGTTTCGGAAGTGTCGCTGTCATGGAAAAAATATGGAATTTCATTGTGATCCATATTTTATCGCATCAACCTCCTGTATTCTTTTGTAACTTCAACAAATTAAACCATTTGCGCTAACTTTTTCCTGGATTAACATGAAACAGGTGGAAAACAAACCTGGTTTGCTATATGCATATACTTTTATAACCTATCCTGAAAAAAAATTATTCTTACAAATGTTTATTAATCTATTTATTATACGTCTATAAAGATAAACATTAGCAGCATATTTTATTATATATTATTTCCTTGTACAAGGTAACTAAGCAATACAATAGTTCCACCGATAGTCAAGTCTTATAAACGCCAGTCAGCTATGTAGTGGTATTGAAATTCCGATACCTTTGCTGGAGCGGATGAACAACTGTAAATAATGAGTTCCCGTTTTACAAATGTAAGTGTTGGAAAGTTGAAACAAATGACCGAAAATATTTCGGAGATGGTTAGCATCACAACAAAAATGTGCAGGACATAAATTGTATGTTTTGACAAGCGCTACATTTTTTGCGAAGTAAGTTTTTGTCTATCTCTTATGGTTTACCAGTAATGAGAAGGGCTTCAGAGGCTATTCCCAGTAAACTCAAGATATACATTTTATTTTCATGCAAATATATTTAATGTGTGGTATTTTATATAAAATCGTTGAGGCCATCTTTGAGAAAATCATACATTTCGAAAACTCATCCATGTGATGGGATTTGGGGTGAGGAGATTTTCCTGAAATTCTTCGTGTCGCATCCTTGAAGAAACTGAACTTAAATATCAAGTTTAGCATTTAACCGAGTCGGTCTTCGTGTGTTGTGGTGTGGATTGAAGTTCAAAACATGCGAAGGTTGATGGCTTCCTTCGGAAGGGAATTAAAGCCTGTGATCCCGTTAATTTTTATTTGCACATAAAAGAAGCCAATACCTTGAAAGAGGAAGATTCCTTGGAAACATTTTCTGCAAGTTGTGATTTCGTCCTACCATGCCATCTGTGGGCGACGAGTTGATCCCTCGTTACCGTGGCGCATGGTGGTGAACTCACGAATTCAAATCCGACACAGACACACACGGATTTTTCTATTTTTTTTTCAGGGGATCATAAAACGTGTATTTTCAGTGACATCTCGGTATCTTATTTTGAGTGGAGTGCTATACCTTCTCTCCCTATGCACTTTATATGAAGTAGAGAAAACATAAACAGCCAATAAAAGAGTAAATGGCACCTGGTTGTCCCAATAACCCGCGAGAACGTTTTTGCCTGTTTGATAATTCAAAACTGAGGTAATACTAAACTAAAATTCTGATTTGTTAGAAACTTATTACAAAGTAACGTATTTACTTGATTGGTTTAATGCGTAGTGGGGTTTTTATGTGGTGCAGAAATAATGTTACCTCATATTATTTATGTATTGATTTCTAAATTAAACAACGAAATATAACAGCAGTACACGTTTAAACGTTAGCTCTGTGATATATTACTTTCTCTTACAACAGAGGCAGGAATTTCTATTTCGCATTTAGTAATCGAATTTAACTATGTTATATTTATTACTGTTCATTTTACTTTTACGATGTTTGGACCAGTCGTAGATTTCGTTGAAAATGTTGCGAAGAAAAAAAAGTTTAGTGCCCCGGGTGAGGATCGAACTCACGACCTTAAGATTATGAGACTTACGCGCTGCCTACTGCGCTACCGAGGCGATGTGAGTGCAACTTATTATGCAGAGGTTATCTGTAAATGAAACATAATGTAGGCTTCTTTTCTTTAGTTTTTTTAAGAATAAAAGTTAATTTCGGACGAAAATTACTTCTACCATTGTTTGTTTTTGTTTTCGGGAGATTTTTTACCTTGGGCTATGCTAACAATAACTTTTAAAAATAAATGTGCAACGGTAAAGTTTCCATGTCTGTTGATGTAACATTTTACCATTACGTTTGAGGTTAGGACTCCTGGTTTAGGCCCGGTTTCATAACTAAGCAGCTAGGATTCATAGTATCGTCGGTTGGGGTGTGAAGATTTATTTTCAAAGAGAAATGAAATTCTATTACTCAATCTCTTAAAACATCCTTTTGTCGGACTCTTAATACAGCATAAATACCACTAAAATTGTACTTCAGCGACCTAGAGACGTAGCTGCGTACGTAATAAACAAACACTTTTTTATAGTGTTCACGACCACTTTTACTACATCTGGCACCGCAGGTGATGACACAGATGATACTTCGGATGAAGATGGAGCACCGCGGGAATCCAATGGCGGGGTAAACCGGTACCGCTGCGCCGCTTCGTCAACCACAAATACCACGTGTGGTCGTTTGGGATCGAATCCGGGACGCCTAGGTGAGAGGTGAGTGGTCTAACCGATGTACACGAAAGAATAATCTGTGTTCTTGAGCTCAAAAATATGTTCTCAAGATCAACCCTCTCATTTATCTCAAAGCCTCTTGTGAACCTACTCGGCAATTATAAAAATATCTCCGTAAGTAATGGGTTGAACAATATCTTAGAACACTTTTCGAAAGACATAAGTAATCTCTTATGTTCTCTGGGATCTAAAGCCAAAACGCTTTATTCGGATTAGACAAGTTGTGTAGATTAGAACGTATGCCTCAGTCGACTATAATTTTCGCCTGGTCTTGTAGTGACAGAGCATATCTTTGTGTCCCATTGGCAAAGTGATGCATTGTGAAATATATGTGTGTGAAAATAAGGAGTTTATAAACTGAAAATACTGATGAATTGAAAATAATATTTGCGATAGTATTAAATGTTGCAAAGTAACCTAAAATATGTCTTTTGGCATTAAAAAATCGAAACTTTTTAATATTGACATGACTTTCTCTACCTATTGCGCAACAAACTTTATACAGAAGCTATATTACCAGAAATGGGTTTTTACAGATTTTCTTATGGGTTAAAGGGAAATAGGTTAAAGCTAATAATAATTTCTGCTTATAGCTGTTCCATATGTGATAACCTTGAAATTCCGTTCTATTTGCACCACCAGGATAAAAATAGGGGAAAAGATTTTGAATTTGTATTTTAATAATTTTAGCTAGTTATTCTGTTATTTGTTATACATTTTATAATAAGTTATTTTTATTTTGAAGGGCCGCGGTATGTTGACTGTGCGAAGGTAGCATAATCATTAGACTTTTAATTGAAGGCTTGTATGGACAAAATATGCTTTTTATTTGAGAAAAGTATAACCATTGAAAAATTTAAATAAAAACAAGTATCTCACAAAAAATAATGTATTTGGCATAAATTGTGTATCTTAATGAGATATAAACGTATTGTGTAGCAAGATTTTGTCTATCTCTTAGATTTATAATTTATACAAAAGTCACCCAGAATAAAGAGGGCTTCACAGCTATTTCCAGAAACTAAAAATTAAACATTCTTTGTTTTGAATATATCTGTAATATATTTCATTTGAATTAAAATCATCAGAGTCGTTTTTAAGCAACTCGAAGATTTCAAAAATGTTCCATGTAACAGGCAGTTTGGGTTGGAGGGATTTTCCTGAAAAGCTTTGTATTGCATCCCTGGAAGACTTGAACTTAAATGCCAAATTTGGTACTTAATGGACTTTTTATTTGAAGTTGTAGTGTTCACAGAGACATGTGGATTTTTCTTACTTTTTCAAGAGTCCTTAAAACGTATATCTAGGTATTGCATTTTTGGATTGGACTCAATACCTTCTCTATCTTATGTGCATTGTACGTGGTAGAGAAAGTAAAAGGTAAATACAAATATTTTTCTGTTAATCATTTGCAATCATTACTTATTATAAGGTCAATTTAGTTCAACCAATCGTAGTCATCTGACTGGAGCGACAATGTCGAAACATCTTATCGCAGCTGATGTTCATTTCTTTGGAATTTTGTCCTGATGTTCGTTTGTTGAATCTCTTGTCTTGGTTATTGGTAATAAGGTAACAATCCAGTCAGCCGTGACATTACGTGATGGCGGAAAGTTTGAAACGGTATAGTCAGGCGACGCACAAGAAAGAAAACAAATCATTAATGAAGCCAGACCCGTTAATACGAATAAAAACCGGGCTAATATATGGAAACAGTTCATGCACAACTTTTATGTGACACTCCAACGGATGAAATATATATCATATTATAAGATTGAGTAATCAATACGAGAAAAGTGAAAATAATCATTATTTGTATTTCTTGTGTATGAGAACAGAAATAGCGTTTTTTTTTTTTTTTTTTTTTCATTTATGTATTAGTTATTAGACGCTGATATAAAATTATTTCCATTACTGCTATCGATATTCTCACATTGGGTATAAGCACGGTCGGTCATATAATTCAGGAGGCAGTGAAGAAAGAAAAACAATTCAGAAAAAAACATGGTCGAATGCGTCATCTACCATTTGAGATCTAGTGTATTATAACCATAACCTGATAAAATTTCCCTTCCTATATATTAAAAAAATATTAATGGTCGTTTCGCTGAATTGTCTTATTAAATAAAACTTGTGTTTTCATCTCTTAGGGCAATTCACTCCCGTCGCTACCCACCGGTCGTGAATTATTGACAAGATGAAAACACTCGTGGTGTTACTTATAATTATGTAGTAACGAAAAAAGTGATTTATAGTGTATAAAATGTAGCGTCAGATTTATTATTAATAAAAATAATATGAAAAAAAAGAAAGTCGTGTGACTCAAATAGAAATGAATGTGGTATGGAGCGAAAAAACGATGCGTGAGAAGCGGCAATATTTTTTCTTGACGGCCACCTTTTGAACTACATTGACAGAAGAGCGACGTTTGCCCACGAGATTATATTTAGAAGACACTGCCGCTGTTAAGAAATTCCGTGTGTAAACACGGAGTGTCGCTAGGTGTAGCTCTCAGGAAGTTAGTATTAAACAGAGCGCACGCCAGCTAATGTAAACATTCAGACTTGCTTCCGTAGCTGGTTGTTGGGTGCGTCAGTCAGAACAAAGAGTCAACTCATGCAATGTTACAACTGATAATCCTGTGTAGAAAAGACCGTACATTGTGTACGGATAAAATAGTACTTTTAAAATCTTATGTGTTCCATTCACACACTTTGTCCATTATCCTGTAAGAAACTATTCATACAAAAGCTTATTACTTTCTCTATACGCACTTATAGAGAAGGTATTGCACTCCACCCAAAAATTAGATACCGAGATTTCACCGGAAATATATGTTTTAGGGTCCCCTTTAACTAAACAAAGCATTTTCGGAAAAATGTCCGTCTGTGTGTGTGTGTGTGTGTGTGTGTGTGTGTGTGTGTGTGTGTGTGTGTCTGTGAACACGATAACTCAAAAACCAAAAGTGAATACAATATCAAACTTGGTATTTAAGTTTAGTATCTTCCAGGGATGCGACACGAAGATTTTGAGAAAAATCCCCCCACCCCCAACTACCCTTTACATGGAACTTGTTTCGAAAATTTTGATTTTTTAAAAAATGGCTCTAACGATTTTGATTAAAATATCGTATATTAAAGCTATTTACCCGACAAATAAAAGATATATTTCGAATTTTCTGGGAATAGCCTCTGAAGAGTACTTTATTCTGGATAAATTTTACGGAATTTTGAATAACTGCTAAACCGTAAGAGATGGACACAAACTTACTACACGAAAAACGTAGAGTTGAAAAACACAATTTATGTTATATGCATTTTTTTCATGGAGTTCATCGCTTTTTAAGACATTTCTTGTTTTTGGTTTCTGCTTTGAAAAACTGTTACTTTTCTCATACAATTTGTCAACTCTTATCCATACAAACAAAGGAAATTCAGTCACATAGCAACCAGCTTTTGACTATCACTTTAACCTATGGCAGTCCCTTATTTCGCTTTATTAACAAGGAAGCAAGTAATAAGACTATTTATGTTAATTTTTTCTGATTAGCATAAAGTAAATAGAAGTATAAGCTTTTTAAGAATAATTTGTTGCAGGAATATAGAGAAAGTCATGTGAATGGTACAAATCAGATTTTTTTTCTATCTCTTCATGTCATTCGAGATACACATTAGCAGAAATGATCGAAATTACTTAGTTTCTTATAAGAAATACAGTAGGCTAAACCGACAGAGAAATATTTTAAAAGCTGGTTGCTAAGTAATGCAAATTCAATTCTTTTTTAATGGCTAGGTATATGACAAAAAATAAATGAAATAAAAACTAAAATAAAAAAAAAGGAAGATAAATTCCGTCTGAGGAAAGTATTTTAAATTGAAAAAAAGTACAAGGAATATCTCAGAAATGATTAACTATCCAAAATATGTATATGACATAAATTGTGTTTTTTAACGAGATTTGCATTTTTCTGTAGTAAGTTTTTGTCTATTTCTACTGTTTACCAGTTATGCAAAAGTCATCCAGAATGAAGAGGTCTTCCGAGGCCATTCCCAGAAAATTCAAGAAATTTTATGAAAATTAAAATTCTTGAAAATTTTCCTATGTAATGTGTAGTTTGCGGTGAAGGGACTTTCTTGAAAATATTGTGTCGCATCCTTGAAAGATGATAAACTTAATTATCAAGCGTTAATTAATTTTTTCCCCCTCACAAGTCATGTTTAGGATAAGAGTTGGTTAGGTAGAGTCAAATTGAAAAACTGAATGTTATAGCCTGGATTTGAACGATGGATCTTCCGGTCTCTCTAGTCGTTGCTCTAAGCATTGAGCTACCATGGCGACATGCCGACAGGGCATTAAATTCCTCCGCTGACTTGCATGTATTCCCAGTAAATATCAAGTTTGACATTTAACGGACTTTTCGTTTTTGAGTCATGCTGTTCTCACACACACACACACACGCACACACACACACACACATACATACACATACACGCACACGCACGCATGGATAGTTCTTTAAAAGCCAGTGTGTTACAGTTTCTCTAAAACTATTCTTACTAAAGATTATTCTTTTATCTACATCATGCTAATCGTTTTAAGCAATAACAGAAATTACATTATTACTTGTTTCTTTGTAAGTAGAAAGGAAATAAGGGAATGTACTTAGCTAAAGCGATAATCAAATATTTTAAAAGCTGTCGCTATGCGATTGCCATTTAAATTCGGTTCTCTTTACATGGTCAGGAATAAAACAAAGAGATATGAAACGAATGAGGACTTCCTGTTTAAGAAAATTTTAAAAAATTGCAATCAATAACAGGAAAAGTCTCTGAAATGATTAGCTGTACAAAAAAGCTGATTATGAAATAAATTGTGTGTTTTAGCGAGCTCTACAGTTTTATTACTTAGTGCTTGTCAATCGCTTATGGTTTACCAGTTATGCAAGAGTCATTAAGAATAAGAAGACTTCAGGGGCTATTCCCAAAGAATCAGGATATACATTATATTTGCCATATAAGTATATTTAAATACGGTATTTTAATAGATATCTTTAAAGTTCTTTTTTTTTTTTTAATTTAAAATTTGCTTAAAATCCTTGTGAAATCTCGATGTCGCATTTATGGGTGGAATGCCTTCTCTACCTACTGTGTGCATTGAAAATACGTACCAGAGTAAGAAAAAACTCTTCAAAAATAGTTTAATTTGGCGCATGACGTCACATACAGGAAAGGCTGCATTTCGTCAACAGTAAGGTTGGGTGAGTTTTCTGAAGTTGTTCCATAGAAAACTGCCCGGATCGTTAATATAGTAAACTGTTTTAAAAGCAAAAGATGAGATATGTTATAAAATAAATAATATGAATATTTGTAAAGCGTTCACTAAAAGGTACAAGTATGAAATCTTTTGTCACGTACATTGAATTCTGCACCTACTAAACGCAAACATTTAAACGTAAAACTACTTGTTTTCATAATGATAGCAACGGTTGAAAATATGAAATGTCATACTTTCATAGCCTAAACATTATACCAATTTTCTCAAGTTTTGGATATGAGGACCTTAAGACGTTAGTATCCTTCATTTCACGCCGATCGAGGTGACGCCGCGATGTGGTATGTGATTGGCATTCAGGTCCTGGATTCAATTCCCATGGTCGTTCTTCCTGACCCATGAGTTTTTTCTGAGGTTTCCGCGGGTCGCCAGGCTCATGCTAGGAAGGCTTATTACATCCCCGATTTTTCTGACCAAAACATGTAAATGACGTGTTATTTATGGACGCTCTTTGACTGCTGTGGTTCTCAGCGTCCCATTTTAAATTGGGCGTGAAAGACTGCTTAGTTTTGCTCAGAGGTCTCTCTGTCAGGCTTGAGGTTCTTTTACGTGCCATAAATCTAAGACACGGGACCAATGGCTTTAATTGCCTTTCGAAGAAAGCCATGTTAAGGATTTTTACACCCGAAAAAATCCATCGTCCTCCGCCGGGTTTGAACCCGCGGCCTTGGGTGTATCCATTACACCACGGAGGGTGACTTTTCTGACCATCAGTTCCTGTTCCCATCCCATGCATGTGATCTATTTCAGGTTTCAAGACTAAGCGGCGGTATTTAACGGTTGCAGCTGGATGGTGTATTGCGCACTATAGAGGTACCGCTCTGCCGGGACCCGCCTGTGGATGATTTTTGGCTAGGGTCCCTTCGAGGAACCTCCGGAGGTTCGATGCTCGTGGATTGGGCCCGAGCGGTGTTGGAGACAGTTCAATCTGGACCTCATATGTGCTTCCTCCCGTCATCACCTGGATCTGGTCGCCCCTGGGTCTCCCCTCTCATCCCTCCCTCCCTGGGTCACATAAGTTGCAAAGAGTCCCAGTGATCTACCTCAGCGACTGGAATCCCACCCATCTTAATTCTAATCCCCCACAAACAACTGTTTATATGAATTGGAAAACAAAAGCATTTGATTCTTAAGAATTTTAATTTAAACGAAATAGTCTGAGACATGACATCTGTATAAAATTAATAACTAAATTTTCTGCAAATATGTAACTGAGAAACCAAAAGGAATAGGCAGGAATTAGCAATTTCCTGAATTTTATTTATTAATTTGAAAATATCCCAATGTATGGTTGCTACGATTCTTTTTTGCATGATAAGGTACCTCGCAGAGGTGGCATCATTTTAAAGTAAGTTTGAAGAAATGAATACCTTATACATGATGGATCACGTTGGATCACGTTTGATCACTACTAAATATTGGTGATTACGACTTAAAACAAATCTGCACAACCTTTAAACTCCAATGTTTTTGCTGTGACGAAACGCAAAAAATTAGCTGCTTCTGACATGACGTTATCCATGCGAGGCGTAAAAAGTCACATTCCGCTGTGTGCTGTTTGTAGAACAAGTTTTAGAAGGTCGATCCTCTTGTTCCAATTTCAATAAAGAGCTGTCTGACAGAAATAATAAAATCAATGTTATCTGGGTGTGACCATTTCTTTACAACCACTTGGATGGATCAACTGTTTGAGCACCTACCTTTGTGCTGGAATCTTTCCACGTATCAAGACATTTGCAGAACAGATATGTATACTTGGAAAGCCGTACTGAAAACATCTGAACAGCTTTACAATCAATTAAACATACACAAGCAATAAGGTAAAGTCAAAACTGGAATTGTGCAATAATGTCAGATTTAAAATGTTCGCTTAAGAATAAATAGTTGCTTATTTTTCAAGTCAGCAAGCTTAACCTTAAAACTATTGGGAATAAGTGTTTTATTACTTTCTGCTATCTTGTTAATAAACTTTTATAGCACTGATTAGGCAACTTTATTTGTTTACTGTGATCTAAAGAAAGGTAAAATAATGTTATAGACATATTTTAGATAGCAATAGAAGAGTCTCCTTATTTCACTTTTACTTACCTATATAGAGACTGTCCCGAATCTTTAGGGCCAACATTATACAGACTTTAGTTGACATAAGTGACCATGTTACTGATGTCAACTATCAGTATCGGGTTTCAGAGTCGAAAATTAATATTTTGGTCGCTTCGGTATCTTAAAAATGATTGTGAGAGAGATTTTCGTAAGCTGCTTTAATTTACATAACAAATTTCCTGGCACTTTCAATTGTTGTTTGCGACTTTGTCAGTGGAGCATTTCTTGTCACAGGAACTTGCTAACATGCATTTAGTATATGGTTCAGCAGACTATAGAACTCGAAAGAATGTACCGAAAAAACAGGTGACATCCAAATTGGAGGAATATATTGCTGTGGATCGGAACTTAGAGAAACAGGGGCATTCAAGCCACAGCGAACAAAACAGAGAACTGTTCGGACACCAAAAAACGAGAAAATGGTGTTGGATTGTGTGGCAGATAAACCCGTTCGTGCCTAAAAATGTCATGTTTCCAAACTTCTGTGTAGAAAGTGCTAAAGGAGTAGTAGCAATTGCACCTGTATCACAGACTACGGCCACAAGTATTCAACTGCCGCCAGTGTCAACATTCTTCAAGAATCCCCTAGTCACCAATCGAGAGTTACCGGTACTAGCATGTGGACTTCCTGGGAAGTCTCACATGTTGTGCAGACTGTTCGGCATAGAATCACACGGTGGAATACCTCGTGTCTGGAAAATAGCCTTTGAGGTTACGCTATAAACAGCTCATTTATACCTCTCTTATCCGCCTAATATGGCAGTTTGGCTGCTTCATTTGGGGATATGCATCCCGAACTCAAATTTTCAGGATATAACGGCTATAGAGCCGTTATTTGCGGCTGATAACGGGGGCTCCTTGGTTGATCCGCAATGCTAACCTACACGCTGAATTTCGTATTCCGGAGGTTGCTACTGTCCTTCGCGCCTCCTGTAAAAGAGTTCTCCATTACTGCACTGATTATGGCAACCCTCTTCTCCATCTTGCTCCACCTGTGAGGTGACTGAAACGGAAATGGCACTGCGATTTACAATCATATGAAGTTGTTATCTGTGAGAGTTCTCCTGAAGGTATTTATTTTGAGACTACCAATGGGTAGTCGCCTATGTACACGTTTCATTTTTGTTTTGCAACTCTTTATCACAACTGTAATTGTTCTTGGTACAGTAAAGCTTTCAATAAAGAAGAAGAAGAATAAAAACATGTGTGCTGGAATTCTACAGGATCACCTTATAGGGCCTAATTTCCTGCCGGCCCGTTTGAGTGGTCAGCATTACCTCACGTTTTTACGAGAGTACTGCCAGAGGTTTTAGACATCATAGCATATGTCCGCAACAGAATACATATAGCCCCAACACTACGGGGCGCTTGTCCACTTCGAGCAAAGGTTTGCCATTTTATACGGGTTTTCTCGTATTCGAAAAGAAATAATCATATTCCGTATTACCGTCACACGGAACGTGAAAAAGCCCGTATATCATACTATGTTCAGAGATTGTATTTTGAAATACGCGCTTGTTCATTCGTTACATTGATATCCGCAAAACGTGTATGTAAATGCTATATTTATTGAGTGTTCTTGTTGATATGACTTCTTAGCGAGGGTGTTTTCAATTTCGAGCAACAAATTGAACACTGAAAGGAGTAAATAATGTCTGAATATGTATAAGCGTGACATCAAAATCCCATTTAATTGTAGTTTGCTTGTCAGGACTTTTAGAACCTTATTAAGGATAACACAATGAAAACTTGTAATTAAGAACTATGGTTATCCGTTAAAGAATACAAAAGACTACCAATACATTTTCTGTATATTTTGTGGGAGTATACGTAAAAGCATTGTTTTAATGCATACTTTCTAATGCATCCCTGGGCATTCCCTTGAAATTGTAAGACATCTTTAATGTATGTAAATATAAGTGATTTTGCAAGCGAAAATTTATAGCACAGCCTCTGCGCTGGCTTCGAAACCTTATATCTATTCTACACATTTGACAAGTCTATTCGATAATGACATCCATATTCACCTGAGCTATATTTTCATAATCATTAGAATGAAATGGAAAGCAGGCCATCTATCATGGCCAGCTTAATTGCCGGATGTCACTCCTCTCAATGTTTCATTTTCTCTACCGAGTACTAAGTACAGTGTACATAGGAACTTTATAAAGCTGTTCTATTTGTATACTTGTACCTATACAAATTGTATACTTTTTACTTTCTCTACACTTACTATGTGCATAATGTATAGAGAAGGTATTGTATTGCACCAAAAAATTCGTTACCAAGATTCACCGAAAATACAGGAGGGTGTTAATGAACTACACCGAAATAATCTGCGAGATTGTGCACGTGACTGATATAAGCAATTTGCGGTCGGCGATGCATGGTCCCCGGATAAACATAACGCAAGTACATAGCGTTAAACGTGTGGGTATCAGGTGCTGATAAGTCGGTGATAAGGAAAAGCAGGTTGAAAAAAATGGTTTAGAAAATCTTTAAAACTGCTGCCCGAGTATAGAAGTATCGATTTTTAGCATCTCGTTACTAGAGTTCTCAAGATTTAAGTTCTCGAACTAATCACTTGACAGTGCAACACTTAACATTCATTAACAACGTTCTTGAATTATGTAACCTACTCTGGGGGCGTTTTTCCAACTGCTTTGGTGGCTTAGTGTGTAATGCGAGAAGCTGCTATCCCAAAAGTCATGAGTTCGATTCCTGTCATAGAGAAAAGGATTTTATTATTATTTTTTTCATTCCACCGATATGTGAACGAGACCCGAACTCGGAACAATAACTTGAAAGCCAGTATCATAACCACTACGCTAGAGAGGCACGCTGTAATATGTCACTTCGTTTTTCGTGATATGCTCTTGAATGGTTGATAAATTAGTCAGTGGTGTACTGGCACTTCAGAAACTTATAGTCGTTACTTCGATAAACAAGCCATAAGTCTCCAATCTCAAATTACTTATTTAAGCAATCTATATATTCTGTGAAAATGTTTCGGTATAGTTCATTAACATCCTGTACCTGTATATGTTTACAACACCCTGAATCCGAAAAGAAAAACATTTAGAAAAATGTACGTGTGCCAGTCCGCCTGTCTGTTTGCTTATGTGTCTGTGGGCAGCATAGCTCAAAAATGAAAAGTCGTTAAATACCAAACTACTATTAAATTTCGGTGTCTCTAAGCATACGACATGTAGATTTGCTAGAAACCCCCCCCCCCAGCCCCAACTACCCTTTCCTTGGAAAACATTACGAAAATTTTGTTTTTCTCAAAATGGCTCTAACAATTTTTATTAAACTCTTTTATATTTAAGATATTTGCATGACAAATAGAATGTATATCTTCAATTCTCTGGGAATAGCCTCTGAAGAGCTCTTCATTCTGGGTGACTTTTGCATATCTGGCAAATCGTAAGAGATATGCAAAAACTTACTACACAAAAAATGTAGATCTTAAACATTCAATTCACATCATATACATTTTTTGTACAGCTTACCGTTTTGGAAATATTTCGTATTATTAGTGTCAATTTTAGACACTTAACTTTTCTCAAGACATCTTTCTTCTCTGTAATTTCACATAAATATTGTATGTCAAATATTGTACTTTTTCACGATAGTCCGTAAAGTTACAATGCTATTTTTACGCTTACGTGTTGTAAAACTTTACACTCTGCTGTCAGTGTCTATACTTCCAATTTTACGCAAATGTAAATTTTGCGTAATAACCAAGGTTATTATCCCGGCGGTAAAATCTCTGAATTACCAATCCTGGAGCCTTGATCCAATTTTGTTTAATAACTAGGCACACTACATATTCCTCTTTCTACATCCCCCATTTTTACATTCCCAATTTTTGCATTTTTGTCAATTGTGTAAGAAAGCACATATGCGCCTCCTGTACAATTTCATTTATAACTTTTGTTTTCTGTTTCTTCCGCAGGTATCGCGTGGAGCTTCCGGTTCCCGTCACTGAGTTCACTCTCTCGCCGCAAGATGCCACTGTCGCCGCGACCGCACCTGGACGTGCGACAGTGGCTCAACGTGTTGGACCTCGGCCAATACGCCAACATCTTTGAGAAGTTCGACGGCGTGGAGGTTGGTTCAACTTGTCAATACTGACTTATTAATTGGCACTTACAATGTTAATCTTGAGGCCTATTGGAGTAAAGGTAGAATATGAAATACAGCTGTAGCTTAATGAAGAACAGAAATGACAAACGTTTTTGCACAAAGATGTATATGCATCTTTATCAATTCTGTTTTTTTTGTGTTTTTTTTGTTTTGTTTTTGTTGTGTTATATTAATTAATGCATTTATACCGATTTTATCATCATAAGTAATATAATGAGAGCTCCAACTTTTATCTAGAGAAAAGTTGTAGCTCGAGTTATATTTAATAGGACTATTTTGTGAATAAAATAACAATGATAAGCCTATATGGCCACGAAGACAATATTCTTAAAATCCCATTTGTCTTGACATATATTTGCACTGATATCACTGCAACTTAATGTCCATATCATAAATTTTAGATTTCTTTGTATTGCTACTTAATATTATATGGCGTAAAATAAACACAGATATCTTTGTATTGCTACATTCTATTATTTTGGCTTACTAAAGCATGATTGTAATTAATATACTTATTGGAAATTCCGCCATCATATTCGGGAATATCACTGCACACTGATATTCAGAGGGAAAACAAATGCACGTGGGTGCGATAAATTTAAAAAAAAACAATTGTATGTGGATGTGATAAAAACGATTAAAAATCAAAGATAATGAGTTCCGATTGGCTGGAATTTTACGCGTCAGTGTACTGGATTGGCCACTTCCTACAATCACGTGTCATGAACGCAACTGAGAGTTATTTGATTTAGAAGTAGCGGCTCCAGATCGAGAGGACCGCATTAACTGGTCGAGAGGGAATCGAAGCTCTGATCACGCCTCATCCTCCAGCACTGCACCCCATTCATGACGCCTTCGGGCCATGATGGGGGATGCAGCGGCCGAGGGGTAGGCCTTGGTCCTTGTGCCATGGAGTTAAGTTAATAGCTTTCCCGCTGGAATTTGCACAGACTTTTTCATGTCCAGTTCTACCAGTGATAATAAGTAAAGCTAATTAATAAAAGCCATAAGAACAAAACTCTATAAACTCTATATTATACTATCTGCAGCAAAACTTCGTCTCTTAATGGGATGCAGGATGGTATTACATTCAAAACATCACATTCTTGTTCTCAGCAGGCCCTCGTCAAATAATAGTTGATAATACTTGAGGACAGGTCTGTGTATCTTTAAGGTAAACCAACAGAACTGTCTATTAATCGGATGAGCCATTTTTCAAACCGTTATAAGCTGCAAGAATATCGCCAAGAACATACATATAACTTTCGCTTCTCACATTTCAATAAATTCTGCTCGATTGCATCCGCATGTCTGTACAGCAATAAAATCTAAGAGAAAGCATGGTCAGGAGTTTTTAAAAATGACCGGTATTTAATCACTTTCATATTATTTGTGGTTCAGATATCTAGGGTTACCTGCAGAGGTTGGCTTCGATTGATACAAATGGCGTGCAATTTAGCTGCTACACGAGGAGCATAAGGGCTCGTAGTCTTCGGTAGTTTCTGTCTGTTTGCGCATGTGCATTGGTGAACCTTCGGACTAGAAAAATCCCTTTCCTGCTCGCGTCACATGTTCGAAAGTATCCCCCATAAGTAACCCACTCTTACCTGCTTACTAAACAACCAGAACCAGTCTGTAATATTTGCAACGTCCAACTCAGTGCTTGTCATATCCTAACTGAATGTACGAAGTACAATACAGCAAGGGAAATATACAACATCCCTACAGATAGGTCCGAAGTGCGCAATAACCACCAACATTTACACCAGGTTTTACTCTTCGTGGAATCTGTAAACTACTATAATACCTCCAGTTAAAAAAAAGTGTATTTTGTGTTGTAACTTCTTATAATTTCCTATCCAATTTCATTATGTTATTGTACCATAATGCTATTGCATCAAATTTCAACTTACAATCATTATGTAACCTTTTGATATCACGATAAGACCCAGATGTCAAAGCGACACCAAGTAAAGAATCATAACAAAGAAGAAGAAAAACAATCCAGCATACAAGTCATCGGCTCCTACTTTTATAACTGCCTAGAAGGAATTTCTTATTTATAGAAAGTGACGGAATAAGCGTTTTGTTTTCGGCAAATTTCTTCACTCAGAAAATTCATTTTCAAATAAGCATATGAGTGGGGCAGCTACAACGTAGAACAATGCTTCTTTCGAATTGTGTTCGATCCTATTTAATTACCAAGATGCCTATATGTACTCACTCTTTTAAATGTGAGGCTTTCGTTCAAATTACAAATGTTGGCGATATAATATGAAAACAATGGTAGTAACCCAGTTAAGGAGTTGTTGTCTCATAACTTTAATACTTAATAATTGCCGTTTTTGCAATGGTTTATGTTACGATACCAGGTACTACCAAACCTATGAAAATACGTATAGGTATGTTCATATCCAAATGCTAATACAAGAGGCATAATGAAGCAATTCTTCCACCAATCATGAACATAAAATTCTCGTGAAAGGATTGCGTATTTCAAACGCAGAATGTTGCACACTGACTCAGCACTGGACGAATTATATGTTCTTGCTTAACGCGCATTGCAGAGTAGACGATTCGCAGGAGCATCGAACAAAGTTGCTCTATGTGCATTACTCAAAGGCAAATCATTGGTAGCCCCTGAGCTAAATGGCTGTTTATGTTGGCTTACTGTAGAGAATGATTGTTATAACTAGCTGCTTACGTGACGTTGCACGGATGACTTTTACAATAACGAATGACGGCTTATTTGATTTCAGTCACCTACCTCGGTATTTTAATGAAATTATTGAACAACAACGTAGAAGATCTACAACTAAAAGAATCATGTTTGAAAATCTAGACCTCTAGATTATATAGTTCATAGGATCAGTCTGTACATAACTCTCAATGCCTCGGTAGCGCAGTAGGCAGCGCGTAAGTCTCATAATCTTAAGGTCGTGAGTTCGATCCTCACCCGGGGCACAACTTTTTCTAAGCAATATTATCAATCAAATAAAGGATTGATACATATGCCAAATATTTAATTTGAGTCCTAATAAATCTCGAATAGTTAATAATATTTACATAGATCATATTTTCATCACTCCCGTTCTTGAAAGTAAGCTGTAATCCACGGAGTCTGTATAAGAGAAAGTATTGGCATGATATAATACATGGGGTCTGTATAAGAGAAAGTATTCCACAAAGAAATGGTAAGATGTAATACACGGAGTTATGTAAGAGAGAAAATATTCCGCAAACGAAATGGTAAGATGTAATACGGAGACTGTATAAGAGAAATTATACCACAAACAAAATGGCATGATGTAATACAGTCTGTATTATATATAAGAGAAAGTATTCCACAAAGAAATGGTAAGATGTAACACATGGAGTCTATATATAAGAGACAGTATACTACAAACAACATTGTAAAATATATCTAATACACCAAGTCATTCAGAGACTGTATAAGAGAAAGTATACCACAGGCGAAATGGTAAGATGTAATACACGGAGACTGTATAAGAGAAAGTATACCACAGACGAAATGGCAAAATGTAATACACGGAGACTGTATAAGAGAAAGTATACCACAGACGAAATGGCAAGATATAATATACGGAGACTGTACAAGAGAAAGCATACTAAGACGAAATGGTAAGATGTAACATACGGAGTCTGTATAACAGAATAGCACAGATGAAGTGGTAAGCTGTAGCACATTTAGTCAATATACCTACCTGTTATACATGGAATGAACACATTAAGACCAAAATACGTTTAGGACGATCCCTATCACAAGTAATGTCTTCTTCTCAATGATCAAATGAATTAGTATCTATTTCTGTGGCAAGTGTTAGCATGAAACAACCGATAGCATTGCTAAAAGCAGTCGATTGATTGCGCATAAAAAGCAATGCCCCGGGTGAGGTTCGAACTCACGACCTTAAGATTATGAGACTTACGCGCTACCTACTGCGCTACCGAGGCGTTGATAAACCATTCTACGCTAAAGCTGTAAGATATGGCCTTTTTTAAAATTGTAAGAGTGCTGTTTAAAGAAGCAAAGGACGTTAAAAATTAACTCGATTTTATGTCTAATTTAATTAGGTTTATTTTCACGTTAGTTATCAGCTAAGCTTTTAAACTTAATTTTAAACATACAGAAATAAATAGCAATGTTATAAACCTTAGCATTGTTATGATTGTTTATATCCAATGTTATAAATCAATGTTTGATTGGAGGTTTAGTTAATCCGAGGTAAAATTTTATTTGTAGTGGTGTTTCATAAATTTGCGTGAAAAAACCTTTGGTTTCTTTGTTTCATTTAACTTCTGATTATCCACCAATTGTCAGATCATCAATAAATATAACTACTCTTTATTCATTGAAATTCAATTACCGCTTTTGTTTTTTTTTTCATTTAGTTATATCTTAATTGTATATTCTATTCTCATTTATTTGCAAATCCGGGTTTAATACCTCTATACATAGTTGTTTTTATACTATTATAACTTTATTTTGTTTGCATTAATACAATGATATGAATACTGTGTATCTAATTTTAATTATTTAGTAATAATACCTCACTTTATACTTTTAATTATATCTGTTTCCTTATAGAAATTTTCACTATATCCAAATGAACCATCTAGTTAATTTTACGTTAAAATCCATTTCTGTTTCTTGTAATTTTGATTTTCATCATACGCTATTCACTATATATTTCGACGAAAAATGTTATTCTTTATTACATCTTCATTCTTTTTATTAAATAACCAAAATCGAATTGTCACACTTTTAAAAAATATATTTTAACACATTTTCCACCAAAAGGATTATTTAATTTATAAAATGCGCCTAATTAGCATTATGTATATGTTTTCAAAATGTTCTACTGGAAGTTGTTCTGGCTATGTTAAATGCACCGCTCATTTGAAATCATTGGCGGCAACATTTTTTGAAGTGGGTATTGCAAAGCTTGTGCACTGGTACGGCAAATGTCTCAATATTTTCGGTGATTATGTTGAAAAGTAACCATAGGTGTACAAAACTTTTAGTAATACTATAATTGTTTTCTATGAACTTGTCTTTTATTTATAGCTTATCGGAGGTTGAAAAAAGCGGCCCTCGTATAATATACCCACGTATATTTTGTGATTCTCAAGCAGCACTTTTAGTTACTGCGAATAAGTATAAACTTCATCCAATTATGTTGATATTAGGAAGACTATACTAGAACATAACAAGCAATATATACAGAAGTAATAACATGACTACGAGGAATAATCCCTTTTATTGTCTCGGATGTATTTTTCTATGTATCATTCTTTTGAACATTTTATCACAGATAAAACGATTCCTTTAAATGACCTTCATGCTCCATAACTTAATACTACGGTTTAATTAGCTTCCGGCATTAATATTATATTAAGTCATCTTGGGTAATTAGAAAATAATCACAATCAAGTCATTGAAGATCACATACGGAATGGAGGTAGCTCAGAGCAGACATTATTTGTATTATTTTTTTATTAGCACGTTGTTTATAGTCGCTTTGACTACTGGGTTCTTATCGAGACTTAAATACTACATATACCTATACAATGAGCAATGTGTGTTTTAATATTACAATAGAAATAAACATCAGGGTTTAAAAAAATTACAAAATTAACAAAGTAATCAATAACATTTTGAGATTCTATTTATACAGTACATTGTTTAGGTATTGTAAAATGTAGATATTAATGCATACCTTTGAAATTACATTGATGTTCTCAAAGCTAAGTAACTCTTATAGTTGCATTGGTATAGATCTTTTTTTCTACAAACGATATTAGATTTGTAGTATTTATTGTAGGATTAAGTACTTTTGATATTTTTGATGCTATGCTGTACACTTTTCTCCAGTTATCATGTTCAGGACATTAGTGATTGTGTATTCAATAGTTAGTATAGAGTCACAAATATTGCATTTAGGAATTGGTTTCTTGGAAAGGAAGGAGTGAGTGATGTTGCAATGTCCTATTCTCATTCTTGCAATAGCTACTTGATGCTGGAGTAGATCTGCTTGCTAAAGTAGCAATATATTCACATGCAAACTATTCTTCTAGCCGATACCCAATAACATCTATAAAAATGCTGTGTTCCATTCTGCAAACAAACTATTCATACAAAATATTTTTCCTTTATCTGCATAATGCTAGTCCAGATAAATATTACCAAAAATATTCTTAGTTCCTTATAAGTAGAAAGGATTGCCATTTACATTTCAGTAAATATATATATGTATGAAACAGACAAGGACTTCCCGTTTAGTATTTTAAAATTTAGACAAATAGCAGGGGATATCTCTGAAATGGTTAACTATATAAAAACTCTTTATGACATCAATTGTGTGTTTTAAGGAATGCTACATTTTTGTTGTTGTTATAAGTTTGTTTACCGCTTACGGTTTACCAGATATGCAAAAGTCATTCAGAATGTAGAGTACTTCTGGAACTATTCTCAAAGGTTACAAATTTTGTTTACCATGTAAACATCTTTAATATATGGCATTTTAATGAGAATCGTTAGAGCCATGTCTTAGAAAATCGAAAGTTTCGAAAAATGTTCCATATAAAATGTACTTAGTTTGTGCAAGGAGTTTCCTGAAAATTTTCGTGTCGCGTCCTTGGAAGATATTTAACTTGAATACCACATTTGGTATTTAATCAAATTTTTGTTTTTGAATTAGCTGTTCAAACAAACACACATACTCTATCTCTCTCTCTCTCTCTCTCTCACACACACACACACACACACCCACACACACACACTGATTTTTTTCTGTAAATTCTGTTTCTGTTAATTTATTCACTTTTCTCAAAACATATATTTCCATTGAAATCTCGATATCGCTTGTTGTGTGGAATGCAATATCTTCTTCTCTACCTACTACATGATGTAGACACGTGGTGTGGATAATACTTTGACAAAAATTTAGACAAGGAAAATAATGCTTTATCTGAATTAATTGTTTTAAAACGTTCAAAGTAAAATTTGAATTTTCCATATCCAAACCATAAACTGAGTTAATTACAGTGCTTAACTTTAGTGTCTCTTCAATTGGTAGAAAAACACTAATTTTATGAGCTCGCTAGTGTTACGATTCGTCCATAATATATTCCATATATTTAGCATCTGTGCATTTAAATTATGTTACTTTCTCTAGCACGAATATACACTATACATAGTATTGATTGTATTCCACCGAAAATCGATAATTTACAGCTTTTAGCAAAAAGAATATGGCGTCAGATAGGCTTCATTTTTATTTTTTCTAGTTCGTATGTGAAATGTACTACATAGTGGATAGAGATGGTATTGTATTCCACCCAATAATTTTAAATGTAGATTTCACCGGAAATATATGTTTTGAGTCCCCCCAGAATCAAAAGAAAGAGAAGAGAAAGAGTATTTTTAGAAAAAGGCCCATATTTGTGTCTGTATGTATGTGTGGGTGTGTATGTGCGCGCTTGTGAGTAGCATAACTTAAAAACGAAAAGTCGGTTAAATAAAATACTTAGTATTTAAATTTACTATCTTTAAAGGATGCGAAATGAGATTTACAGGAAGATCTTCCCACCTCAACTACACTTTACATGGAGAATTTTTTCGAAATGTCCGAATTTCTCAAAAATGGCTCTAACGATTTTGACTAAAATACCGTACATTAAAAATATTTACATGATAAATAAAATGTGTATCCTTAATTTCTTGTATGAAGTCCTCATTCTGAATGACTTTTGCTTAATTGGTCAACCATAAGTGGTAGACAAATATACTACACCAAATATTTAGATGTCATTAAAGCAAGTAATATATGTCATATACCTTTAACCATTTCCGAGGTAATCCTTGCCATTGGTTTTAAAATGTCCAGTACTTAGAATGTTGTCTAATTGGAAGTTGAAATTCGCTTTTATTCATCCTGTTCATGAAAACAGAAGGGAATTTGAATACCATAACATAGTAATCGGCTTTTAAAATATACGCTTATCGCTTTAGCCTAGTGTATCCCCTTATTTCTCTTTTATTGGATGGAATTAAGTAATAAAATAATTTCTGGTAATGCTTATCTCGATTGACATGAATTAGAGAGAAGAATAAGCTTTTGTAAGAGTAATTTTATGCAGATCAGTCAGAGAAAGTCATGTGAATGGAATATATTAGAGGGTGCCTCCAAATAAAATCTGAAGAGATAAAAAGTACTCAGTTCTGCAATTTTTTTATTTTAATATTACTTAAACATTGATATATGCAAGGAATAAAATATTATAACGAATCACTAATTCGTAAACACTTTTTCCTGGTAAACTTGCTCCTACGCAAGAAAAGCCGCATATAGGTCTTTTCATTTTCGATTATATAACTCTATGGCAGGACAACTTACAGAATCCTTAGCCTTGGTCCCGGCCGCTGCGTCCCCATCTCGGTCCATGGCAGACTTCAAGGATGGGGTGCAGGGTGAGGCGTGGTCAGCTCCTCGAACCCTCCCACCCGGCCGGTTAATGCGGTCCTCATGACCTAGAGTCGCTACTTCTCCATCAAGTAACTCTTCAATTGCCCCCCACCCGGGATTTCACGAGGCTGAGGGCACCTCGCCGGTACCGGGAATCGAACCTAGATCTCCCGCTTGGTGAGCAGCTAAGGAGAGGACCCATCTTCGCTAAAAATTCTGTCGACCTATAACATCGATGTAAACATGGTCCTTTGTAACCATAACCTCTAAGGTAGACTTTATAAGCTCTTTCTTTGCTATTATTATGACGTAACATTTTTGACAATGACTGCTGTGTTTCAGGACCTGTTGGGGTTCAGCGAGGCAGACATCAAGGACCTTGGAGTGAAAAACTCTGCTCACAGAGCTAGAGTGGTGTCCAGCCTCGTAGCTTTACGTCTTAAACACGAGAGAGGTAAGTTACGTGTCACCTTAGAAACACTGAAAGTGGAGTTTCAAATTTCTATATTTTGTATAGCTTTTTCTGAAAATTTTATGTTAATATGAATACCAACATTCTTTCTAATTGCGTAAATACTTTGTAAGATATTAGTTATTTCATAAATTTTATTATATAAATATACCTATTGCATATTCAAAATGTTCCATGTGCATCAAAACTTGAACTTTTGATAGCAATGTTTGTTTAACTTTAGTTTTGACCACACCCAAAAAGCGTTACACGGCTGTATTTCAATAACTTTGAATACTGAATTATGCTGATAGGTTAGAAATTTAATATCTAAAATTATGCATTTTCATAAAAATATGTATTTGAAAAATTACTATGGGTGTTAGGATAATTTTATAATATATACTTCTGCATATTCTGTGAAATTTAATTGTATTTAAACTAAAACTGAGATACATGGAATATTTTGAAGGTGTGAAAATGCAGTTTTCAGAAAAACACTGTTTTATAACATACGAGTAGCATGCTAGGAAGCAGGTGTATTTTATGATATTTAAATGGCTGTAGAGGCCAAAGCAAGGGGGAACAGCTAAATAGATATCTCAAGTTTCCAACAACTGTTTGCTATAAAAAAGCTATTTTCGATTTTTTAGCCGATTGTAGTCAAACTTTCACTTCGAATGTTCCTTAATATCTATTGGCAGCAAAGAAAACTATTTCTCTTTGATAAAATAAATATGGGGGGGGGGATGCAGAAGGCAACGATAAAGTTGTGTAGGCTGAAAAATACAAGGGTTAGAAACCATCCAACAGTCTCAGGACTTCTCCATATCTTAGCCTTTTATATGAATTCAGGAGGATGTTTAGTAGAAAAGTTTATTTCTCCCTTCCTTACTCTCAATTGAAATTGTTTTAACTAGATATTACCACGGTATTAAAGAAATATGCGAGTTTGAGATAACAGCCGTATTATTGTGGGAAATATACGACAAAATTAACGCTGATTTTTAACTTTAAAGAATAGAAACTATCAGTACTCGCATTACTGAAGGAAATAGAAATTATGTAACTAGCAGCTCTCGTATCATTGAAGAGAACTTGTGTCTAAATTAACACTTTAACACTCAGTGGACGTATTATCGAAAGAAATTTCTGTCTAAAATAACGTTGGCTCATAGCTTAAAGAGGGAAACTATCAGCTTTAGTATTATTCAAGGATATTTGTGACTAAATAATTTAATGCTTAGAGGAAGTAAGTCTCTAGCTCTAGTATTATTGAAGGGCAAGTTAATGTTGACCCGTAACTTTAAAGATGAAAAACTTTCATACTCGTATTATTGAAGGGAATTTGTTTATGAAGCTAACACTGACTCATAGCTGCTAAGAAGGAAATAATCCATTAATTGTTACTTTCTGAAGAGGATTCAACATTATTGGCTCATTGTACATCAGACCCCAGGAGGATAGAATGATAAAAAAGAATCCTTCGGGTGGCCGAAACTGATAGCAGGGAAAGAGCCACGGTGGTGGGTCCCTTACATAGTCCAAGCAGTTCTTCATCTCCACACGGGGAGCGTTAAGAGCCCTCACCCTGGGTCTGAAATGACACTTACTACTGGGGATTCACACCAGCAACTTTTTTGGATGTGGCTAAAGCTTATGATTCAGTATGGCATGCCGGATTAATTCATAAGTTAATGCACGCAGGGCTTTCGGATGCACTAATAAAGCTACTAGGAAGCTACTTGGATAGCAGAACTTATCAAGTAAGGGAAGGGTCACCTCTTACGCCAACGTACCCTTTAGACACCGGAATCCCTCAGGGATCAGTCATCGCATCTGTACTATACAGCATCTTCACGTCGGATATGCCTATAACAAAGGATCAATTGTTGCCCAGTATGCAGATGATACAGTTTTGTTTTCAACAGATATTGATCCTACAATAGCCGTTAGAAGATTGCAAAGTCACATATATTTATATGAGAACTGGGCCAGTCATTGGAAATTAAATCTTAACACTGAAAAAAACACAAACCATCTGATTTACAAAATGTTCACTCAAAAGAATAAATACTCTGAAAATCAGAAATAAGGAACTCAATTACAGTACTCAAATTAAATACCTCGGCGTGATATTAGATCAGCGCTTATTATGGCATAAACATGTAGAAAAAGCAATAGCCAGGACAATCCAACTCTATCCACTACTCAAGTCAGGATGTACATCGATAAAAAGAAAGCTACAATTCTTCTGATTTTACCACTGCAGTTTACAGCATGGACCTACATGGAGGATTCAACTTTTAAGCCACTGCAGGTTGCACAAAATAACGTTTTAAGAATTATTCAAGATGGTGACTGATATACCACAACTAAACAAATCCACGAGGACTTGTCTGTACCTTACTTGCGAGAATACATTTCACAACATATACAAGATTTCTATCACCGTCTTCAACTGAGTCCAAATCCAGCAGTGCGACAAACTTGGAAACTACAATATTAATCAATATATAAGACACCAAAGACTGCCTTAAACTTCCTGATTAATAACCTAACCTAAATTTTTAGGAAGGTCTTATAAATAGCATTCATTAAGTGTGTATGATACCATTTATGTATAGTCAGGGACTGCTTGTCAGTTCGATACTATTATAATTGAAAGAAGCACGTAAAAAAAAAACAACAACAAAAAACCATGACACTTCAAGTCCTGTTGACGACTCCAGTGCGACTCTGCCGCCGAGAGATTCACACCACGGAGAGACGCCACACACCCTGAAATGGCGGAGACGATTGGAAAGAGATTTAAATTAAATGAAGGAACAGGAAATTTGGGTAGTGAAGAAATCTCCCTAGCATTCACCTGGTGACCCGGGAAAACCCCCGAAAGAACCCATGGCCTTTGGATTAGAACACACGTGCTTTCGAATCCAGGCCCAGACTTCAGAGCCACCTGCCTTGGTAGATATATATTTTTTTTTATGAAAAAGGTTTTATTGCTACATGCATGTTGTACCGTACATAACAGCGCAGAGAGATGGGCAATAGAGTGGCAAACTACAACAAAATGTGCTATTACAAAGTGGTTTTTTCCCAGTGTACAGCATAGTCTGAAGTAAAATATAACCCTTACACATAATATCACAGTTCTAACTACAGGACACGGCAAAATCGGTGAATATCTACAAAGATTTAAGATAATAGAAGATCCGACCTGCATCTGCAACAGGAATGCACAAACGGTCGACCACATTTTGTATGAATGCGAAGTGCTATACAGTGATAGGAAAGTGCTAGAAACAACTATTATGTTAGGAAATTGGCCAACAAGCAAAAGTGAACTAGTCACCAAATACTTAAAACATTTCCAGAAATTTGCAAATAGCTTGGACTTTGACTCTCTAATCAAATAAAAAGTGTAATATAAATTAACTGCCTTGGTATCCGTGCTCATTTTTTTTAAATAAATTTATATCTATCTAAAAAACCTTGCCGGAAATCTTAAAGGAGGGATATTCAACTCAGCACTTGCATTATTGAAAGACATATTAATTGTCCATAATCTTCGTGGTGTAATGGTTATTATGTTAGTCTCTAAATACCAAAATTGCAGGTTCCAACCTGGCGGACGCAATTTTTTCGGACTCAAAATTCAAATTGTTCGGAAGGGAAGTAAAGCCGGTGGTCCCATGTAAAGTTTATTTGCAAATAAAATAACCTCAACCTTGAAACAGAAAGATTTCGATGCAAAGTTCCCCATTTTCGCGTCCGCAAGTCTTGATTTCGTCCTACAGTGCCATTTGTGGGTCACTAACCGATCCCTCGTCTCCATGGCACATAGCGGCGAAATCACGAATTATAAATTCAAATCCGATTAAGGAAACATCGTAACGATGCCCTATGTTCCACTTAGAAGCTACAGCAAATTAACTAACAATTTTCTTAAGGAAAACTAGCAGCGCTGATGTTATTGAAATACATCTGTAGCACGATTGACGCTGGCCCATGAGAAAAAAAAAAAAAATCTGATATATTCCAATTCCTCTATCTCAGTAATAAATTATTGTAATACAGCTTATTCTTCTTTTTACTTAATGCTAACGATAAAATTGGCAGAAAGGGTCTTATTACCTGCTTCCTTGTAAGTAGAAGGGAAAATAAGGGAGTACCATAGGCTAAATCGATAGTCAAATCTTTTAAAGGCCGGTTGCTATGTGACTGAAGTACCTTTGCCTTGTATGAATAGGAGTTGACAAATTCCCGAACTAGAAAAGTATAAGTATTTTAAGCCAAAACTAACAATAAGGAATATCTCAAAAGTTGTCAACTCCACGAAAAAAAATGTATATGACATATATTGTGTGCTTTAACGAGCTCCACATTTTTTGTGTTGTAAGTTTTTGTGAATCTCTTGCGGTTTACCAGTCTTAAAAAATCCCGCAAATTCATCCAGAATAAACATGTCATCAGAGGCTACTCCCAGAATACTCAAGCTATACATTGTATTTGTCACGTAAATATCTTAAATATAAGATATGTTAATAAAAGTCGTTAGCGCAATTTTTCAGAGAATAAAAAATTTCGAAATTTTTTCCATGTAAAGGGTAGTTGGTGGTTGGGGGATTTTCTTGAAAATCTTCGCATCCTTGGAAGATACTGAACTTAAATATCAAGTTTTGTATTTAATGGAATTTTCGTTTTTGAGCTATGCTGCCCACAGACAGACCCACACACGAACCTTTTCTAAAAAGGTTTTTCTTTATTCGGGGCTCTCAAAACGTGTATTTCTGATGAAATCTCGGTTTCGATTCTTTGGGTGCAATACATTACCTTACATTATTATTATTATTATTATTATTATTATTATTATTATTATTATTATTATCATCATCAAAATAAAATATATGACTGAATTAATACTGGGCCACCGCTTTAAAGAAGGAAAGCTAAAATTAGTATCTGAATTAACGCTGGTTCAAAATGTTATATAAGAACGTTTCCATTATTGGTATTATTTTAGAAATTCATGTCTAAATTAGCACCAGGGGATAGCCTTAAAAGACTGAATGAAGGTGTTGCAAGACGTTGAAGCAGAAGTGTGAACAAGCGACTGACAATATTACTTGGCATGTTATTGTGGCTATCCATATGTCACCATAGAGACAGCAAAGGGGATGTTGTCGGAGCACGCAGTTCATAAAAAGGGGAACGAAATGCATACGTCCCGAAAAACAATGCGAAGAGACGGAAATGACGTCAATGCACGTACTCGAGCGACATGGGAAGCTCCGGGAATGACAGCTGTGCCCCCAAGACTTGTATTGCACGAAACCAACATAACTGTCGTGCTATGACTCTTGGAAAAGTGTTCTTGCTTTATCGTAATATCTTTCTTTCCCTGAATGTTTTGATTCAGTTAATGTCTTTATAAAAATAAAATTATGATCGGGATTGTAAATGCAAGCGCGTTTGGAAACAAACCAATTGAAATCCTATATTTAAGAAGATGTACGTTGCAAAATGTTGTGACTTTCTTACGATATTTAATGGACAACTTGCCCAATTTTAGGAGATCTTCAATACTGACTACTCCTATGTTTTTATTATTAGTTTTAGTCCTACTTAAATGTATTGGCAATAGGTCTTCAAATCGTCGCACCCTAAACGCAAGCGACCGCATGTGAGATTTTTGGTGGACAAAGCGGCGCAGGGGCGGGTTTTCTCCGGGTTCTCAAGTTTTCCCCGCCATTGCATTCCACCGGAGCTCCATCTTTACTCCATGAATCATCAGTCATCGCCTGCGGTGCGTTAAAACTATCAATCAAAAATCGTCGCATATAACATTCTAATTCCATTCCTGCAAAGGTTTGCTTAAAGATTCTACTGGAAATAGCTAGCTTCTGGTTTTCAAGGTCGTTGGTTCAAAACCGAAGGTGAGGGAGTAAAAATCCATAGCATTGCTTCCTTCGGAAGGGAAGTAAAGGCGTGCAAAAGAACTTCAAGCCTGAGAAAGAGGCTTCTGAGCAACATTAAAAGATCTTTCACGCTAAAATATTAAATGTTGAGAACCACTGTGGATAAAGAGCGTCCATAAATAAAACACAATTTCAATTTGGGGGGCGGAGAGAGCTCTAAATCATTATTTCTTCATTTGCAACCAGTTTAAATCGAATCTGATTATTTTATTCCACTTTACAATATACATGTAGGTATCATAACGTTTCATGAAGCTACTAGCAAAAGTAATTTGTTTGTGTTTTACTGCATTTTAATTGCCATCTTCTCTTAAGTTATAAATTAATTGTCTTAGATATGGAAAAACGACTCCTATATGGTTTCATAATGGTACTGCAACAGCTGTATATTCGAACATTTTATTCAATAAAATGGTAACTACAGTAGATAAAGGAACGTAAGCAGGTAAATGAAAACCAACTCCTGATATTTGATCAACACGGTGAGATGTTTTCTTCTAAAACAGTTATCCTATAATACCTTTAGTTTGAAGTGATTTTTATAACACACTATACAAACTCAGAAATTAAGGATATGATTTTTGGTCATTTAGCCTCGTCTTAAACATGTCATTCCTACTAATATATACACATTGGAATCCACCTAAAAATTCGATATGTGCTGCGTATAGAATATTTCAAAATAAACTGTTATTTTACCATTTGTAAGTGAAAATATATCACATATTCATACTCACTTTTAAAAATGTTATTTTTACTTCAGAATATCTATGATATATGTCAGCATCGATTATACATCCGGCATTGAAACTGCCAGAACATTTCCAATTACACTTTGGTTATTTGTATGAATTATATAGAATGGTTTTGAAATTGAAATGGAAAGAGAAAGGATATGGTTGTTACCCACCGGATCTTTTTATTTCCAAGCGATTACACGACGATAACATTAAAAACAAAACACTGTAGTTGCCCGTGTTTCTCCCGTTTGGTTCCCCTTTTATGGCCGTGGAATGGCGCGTCGAGTCTGCACGTCCCCTTGCAATTAATCATCTTCCTTTTGCTCGGTGGTGTCGCCTAGCAACCGGATCAAGGTGCGAGACGGTATGTGCTATTGAAACGACTGACGCTTTCTTCCGCTCTGCATTGCTTTGGGCGACCTGTTGTCATTTGCAATTAACGTTCTAAAAGGAAGAAAGACAACTGCCGCTCAACATCGTTTTCAGAGAGTACTAATGTGCTGGTAATGGGAGTAAGTGAACTTAATAGGTATATCGTCCATAATTACTCATGGTAATTCTGGGGGTTTGAATCAGAAAGTCTGTAAAACAGAGCAGACTAAATAGTACTAACCGGTTTCATTAACGGGAAGGTTAGGTAATGTAAATTTTATCGTAACAAGCATTTGTTTTGCTCTGTAACAAAAAGACAGTAGCAGACAAGGCTAAATCCTTGCCTTAATTATTCTGGGTGTTAGTCACAGCCAGTAACATACGGTATGTGCTGAAAATACATACTATGCAATAGATAATAATAAATTTATGTAATAATGAATATTCTAGATGATTATGGTGGGAGTAAATTTTAGACGTACTCACTGTTGTTCGTGTCACATTTTCACGAGTTTCATTTTAAGATTATCCACGAATTGGATACGAAATAGCATTCATTATACATTGAAGAAAATTAATCAAAAAATTAGTTCTACATTAATACTGACGTTAACTGAACGAGTCTTGAGAGGTATGTATGTTCGTAAATAAAAATTAGCTTTTCTCCCTGAATTTAATTTTTACTTTCTCTAGCCTGTAAAATATACATAGTGGATAGAGAAGGTATTGTATTACACCCAAAAATTCAATATCGAGATTTCACCGGAAATACATGTTTGAGACCTCCTGAATCCAAAAGAAGGAATGTTAGAAGCATGTCTGCATGTCTGCATGTCTGTCTGTGTGTATTGTTTTTTTTAAACATTCCTTTATCAGCCTAAGTTCCATTATGTGCGTGTGTGGGCAGCATAGCTAAAAAAAACGTCGGTTAAATACCAACTTGTTATTTAAGTTTAGTATCTTCCAAAGATGTGACACGAAGATTTTCAAGAAAATTCCCCCACCCCCAATTACACTATATATGGAACATTTTTCGATAGTTATGATTTTCTCAAAAATGGCTGTAACGATTTTTATTAAAATGTCATATGTTTAAGATATTTTCATGGCAAACGAAATATACATCTTGCATTTTCTGGTAATAACCTTTGAAGACCTCTTCATTCTGGACGAGTTTTGTATAACAGGTAAACCGAAAGTAATAAACTTACTACACAAAAATGAAGATCTCATCAAAACACACAATTTATCATATATAATTTTTTTAATGTGTTAACCGTTTTCGAGATATCCCGAGTTATTGGTTTTCAGTTTTAGGGTACTTAAGATTTTCTCAAACTGGAGACATCTTTCTTTTCGTCTTTCTTATATTTACTCCTTGCAAGCAAAAATAACCGAATTTCAATTATTTCACTCAGCGATCGGCAAGTAATAATACTAATTTTGGCAATGTTTAGCTTGATAAGTATGACGTAGATAAGAGAATAATATTTTATAAGGAAAGTTTGTTTGTGGAACAGCTAGAGAAAGTCATTTGAATGGAACACATCAGATTTTTCATTACACACACACACACACACACACACACACACACACACACACATACATATGTTTCCTTCATGGGAGAGAAGTGAGCAGGTGTTACGGAGTGTGATGTAGCCTATTAGCACATCATTTTTTTTTTTTTTATAAGATTGACATTCCTCAAATATGTATAATGAAAAACTAATCGGATTATAGTAATTTGTTATGACGCGTTTATGCATATACTATAGAAAAAAATATATACACATTTCTTTCTTCGTTGTTAATTTAAGTTGTTACATTTCTCAGAATTACCCATCGCATCCCCCCCCTTAAAAATAATAAAAATCTGCCTTCTTCTTCTATTTCATTTGCATTCACAGAATGAACGTATCATTGAACTCCTGTAGCTTCTTTTTCGCCACAAGTAGGTAGCAATTTAAACCTGTCTTTTATATTTTGGGTACCATACTTACACAAGTGTCGCATTGTGCTGTTGAATTTTGTTGAACTCAGAAGTAGAAGTCATATAGTTTAAAAATAGCTAAAAGAAAATATGTGATAAAATAATTTCTTTATACATAATAATGTTTATCTTGATTAGCACAAAGAAGGAGAATAAGCGTTTGTTAAAACGATTTTGTTTTTGCAAAATATTTAGAGAAAGACACGTGAATGTAGGATCAGAATTTGCCTCTTTGTTACTGTACATAGATTTGCAAGTTTTGTTATTACAGTATGATTTAATAATAATAATAATAATAACAATAATAATAATACTGCACGAGGTTGCTGTATTGAAAGAATTCTGTTATGACTGTTTTCTTTATTTCTTTCCTGTAGTTCAGATCATATTTATTGCATTTAAACATTCCTATATGTAAGAAATAAAAACTGGCTTCCGCTTGAAGCAAACACTACATATTTGCATACTTTTTTATAATTGTTTTATTTGTATAGCTCTCTTTAACTTCAATGATCATATCGGGGGCTTTGACTTGTGAAACAACTCGTATTACTGTAGGTTTTAGAACGTTAGGTTAATCAGCTTTAAATTACTAAAGCCACGCACGTTCACTGTCACATTCATACTCCCAGCCGAGAATCGCACCCGGCACTTCCGGGGAGAAGTCAGCTCGCTAACCACTCGACCACGGAGGTAGTCATAAATTAAATAAAGCTCACGTTACGCGTTTTGTATTGAATTTTGTTTGTACTGTACGATGCGGAATCAGATGGTCATTTTCGTTTCTCCAGATTCCCCAACAAACCAAGCGTAATGGTCCTCCGATTTACTCTATACTTTTTGTGCGTTTCTTACATATCAGAAGATACCGATATCTTGGTTACTGTATCTAATAGGCATGTCGAAAAGAGGATGATTTCGGTCGTTGTCCCTCTTTCTCATTTTACTGAATAAAAAGCAGAAACCCTTAAAGTATAAGTGACCATAAAAAGATCTTATTTATGTACCCCTCCTTTTAATTCATTTTTCCCTTCTTTATTGTGTACGTTTAACTGATTAACTGGATGAAATCTACATATCAAAGTTTGTCTATTAAGTTCTTCACATGAGAAATATTAGACCGCAATATTAATAATAATTGAATCTATGATACTTCTTTGTTTTTCTTTCTTGCTTTTTCTTCGTTTTTCTTGTTTCTCACTTTACCTAAATGCGGTTCCGAGGCTGTGTTTATGCTGTGTTTAAAAATACTTCAGATTTCGATTTCAAAGTTAAAATAACCTTCAAGCAATTTACACGGCCTTTTGTATAACATGTCTTTAAACCGTACCACGTAACCTTTTAAATATGGGTTTACAAGGGATATTGCATAAGTGCTAAACTTCAAACGCATTTGCATGGCATTAAATGTTTTACGTCTTGCGATTCAATTCTTATTCAGAAAATTTCAGAAATACTAGAGGAAAAAATGTATCATTCTCTGCCACGTTAGGATTATTTCTATACACTGTATTCAGATTGACAAATCCAAGAGAGAATAGCCAATCCTTTAACATAATTTTTTTAAGATACCAGAATACCCTAAATATATACTTTTAATTTGATTAATTTTCTCTTATTTGCTCATTTCGTACTCTATCTGCTCGTGTGCATCCTTTTAAATTATTATTATTATTATTATTATTATTATTATTACTACTTTCTTTACCACCTAGTACTTATGGCAAATAGAGATTCCCATTCCGCTCAGAAATTTATAATGGGAGTTTCACCGGTGATGCATATTTTGAAATCCCTGACATCCTCAAATAGTACTTTTAGGAAACTGTTCAAGCACGCGGAAGTGTTTGTAAAACGTAAAGTTGTATAAATGTGAAATTTGTGTTTAATTTAAGATTTTCCAAGCAACCAAGTGAAGTATTTTAACAAAACGCTCCGACTACAAATAATCCCCTGCGTTGACATACTTTATTTACTTTCATTTTCTTAGATATACCCTAAGGACTTTTATTAAAGCACCTATATTTTAAGAATAACATGCACGCCCTCAATAGTCTGCAAGTCTGCTCTTAATTTTTGCTCAATTATGTACAAATGGAAGACCGTAAGACATTTACAAATGCACCAACATGTTTTGGAATAGATTATGGATAGTGCCTGTACTAAAATTGTTTATTCCAAAGAGCTTGGCAACAAGCAAAGAGGAACATAAAATCTTCTTAAAACTCTCTCCACATTCTGACTGTCCTAAACAAAAGTTAAAATTAAACAATGTTAATGTGAGAAATGTATCCCCATGTTCAAGCGCTTTTCCACCTGTATACAGCTTGTACTACTGTGTGACCCAGTGTGGTTGACGGAATTACATAAACCTGAGATAGTTCTCTAATGTTTATCTCTCTCGCTCTAAGGCTTTACATCCTGCTTAAAAAATCTGATGTATTCCAGTCATTTAACTTTCTGTATATCTCTGTAAAAATTATTGTTAAAAAGCTTAATATTCTATCTACTTCATACTAATCGAGATAAATATTAGCAGAATTCGTCTTATAGCTTAGTTCTTCAAGTAGAAGGGAAATAAGGGAATATACTAGCAAAAGCGATAGTCAAATGTTTTAAAATTTGCTATGTGATTTAAATTCGTTCCTTTGCATGACCAGTGGACAAGTTCCTGTATGAGAAAAATTTAAGTATTTTAGAACTGAAACAAATAACAAGGAATATCTCAGAAACAGTAAACTTCACGAAAAAATATACATATGACATAAATTGGGTGTTTTAACGAGATATACATTTTTTTGTGTTGCAAGGTTTTTTCCATCTCTTACGATTTACGAATTATGCAAAAATCATGCAGAATAAAGAGTTCTACAGAAGTTTCAAGATATGCATTTTATTTGCCACATGAAATCGATATATTAGCCAAAATAAAAAAAAAATCAAATTTTTTTGCATGCAAAGGGTAGTTAGAGGTAGGGGGATTTTCTTGAAAATCTTCATGTCGCATCCTTGGAAGATGCTGAACTTAAATACCAAGTTTGGGATTTAACCGACTTTTCGTTTTTGAGTTATGCTTCCCACATACACACACAGACACAGATATAGACACGGACATTTTTCTAAAAATGCTCTTTTTGGATACAGAGGTCTCAAAACATGTTTTTCCGGTGAAATCTTAGAATCGATTTTTTGGGTGGAATACAATACTTTCTCTATCAATTATGTACATAGTACGTGAAGAAAAAGCAATAACATCCTTTCTTTCCCGGGAGAAGATATATATTACGCGCAGTAGTGTTAGCATTTTCCGAAAGCTAGCCATATCACTAATGAATTATGCCTATTGGAGATTCACGGGACCCAGTAGCTGTGGTCGTTGATGATCTGCTGCGGGTTCGAATCTTGGTATGAGCATAGATGCTAAGTATTGTGTGTTTCTGTGTTTGTGTTCTGTTTGAGTCATTCTCTCGCCGGATGGCCAATTAGGTTACGCCTAAAGGCCAAATATGTGTTTAAATAAAATCTGATATGTTTCATCCACGTTCTACATCTCTACAGTAAATTATTGTTAAAAAGCTTATTCATCTATTTACTTAATATTAATGGAGAAAAAATAAGCAGAAATGGTCTTATTACTTGCTTCCTTCTAAGTAGAAGGGAAATAAGGGAGTACATAGGCTAAATCGATATTTAATGCTTTTAAAAACTGGTTGCTATGTGACTTAAGTACCTTTGTTTGTATGGACAAGAGTTAACAAATTCCCGTATGAGAAAATACAAGTTTTTTAACGCTGAAACTAATAGCAAGGAATATCTCAAAAACGGTCAACCTCATGAAAAAAATGTATATAACATAAATTGTGGGTTTTAATGAGCTCCACATTTTTTGTGTGGTAAGTTTTTTACTATCTCTTGCGGTTTAACAGTTATGCAAAATTCCACAAATTTCATCCAAAATAAACATGTCTTCAGAGGTTATTCCCAGAAAATTTAAGATATACATTTTATTTGCCATGTTAATATCTTAAATATAAGAGATTTTAATCAAAATCGTTACAGCCATTTTTGAGTAAACAACATTTTCGAAAATTTTTCCACATGAAAAGAGTTGGTGGTGGGGGATTTTCTTGAAGATCTTCGTGTCATATCCTTGGGAGATACCAAACTTAACTGGTATTTTCGTTTTTGAGCTGTGCTGTCCATACACTCATTGACACAAACACGCGCGCAGACCTTTTCCTAAAAATGCTTTTTTTGCATTCAGGGGTTCCCAAAACATGTATTTCCAGTGAAATCTCAGTATCGAATTGTTGAGTGCAACACAATACCTTCTCTATACACTATGTAATAGTGCATGTAAAGAAAGTAAAAAGAAAATAAAACTTCTGGTGTTAGGCTATTTCTATCGTACCCAGAAGCTCATCACTTCACTTCACGATTGTAGTTCAAGGTCAGAGACATTCTCCTGAGTAAATGACCATAGGTTTCTCCTTCATGTAGGCATCTAAAGCTAGTAGCTAATGCATCATATTAGCGAACGCACCCAAAATTTCGTAAGGCCGTAAACGCCAGTAAATGTGATGCAGTTTTAATCGAACTTCCAGATAAGATTGCGTAAGGATAACTGTTAGCCTACAAAGGGTAACGTGGCGACTTCATTAGTGTAAAGGAATGCCTTTCCAAGGCGAGTTAAAAGGATTTTGGAAAATGAGGTTCCCTCAGCACATTAACTATGGGAGGGGCGAGGAAGAAAGGAATCGTGACCTAACGTCCAGAGGGTAGGTCTTCATTAACGCGAAGCACGCTAACTCTCGGTAAGAAAGTGGGGTAATAAGGTAGTGTAAGCTTGTGTGGCTGAAAATAATCTCGTCTCATTAAATCACCCCGTTAGGTCGTTAGAAAATGATGTCTGTGTCAACAATAGCATTCTACCACAAGGATTACAGCTTTTTGAAATTAATACATCTATAGAATCACAGGGTGCGTTAAAGATGGGCGTTACATTTTTACTTTCTCTATACGTACTATGTACATAGTGTATAGAGAAGGCATTGCATTCCATCCAAAATTCGATACCGAGATTTCACCGGAAATATATGTTTTAGAGTCCCCTGTATCAAAAAAAAAAAAGCTTTTTCATTAAAAGGTCCGTGTGTGTGTCCGTGTGTCAGTGAACACGATAGCTCAAAAACGAAAAGTCGGTAAAATACCAAACTTGGTATTTAAGTTAAGTATCTTCCAGGGATGCGACACGAAGATTTTGAGAAAAATCTCCCCATCCCAAACTACCCTTTACATGGAAAATTTTGATTTTCTCAAAAATTGCTCTAAAATTTTTGATTAAATGTCTTATATTAGAGATATTTACCTGACAAATAAAATGCATATCTTGAATTTTCGGGAATAGCATCTGAAGACCTCTTTATTCTGGATGAATTTTACTGAATTTTGCATAACTGCTAAACCGTAAGAGATGGAGAAAAGGTTACCACACAGCAATGTAGAGCACATTAAAACACACAATTTATGATATATACATTAGTTTCGTGGAGTTGATCGTTTTTAGTTAGTCCTTGTTTATGGTTTCGGCTTTAAAAAACCTTACTTTTCTCATACAGGAATTTGTCAACAAAGGATCTTCAATCTCATAGCAACCAGCTTTTGACTTTAACCTATAGTACTTCATTTCGCTTATGCTTAGAAGGAAACAAGTAATAAGACTATTTCTACTATTTGTTTCTCGAATTAATATGAAGTAAATAGAAGCACAAGCTTTTTAACAATAATTTGTTGTAGAGATGTAGAAAAAGTCATGTGAATGGAACACATCAGATTTTTTTTTTTAATGTTAGTATCGCAATGACGTCCCTTACAATTTGCATATACAGAATGTAACAAGGTATGTCCAAACGTTTAGTACACCTTCCTCACACATAGAAGAAAAAAAATCTGATGTGTTCCATTCACATGAGTTTCTCTACTTCTCTGCAACAAATTATTATTAAAAAGCTTATGCTTCTATTTACTTCATGCTAGTCGAGAAAATATTAGCAGAAATAGTCTTATTACTCACTTCCTTGTAAGTAGAAGCAAAATAAGGGAGTACCATAGGTTAAAGTGATAGTCAAAAGCTGGTTGCTATGTGATAAAGTTTCTTTGTTTGTATGGACAGGACTTGACTAATTCCTGTATGAGAAAAGTATATGTTTTTCAAAGCTGAAACCAATAACAAGGAATATCTCAAATTGATCAAATCCACGAAAAAATGTATATTATAACTTTTGAGTTTTAACGTGCTCTACATTTTTTGTGTGGTAAGTTTTCGTCCATCGCTTACGGTTTAGCAGTTAAACAAAATTCCGTAAAATTCATCCAGAATAAAGTAGTCTTCAGAGGTTATGCCCAGAAAATGTAAGATATATATTTTATTTTTCAGGTAAATATCTTTAATATACGCTATGTTAATCAAAATCGTTAGAGCCATTTTTGAGAAAATCAAAATTTTTGAAAAAAAGTTCCATATAAAGGGTAGTTGGGGTAGGGATATTCATGAAAATCTTCGTGTTGCATCCTTGGAAGATACTAAAGGTAAATACTAAGTTTTGTATTCAACGATCTTTTCGTTTTTGAGTATGCTGTCCACAGACACACACGCGCGCGCGCACACACACACACATACAGACCTTTTTCTAAAAAAACTTCTTTGGATTCAGAGGGACCCAAAACATGTATTTCCGGTGAAATCTTGGAATCAATTTTTTGGGTGGAATGCAATACCTTCTCTATGTACATAGTACGTATAGAGAAAGAAATACATTGTATGCACATATGCAAAAACGCTTTATTTGCATTCTACAACGTATCAGAAGGTAATTTGAAGCAGTGGTGTATCTTGCTCTACCCATTTTCTTTTACAGCTAAACTAAATCTTCTCTCACTTTCAATTTGTGGATTGCACAACAATGCAGTTACATAGTCGATGCATTTGGTTTACTCGAAATGGAACACCTATCCAACATGCGCTTTCCTCGTGGTGACGCATGCAGAAATGCTTCAGTCACGTACATACTCTGCTATCATTTATTTGGTGTACTTTCCCTTACGGATTCACTCACAACAGTCATCCAAAATGCTGCAAATGCGATACTCGTGGATTTATCAATGATTTTAGAATCACTTATTGCATACCTTGATTCGTTCACCTGAGATGCATTTGTTGTAGCTAAAGAAACCTATGCCACTTATTTATTTTAGCACACAGTGATCGATTTGCTTCCAGCATTTTCTAATACATGCTAAATAATATACAATGACGCTTTGGGTTATTTTTAGGAGGTAAAAGTTTGATGAGGTCACAATAAACGTGTTATAAAAAAATCTGATGTGTACCATTCACATGACTTTCTCCATATCCCTGCAACAAATAATTCTTAAAAAGCTTATACTTCTATTTACTTTATGCTAATCAGAAAAAAATTAGCAGAAATAGTCTAATTACTCGCTTAATTGTAAGTAGAAGCGAAATAAGGGACAACTGTAAGTTAAAGTGATAGTCAAAAGCTGGTTGCTATGTCAATGGAGTTTCTTTGTCTCTATGGATAGGAGTTGACTAATTCCTGTATGAGAAAAGTATACGTTTTTCATAGCAGAAACCAAAAATAAGGAATGTCACAAAAACGACGAACTCCACAAAAAAAATGTATATAACATAAATTGTGTGTTTTAAAGTGCTCTACATTTTTGTTTAGTAAGTTTTTGTCCATGTCTTACGGTTTAGAAGTTATTCAAAATTTAGTAAAATTCATTCAGAATAAACTACTCTTCAGAGGCTATTCCCAGAATATTAAAGATAAACATTTTATTTGTCACGTAAATATGTTTAATATACGAAATTTTAATCAAAATCGTTAGAGCCATTTTTGAAAAAATCAAAATTTTCGAAACAAGTTCCATGTAAAGGGTAGTTGGGCGTGGGGAAATTTTTCTCAAAATCTTCGTGTCGCATCCCTGGAAGATACTAAACTTAAATACCAAGTTTGGTATTTTACCGACTTTTCGTTTTTGAGTTATCGTGTTCACAGACACACACACACACACACACACACACACACCTTTTTGTGAAAATGCTTTTTTTGGATATTGGGGACCCCAAAACATATATTTCCGGTGAAATCTCGGTATCGAATTTTTGGTGGAGTGCAATACTTTCTCTATACACTATGTACATAGTGCGTAGGAAGACAGATCACAATACAACCTACAATTTGAACTTGCGTCAAGTTTGTATCTGAAATGCAATATAAATTTGTCATTAAGGTAACATAGCATGTGCCTCTCTGTCTCTCTCTCTCTCTCTCTCTCTCTCTCTCTCTCATAATCACTCCATCTTGCCTTTCTTATTAGGGTGTTTGTACCGAGCCAGGTGGCTCAGGCGCTTCATTTGAGAGCTTTCGGCATTGGGTTCGATTCCGCTGTCGACCTCTCTGGCCAATGGGTTTTTTGGGGGTTAATTTCCCGGGTCACCAAGAGAATGCTGGGGATATTTTTTTAATCTCCCCCAACTTTCTGTTCCTCCATTTCATCTCCATTTCATTCAATCCGGTCTTTTTTCAGGATTGAAAATGTCGGCGAGAATCTTTCACAAGATTCACATCTTTCAGACATTTCACAAGAATCTTAACTCGATTTCCTGAAACGATAAGCATGATATCAACAAAATTGTTTCTGAAATACTTTTGATTTTCAATTCTGAGCGTATCTTCGTTAGTTTTATAAATAAGTGAATATACCAATGCGTTTAAATAAATATTCACTAAGATTAAATATATATCAATGAAATTCATAAACCTGAAAATGACAACCCACCTGATGCAGAGTTGAGAAGAATCTTTCAACGAGCAAGAATTTGCACAATCTCTAAACCTATCTGGAACATAAAAGGAGAAGAGAAATTATAGAAATAAGGGAAATGACATTTTGGTAGGAAAAAACACCGCTTTTCCAACCAAGAAAGTACGAAAAACCCATTGTCAGATTGGCCGGACTAAGGATCTTCATGATGCAAACCTTGCCCATTACCCTTTGAAGAAATCTCGTCGGTTGGCATACATTTAAAGATAAACTATATACCTTGCAAAATATATCTTTATTTGAATGTAAAAACAGCATATGAAGTTTAGAATGCTAGGGGCGAAATAGCCAAGCACTGGTAAACGACTATTTTCATATATAAAACTATTCCAGCTCGACTCGTATGTGCCGTACTCGCGCGTGTTCAATTACAAACTTCGGAGCCTGGCTGGATGGGGATCGTAATAACAAATACTAGGCGAAAATCATAGCACAATACTTGCGCTTCTGCCTGCTCGTTTCAACAGTTCATTCAGCCGTGATGGTAGCTTGCCCTCTATTCCCAACTGTATTACATATTGGAGATAGACCTTTGTGAGTCATGAGTAACTCGCCTTTGGTGAGCACTCAAGATGGAACAGCCTGCTGTAGATGACAAAATTGAGATGTAAATATCAGAGCGTGATTAAGGGAAAGAAGTAGGTGAATTGGAAGTAAGGTTATTTTTGAAACTAAGTTTCGCCTACAAAACGAGCCCCAAAAATAGATTAGTGAGCACATATTAAGTTTGTTTTAAAAATAGATCACCGGATACGAAAGTAAATTTTTGCCAAAATTATAAAATAAAAAAGAGAAAAAAAAAACAAATAAACAGTTGGTGAACGCTGAGAAAGAAACCATTAAGGAAAATTAAGCTCATAGAAAAGGTAGGTAAAACGGCTGTAATTGGTCCAAATTCACAATAGTTTCTTAGGTTAGACAGAAAGAAATATGAACATAATGACGCATTTTACAAAATTTGCACCATAATCTTATGCAAAAGTCATTCATAATCAAGAGAGTTTCAAAGGCTGTTATGAGAAAATTCAATTTTACTTACATTAACCATTTGTCCGATAAGCGATGGCATCGTTTGAGCCATTTTGTGAAAATCAAAATTTTGCGCAAACATTTCCATATGAAAAGGTAGTTTGGCATGGGGAGATTTGATTGAAAATCTTAACATAAGCAGTCTTGGAAAATGTCAAATTTAAGGTGGGGTAATAGGTGAGATTTAGATTTACCACAATTTGCTATTCTCTATTCATCTTTACTTCATCGGTAATGTAAACAAAAGCAACAGTTTGCACTAGCTCTGATTGTTACTGAACGTTTTACCTCTTTTCTGCATCATAAAATAGTTCCTATTAAATTACCGAGAGAAGTGCAGAATAATGATTATCATAAGTAATAAATACCTCGAGTGTTTTCATCTTGGTAATTCACGACCGGAGCGAAGCGGCGGGAACACGATGGAAACACGAGTTGTATGTGATAAGACAATTCAGCGAAATAGACGATTAATAATTTATAATATATAGAAAGGGAGATTTTATCAGGTTGTGATTGTAATACATTAGTTCTCAAATGGTACATGACACATTCGACAATGTTTATTTACCGAATGTTTTTCCTTTTCTTTTCTTTCTTCACTGCCTCCTGAATGATGATATGGCCGACCGTGTCTTCACCCAATGTACGAATATGGATAGCAACAATTGAAATAGTGAACAATTATTTTATTTCAGTTTTTAATAACTAATACATGAAATGTAAACAAACAAATGTTATTTTATTTGAGGTTACTCATCTATACATCTATACATAACAAATAAAATAAACTTCAAATAAGTATTGTAACCGGATTAATTGAAAGTACTGACAATTATTGAAAGTGAAAGTTGGGTGAGATTAAATAAACAAACGTCAGGTACGACAAGATTTCAAAGAAATGAACATCATATGCGTTAAGATGTTTGGACAATACCGCTCCAGTCAGATTGCCGCGATTGGTTGAAATTGCCTAATATAGGCCATTACATTGATAATATAATTTAATAGATTTTTGACTACTTATGGTACCGCAGGCGGTGACACAGATGATACATGAATGATGATGGAGCACCGGTGGAATGCGATGGCGGGGGAAACCGGAGTACCCGGAGAAAACCCGCCCAGCGCCGCTTTGTCCACCACAAATCTCACATGCGGTCGCTTGGGATCGAGCCCCGGCCGTCTAGATGAGAGGCAAGTGGTTTAACCACTCGGCCACGACGCGGCCGCTTTGATAGTGGTAAGTTGTCATATTAAACTTGTGTAACTAACATAGTAAGAATGATTCAGGAATTTTAAGCTTTATTCCTTTGCGTAACAATGTGCATGCGTTGTTCAGTTTCCAGACCCTAATAACGCCTGGTTCCATTCAGCAAGTAATGGTGGATACATGTTGTTACCGATGTAGTGAAATATAAGCAAGATACCCCTAAAAAGTGGCGAGAAAATAATTATTCTTCAGGTATATGATATATTTTGTGGAAAATTACTCTCTTGCGTTAGACAAAATTTTCAGCTTAACGGCAGAATTTACTGCATTTTTGAAAGCAGCATAAAGTGAGCAAAACATTCAAATTAGCCTAGGGGCGACATCTGTGCAAGCAGCTTTTCAACAATTGAGAGCCGAAAAAACTTTGCTCAGGAAGAGCAAATTGGGATAACTGCAACTACAACAGATGACTCGCATCTTGAAGATGTGGGACCATTTCTGTCTTCAGATTAGGTCTTCCGGGTTAGTCACTGCATTATGGCAGTGTATTAAAGAAATGTATAGTGTTTGTTGTCCATAGATGAATGTTAAACTCACAAAATACTGTTGGAGATGCACGTATGCAATATTTCAGCAACCTTCAAAAATATCATGTCTGCATTTTTTAATTTTACAGGAGAAATTCACATTTCATACTAAATAATAGCTTGCTTACTTGTTTGTTGTATTTTATTTATTATACGTTTCATAGAGTTGTGAACGGTGAAGGTAGATAACTATTTTTTCTGTCATATCAGTGAAACTTAGGTACGCTGGATGAATTTTATAGAATTTGCTTAATGGTTAAACCGTAAGAGATAGATAAAAATATAGAACTCGTTAAACACATAATTTGTGTGATATACTTTTTTTGTATTAATGCACGTTTCTGAGAAATTCTTTGTTGTTGATTTCTATTTTAAACTAACTAGCTTTTCTCAAACGGGACCATGTAAAGTGAACCGAACCTCAATTGTTTCACATAGCGACCAACTTTTAAAATATTTGACTATCGCTTTAGCATAATGTACTGCCTAATTTCTTTTCTATTTAAAATGAAGCAAGTAATGATGCTGCTAATGTTTACCTCGATTAGCATGTTGTAGATAAAATAATAATCTTTTGTAAGAAAAGTTTGTATGTGGAACAGCTAGAGAAAGTTATGTGAATGGAACACATCGAATTTTTACGAGCTTTCCTTAACATGGCCTACGCTGACAGACAACTGAAAGCATCTAAAATGGCAAGTTTATGAACGTAATATATCAGATGTCATATCAAAGCAACACAAATGTATAAGAATATGTATTTATGGTAAATATTATGACTGTATAATAACAATTAAGTTGAAATCATTTATTAAATATTTGTATTTCTTAAAATATAGGATTTTATGTTATTTTATGGTTACAAAAAGCAGCTTCGTTCCCTTTTAGCGGCCACAAATTGCATCAATACCGTTGGTATGCTTACCTAACATACTTTGTTATCAAAGTGAAATTACAAACTCTTGAACTGCAAAGCAATTGAGGGAGTTGCGTGGGTTTGAGTGCGTCCTTGGTAGACGTCTTTTGTTTTTTCTCAACAAATAAAGGAGATACGTTATCGTGAAATAAAGCGTTAAAACTGCAAGAGAACTTGAGACTGCAGAGTGTTAGAAGGGCTCTTAGGTCGAGAGCATTTTTGTAGCAAGTGTACTACACGTTTACGAGACTGCAGTGCTGCCCTCTCTTGGCGATACAGAGAACCACAAGCACATTGCTGGTAATTACGGGAAGCGGTCGATAAGGAATACTAGCGACATAGCGGCAGAAGAGTTAGTTAGCTGATCAAACCATAACATCGTGTTAGGGCCCGAATGGATCGTAATTTTATTGCCAAACATTTCGGATGTTGTTTGTGGAATGTTTCTCGGAGTTTCCTTTCTGTTATTCGTGGATGCCATACTTTTTTTTTTATTTTAATTATCTGTTTACTCAAACAGGCTCCTCTATATACAGGATATCACTATGGCATACCTGGCAGTAGCAACCTAAAATTGAAATGATAAATACAAAGAAACATAATATACAAAGCATTACATTACATACACATACACATTAGCGAGAATTACAAAGCGCAGGTTAATGTTATCAAAGACCAACAATATAAAAACAAGTTATTAATAATAATGATGACGAGAAAAATAGTTATAATAAAAACAATAGAAATAAATAATACCAAACAATCAACATTTTCAGTTGTAATAAAAAGCTGATCGTGTAGGTATAAAATAGAAGTTTTCTCTTAATTTCTAACGAATTGAACGGATACTTGTGGAACATCTTTATATGATACTTAGAAAGAAATCACTAGAATTTTACCGTAAATAATATTGAAAACGCCCATTAATTGCCATGGCTGACGTTTTTACTTTTCCTAGCATGTGTTTACAACGTACATAGTAGGCAGGGAAGGCATTGTATTCCACCCAAAAGCTAGATAACGAGATTTCACCTCAAATACAAGTTTTAGAGTTTTCCCTGTGTCAACAAAAATAGAAAAAGTCCGCGTGTGTGTTCGTGTGAGTGTCAGTGTGTTCGCGTGTCGGTGTACACCATAACTAAAAAAAAAATCGAAAATTTGGTAAAATACCAAACTTGGCATTTCAGTTTAGTATTATCCAAGGAAGCGACACGAAGAAGGTCCTCCATCCCAAACTACCCTTTACGTGGAACAAAACTTCTAAAATGTTGATTTTCTCAAAAATGGTTCCAACGATTTTGATTAACACACTAAAGATTTACATGGCAATAAAATGTATAACTTGACTTCTTTGGGAATAATATCTGAAGACCTCTTTATTCTTGGTGAATTTTGTACAACTGGCAAACTGTAAGAGATAAACAAAAATTTACTAAACAGAAAATGCAGATATTGTTAAAACACACAATGTATGTCATATAACTTTTTTTTTTTTTTTTTTTTTATTCGTTGTATTGGTTTCAGTTTTAAATACTTAAACTTTTCTCATACGGGAGTTTGCCATGCAAAGAAATGAATTTCAATCACAGAGCAACCAGATTTTAAAGCATTTGACTATCGCTTTAGCCTAATGTTTTCCCTTACTTTCCCTCTACTTGTAAGGAAGTAATTAATACGATTATTTCTGCTATCTTCTTTTTATCTTGACTAGCACGAAATAAAGAAAAGGATCAAATTTTGTAAGAAAAATCTGTTTCAGAAGAGCTAGAGAAAGTCACGTGAATGGAACATCAGATTTTTACTTTCTCTATACGAACTATGTACATAGTGTATAGAGAAATTATTGCACTCCACCAAAAAATTCGATACCGAGATTACACCGCAAATACATGTTTTAGGGCCCCCTTTATCTAAAAAATGTATTTTCAGAAAAAGGTCCGTGTGTGTCCGTGTGTCAGTGTGTCCATGTGTCCGTGTTTCCGTGTGTTTGCGAACACGATAACTCAAGAACGAAAAGTTGGTAAAATACCAAAAGTTTAGAATCTTCCAGGGATGCGACACGAAGATTTTGAGAAAAATCCTCCATCCCAAACTACCCTTTACATGGCATTTTTTCGAAAATTTTGATTTTCTAAAAAATGGCTCTAACGATTTTGACTAAATTTTCGTATATTAAACATATTTACCTGACAAATCAACTGTATATCTTGAATTTTCCAGCAATAGCCTCTGAAGAGTAGTTTATTCTGGATGAATTTTACGGAATTTTGAATAACTGCTAAACCGTAAGAGATGGACAAAACCTTCCTACACAAAAAAATGTAGAGCACGTTAAAACACACAATTTATATTGTATACATTTTTTTCGTGGAGTTCATCGTTTTTGAGACATTCCTTATTTTTGGTTTCTGCTATGAAAAACTTATACTTTTCTCATACAGGAACTTGGCAACTCCGATCCATATGAACAAAGGAACTTCATTGACATAGCAACCAGCTCTTGACCATCGTTTTAACCTATGCTACTCCCTTATTTCCTTTCTACTTACAAGGAAGAAGGTAATAAGACTATTTCTGCTAATTTTTCTAGACACGCATGAAGTAAATAGAAGCATAAGCTTTTTAAGAATAATTTGTTGCAGGGATATAGAGAAAGTCATGTGAATGGTACACATCAGATTTTTTAATTTGGTACGCTCAATACATAGCATATAACCATTTGCGTATTTATTTGGTAATTATATGCGTGCTTTTGTAACATAAACATATTAATAACATTCCACTATGATCTTCAGCCTCCCTTAGTTATTGCCTCCATTCATCCCTATCCATAGCTTTTCTTTTCCAAATCCTAACTCCCAGCAATTGCAATACATCTTTCCTCACCGCTTCTTCGCATTTGTTTCATGGCGCTCCTTTTGATCTTGTCTTATAGAATTTTCCATTTAATATTTTCTTGAGTGTGTCGCCACGTGGCCGGCCCATCTCAGTTTTCTTATCTGTAAACTTTTCTCATACTCATGAATAGTTTAAATGTGTCTAAAATTATACCTATTTAAACTCTTGTAAAAGGAAACTTTTAAGGAAATAAACATATCTGACTAATATGTAGGGGATTTACTGTATCACTGAGGCATGATTAGCCATAAAGTGACTGAAATATTAATAATAAATAACATACTCCGTTGCACAAATTGCTTGCTTTATATATCAGTGTAACTTTATATTGTTTCTTTTGGCCTGTTGCTTTATCAGTAAATTATTGAGAACAGCAGTAATATCTGAAGCTTTCAAGGGAATACGGACTTCATGGGTAATCAACCTTGTCAAGTTGATGACATTGGATACTTTTGTGGCTTTTGAGTCTTTGTAGCTCCAGCTTTGGGCCACTCGAGGCTACAAGCCCTTCTTCAAGAGATGAAGCATGTATGTTTTAAGGATGTAAGACCAAGTTTTTCAAGGATTTACGTCAGCTTAAACATAATTTACAAGGAGGGTTTTTCTGTTATGTTAATTCTCAACATGATTTTGATTAGAATAGCACAAGCTTGAGATGTTCGGCTTTTGTTGGCATGCTGATCACGTACGAGGGGCGTTCAATAAGTCTTTAGAAAAAGTTAGAGAAACAAAGTAGTTTTGGTAATTTTTTTTTCAACATAATCTCGTTACACTCGATACACTTTCCCCAGCGTTTCTCCAACTGTTTTAAGCCTTCCGAAAAGTAAGATTTCGGAAGATTCACAAAATAGGTATCTGTTTGGGAGATGATTTCTGCGTTAAACGTGAATCGTTTTCTGCGCAGGTGTGCACCCTTGCATTGTCTTGATGGAAGAGAATTCTTTCCTATGCCAGATTAAGATGTGTTTTCTTGATTTACCATTCAACAGGTGCAACAACGATGCAAATACTCTCCATTTATCTTTCTTTCTTTTGCTGGTAATCAATGTAGATGATTCCGCATGCATCCCAAAAAAAAAACCTGTCTTCAGATTGCATTACTTTTGCCTTCTTCGGAACCGGTTCACCTTTAAAAACCCACTGTTTCAATTGTACTCTTGTGAAAAAGCTATTGCTGTGCAATTGAAATTCAGTAATCTTTGCAAAGGTCAGGGGTAAAACAAAACAGCTGAAACAAAATATGGCTTCCCGTTTGAGAACAAATTAGATAGTTCAAAATTGAAATAAATGACTAAGAATATCTCGGAAACGGTTAACTCTGCAAAAAAAAAAAAAAATCGTTTATCTCATAGGTTTACCAGTTATACAAAAGAGGCCTTCCGAAGCTATTTCCAGACAATTCAGGAATACATTCTATCTGTCGTTAAATATCAAAATCGTCAAAGCCATTGTTGAGAAAACAAACTTTTCGATTTCTTTTTCCTTCCATGTAAAGGGTAGTAAGTTATGGATATGGATAAATCGGTTAAACTTTGACATAACGATTCTGGCTTTTTATTTCCGCTTCCGGTTGCCATGGGGGAAAATTAAGAGCTTTAGGAATAGGTACAAGTTTGTGAATCATTGTGTTTGAATTGTCAGTTTTGAAAGCATATCATAATCGTAGACATTGCACAACGCAAGGAGAGGGAGATGGAGAGATAATTGAACTTGTGTGACTGAGAAACAGAGGGAATGCTGTTAATACAACAATATGAGCAGAACTGTGGGTTGTATAATGTATTCGTATCCTCTATCTAAACGCTAAAGAAAAGCAACAGTAATACAATAACTTCTCTGCAAACGCAGACATCAGTATCCATTTCGTCTGTTTTCAGGAAGAGGGAAAAGGCATGTCTTGAAGACGTAAGGTAAGGATGAAGGGAGAGATGGAATCGATATCCGTGTCAAGGGTAATCTACGCGAACAGCCCCTTTTGGGGTAATTCGAAAACATTGGACCAAACAAACGAAACCAAGGGCAAATACGGAAAAACCTACGCTTTAATACCCTTGTGGCTTTCTTATAAAGGCATTGCTTCCCTTACGTGTTTAGGGAGACGTTTATTCAAGGGAAGGTTACGGGGAGTAGGAGAGAGATAATTTGTTTTATAGAGACCTGGAAATCTTGCAAGAGATTAAAATCTCGTGCTTTATTGGCTGTATAGCAAAATGTACAATGTTTTATTTTCTCTAGCACATATGTACAATGTACACAGCTGGAGGAGGTATTGTATTCCACTCGAATATAAAAATATGTTTTGAAGTCCCCCGAGTCCGAAAAAATTAGAAAAAGGTCCGAGCGCGTGTATGTCTGTGGACACCATAGCTCAAAACCGAAAACACGGTTAAAAACGAAGCTTGGTTTTATGTTAAGTAACCTCCAAGGATGCGAGACGAAGATTAAAAAAAAACAAGAAAAAAACATAAATTACCCTCTGTATGGACATTCTTTTTTTAATGTTGTTTTTCTCAAAAATGGCTCTAAAGATATTGATTAAAATAGCGTATACTAAAAATATTTACCTACCTACTTGCCTGCCTGCGTGCCCACCCACCCACCCACACTATCGCTTTATATTAGTGTATTCCTTTATTTCCCTTATATAATAAGGAAGCAAGTAGTAAAACCATTTCTGGTAGTGTTTATCTTGATTAGCACTGTGAAGATAGAACAGTCTTTTGTATGAATCGTTTGCAGATAGAAAAGTCATGGGAATGGAAACGTCCAGATTTTTTTTTGTTTTTTTGTTTTTTGTTTTTGTTTGTTTGTTTGTTCTGCATGGGCCCACAGAACATGAATCAATGTTTTTCTACATATTATATATACTGCTTTCAATTCAGCAACCTTTATAGCAGTTAGCAACATTCGGTTATCTTCTTAGAATACAGAATTAAGGCATTTATAATAAATTTTAACTAAGGAGAGGAAGTATTGTACACTAATTCGATAGTGAGATTATATGTATATATAATCTCACTATGCGTAAGTGTGTGTGTGTATATATATATATATATATATATATATACATACATACATACATACACTGCTTTTGGTACAGAATTGAGATTTTATAATGTATTTTAGCTAAAGAGTATTGTACATTAATTCGATAGTGAAATTTCACATAGTGTGTAGTAAAAGGTCCTGTGTGTATGTGCGAGTTCGAGAAGAGCATAACTTGCAAATGAGACGTTGGTTAGATATCATACTTATTTTCAGGATCTAACAAGGATAATACATCAATATTTTCAACAATATCCCATCTGAAACTGTGCTTTTCATTGAACACCTTAGTTATAATTCTTTCATTTCCTGAAAAATTGCTAGCTTTAATTAAAATAATATGCTTAAGAAATTTGAATAGCAATCATAGCTTGAATTTTCTTGGTATTGCCTGCGAAGTTATTCTGAAAGACGTTTATATAATTATTGGAGAAAGGTGAGATATAGACAACATTTCATTACTATGCGCGCAACTTTTCTTGGGCACTCGGCTCCCTATCCTTAATTATACATTTCGTGCAATGTCGGAAGAAGAGCAGAGTGGCAACATTGAGACATGAAGTACGATATATACAGATATCTAGAGGCTTCAATACTAAAGTATCATTCGTCCAGAGTTCTCGCGGATTAATTAGGGTTGTAATAGTTTAATAATTCAGCAATTTCGCTGTAAATTAAATAATTTCATTTAATACAATGGCTGAGGGCCTCTAAGAAAGAACGTTTCTTTGGTAACACTGCGGAAATACTGGCGGGCGAGTTCTCTCCTCTTCACCCCTACCCATACTTCCCTGCAAAATTAGTGCCCAAGAAAAGGTGCGTGCATTTAACGGGATCTACAAATGTAGATCTCGTTAAGCGACACAATTTATTTCAAATAAGATTTATGTGGGGTTAAAATTAATTCCAGATATTCCTTGTTATTGATTTGAGTTTTAAGATATGTATAAGTTTCTCAACTATTCATTTTTTCTGGTGCTGAAGCAAAGAGCATGGAATTTCAAAGCCTAATGTGTTCTATAATGGAATTCATAAATGTGAATTGAAATGTTTTTTTTTTGCAATACTTGTTTTTAGAAGAGAGGGCTGAGAAAGTCAAATGATAATATTTTATAAACTCGAGGGATATTTGTCTGATGTTCGTTTTTAAGTGTGATTTTCTCATTCTGCTTGGGTAGCCATAACATTAAATAATATAATATGTATAGCTCTTGTTTATCGAAGTTATTTTCAACAAGAGTTTTCATTTCAGGAAACAGAAAAGTGGAGAAACCACAGCGACACAGTGTAGCGGTTGACACCGGAAGGCTAGTGAATCAAAATGGAAAGTAAGTACTCTGTGATTCATTATTCAAACACTTTAGAAAACCACAATGGTGTATTATGTTCTGAGCATTATACCTGTTTGACGTAATTCTTTGAATGATTTGCAATCGTTTTAGTAACTGAATTCTGAAGACTCAGGATCACACCTATAAAACAAACAGCATAAATTATATTAGTTCTTAATTTTTATTATGTTAACATAATAAGTGTTGATAAAAATATCCAGTATGATATATTTATAAGTGGTCTAGATGAATTCAACTTTATTTTATCTTAAATATTTGAATTACAAGACCAGTTAGTATTTGTTTGTACTTAAAAGTTAACATATGATTGATTTAGAGTCTTATGGGAAATTTAACAATAATAATTAATATAACAAGTGGACGATTATGAGAGTTTGTCACACTCACTATCATTAGCCTGACAATTTTTAATAGTTGAATGCAATATTTTATACAATTTTAGATTATAAACAGGGAAAATAAAATTTGAAATGGCTGACATAAGAGAGACGGTCTTCATATGTTATCAGACATTAGCCTTTTTCCCTGAATTTCATTTATTACGTGGTGATCAATGGGATAAATAAGACAGACACTTGCATGTATTCCCTTCCTAGGAGAGAAGTGATCAAGTGTTACGGACTGTTATCAACATAGTTAGTAAGTAATTATAAGTCAGTTTTAATTTTTATGTATTTAATACTGAATTGAAACTTTTGTCTTTTCGTTGCTCAGAAAAAAGAATACTTGATTTAATCTTCCCTCAATACGTGTTGGTACACAGAATACTTGTATGATGTCATTACTTAACCCTTATAGACCTGACTTTTTATGCTTCATTGAAAAATGATCTGTGAACCTCCTTGTCCATCTTGTAACAAAAGCTCCAAGATAGTTCTAAACTTGGCCACAGATAGCAGCACAAAACTGGAAAACTTAAAAAACATAACAGTTCACACCCCCAAGTGATCTAAATAGTAATTACAGTTTTTAAATTTATTACATAGTCTGTAGAAAGTCATGTCCAATCCAATGGACACCGGGGCTGAAAGGGTTAATTGACACACGTACCATAATAAACTGATTTTGAATTATATTGAATATGTAACTAACCATTTATAATGGTAGTTTTGAATACAACCTTTGTTATTTTTATTTCCAATTTTTAACTACATAGAAGGTCGCGCGAGGGAGGAAAGGATGTTGTACTGGATCGGTTTTCATCTTTCAGCACATAAAAATTGTCGATGTTGCAGCAGTCAATAGGCAGGCCTATCCAACTTAAATATAACCTATACAGCAAGGCCTTTCAAACGCCTAAAATCGCACGCGTGGAAACCAAGGTGCAGAACTTCTGTGCGTCATATATCAGTCCAACTCGACTCAGCAGGGGACAATTCGTAATCCGGAAGATCAGGTGGGAGGTAAGGAAAGGGGAAGGAACAAGTAGAGCTAGCGTAACAAGCATAAGGAAAGAGACCATTGCTAATTATCTAGTAGTTGGAGTTTGCACTGTCATCCACCCAGCCAAGTCGTAGTTTGTACCCTGTCATGCACTGGTGCATGCACCCTAAAAGTTCCTGAAGGAAAGGTACCCATTAACAACCAGAGAAGGGAATTATATAATGGAGGGCGCACCTAGATTTTTTTTATTATCAAATAGAAATTTAACTTTTATTTTTATGTTTATGTAATGTTTGATTTCTCTGATGTTTTGCTCGAGATGTTTCTTCAGCTTCCAGAAGCTTCCAGGAAGTTTTGTGACGTTACCTTATAGTTATAAAAGAAGGAAGGATTGCAATGCGTTTGTTGTTTGTTTTTGTGAATTGTACAAAGTCGTTAGTGACTAGAATGTTATCGCACAGTGTCACGCGAGCCATGGATGGCGTGCAGCCATAAACTGTCTACGCGTCGAAAATCGTCGAATGAATTATTTGCAGCAGTGAGTCTTAACACTATATTTGAAATCGATATTTAAGTCAATAAAGAAGTTTTTTACACTGGTGTTAGGAGTGGAATATTTACGCCGAAATGGAGATGAGGCAAGTTTATTGGCTGAAATTAAGGAAGTTAGGATAGAAATGAAATCAGGAATGTAGAAGGTGGATGAAAAACTGAAAAACGGAATGGAAACTGCAGTGGAAAAGATGGAGGAGAATCTGTAATCCGGAATCGGGAAAATGGAAGGGGAAAAGTGCAACTTTGCATGGAGAAGATGACAAATGAAATAACGATGCGCGATGAAGAACCTGAAAATTGAGGTTTATAGCAAAGTCGACGAATAACTGTTCGAAGTGAAGAAGGATGTGGAAAACCTTGGGGGAACGATGAAAAACCTTGACCATGGCATTGATGCCCTGCAAGACCTCGGGGAACACTTTAATGCCCTGTAGGGAAAATCGACAGCGGCGCCAAGGAAAATGGAGAAGATGCTCGTCAGAAAGTTGAAAAATTTGAAGACCGAGTCGCCAGGACGCGACACAAAATCTGCGAGTCAAGTCATCAGGGAAGACTGGGTGTCAGCTTTTGAAGTCTTCTCCTGACAGTTCGCCACCCATAACCAATAGCCAGGAAAAGAAGAAGCTACACAGTTGATAGAAAGCCTCCAAGGGACTGACGGCATTGTCACAATGTTTATTGAAGCAATATTTGTTTATTTTTTTTAATTCCTTTCATTTATATATCCCCCTTTAACATTTAAGATCATATCGGGGGCTTTGCATTAGAAACAACCGTTGTCTGTAGTTTCTTTACGTTGGGTTTAAATGTATTTTTTTTTATTTCCCACAAAAACACACACATACATACTTCCAAACTCTGTGGGGGATAGGGAATAAGTTTAGTTAAAGAAAAATTACTCGCCTCACCCGGGAATCGAACCCGGGACCTCCGGATGAGAAGTCAGCTCGGTGACCACTCGAAGTCGAAGAAATATTGTTCCCCACAAATTATCAGGTTTGCCTTTAGCTTCCCTGATATGGGGAAACATGGTTTTGCGCACCGATTGAATCTGCAGGTAAAGAAACAGCATGTCCTCGAAAATACACACCTTTCACACAAGAAAATGAAAACGAAAATCACGAACAAAATCACTTACTCGATTGACATCTAGTAGCGTTCGTGGTGTTGTTTGAGCAAAAAGCAATGCTTAAATGCTCAAGTTAACAAGGAGCCTTTATTTACAACCAGTCTAATCAGGAGTACGCGTACCTAATTTGAAGGATTTTCTTTCATTGGAAAACGAAGGTTTAATTGATCAACAGGTTGTGTTCTTTGCAAACGAGCCGAGCTACAACATAATGGTCGTGGAACCATTCAAACCCCACGCAATTAATGTTTAAAAACAGCAATTAGGAGCTGATGCTTACCTCCCCCCTTCATTCCCGAGAACAAACACATCACGATCTTTTTACACTCTCTATTGTTAACTTACAAAATAAAACAAGTTTTGATTTTCAGAAAGAAATTGTAATACACGTTTTGAAACCCCTAGCCCGCCCAGAAGGCATTTATTCAAAACTAAAACTAAAAGTCACATAAATACTACACTTGGTATTTAACTCAGTTTCTTCTAAAGATGCGAATAAAAATGGAATCTACGAGTATAAAAATAAACTAGAAGTGTTGTTAATATGACCAATGTTTTCATTTGTTCTTAAAATTTTGAATTTTGGACTTATTTATTTATTTATTTATTTATTTTGGAGAGGAAAGGCCTTTGTTTAATTTTACTCAATACACCCTTTACTTACCAATCCAATTCAACCCTCACTTACCAATCCAATTCACGAAGATATTTTAATAAAATCCCTGCCACTCTAATACCCTTTACATGGAAAATGTTTCGAATTGTTTTATTTTTACCTTCTTTAACAACATGTACATACAATGTACTTACCATGCCAATGTTGCATGTTCAAACCTGGCGGAGGATGATAGATTTTTTTCGGGCGTAAATATACTTAGCTTAACTTCCTTTGGAATGAAAGTAAAGTCGGTGGTCCCGTGTCCTAATAGAGAGGCCTCTAAGCAAATTAAACGCCGGATATATAGAATGGGACGCTGAGAGCCTCAGTAGTTAAAGAGCGTACATAAATAAAAAAAAGTTAATTCCACCCAACAATTCAATACCGATCATTTTTAGAAAAATGCGCGCGCGTATGTGTGCATACATGTGTAAACAGCAGAGTTCAAAAACGTTGGTTAAATAACAAACTTGATATTTAAGTTTCAGGATTTTGCAAGGATGCGATACGAGGATTTTCAAGAAAATCTCCCACACCAAATTACCCTTTGCATTGAACATTTTTCGAAAATTTTGATATTCTCATATACGCTCTTACGATTTTGATTAAAATTCGGTATGTTAAAGATGTTTACCTGGCAATAAAGTAAATATCTTCAATTTCCTGGGAATTGTCTCTGAAATCCTTTTCATTCTGGATGAACTTACTGCACAAAAATGTAGATCTCATCAAAACATTCAATTTATGTCTTTGTTGTGGAGTTAACCATATCAGACAAGTTTCAATTTTATAATACTTTTCTTTTTCTTTTCTAAAAGAGTTTGTCGTATTCCCTTTCCTTTTGTTTTACTCTTGGCCGTGCAAAGAGAAGCGACTTTAAAAGAGCCGCATAGCGACAGATTCTAAAAGATTTGATTGTCGCTTTAGCCAGTGCACTCCATTATTTACCTTTACTTACAAGGACCTAAGTAATAAGACTATTTCTGCTAATGTTTATCTCGATTAGTAGAAAGTATAAATAAGAACAATCGTTTGTAAGAATAGTTTGTTTGCAAAACAGGAAGAGAAAATAATGTGAATGGTGTATATACATAGCCCCCCGCTACAAAATCCAGCCAGTATTCGCTGAAAGCCAGGGAAAACTGCGAAAAAATCCATTTCAGAGAGGCCGACCTAATGGCTCAGATTAGGATACGACGAAGTGTACACGGCAACGAAGCAAAGTTATGTACCCGCCCCACAAGGTGACGCCCACAGGAGGGAGGGATGAGGAGAGAATACACCGGGCACCCGGAGCCAGGAGTGACGGTATAGCAATGACAGGGTCCTTATAGTTTCCACTTTGAACCAGTGATGGGAGTATTCGAATACAAAATGTCCATGTATTGATTCTTGTATGTTATCAAGATATTTCAAAACTTGAATGCTGTATTCGCATCCCTCACTTGGATGGTTTCAAATGCACGGTTCTCGATTGAGAATGTTGAATGCAGTATTTGAATGCTGCTCTCGGTTAGGTGCAAGTGCACCGAACTGAATAGAGATATCGTCTCGAGGTGGTGCTCGCATAGCTGCATCTAAATCTGGTTGATAATCATATTTAAAGCTTATTTATACGCTTGGGCACTTGCCGGGAAGAGCGCAAAGTGTGCTAACTGATAAACGTCCTGACTCACGAATAACTCATTTTATTTTGTAAAAGAATTTTCGAGTACTCAGGTGCTATAGTTTATAATGTTTTACGTTTTTCACCGACAATATTCACAGTGCATGTAAATCCGCAAAGAAAGTACTATAAGTACGTTCGTGCTTAAATGATCTTATAAAAATCTGATGTGCTCCGTTCATATGACTTTCTCTACATCTCTGTAACAAATTATTGTTTGTCAGATTATTCTTCTATCTATTTAATGCTAAAACATTGACAGAGACGGTCTTATTACAGGTGCCTTTGTAAGTAGAAAGGAAATAAGGGAATACTTGAGGTTAAACCGACTGTCAAATGTTTTAAAATGTGGTTGCTATGATATTGAAATCCAGGAGTTGACAAGTTCATGTATGAGAAAGGTAAAAGTACTTTAAAACTGAAACCAATAACAAGGAAGTCTCCAAAAATGTCAAAATCTGCGAACAAATGTTTATGGCATAAATTGTGTGTTTTATCGTCATCTACGTTTTTATGCAGTTAGTTTTTGTCTATCTCTTACGATTAACTTGTTATACAAAATTAAATAAATTCATCCCGAATAAAGAGGTCTTTAAAGATTATTTCCAGAGAATTCAGGATTTATATTATATTTTGCATGTAAATATCTTAAATATAAGAGATTTTAATGATAATCGTTTGTGCCGTTTTTGAGAAAATCAAAATTATCGAAATTTTTCCCATGTAAAGTGTAGTGCGAGGTGGGGAGACTTCTGAAAAATCTTCGTGTCGCATCCTTGGTATTGTCGTTTTTGAGCTGTGCTTAACAGGAACACACACACACACATACACACACACGGACCTTGCTCTAAATTTTTTTTTTATTTAGGAGGATCCAAAATATGTATTTACGGTGAAATCTTGGTATCGAATTTTGGGTGCATTACAATACCTTCTGTATACACTATGTGCATAGTACATGTAGAGAAAGTAAAAATATATTAATACTTCTTTATTCAAATGAAATGTTACCTGCCATAATTAGCTTTAAAGTCACTGCAGCACCGCGTCCACATATACAGAGCAAAACACTTAAACACATGCGCTGCAGTGAATTGATTAAGAATAAACTATATAAGATTACAATTAGCACAGCAGAAATTATTTACTGCTTCTATCGATCGCTTATCTTTGTCATCCATTACGTCCCGCAAATGCAGAAAATAGTAAAATCTAGCACCTTAGTCGCCCTCCGTGGTGTAATGGTTACCATGCTAGCTTCATATACCCAAGGTCGCGGGTTCAAACCCGGCGGAGGACGATGGATTTTTTCGGTCGTAAAAATCCTTAGCATGGCTTCCTTCGGAAGGGAAGTAAAGCTGTGGGTCCCGTGTCGTAGATTTACGGCACGTAAAAGAACCTCAAGCCTGATAAGAGAGGCCTCTGAGCAAAATTAAGCGATCTTTCACGCCCAATATAGAATGGGACGCTGAGAACCAAAGCAGTTAAAGAGCGTCCATAAATAACAGGCCATTTCATTTTTCATTTTCTAGCACCTTATCAACATCTAATGTATTTTTACTTTCTCTACAGGTACCATGCACATAGGGTGTAGAGAAGGTATTGAATTCCAGCCTAAAATTGATACCGAGGGTCCCCTGTATAAAAAAAAACATTTTTAGAAAAAAGTCCGTGTGTGTCTGTGAACACGAACGCTCAAAAACGAAAAGCTAAGTATCTTCCAGGGATGACACTAAGATTTTAAGAAATATCCCGCCTCGCCAAACTACCTTTTACATGGAAAACATTTCGAAAACTTTGACTTTCTCAAAAATGGCTGTAACAATTTTGATTGAAATACCGTAAATTAAAGATATTATTATGGCAAATAAAATGTTGAATTGAATTTTCTGCCAACAGTCTCTGAAGATTATTCTAAATGAATTTTGCGTAACTGCATAGAAACGGATTACATACACATGGAAACCAGCTTGAAAAACATTTGACTATCGTTTATCCTAGTATTTCCCTTATTTTTCTTATACTTACAAAGAAAGCAAGTAATTAAGACAACCTCTGCTAATGTTTATTTCGATTATCATAAAGTGGATAGAGGAATATGCTTTTTAACAACAATTTGTTGCAGCGATGAAGAGAAAGTCATGTGAATGGAACACGATAGATTTTTCGTCCATAATTTGAACTGGGTGCTTTATTCGCAAAAACTATGATGAGAAATGTGAACATCACTCGAGTAGCATCCCATAGCTTGCTTACGAATACCGACTGATTTCGATTAGTGAAAACCTTAATGAGTGATATTTGTATTCGGGAATCTGTACTAAAATGAAAGTCTCAATTCTCAAAAGTATTCGATTTTGCCTATCGCACTACAGCCGGACATAATGACAAAGACCCCGCCCTACATAGTATCCAACGCTCACGCCAGGGACGGTCGTCATCCCGGCAACAAACCGAAGGCGGGGATCGGAGAGAGTCGCAATGAGCTTCCTATTTCCCTACCACGCCGCACCGAGTACCACCGCCGGCACTTCCAACCCTGAAAGAAACCAATGGGATTAAGGATAGGTGAAATGACAATGGAAATGACATGGAGGAAAATGGAAATTTGGGGGATGGAAGAAACCTCCTTAGAAACCTCCGCTGGAGACCTGGGAAAACCCCGAAAAGTAACTCATGGAACAGGTAGACGAGCCAAGGGGAGCGAACTCGCAACTCCTCGAATGCGGGCCGAAACCGACTGAGCCATCCCGCTCAGTGACTAGTAACGTAAGTAACTAATAAGGAACAATCAAATCAACATTTTTAATGTTTTATTTTGTACTGGGAAGCGCGGTACTACTATTTTGTTTACTTCTGTGCTCCACTCCTCCCCAAAAAACGGTACCTTGAGCTTCTGCTCGATGGAAAATTTAATAAGAGGGCCAGTGAAATGTAAATACGCCTGGCACCGCCTGCGAATAACAAACTGTAAAAAGGCAGGCTCTTGTGAGTCTGGGTGGTGAACAAAAGAATAGAAGGGGAAAAAAGGCAGATTGTCAGCTGTGTTATTGAATTTCGAACGAATAGGGGAGAACTGTATGGGTCTGTATTTGAGAAATGACTCATGCATCGTGTTCGACAACCTCCTCAAATAGATATGCATGTGTGTGCTTGGTTGATTGAAGTGAAAAATGCAAACGTTTATGATTATACAGAACTGGCATATTCTGCAAGTACGATAAAGGATGAAATTTGTATATGGAAATCTACCTCGCTTAAAGAAACGACGTGTCAGCCATTACTTCAGTTTCAGTTTAAATGTGTATAAAGATATTTAAAGAAATATGGAAACAGAGCTAAAAAAATCGGACCCGTTCCATTCACATAACTTTCTCCAGCTGTTCCACAAATAAAATGTTCTTACAAAAGGTAATTCTTTATCTACATCATGCTACTCTAATTAAACATTAGCAGAATTGGTATTGTTACCTTCTTCCTTGTAAGTAAAAGGGAAATAAGGGAATAGATTAGGCTAAAACGAGTCAAATATAGCTGATCGCTAAATGTAACAATTGAGGTTCGGTTCGCTTTGCATGGTCCCGTTTAAGAAAAGCTAACCAATAACAATGAATACCTTGAAAACGTTCAGCTCTATAAGAAAAATGTATATGACATAAATGATATGTTTTAACGAAATCTAATTTTTTTTTTTTTTTTTTTTTTTTTTTTTTTTTGTAAGCTTTTGTCGACCTACTACGGTTTAACACTTGTACAAAATTCTGCAAAAATCAACCAGAATAAAGAGCCCTTCAGAGGCTATTCCCAGAAAATTTAAATATGCATTTTATTTGTGATGTAAGCATCTTTAATCTACAGTATTTTAATAAAAATCGTTAGAGCTAGTTTTGAAAAACACAAAATTTCAAAAAAACGCAAAATTTCCATGTAAAGATAGATTGCGTTTCAGGGATTTACTTGACTATCTTCGTGTAGTATCCTTTGAAAATACTAAACTGAAACACAACGTTTGGTATTTTAGGGCCTTTTAGTTTTTGAGCTATGCTGTCTCACACACAAATGCTTTTTTTTTTAACTAAGGGGGCCTCAAAACATATTTACGGTGAAATCTCACATTGTATTTTTAGGTGGAATACAATACGTTCTCTATCCACTATATACATTGTGAATACGTGCTGGAGGAAGAAAAAAATAATGACATAGCAAAATGCAAAATTTTTTGTGTGTGTTTTTTTTTATTTTTTTTTAACACTAGGTCATTATTTTGTTAGTGTTACCTGATTATTTTATACAGAATTTACATTTTTTTAAAATATTTTTGATATAGTAATTTAATATTTTATTTATGAAATAGTCCCAAAGAATATCGTTCTGCGTTCTAACCTTGCCAGATAAATTCCCTCATCGCGCTCGAAAATTTATTGGTCAACGTCTTATGATTTTAATTGTGAGAATTATTTTAAAAATTCACAATAATAATTTTAACTATCGCCGTTTGTATTGAATATTTTACTATAATTTTGCATTAAATGTTTGCTAATTTTCGTTTAGAATTAATAAATAATAGCATGGTTAAAGCAAATATTAACAAGACACTAAAGTAACATGTTAAAACCCTTTATTCCGAACTACACATTTTTTATTACAAATCCATAACAATCAGCAAACAGCAGCATAACGAGTTGCGACTTCTTCGTTTTTCATAGTTGTTCATTCTGTCTGTTACAACTAAGTAATACGTACAGATAAATCTCTTGCTGTTAGCATTTGATATTGGTAGGCAAAGACATACAAGGGACTGGTCAATTGGTTGTTAGGCCACTTATTATGCACTCATCTTTACTTGGGTGTTCGGCTCCCCTTCAGTAGGTTTCGCGATTTCGGAAGCCGAGCAGAGCAACAACATTAAGACATGAAGTACGCTATACACCCGTATATCTGGTGACTTCAATGCTAGGTTTCATTCTGTCTGGAGCCCAGAATTTACGCATATGCACGTGCGCTGTTATTCATTTAATATAGTTCAACTTGTTCACGGTGAATTAAATAAAATATTCACCATAATGTGCTTGGTTGACAACAGTGCAAAAACATAGACGGGGAGCGCTCCGATCTTAGATAAAATGTTCACCATAATGTGCTTAGTTGACAACATTACGGAAACACAGAGGCCAAGCTTCCTCTTCTCCCCCCCCCCCCACCTCCGACTCACGAATCCCGTAAAATTAGCGCCCAAGTAAAGATGCGTGCATAGTAGTTATTCCCGTAGACGCATATATGCAGTATTAGAGTTGTTAGTGTTAGAACATACTTTTTCTTCAATTCAAAATGTTCTCGGGCTTCTAGCCAGGTGAAAACTTGGCTTGACACCAACGTTTCGAAGAAGTGCATCTTCCTCGTCTTCAGGGTGAAACGTTGGTGTCAAGCCAAGTTTTCACCTGGCTAGAAGCCCGAGAAGATTTTGAATTAACACGTCGCCAGGAAAGCTTCAGTTCTTATTTTAATACTTTTTCTTGCTTACTACCTTATTTTAGTATCTTCTAAGTATTGTAAGTTCTAACTTATTTTCGTTGCAACTATAAACATTATTTCACAACTTCTCTTCATGATATGGAGGCGTAAATCTTAAATTAAAGTTTCACTTTTGTAACTTGAAATAAATGCACATCTTTGTATGCAAAATGAAAGAATAAATATTTATCATTTATCGTAAAAAAATATATCACGAAAAAATAAGCCGATAAACCATTACAAAATTATGTTAAATGCATACAAAAATTTTTATTTTTTAATTCAACAGGTCTCCCAAGTATCGTTAAAAACAAAAACTCTTGCAAATGGACATAGCTGAAATAGGAATCACAGATGACGGCATAATATTAAATTCTCCAACTCATTCGCATTTTTTCCCAATAAATCACAATGCTTTATCAAATTCATTTTATATAACATACATCGACTTACACTATTAAGTAGTTTATGTCACGATTTTGAATGTTACCATTAGGCTTCGAATATGAGTTTAAAAGTTAACTTCTAGTATTCTTGTATTTACATCCAACGGAGATGGGTGGCATCTCAACTTGGCTATAGATATAGGCGGGCACAGAAGTAACTTTACTATGCTAAACACAAATTTTTATTACAAAGTAAAAATATGAACAAAATAATAAATATGTACTGTGGGAGATAGGTAATCAATTTCATATGGGATTTACATACGTGGGATTTACATACAAAGGATACATTTTCTGAATGTATCAAAAGCAAAACGTCTTCTATTGTACTTCGTACTTTCAGAACAGGTTGTACGCTCAACGACATTAAAGATAAGCCTATAAATACTCATCGTAAGACGAGGTCTATTTGCTGACTCCGCCCATGTCTTTCACCAGTTTGCTATGTTCTTAAAAGCGCATTGGACGTAACCGAAGAGAAGCTGATAGACATGAAACGCAACTTGTGACAAATGAAATTCTAAGTTGCGAACTGGTGATCCCCAAACTCTCTGGTTGGACAATATTGACCTCTCTCACCGGATGATACAAAAATGAATTAATCTTTTCTTTGCGCTACATACTCAAGTTCTAATGTCAAGGTAATGCGCATGTGATCGACTAAATTAACACATTGCTTATACAAGTCAACATGTTCTGAGGGAGCGTCGAACGGCTCAATCGGTTTTACCTCTTTTTACTAGCTTAACATGTAGCAGAATGGCACCAATGAAAATCGTGGTAAGACCCGAGTCCCCGTCAAACGTTCACATTTTCAGCAAAAACACAGCACCAAGTGTATTTTAAATGTCTTGGAGTGTGCATGTACTTATCACTTGTTAGAGTGAACAACCGGCAGTGCTTGGGGAGGGGGAGATCCCAGTGAAACCCCGTGTGCACGTAACTTTTTTCCACGCAACCGTGTCCAAAGGTCCGTTACCTCTTTTAGGTCAATCAATGATGAGTATTGTTCTTACACACAGGCCGCGTGTAGGTTCAAATTGGAAAAGTAGAATAGGACTAAAAAATGCGATATAATAGCTGAGATTTGGACCATTTATTCCCTGAAAAAACATTCCTGAAAATTCAGGATATACATTTTATTTGTCATACAAATGTCAAATATATTTAGTAAAAATGTTTGGAGGCATGTTTTAGAAAATAAAATAAAAATAAATTTTCATCGTAAAAGTAATTTGGAGTGTGTGTGTGTGTGTGTTTTTTTAAATTTTTGTTTGCATTTTCAATCTAAACTACAAGTTTGGTATTACCTATACCGGCTTTTCATTTCGAGTTACCTACGTTTTTTACAGACAGACGTCACAGATACAGCCCACTCCCCACGCAGATATACACGTCTCTTTTTCTAATAATGTTTGTATTTTATCCGGAAAATTCAAAACCTGCATTTCTGATGATCCCAACGTTTCTTCTACTTACTTTCATAGGTAAGCACTACAGAAAGTAAAAACTGCAAGGCAACTGTATCGCCTGAGAAAAGTTAGGCTTTTGAAAATTCAAACAAATAAAAAAGAATATCTCAGAAGTGGTTAATGGCCCAAAAAGTACTATTTGGCATATATTGTGTGCTAAACAAGATCTAAGTTCTTATTTATCAAGGTTTTATCTATCTCTTATGATTTAATCACTGTAAAAAAACCATACTGATTGAACATACTCTGAGTGACTTTCTACTTCCGAATTCCTATAAAATTCAAGATGTATATGTATTCGTAGTTAAAATAACTAAAATATAAGGTATTTTAATCAAAACCAAGAGCAATTTCTTAGAGGTTAAAAAATATAACATTTGTTCATGTAAAGGGTAATTTTCGTTGGGCAGATTTTCTTGAAAATCTTTATGTCGTGTCCTTGGGCTTTTAAATACCAAATCTGGTACCTGATCGAGATTTCGTTTTTGAGTTTTGCTGTTCACACACACGGACCTTTTCTTAAGGTGTTCTTTTGATTCAGATAACCTCAAAACATATTATATTTGCAGTGAAAATTCGGTATCAAATTTGTGGGAGGTATACAAAACTTCTATTTGGCATTCGTGTTGTACTATGCGGGTCTCGAATTCAAACCTGGTAGAAGGTTATTATTTTGTCGAACCTAAACATTCTTAGCCTTGCTTCCTCTGGAAGGGAAGCAATGCTGGTCCTGTGTAATGTTCAATGTTTTATAAAGAGAAGGTCTCTTAGCAAAATTTCACTATTTTCATGTCTGTAAAAGTCAGGAAAACTCCTGTTTACCTTCTATGGTTCCATCTGTAAGCTAATTCTTCGTCACTATTTGCACATAGTGGCAGAATGAGAACTAGAAATTCTACTCATCAAGAAAACATGGCTAGAAGCCTCAAAATCGTTGTGATGGAACTTTAATTGACATGTGATAAAATAATTATACCTTTCTTAGGTAAACAGCAGTTTGGTTAATTAGTAACCAACGCTCCCCATATGATATGATTGAACTTGGGGCTTACCTCATTCCACTAAGCAATGACTGGACCCATTTCTGAAGCGGAGGCGCCGAGGTAGAGTGATCAGTAGGTGGATGTTGATGACTTAAAATTACTTAAAATTAGCAACAAAATGTTCTATTTATTATATTGAAAATTTACCTAAAATGAAAAAAGAAAAGTAATATTAAAACGCAGAATAGAAAGAGTGACATTTTATTTTGACATATTAACTTTATTTTTAAAAACAGTTTTTGAAATTTTAATGTTATGCAACACTTTACCTCGAAGCAAACGTTCCAAAACAAAAAGTGTATCCAAAACGAGAGTACCACAATTTAATAGGAAAATAAAATGCGTAAAACATTAAATACTACGGTGCATTTAATAATTAGTATTACACACTAGAAACATTCACTATGTTTCAAGATGTTCATGAATCACTGCAGTATCTGAGAATGTTATTAATAGAACAGTTATAAGTTATAAATACAGTTGCTTTAATTTCTAATATATAAATTATAAAATAAAACATATTTGTAGTACCGTAGAATTGTGGAAATTTTGTACATAGTAATATTGCCTTAACTTTTGTCTAGGACTAGTTTTAGATTGTTGCACAAAGCTTTGTCTATTTACAAAAACACATTTTTGTCATTTCTCTTTCGGCACTTTGCAGCACTGAACTGGTGTATATATATAGGAATGGGTATAGAAGACTACTTAACTACCATATTGCCTGTCTCCATGGCCGCACTCGCTAAAGTGTCTAGTTTTGATGCTTCGTGGCGCAGGGGATTACGTTGTCAAGACTCGCCATGGGTCTGGGTGTTTGTGTTGTATTTCTGTCTTCTCTCTAAGTGATTTTCTCTTCCCTGATAGCCAATTAGGTAACGCTTGACGACCGATAATGGGGAGGGGGCGCCGTATTGAAAAACTAAGTTAGGTTCTGCTTAATGGAAATGTTAGTATTAAGAGTCTTTTAATCAACTGCCGGTAATACTGGTCGCTGTTCGGCTATGAAGAATCTTATAAGATTTTGTGCTTTATATTTTGAAACGGGCACAAAATATAAACGTAACAAACATGTCCTAAAATTGACGAATAACATGAACAAATGGTTTTTCAAGTAAAATCGGGGTGAAGTCCAAAAACTTCATGGTTTTGATTAGTTACAAGCTATAATAATACATATGTATACCGATGGGCATTGCTCATATCTGAAAAGCAAAACGATACCATTTCATCAGTATTGGCCTCTAGTGCTGAGGATTAAGGTGGACAGACAGTGTTTTCCGTGGACAGAGTTGGACGTTAGGGATTCTTCTTATGAGCTAGTCAGCGGAGGAGGCGTGGAAAGGACTGACTCCGGAGCTGGCAATCGAACCATAGTCCTTTAGCAGAGAAAGCAAACATGAGTAAATGTTGGTATCCTCGCAGGACTTTATAACACTGCATGTTGTTTGGGGCTACGAGCACGTGTCTGCTGGAGCAGAGGTCAGCACCTGTCATCCCTTCTGTGAAAACTTAGCTTTCCTGGCGTGAACTTGAGTAACACGTCGCATCATTTTTATGGATTCAAGAAAATTCCGTGACATTGCCCCTTTAAATCCTTGAAATTTCGGCAGGGCTTAGTGAATGGTGTTAACTTCTCGTGTTTTGCTTCTTACGTTTCGAAAAGCTTGCAGCCCTATTAACGGGTTTCACCTATTTGTTCCGCACCGCTGGCGCCTCGGACTTATGCAACCATCATGCGTATACTTCGGAAATCCCCGGGCGAATTGCAGGAGCAGAGGTGGAAAGTGGAGAAGGAATCTTATGGTATTTGGTCGGCCCCATTCCACCACAGCGCCGGAAATATAATAAATACGGTGAACCACTTTACATAGCTACTATGGTCATTGGCGCCTTTGGCGTTGATGTTCTGCTGCGGAAAGGTCGCTTCTTTTTTTTTTTTTTTTTTTTTTTTTTTCACAAAACAGTAACGGAGTCTGATCAGGACTGGCGAGCCTGGCCACGGGACTGGCATCGGTTTGGAATCCCTCTATGGTAAGCTTGGCAAACAGTGCTCAGTGGGTGTCATAGTTTTTCCCATACTTTCCCTCTCTTCGCAACTATCAAAGCATAGCGACAGGTTCAGTTGTGTGTTGATACACCACGTACTGACGTAGTTCTTGGCTTCACCTTCAATCAATACTCCAAACCCTGAATGGGAAAACAGGTATTTTTTCATTCTACAAGATAATAAGGCTCTCTGCCTATATGTTCACAGGAATTGCAGCTTATTACACACTTTAATATCAGAAAACACTTTGTGTCCAAGCATAAAAATATTCACATGGAGATGACAAATTATCGAGGAGAGGTAGACAAAAGCTCTCGACGAATTGAACTCCAAAGTAGAATGTAGCCAAGATGATTCAAGGTCCTCTGTTGAAAAATCACCGCGGCTGTGCGCTAGCTACAAAATTGCCAGGGACATTGCTGGGCCAATGAAACCTTTTGCAGAAGGTGAATTTGTGAAGAAATGCCTACTAACGGCTGCAGAAGAACTGTGTCCCTCAATGGTAAATTCTTTCATATCTATTAGTTTATCTCGGCAAACCGTGAAAGAACCGCCAAGTAACACATTAATTTATATTATGTTTTCATTATACGCTACATAATTATACTTGCAATGATGTTCCTTATAAAGCATTTGTTGGGCAAAAATTAAATACGCTCTGTTTGTTGTAAAATAAATGTCAATAGAACAAATATAGGAATAAAATTCTTAATGTGTGATTTCACCTCAAGAATATGTATCCTAACCTGAAGCTATACACAGCCCGCCACTGCTAGAGAAAACCGGTTCTATCTGGCGCGTGTGTATGAATGTGCGCCAGTAGCGACTATAGGTAAGGAGGGGTGTGCCTAATCTGTTCACACCTTGCGAGTATCGTTCGCCACTTTGCTCTATAGACATGAACGTTTAGTGTTGTGTGTTTGTGTACTAAGTCACTATATCCTCCATATGGCTAAGTACACCTGAAGGGTAATATACATATTTTAAAAAAATATGGAATTGAATTTGAAATTCAGTTCCCTTTGCTTGCTAAGAGTAAACAAATGAGTGACGAAAAAAAATATACTTCCTGTTTCTGAAAAGTTTTAGTAGCTTAAAACTGAAACTAATAACTCGGAATACCTCGAAAACGGTTAGCTCTACAAAAACGTGTGCATGGCATAACCTGTCTGTTTTAATGATACCTATATTTTATGTAGTAAGTTTCTGTCTATCTCTTACGGTTTACCAGCTTTATAAAAGTTATACAAAAGTCATTCAGAATGAAGAGGTCTTCGGAGGCTATTCCCAGAAATTCGACATATGCATTACTTTTTGTCATAAAAATATCTTAAACATATAACATTTTAATAGAAATCGTTAGTTATTTTTGAGAAAAACAAAATATTCGAAGAATATTCCATGAAAAGGGTAGTTGGTATTGGGCGATTTTCTTGAAAGTATTCGTGTAACATCCTTGGAAGATACTGAACTTAAACACCAAGTTTCGTATTTAACCAACTTTTCGTTTTTGGGCTATGCTGCCCACAGACACACAAACAGACGGACACAGATACACACACATACATACACCACATTCACACACAAACACACACTGAGAAATGTTTCTAAAAATACTTTTTTTATTCAGAGGGACTCAAAACACACTCGTATATTTCTGGTGAAATATCAGTATGGAATTTTGGGTGCAATAAATACCTTCCCTATCCACTATGTGCCTTGTACATAAGGGCTAGAGAAGGTAAAAAACGTTTTAAATTTAGCAGATTAACTGTAGTAAATCGTTGTGAATAATACCATATACCGGTGGATGAATGTAGTGTTAACAGACTTAATATCACTGCGCATGATAATTGTCCATCGCACCAGGTCCCAATCTTATACATGTGTGTTGGATCCCCCTGAATCCAAAATAAGTATTTTTAGAAAAAGGTCCGTGGGCGTGTGTGGACTGTGAACAGCATAGCTCAAAAAAGAAAATCCCCACCCCAATTACCCTTTACATGGAACTTTTTCCGAAAATTTTGATTTCTCAAAAATGGCTCTAACAATTTTGATTTTAATATTGTATATTAAAGATAAACTACCTGGAAAATAAAATGTATATCTTGAATTTTCTGGGAATAGCCTCTGAAGACTACTTTATTCTGGATGAATTTTACGGAATTTTGCATAACTGATAAACCGCAGGAGATAGAACAAAAGCTAACTTAACAGAAAATGTACAGCTCGTTAAAACACACAATTTATGTTTTATATATATATATATATATATATATATATATATATATATATTTACTTTGTCTACACGCACTATGTACATAGTGTATTATAGAGAAGGTATTGCATTCCACCCAAAAATTTCATGAAAATACATGTTTTGGGTCCCCTTGAATCCAAAAAATGCATTTTCAGAAAAAGGTTCGTGTATGTGTGTGTGTCTGTGGGTGTGTGGAAAATACCGCTGAATACCAAACTTGGATTTAAGTTTGGTATCTTCCAAGGATGCGACACGAAGATTTTCGAGAAAATCATCCCAACTCTAACTACCTTTTACATGGAACATTTTTTCGAAAATTTTGATTTTCTTAAAAATGGCTCTATTTTGATTAAAATAACGTATATTAAAGATATTTATCCGACAAATAAAATATATATCTTGAATTTTCTGGGAATAGCCTTTGAAGACTACTTTATTCTGGATACATTTTACGGAATTTCGTATAACTGCTAAACCGTAAGAATTGGACAAAAATTTACCACACAAAAAATGTAAAGCATGTTAAAACTACACAATGTATGTTATATACATTTTTTCGTGGAGTTGATCGTTTTTTTATAAATTACTTGTTTTTGGTTTCAGCTTTGAAAAACATTCTTTTCTCATACTGGAATTTGTCAACTTTTGTCCATACAAAGAAAAGAACTTCAGTCACAACGCAACCAAGCTTTTGACTATCACTTTAACCTATGGTACTCCCTTATTTCTCTTCTACTTACAAGGAAGCAAGTAATAAGACTATTTCCTAATTTTTTTTCTCGTTTAGCATGAAGTATATAGAAGCATAAGCTTTTTAACAATAATTTGTTACAAAGATGTAGAGGAAGTCATGTGAATGGAACACATCAGTTTTTTTCGTAGAGTTGGTGTTTTTGAGATATTCCTTGTTATTGGTTTCATATACTTATACTTTTCTTATACGGGAATTTGTATACTCCTGTCTATACAAACAAGTGACTTCAGTTACTTAGCAACCAGTTTCTGACTATAACTTTAATCTATGGAACTCTCTTTTTTCCGTTCTACTTACAAGCAATCAAGCAATAAGACTATTTCTGCTAATATTTTCTCGATTTACATGAAGCAAATAGAAGTATAAGCTTCTTAACAATAATTTGTTGCAGAGATGTAGAGAAAGTCAAGAGAATGGCACACATAATGTTTTTTTTTCCCTCTCTCTCTCTTTGGTGCGGCATCGCGTTTAACTCCTCACCTCCGAAGATGAATAAACGAAATGAGTGCAATAAAACTCAAATTAGCCAGAGTTTCATACAGCTAAAAGTTTCCCTACATTCCTCACCTCAGGATAAGTGAATCACCGGGGAAGAAGGGAAAAAAAAAAAAAAAAATTCTCCCAGGAATCCACCGTAACCGAGATTTGAACTCGGAGACTCTTAGATATTAGACAGACATGCTACGTCTGCCAGAGGTGGACACTTGCAGTTGTGAATTATTGTTATTCTAAATACTATTATTATACACACTTGTAAACATATACCTACATATAATTAGTTTAGCATATACTTTCGACTTTTTTTCGATGTGAAGGGTAGTTTGGGGTTGGGAGATTTTCCCCCCAAAAATCTTCCTGACACATCTCTGAAAGATACTAAACTTAAATACCAAGTATGGTAGGTATTTTACCGACTTTTCGTTTTTGAATTATCGTGTTCGGAGACACAAGGACATTTTTCTAAAAACTCTTTTTTTATACAGGGGACCCTAAGACGTGTATTTTCAGTGATATTTCGATATCAAATATTTTGATGCAATGCAATACCTTCTCTATGCACTATGTACATACAACTGTAGAGAAAATAAGAAGAAAACAAAAAAAACATTGCACAAAGGACTCTTTTTAGGTTCAAAAAGAACTCATCAACCTATCTATCTATCTATCTATCTGTCTATCTATCTATCTATCTATCTATCTATCTATCTATCTATCTATCTATCTATCTATCTATCTATCTATCTATCTATCTATCTATCTATCTATCTATCTATCTATCTATCTATCTATCTATCTATCTATCTATCTATCTATCTATCTATCTATCTATCTATCTATCTATCTATCTATCTATCTATCTATCTATCTATCTATCTATCTATCTATCTATCTATCTATCTATCTATCTATCTATCTATCTATCTATCTATCTATCTATCTATCTATCTATCTATCTATCTATCTATCTATCTATCTATCTATCTATCTATCTGTCTATCTGTCTATCTGTCTATCTGTCTATCTGTCTATCTGTCTATCTGTCTATCTGTCTGTCTGTCTGTCTGTCTGTCTGTCTATCTGTCTATCTGTCTATCTGTCTATCTGTCTATCTGTCTATCTGTCTATCTGTCTATCTGTCTATCTGTCTATCTGTCTATCTGTCTATCTGTCTATCTGTCTATCTGTCTATCTGTCTGTCCGTCCGTCCGTCCGTCCATCCATCTATCTATCTATCTGTCTGTCTGTCTGTCTGTCTATCTAACTATCTATCTGTTTGTCTGTCTGTCTGTTTAGCTGACGTAAATATCAGAGAAACAGTTTCCCTACATTTTGCAATTTCTCTCGTTTTATATCCTTCCTCTGGGTACCTAGGGAAATATTAAATAATTTTATCCTCAAAATCATCTTTTCCTCTCGCCCAAACCGGTGTGGGGTGTGACGGTAGCTGGCTTTCATCGGAGCGGAAATAGATTTTAGTAAGGGAGCGCATGAGGTGAAATTTATGGCCGTGTAGATTGGCTCTTTGGAGCACAAGTTAAGTCGCACAGCGTGCTTCTCTGGACACGCTACTGTGATGGATAACGTGGAACTTAAACATTTTTTCGAATAACGTTGTATAGCTTACAGGTATTGTTATTTTAGCTCCTTTGTGCATTGTACGAGGACCGTTTTTTTCAGCCTCCGATATGTTATAAATATAAGACAAGTACATAGAAAACAATTAGTTTATTACTAAAAGTTGTGTACAGTTATGGTTACTTTTCAACATAATCACCGAAAAGATTGAGACATGTATCGCACCTGTGCACAAGCTTTGCAATACTCGCTTCAAAAAATGTTGCCGCCAATGATTTCAAATGAGCATTGACGTTGTTTTGAAGTTCTTCGTTGGTTTGAAAGTGCTGCCCTACTAGTCATGTCTTCAGTTCAGGGAAAAGGTGAAAGTCGCTGGGTGGCAGGTCAGGAGTGTACGGCGGATGATCGACAATGTCCCTTTGAAATTGTTCAAGGAGCCGATGGGTTGTGCCAACAGTATATGGACGAACGTTGTCATGGATCAACACAATTCCTGAAGTCAGCATCCTCTTTGAAGATCTTCAAAACAACGTCAATACTCATTTGAAATCATTGGCGGCAACACTTTTCATTCTGGATGACTTACAACTCTGATAAACCCTAAGAGATACAAAAATCTTACTTTACAAAATTTGTAGATGTCGTTAAAACACAATTTGTGTGATATACTTTTTTTTCGTGAAGTTGACCATTTCCGAGATGTTCCTTGTTATCGGTTTCAGTTTTAAAATACAAAATGTTTCTTACACGGTAATTTGTCAACTCCTGGTCATGCAAAGAAACAAATTTCAATCACATAGCAACCAGATTAAAAAAAAAAAAAAAAGTTACTATCGCTTTATCCTCCCTCATTTCCCTTTTACTTACAAGGAAGGAATAAGACCATTTTTTTAGTAATGTTTATCTTGATTAGCATGGAGCAGGTAGAAAAATAAACGTTTTAACAAAACTTGTTACGGAGCTGTAGAGAAAGATATGTGGATGGAACACGTCAGACTTTTAGAAAAAGATTTATGCGTGTGTGTTGTGAATGTCTGCGTGCTCGCGCGCGAGCGAAAAACACACTCCAAATTAAAAGTCTGTTAAATACCAATTTTGATGTTTTAAGTTTAGCATCTTCCAATGATACGGCACAAAATTTTCAAGAAAATCACCCCCAAACTACACTCTACATGAATCATTTTTCAAACATTTTGATTATCTGAAAAGTGACAAGCGATGTTGATTAAAACACCGTATATTTAATATATTTTCGCCACTAATGAGATGTATACTTTGAACTTTTTGGGAGTAACCTCTGAAGTCCTCTTCATTCTTGAGTTTTATCATAACTGGGATTGCCTTCTCTATCCACTATTTATATAATAGAAAGGGTAAAAATGTCCTTTGCATATTACTAAAACAAAAACACGTGAGAAGTATTACTTCCTCTGCAAGTTTAATCATTGTTAGGGACGAAAGTAGTACATTACGCAACCCTGGTGTCAAAAGTCGTATTTTCTGCATCACTGCCACATTTCCTTCATGTTCGTCCTCTAGTTCATCTCAACTCTTTATTGCGGATTTTTCGGCCATTAACCTTCCCCACCGTTAGACATATTCTCTTTGTCTAGATCTTCTCTGATGGTTAATTTCCTTTCTTGCGTCGTTCCAGTTAGATCTTATGCCACTGCTCTCTATTCTGTGAATGGGAATACCAAGAGTTGGCATCCTTTTCGCCGAACTCTTTTATCAAGTCTCGTTCCAGTTTAATTTCTGCAAATTTCTAGAGGGGTGAATTGGATTGGTTAGTGAGGGATCAACTAAATAAAACTAAACAAAGGCCCTTCCTCCCAAAAAAAGAATTCAAACTTTTAAAAACAGAATATTTGTTCATTAATAATACTTTTACTATACTTCTATACATCAGATTCCATTTTATAGAGGAGAAAAAACATTGGTTAGTCCTGTTGGAAATCAGAGCGAATATCTGCAAAAACCTGATCTGTTCCATTCATAAATCTTCTCTACGAATTCTGTAGCAAACTATTTTTACAAAAGCTTATTCTTCTATCTACTTCATGCAATGAAGATGAAGATTGTCAGAAATAGTATTATAATTAACTGCTAGTAAGAAGATGGAAAATAAGAGAATATACATGGCTAAACAGATAGTCAAATCTTTTAAAAACTGATTGGAAATTAGGTTCTCTTTGTATAGTTTGAAAAATTTTAAAATTGAAAACAATAACAACGAACATTTCGGAAATGGCTAACAGCACAAAAATGTATTTATGGGATACATTGTGTGTTTTAACGAGCTATATATCTTCTGTCCATCTCTTAACGGTTTATCGGTAATAAAGTTTCATCAAGTTTTCTTCGCGAAGGAATTAGTTATACCAATAAAAGTATACCAATTTTATGCAAAACTCATTCAGAGTGTAATTCTAGGAAATTCTTGATGAAGTTTTATTTGTTTTTTAAAAATCTGTAATATACGTATTTTTGGCAAAATCTGAGAAAATAAATTCGAAAAAATGTAAAAGGTACCTTTGGGTGGGATATTTTCTTGAAAATCTTTGTGTCGTATCCTTGTAAAAAGGTGAATTTAATTATCAAGTTTGGTATTAACCGACTTTTTGTTTTCGTGTTATGTTGTTCACAGACGCAGACACTACACGTACAGAACGTTTTCTAAAATTATTTATTTGGATACAGGGGACACTAAAACGTGTATTTTCATGGAATGCAATATCTTCTCTACCTATGTACCATATACTAAGTAACAGGGGAGCTTTCGACGTATTATAGCGCACAATTGTATATGTATATGTTAGCTATGAACAACACACACACACGCACACAGCCACACAGATATTTGGTTTAGTTTCAACGTTCCGGCCTCTTCTGGATGGTTCTCTACTTGGAGAATCGAACACAAGACTTCTCCAATCTCTCCTGCAGTAACAGCATGTCACAAACTCGCCAAGAGAATTGCACACTTCATCTACATACTCGCTAACTCACCAACAACCGACTTACTGAGTGTCTCGCATGAGCATGCTCGTTTTTATAGTGGCTGTTCAGAGTTCCAGAACGTTCTATGAGCAGACATTTCCGAAAGATTATGGTTATCTAACGATAGCACTTCCGGTGTTTATGCTGGGCGAAGGAGGTATTTATTTTCCTCTTCAATTACAGGACGAGGAGCTCACGAAATTTGAGTATAGCTGCTATGACAATACAAATAAATATAAGCTTGTTTAAATGTAAACAAGTACCACAAATAAAATAACGAAGCCTAATTAGACCGTTTATCCTAGTAAGGTGAAAATAATTATAAAAACAATAAAACTTTTTTTTTTACTATTAATGAAGTTCATATAGGAATCCTAAATGAAGGGAAAATATGTTTAGTACCATTTAATTCCGTTCTTACAGACGATGGGCACTGATAAACATGAAATGAAATAATTGATGGGAAAGAACACTTAGGAAGGAAAAATTCTCGCCTAAGTACCACCACTATATTTGTCAATTATGAGATCTGAGAGAACCCTGAAAAAACCCTTAATGAGGGAAGACGCTGGCAGGATTTGAACGCAGACCTCGCGACCATAAGTCCGTGCTGCACACCCTTGGCGGTGTGAAGAGAGAGGAAGTAATATAGGTGATTCATTGTTTTACAGGGGATGTATATTCTTTTCCAGGTTATGAAAAATCTTGTACTGAATACTCCAAAATAATTTGATTTTATCCACTTAAGAGATTACGTTAACTCAACATTTTATTACTATTTGTGTCTTGACAATTTTGCGTATGTCTCAGTTGCCACTTAGTGCTTCTGATTACGCTGTTTGATAATTGGTGCTGCGACATGAAGTTTAAGGGCATGATTGTATGACTGAAATTTGAAACTCCAAACTAATAATGCTATCTTTTTGGAATTTATACTACTTATGTAATATAATACAAACATGTTCTGGTGCAAATTCATTCATTTTGTTCTAACTGTTTGGAAGAAGTGGTCTAATTCATTTGTTTTTGTCACGTCACAAAAATGTCCCTTGGGACAAAGAAATTAAAATGATCGTGCAATATTTTAATCCTAGGTTCACAGCGTGTCTACTTTTTGAAATTTCCGTGGATTTCTTTGTGTCTTCTTTGGTGTAGGCTCCAAAATGTTTTAAAGTTATGAATCTGCTTTTTTATCATAAGAATATATTATTCTGTGTTTGAAAATTGAAAATATATGTTTAAATACATCTTTAAAACCTAGCGAAGTTATTATTCATTGTTTCTCTGTGAATGTACAGAAAATTTTATTTGTGTAACAGAAAAGCTGGTTTTTAAGGAGCAGTTTACAGGAAGTAAAATGCTGAAATTATCAATAGAGACAAAACAAGGAAAGATTTGAATGCATGGCTTATATCAAAATCCACCTTGTTAGTAAAATCCACTATCTACCATCCAACAGTTGATTGGATTCTTAGATTTTGTGGTTTGAGCTCACCACATATTTACAGTAGGAATAAATGTAGATTCACGGGTTGGTATAAGCATCTGGGTAGTCTGAATATCGCCGAGGTATTCCTGCTAAACCTAGGAAGTGTTGAGGAAAGAATGTTAAATGCACTGCTACAAATGTGGCTTAAATTGGGCTGAGGATCCAATTTTCCTTTTCCTCTCATGTGCTGCTGCCTTTTCTGTACTTTTCTTCTTGCATTGCTGCTTTTCTTCTGCACAACTTCTTTTTTATTTTCGTGGAACTTCTTGCCGAGTCCAGTACAGGTTCAATTCTAATGCTTTGACTTAGGGCATTAAAAATGGTACCTGGTGCCCAATTATACATTTTTGTATTCAGGAATGTTTAAATTATTTTATGGAATTAAAACGAAAAATTAGATTTTTGTGAAGTTCATTTACATTTTAATAAATGTGTAAGTGTTCGTTTTTCTTTCATCCTTAATGTAATATACTGGTAGCAGTTAATTTTATTTTTGTTGATGTTTTCATTAGGTTGCATATATTTAACTGTTTGTGAATTTCTCCATTTCATTTCCCGGTTCCGTGGTTCAAATTCCGGCTAGGCATTAAACTTGCTAGTCTGACTCTGCCAATAACACTCCTGACTCTTGTGAAAAAACAAATTAACACTAATTGACCTAATAGTTGTCTAAACTATAAAGTTCTGAAGTTAAAGTACTTGCGACATTGTAAGTTGCCATTGGGATATGCCATCATAAAATAATTTGAGATCACCTTGTGGTTTATCAAGAAACAAGCAAGTCAGTTGAAGAATAGAATGCTATGCTGGCATCCTGCCATTTTAGCTCAGTGGTTAGAGCAACCGGCTAGAGATGATCAGATCTGTGGTTCAAATCACGTCTAAGACATTACATTTTTCAGTTTGAGTCTACCTATCCAATATCGAATTTTATGTCGCACATGTGTTGAATTTGTTTCGCAAAAAAGGGAATACAGTGTACTGTGTACAAATTTACAACAGTCAAAATATTATATCTTATAAAATAATGTTTACAGTGATTTTAACTAATAATTTTAGTTACTGTTTCAATAGTTTTCATTTTTAGAGTTAATATATCTTGAAATAGAATACTTTTCTTAACGTTGGTCCATTAATATATTTTAATTATTAAAGCTAATTTTATAAAATTAATATATATTCACATTGACCACATTATTGTAAGAAATAAGTCAGTTTCTGTAGGAAAATAGTAGCCAAATTGTATAACTTCTTAAGGTTTATTGTTAGACACATTCGGTTTATCACATATACTCTTCTTACCCTTAAACATCTCTTGGAGTTTACCTTTCAAACTGAAAGCAAATATGGCAGTACTCTGAAGTATCTACTGGAGATTTTGTAATACACTCAATAAGTTTGGGCAAATGTGATACATTAAAATAGTAACTTAACATATCTAAAAGGAATCATATTTATAACTTCCAAGTACATTGAAATATATTACAACAATTAAGCTACAAAGCATATTTAAAATAAAGTGTGAAAATATGTTATGCAAAATTCAGCAAATTTCGTCCACAATAAATAGGTCTTCAGAGGCTATTCCCAAAAAATTCAAGATTTACATTTTATTTATGATGTAAGTGTCAATATACGGTATTTTAATCAAAAGTATTAGAGTCATTCTTAACAATAACATTTTAAACTGTTTTTCCATGTACAGGGTAGTTTTTGGTGGGGGATATTCTTGCAAATCTTCATGTCGGATCCTTAAAAGTTGCTGAATATAAATATCAAGTTTGTATTTAACGGTCTTGAGCTATGCTGTTCACAGACAAACGCATACTCACATACACAAAAACACACACAATCACGTTTTTTCTGTTTTTTTTTTTTTTTTTTTTTTTTTTTTTTGGATGGGGTTCGGAGGTCTCAAAATATATATTTCCATCCTACCTTCTCTATACACATGTATTTAGTACGCATAGAGAAAGTAAAAATCGTATCCAATCGTAATGGTATGCTTGTTGTGAATACAAGTGTGTCCTTCAAATATAACCTTGTCCGTCAGACATTCAATAAGAAGATTAATTATTAAAAAACGAGGTAAAAACGGAAAAGAAAATCTTTTCCCCCTTCTGTGAGTACTACCGGCAACATTTCCCTTGAGGCAGGGTGCCTATCGAAAAGCTTATGCAAAAAGGAGTAATAAAACGAAGGGTATGAAAAAGAATGATAAGAGGATTATTTTTTGAACGTGTCCAAACAGAGCTCTTGATCCTGTGATGGGATTTAATATGCATATCATTCCAGCGATGTCGGACATATGAGGGCTGCGGAAACCACATATGATGTCAAAATTAATATTCCAAAGCAATATCAGATAAGCGTGAGAGCAGAATCCGTCGGTGAATATCATGGGTTTTATTTGGAATGTTTATTGTGGTCTGCGGGACATATTTGGGCGAAACGCGTCATTGATGAAGTGGATTATTAGTTACATAAATCTAATTTTCCGTGGTTGCTTCATTTTTGTGGCATTGGCTTTCATTAAAATAGGAAGATATGAAAATATATCGGATGTGATCCATTCACATGACTTTCTCTACAACTCTGTAACAAATTAGTCTTAAAGCGCTTATGATACATTCACAATGAAATACAAGCGCAGACGCAACATAAGAGTAAGAGTTTGGACTCATATTATTTAATGTAATCATTCACATAGAAACACGCAAGACGCAATACAAGAGTTTGCAAACTCCAAACCTTATACTTGCGTTGCATGCAAAGAGGTGGAATTCTGCTTCTTTTCTCTATGCATTCCTATGAACAATAACAAACGATCGCACTGCAATATTTTACAGGGCCTGCTGTACATGCATGCTCTTCTATGTGGCCGTGCAGTGCGGCGCCATTTCTAATTTCCCTCAAGAGGTTATGACAGTCTCCTTGCGAATCCTCCTTTGATTTAATGGATGTAACTATCATTTATGTCTAGATTTCTTAGTTCATATGCATCGAAGACGCAGAGATATAATACTTAGTTCATTAAATGTGTAGCTTTATCACATTCTGAAGTCTCTATGCTTGACTATTCTCAATAATTTTGAATGAGATATTATTGTGACGTCACTGCCGTAAACGTCAGCTGTTAGTATGTAATTTTATGATATATTTATTTGTAAAAGATTGAGAGAGCTTTCTTATGTGGTATTCTTGTTTATGATATTCAGTTTGAAACTTGCGGAGCGCTTGGAAGATATTCGCATGTGACTTACAGATCTAGAAACCAGTGCAAATTCTTGCGTTGCGCTTACGGTTGCAATGTGAATGGTGTCTCCATGCGTCTGCGCTTATGCTACGTTACGCCTGTGCTTGCATCTCAATGTGAATGTAGCATTACTCTTCTACTATGCTAATCAAGATAAATATTACCAGAAATTGCCTCATTACCTAGTTCCTTGTAAGTAGTAACGAAATAAGTGAATGTATAGGCAAAAGCGATGGTCAAATCTATTGAAAGCTGGTTGCTATGTGATTGAAATTCATTTTCTTTGGATGGGCAGGAGTCGACAATTTCCCGTAAGAGAAAAGTTTTAAATATTTTAAAACTTAAACGAATAATCGGGAATATCTAGGAAACGGTCAAATCCACGAAAAAACTGTACCTAATAATAAATTGTGTGTTTTAAGGAGATATACTTTTTTGTACAAGTTTTTATTCTATCTCTTGCGGTTTACTATTTATACAAAAGTCATCTAGAATGAAGAGGTCTTCAAGAAAAATTTCCCAGAAAATTCAAGACGCGCTTTATTTGCCATATAACTGTCTTTAATATACGCTATTTTAATCAGAATCGTTAGAGCCATTTCTGAGAACATCAAAATTGTCGACATTTTTCCCATGTAAAGAAGTGCTTTTCATGAAAACCTTCGTGTCGCATTCTTGAAACATGAGAAACCCAAATATGGAGTTTGTTACTAACCGACTTTTCGTTTTTGAGTTATTGTGTTCACAGACACACGTACACACACATATACACATTTTCTAAAAATTATTTTTGTATAGGGGATACTAAAACGTTTATTTCCAGTGAAATCTCAGTGTCAAATTTACCTATATACTAAGTAGAAAAGGTAATACCACTCTACATATACAACGAGAAAATATTCGTAATAAAATGCTATTTCATAACTACATATGTCTATTTATCCATAAATGAAAAGTATTTGTAGTGCTTTTGCATACCGTAGAATACAAAAACTCCTCCAACATATACTGTATTCCACTCAACAATTAGATACATAGACATTATTGGAATTACACGATTTGGTCCCTGAAACCAAAAAGGAAGTTTTAGAAAAACGTCTATCTCTGTGAATGCGAAACTCAAACAGAAAACTCCATTAAATACCAAACCTCTTAAAGTAAATCAGCTGTGAAGTTAATAAACTTGCTTTACCAAGAGTGTAAATAGGAAAATTGCATATTTAAGTCAGCATCTCCCAAATTTGCTACAAGAAGATTTCAGCAAAATTCTCTCCACCCCCAAACTACCCTTTATATGAAAATTTAACGAAAAGTTTGATTTTATAAAAATAGCTCAGTAATACCGAATTCATTCAAAATTAAAGTGTACTGAAGTACTGTATATTCACAGAAAATTCAATAATAATGTATAACGTCGTGTTATTTATGGACGCTCTTTAACTACTGTGGTTCTCAGCGTCCCATTCTAAATTGGGCGTGAAAAACCGTTTAATTTTGTTCAGAGGCCTCTCTATTAGGCTCGAGGTTCTTTTACGTGCCGTAGATATACGACACTGGACCAACGGCTTTACTTCCCTTCCGAAGGGAGCCATGCTAAGGATTTTTACGCCCTCTGCCGGGTTTGAATCCGTGACCTTAGGAATATGAAGTTAGCATGGTAACCATTGCATCACGGAGGGCGACAGAAAATTCAATACATACATATATATATATATATATATATATAGATTTTTCTCTTAAATGAAAACCTTTTAAACACATGCATTTTATTCATATCATGATAACTTTTTAGTAACATAATAAAAGGGGGGGGAAACGGTTTATTAAGGGTAGTTAGATTGGGAAGACTTTCTTGAAAATCATAGTATCACATCCCCTCGGAAGAGGCTTATTATAAATACATCTTTGGTGTGCTGGCTGGTAATTAACCGACATTACATCTTAGATCAAGTAATAATAATAATAATAATAACAATATGAATCGGCTCATCTTTAAGCTATGCGAAACAGAGAGTCACGAATTTCGTGTTCAAACTCAGCTATGAATAATTTGATCTTAAAATGAATCATCGCAAGTTGACAATACATTTGTTTCACACTAAGTTCACTTTTAGAATTTTCACAGTCAGATATGACTAGTTCAATTAAAATGAATGAAATAGTGCAAGTTTACAACTATGTTATTAAGTTGTATTTAAATGATTCACAACCACATACAACTGGACAGTTAATATTTCTTCCAGCATGATTTGATTTTGTTGTCAGCAAGTTACACATTTGTGGAAATCCATTTGGACATTAAACTCATAAAGCAAATTATTGATAATTTATTTATCCGAATATATGTAATGTAATTTTGGTATTGTTCCATTCCCTTTCGACTGCACATCAGGCATGGTGGACAGCAAGTGATACAATGAATGTGGTCGACCAGGAACTACAGCCAGCACTCTCCAATCGATATATCCAATTCGATCAAGAATTCCGGTTTTCTGCCCCATTGGTGTTTACGCGATTTCGGACAGAGCCCACATCATCAGGACTGTGCTTATGATCACTATCAACAACACCTTAGACGTGCAAGAATTAATTTTTATATCCAAATCTCATGCGTTACAATAAAACTACTTATTAGTTTCTTACGAGCTCTACAAGTTTTCGCTAAGAAACTCTTTTTCTATTTATTGTTAATCATGATGATTGCTCCCAATATATAGTGCATATTATTGTACCTATATAGACATTAGTATATCAGTCAAACCTTTAAAAATAATCTTGTTATATTCACTTGAATTGCTATTTTGAATACCTACTCTTTGTATGACTTAAGTAGCAAAAACAGAAGCAAATAAACTTAAATATTGTGACAGTGCCGTCTTCTTCAACAGTGATCATCACGTTAGTCTTGGTATATGAGTCATCGCATTGGATGTGTAACAGAAATGGAAGAGCGGCACAACGTAACAGGAACCTCCGGAAAGCGAGATTTCATGATGAATTTCGATTTTACGGATGTTTCTCCAAACTTCGCTTCCAGAAGCTTCCAGGAAGTCTGTGATGCCATTTTCTAGCTAAAAAGGGGGGAAGGATTACAATACAGTGTAGTTGTGTTGTGAATTGTACTGAGTTGTGAGTGACTGAGTGTTAGCGCACAGTAGTGCGCGAGACATGGATAGCGTGCAGCCGTAAACTGTCCACGCGTCGAAACGTCGAGTGAAGTATTTGCAGCAGTGAATGTAAGACTTTATTTGTAAACAGTTTTGAGTCAATAAAAACATTTGTTACAACATTAGTAAATATCGACGAAGAACAGATTGAACACATAAAGAGCTATCACAATGAGAAATTTGACATAAATTATGTATTTTAATAAACCCAGAAATGCTATCTATCTGTTAAGATTTAAACTTAATCAGAAGGCTTCTTCACAGGCTACTCACTAACAATACACATTTTATTCCTCATGTCTGTATGTCAAACTTATTATTATATTTTATACAAAGTTCTTAGAATCGTTTTTGAGGGAAAAAAATTAATAAAAGATTTAGCGTTGTAAAGAATAGTTTGGGTGGAAAATTATTATGTATATCTGTTCCATTCTTCCAGTTATTTAATATCTATCCACAAGTTACAAATACAATAGTTTCTGTACCAACATAGAGATAAAGCGTATCCTAAAGTCATGATGATTATTTTAGTATCATTTTGGACTTAATTAGTCGTAGGAATTAAATATTTGCTTTATCATGAATGTAGGAGGTAGAAAATGCATTTAGTGCATTCCACCCCAAAATTAGATATTAATATTTCATCGAAAATACATATTTTGGGGCTCCCTATATCCAAAGAGAGTATTTATAGAAAAAATATCCATGTGTGTGTCTGTGAACATCGTAACCCACGTGTAAGTCAAAATCTAGACGATATTTAGGATAAGCATCCTACCGGATTCCACACAAAGATTTTTGTGACAATCGTATAAGATTTAATTGTCGCTTTAGCCTAACATATTCCCTTATTTCTCTTCTACTTATAAAGAGCTAAGTAATAAGAACCATTTCTGGTAATCTTTAATTTGACTAGCATTATGTAGATAACAAAATAATCCTTTGAAAGAATATTTTGTTTCAGAACAGATAGAGAGAGTCATGTGAATGAAGCACATTAGAGTTTTTTATATATAAATAAATGCCTCTACACATGAGTATCTTTCTAATGAAAGCTTAAAACTTATATTTTACTCATTTTAGTATGTTTTAGTTTGTAATTGCAGAAAAGGTCGAGTCAAGTGGAATTAGTATATCATAAAGTACTAAAACATGTTTTACTCTCAATAGTACGCAACGGTAAAGATACGTATTATGTGAGGGTCACCGTAACTGGTGAAGGCACCGCACGGAGACTCATGTAGCCCAGGGTGGGAGGGAAAGGTGAGATGGAAAGATCCGAAGAGCGATATCAGATCTAGCTGACGACGATCGCAAGCATTTATGGAGCCACAAGCGTTTCCGACGCTTCTCGACCTCACCCATGAGACCAGGGTCCACTCGGAAGCGGCTCCGACTGGGCAGTTCCTAGTAATCACAGAAAAGACCTTTACAAAGCATACATCCCCCGCCCAGCCACAACATGCGGAACACCGTCGTCTGGTCCTAATGACAAATGACAATGAAGGAGTTGATGAAACAGGAAATTAGGTACAAGAAAATCGTCTTGTGGGGAGTAAAAACCCTATTAATAGTCTAAAGACGCGAGTAAACAAGGAAAATCCTATTGGTCAGATTAGATGTCTGACAGGAATTCAGTCGGGAGATAATCGAACGCAGTCATACAGCGACTTTTATTCATTTGCCCTAAGGCACTGAAGCAAACCATATGACGTGATCTGTTGAACGAGTGAATACTCAACCCTGCCGGTCCCCATGGCCGCGCTCGCCAAGGCGTCCCGCTTTGGTGCTTCGTACCACTGGGGATCGTGGGTTCGAGTCCCGCCTTGGGCATGGGTGTTATATGTTTGTGTATATGTGTGTGTTATAAAAGTAAAAAAACAGCAATCCAGTAATAATACGGCAAAACAAGGTAAAAAAAAAAAAAAAACGCATGAGAGCACATATGAAGCAGCTCATCCTTAGTTCGGTTTATTCCTTGCTCCTTTTCGAAGGATTTTGGTTAATGGTATTATGTTCCACCAAATGAAACGGAGTAAAACATATATCCTAGACATCTCCAATAAACATACTTATAGTTTCAGACGCTGCGGAGAATAGGGCATGTTCTGGTTAAAATAAATAAAAAAACAAACAATTCCGTGCCCCAAATCGGAAATCAAATGCAGGATTCCCGGGCTTAGAAACCAGAATGCAGATTATTTGAGCGCATGGATTTTTACTTTCTCTGCACGTACTATGTATATACTGTATAGAGAAGGTATTGAATTTCACTAAAAAAATCGATACCGAGATTTCACCGGAGATAGGCGTTTTAGGGCCTCCTGTATCCAAAAAAAAAAAAAAAATTCAGAAAAAGGGCCTTGTGTGTGTCCATGTGTTAGTGTGTCCTTTTGTCTATCAACATGATAACTCAAAAAGGAAAAGTCGGTAAAATACTGAACTTGCTATAGAAGTTTAGTATCTTCCAACTACCCTTTATATGCAACAATTTTCGAAAAATTTGATTTTCTCAAAAATGGCTCTAAAGATTTGATTAAAAAACGGTATACTAAAGATATTTACTCGGAAAATAAAATGTAAATGTTGAATTTTCTGTAAATAGCTCTTAAACACCTCTTTATTTGGATGCATTTTGCTGGATTTTCCATAACTAGTAAACCGCAAGAGATAGTCAAAAACATACTGCACAAAAAAAACGTAGATCTCGTTAAAACACACAATTTATATTATTAACATTTTTCGTGGAGTTCACACTTTTTTAATATTCCTTTTTATTGATTTCAGTTTTAAAATACTTTTCACATGCGGGAATTTGTCAAATCCAAATCCAAAGAAATGTATTTCATCCACATGGCTACCAGTTTTTAAAAGATTTGACTATCGTTTTAGCCTAGTGTATCCATTATTTCCCTTCTACTTAAAAGCAAATCATTTCTGTTAATGTTTATCTCGATTAGCATGAAGTAGATAGAAAAATAAGCTTAATAAGAAGAATTCCTAGACATAATCCTAAAAGAGAACCAAAATTTCATCAAGATGAAATAGGTATTTGAAGGTGTTGGTAGATCAATTAAAGCGTTAATAGAAATGTTAATTAAGGGATGAATTTAAATATAAATTTATAAAATCATTCATATATAATAATGAAAAACTAAATAATATAAATGTATTAGAGAGGGGTAGAGAAAGTCATATAAATAGAACACATCAGATTTTTATATATAACAGTTATTGTTTCTTGAAGTTCTGTTGGAGAGTGACTTTACGAGCATCCCACATACTGAAAAATAATAACAAAAAACTGTTGGGGTCAGTCACCCCTCTTGCCGCCACCCTCCAGACATCCACTGCCCTGACACTTTAGCGACAGTCATAACACATGTCTAGGGGAGGGTTGTGCCAGACGATGAGCTATTGTTATGCTGCACTCTTCACCCGGAGTCGTTATGGCCGTAACACACGAACTGCTCTTCCAAAAGTTTGCCTTGGAACGAGACCGAGACCCTTCAAAATGCTAAAGAGGAGAGCGGTTTAAAAGTTACAACTTTTACGTCCTGATGGGTGGAGCATTGTCCTCGAGGTTTTATATTCACGTTAAAGTGCTTGAATTATGTACAATAATGTGGCAACTGCGGTACAAAACGTGGTTCGTAAAGCGCAAGCCCTTAGAGGCGCATAATGCTACAGAAAATCACAAAAAAACTTTCTGGAGGGGATCCCTCTTCTCATTCGGAAACTAAAACGGCTTTAAAAAGTCCGCCGTTATAAACTTTTAAGAGGATTTTCTCCATTTTCTTATTTTTATGATATATGTTCATAGTCCGTGTTGAAAGAACATTGATACCCTAAATGCTAACGATTAGAGCTGGGTGCAACAGTTGTTAGAAAACAAAACACTCAGCAAATAGACAAGACTACACCAGATTTAAAATAGGAACAATATAGAGACTATCAATTATAGTGATAAGCATTAAACTTTACCACTTTAAAGTTACCATTTTCAAGTTTAAAATTTACCACTTACCACGTAAAATACAGCCTTAACATTAAAGAAGAGTATAGAAATTTCTGGAGCATTTTCTAGCTGCTTAGTAATTTCTAAAGAAAGAATTTCTACTAATTTCAAAAAGAATCAAAAATGTATTCCTAATGTGTTGGATGTTTGTATTCTAGCGTATTGTTACGGCATAAAACGATAAAACTCAATTTTATTCGCAATGCAATTGTGACGGTAACGTATTATAGGGGGTTCCGGGTTTGTTCCTCGCGTAAAGGTTTTGGACATTTAGGAATGGTGTGGAGATGTGGATGCCCTAGCTCAGGATTTTGTAGGCATGGAATCTTTCTCAGGTGTTGTAAGACACAAGTGATTTTCTTCAAGTTCCAGACTATTATTGAACTCGTTTGTTCATCTTGTTCGGCATTTTCTGCCCTCAAACACACATATTCTTCCTAATTTTTCCCTTTTCAACTACGCTTTACGCGACAGCGCTTATCATTCCTTATTACTTTTAACACTACTGGTGCATCAAATAAACACTGTTTCTATTGTGGCCGGATGTAGCTCGTTCATTTCTACCGAGGACTCAGCTATCACGTCTTACCTCTACGCATCTTCTAGGCCTTGTCAATTTGACCTATTAAATAAATACTATTTCCGTCGCGGCCATATATAGCCCGATCGACTCCCCCGCGGACACAAATACCTCTGCCACTCTTCCATAGCTAGTGAAAAAGTGTCGCTCGACTAGCAAGGGAATGATTTTTGTTATGTCCACCCTCGGGCAGTGGAACCTCACCCCCTTTAGTTCAATGTCCTTCCTTAACGGTACTATTCTACCTGAGTCGCTTGTCAGCTCATGATAACTGTTTGTCCTTGCCTTCTTAGACAATGCTTATTCCCTGGTCATTTCTCTTCTTAGTATAATTTATATTATATTGTGTACAATTTATATCTCACTTTTAGATAACTTTTAGCCCCGTGACATGACGTGTACTATTTCATGATGTAGCCTGTTCTCTCAGGCGGAGTAGCATGACTGACCGACGTGTTATAATGGGTATATTTTCGGGAAGAGACGCGAGGGGGAAAGCACTAGATACAACAAACACCTCAGTCTTTTCTCTTGCCATGCAAAGCATAGCCGACGAGTCTTCAAGATAGTCGAAGCAGTTCCTACTATAGCCAGTCTAATGATTTTTGTTACTGAAAATAGGGATTCTTTTTTTCCTACTGGACACAAAATCTCTTTCAATTATTGTAGTTATTGAGTAATTACAATTGCAGTTATGTTGTAATATAAGCACGTTATACACGCACTCAATAATTCGATACCGAGATTTCACTTGAAATGTTTTGAGGACCTCGGTTGGTGGGGAGTCAATTTATGTTTGTTGGGGTTTAACTCAAAAATGAAGATAAGTTTAATACCAAATTTAATACTTAAGTTTAGTACTTCAAAGGATGGACACGAAGATTTTTATGTATAACCCACCCTAAACTATCCTTTACATGAAAAATTGTCGAAAATGTTGATTTTCTCAAAAATAAGGCTCTAATGATTTTGATTAAAGTACGGTATGTTTAAGATGTTTTCATGAGAAACAAATTAAATATATTTTGAGTTTTCTGAGAGCAGCCTTTGAAGACCTCTTCATTCAGGATGACTTTTTGTAAAACTGGTAAATCGTAAGAGATAGACAAAAACTTAGTACATAAAATAAGTAAATATCGTTAAAATAGAGAATATATGTCATATATATGAGATATAACGATTCATTATTTTATTGGTTTTAATGTTAGACTAGTTAAACTTTTCTCAAACGGCAGGTCATCTTTAGTTTCATTTCTCTTTTATTTTACTACTGGTCAGATAGAGACTGTCGAATTTCTATTGTTTCATCACATAGCGCCCAGCTTTTAAAAGTTTTGATTACCGTTTTAGCCTATTGTACTCCTTTATTTCCCTTCTACTTACAAGGAAGCAAGTGATAAGACGATTTCTATTAATGTTTATCTCAATTAGGATGATGTAGATAAAAGAATAGTCTTCTGTAAGAAGTTTGTTTGTTCCAGAACAGGTAGAGCAAGTCATGTGAAAGGAGAACATCAATTTTAACTTACTCTACACGAACTATGTACATAATGTATAAAGAAGTCATTGTATTGCACCAAAACATTCGATACCGACATATACATATTTTGAGATCCCCTGAATCTAGAAAAAGCATTTTTAGAAAAATGATAGTGTGCGTGTGTGTGTGTGTGCGCGCGCGCACGGGCCTGTCTGTAGCCAACATAGCTCAAAAACGAAAGACCTTTAATAACCAAACTTAGTATTTAGTTTAGTACCTTCCAAGGATTCGACACGAAGATTTTCAAGAAAAATCCCACCCCGCCCCAACTACCCTTTACATGGAAATGGGTTTAGAACATTTTGAATATCTCAAAAATGGCTCTAATGACTTTTATTGAAATCTGTTATATTTAAGATAATACATGACAAATAAAATGTACAATATCTTCAATTTTCTGGGAATAGTCTCTGAAGACATGTTTATTCTGGATGAATTTTGCGAAAGTTTGGTAAACCGTAAGAGATAGACAGAAATTTACCACACAAAAAATGTAGAACTCGTTAAAACTAACAATTTATGTCATATACATTTTTTTTTTTTTCCCTGAGATTGAGATATTCCTTGTTATTACTTTCAGCTTTAAAAAAAACTTACACATTTCTCGTACACGAATTTGTAAACTCCTATCCATACAAACAAAGTTAGGTACTTCAGTCACATAGCAACCAGATTTTAAAGAATTTAGCTATTTATTTAGCCTATGGTACTCTCTTATTTCCCTTCTGCTTACAAGGAAGTAAGTAATAAAGCCTTTTTTGCTAATTTTTTCTCGATTAGCATTACGCAAATAGAAAATAAGCCTATAGCAATACTTTATTGTAGAGATGTAGAGAAAGTCACGTGAATGGAACACATTAGATTTTTTTTTCATGAATAGTTATAACTATCACGCGAGGTATTTTTACGTCAATACCAACGAAAAATGAGAAGATCGTCGGAAGACACAAAGCTTTAAAGTCACTGGATTACTTGGCTCCTGCTTCAAGCTAAGCTCATCGGAAAATCCAGTGTTAGAAGAGGTTCTTTTAGCTGTCATTTGCACTGCAGCAAGGGACACAACCCTTCCTTCTTTCCGGACCAAAATATAATCTCGTGCTAAGCTGCAAACATTTGCGCGACGCTTTGTCCAGTGGCTAATTGGATTTGACTCGCGCCACGATTTGTAGGGAGGACGCTATACATATTTGTTTATTTCAAGTGCAGCATGGGGGGGGGCACTTAATAAGACACGTCAGTTGGGCTTTATCACAAAAATACACTCAGTGAAAATGAAATATTCGACGGCGTCTGGCTAATTTATATTCGGTTGTGCTCTAATTATAGCTACTGAGTTTTATTTAGAATACTCCCACATAGAATACAATTAGCACGATTGTTCTGAATACAAAAGCCAACTTAAATTTTGCGTTGTTACAAGATTTTCAACATCACCAACATAAATTAGTAGGTGGTAAAACGGTCTGTTGGTTACCGAAGTTTTACTTTCCCTACATTACTATGTACATAGGGTATACAGAAGGTACTGTAATGCACTCAAAATTTGATACCAAGATTTCACCGAAAATACATGATTTAGGACTCCCTGTATTCAAGAAAAGCATTTTTAGAAAAATATCCGTGTGTGTGACTGTGTGTGTGTCTGTGGGCAGCATAGCTCAAAAACGAAAAGTCCATTAAATACAAACTTGGTATTTAAGTTTGGTATCTTCCAAGGATCGACACGAAGATTTTCAAGAAAATCACCCCAGTCCAACTACCCTTTACATGGAACTTTTTTCGAAAATGTTTATTTTCTGAAAAGTGGCTCTAATAATTTTGAGTAAAATGTCGTATATCAAAGATATTTACCTTACAAATAAAATGTATATCTTGAATTTTCTGGGAATAGCCTCTGAAGTTTACACTGGATAAATTTTGCGGAATTTAGCAAAACTACTAAACTGTAAGAGATGGACAAACTTACCACACAAAAAAATGTAGAGCACATTAAAACACACAATATATGTTATATACTTTTTTCGTACAGATATTAGCTTTTGAGATCTTCTTTGTTTCCGTTTTCAGCTTTAAAAAACTTCTCATACAGGAATTTGTCAACTCCTGTTCATAAAAACAGAGGAACTTCAGTCACATAGCAACCAGCTTTTGGCTATCACCTTAACCTATGGTACTTTTTACTTGCTTCCTTGTAAGTAGGAGCGAAATAAGGGTTGTAAGTAATTGGACGATTTCTGCTAATTTTTTCTCGATTAGCACCAAGTATATAGAAGCATAAGCTTTTTAACAATTATTTGTTGCAGAGATGTAGAAAAAGTCATGTGAATGGAGCACATCAGATTGTTTATTTTTGTTTTTCGTACAAGTGCTTTCGTTGTTTCCTAGTGAGAGCTTGTTTCTCATACATCAAAAGCTCTCTCTCAAACGCAGGTATTCCGGAGGAGGAGAAACAGCCTTTTACTCACACACCTATTGTGCTGTTCGATTTGCCGATTATTCAAGGATGCCCTGTTCTGTTACACTGCATCGCCGTAAAGTCCGGTCATACGCAAGCCATAAAGTTAGGGGGCGAGAAGAGGAGAATGACACCGAGTGACAGTAAACGGCATGCCAGCTCAAAGGGAAGAAAAACCTGACAAGTTGGAGTCTTATGACTTTCTCCACTTACTTCTCTGGAAAATATGTACAAAATATATTGTTCTATATGCTTCTTGTTAATATAGATACGCTTTTTATTCACATTTACACATTTCGTTGTAGGATGCGTTAGATAGGACGATAGTCGGAATTTTAAAGAGTTTTTCATAGTAATAGCTGGCTCAACTGTCCCGTAAATGACGTGTGTAGATAACCATTCGTGCATTAAAAGAGTTTAAAACTCATTAATTCAAGTTATAACTCGCCAGTGCAGAACTGGTGAGTGCGACCTTGATTTTACCCTACTCAATCAGAGCGACCGTGTGGGGTAAAACGAAGGGTTGTCTCACCAGTTCTCCACTGACTGGTTTCAATATGAAATAGCTCCGTTGAATTCTGCGACTCTTTTAATGCACGAAGATATATCTGCACACGGAAAATAGCCACTTGACATGATGACTTTGAAATTGCATGCTCTTCTCATGACTGGTGGGGGGGGGCAGAACATTTCCAGGCGAGAAAGTTATGTATACGGAAACTTATAACAAATAAAATGCATTTTTCCAAAATGATTTCCTCCATAAAGTAATGAGACAAACTGTATAAACTATTTCTTTAAAAGATCTACATTTTTTATGTTGTAAGATTTTATCAATCTCTTACAATTTACGAGTTACACAACAATCGTTCAGAATGAAGAGCTCTTCATAGGCTATTATAAGAAAATTCAAGATACGTATACATTTTAAACATATGATATTTAGAGCTACCTTTCTGGAAAAATAAAAGTAGCGAAGCTTTTTGCTATGCATGAGCAATTTAAGGTGAAGGGATTTCCTTGAAAATCTTCCCTTTCTAGGGTAGTTAATTTATAAGGTGACCCCTCTCGCGGCCTCTTTCCACTGCGCTAGAGAACTGACAGTCGCCGGGTAAACTCTGTCGGTCAAGGCGCACTGAAATCCTTAATTTAGAGTATAAATAAAGTAAAATAATTCTCGTTTACTTGCCTTAATTCAACAGCAGTAATCTTTGTGTAACCTACAGGAACTTAGCGATAACATCGTGCAAGAAATCAAAAGGATTGCTGTGACAAGCTTAGGCGAGTGAAATGGATTATTTTAGTGAGCCTTTGCCGGCAACACTTTCCCGGCGACTCTCGGTACTCTCGCGTAGTGGAGAAAGGTCGCCAGAAGGATTACCTTATAATTTAACGACCCTATATATCCTTGGAACGTGTATCTACTTAAAACCATGTTCAGTATTTAACTAATATATTTGTTTTTGAGTTAAACAAATATTTAGCATTTAGTCTTTTCCAGAGTACCTCATATATGTCGAGATGTAAATAATGATTACCTTCTCGAACACTTCATACCAGTATTCATCAACATTTTTATTTTCTCTAACACGTATGAACAATGTACATAGTAACTAGAGAAGGTATTATATTCCAGCCAGAAAAGATCAATACAGAGATTTCACCGGAAATAGTTGTTTTAAGATTCTCTGAATCAAAAAAAAAATATTTTCCGTGTGTGTTTGTCTGTGGAAACTCAAAAACGAAAAGTTGATTAAATACCAAACTTGGTAATTTAATTTCAGTATCTTCCTAGAATGCGACATTCTTCAGGAAAATCCCTCCACCCTTAACTACCTTTTATATGGAACATTTTGCGAAAATTTTGACTTTCTCAAATATGACTAACGATTTGCTTAAATTACCGTATGTGCGAGATATTTTTATGACAAACGAAATGTATGCCCTGAATTTTTCTGCGAATAGCCTCTGAATACATTTTTATTTTGGTGACTTTTGTATAACTGTATAACTGGTAAACCGTAAGAGATATACAAAAATCTTACACACAAAAGTATATTTCGTTAAAACATATAATTCTGTCATATACAGTTTTATAGAGCTAACCGTTTGTGAGATATTCTGTGTTATTTGTTTCAGTTTTAAGTTGCTTAATTTTTTTTAGGAAGTCATCCTTTTTTTTCGTTTTATTTTTTGTTGTACTTCTGGCAAGCAAAGAAAACCGAATATCAATTGTTTCACATAGCGATCAGCTTTTTAAAAGATTTGACTATTGATTTAGATTAGTGTATTCCCTTATTTTCCCTTTTTTAAATGATTTGACTATTGATTTAGGCTAGTGTATTCCCTAATTTTCCCTTCTACATACAAGGAAACAAATAAAAAAAACCATCCCTGCTAAATTTTTCTATATTAGCATGATGAAGATAAAAAAATCATTTGTAAGAATTGTTTGTGGAAAAGCTAGAGGAAGTCATGTGAATGGAACACAACAGTTTTTTTTGTATTTACTTACTCATTGGACGAGGCATATATTATGGTTCTTCTAAGAAGAATAAAAAATGGGACGTCGGACCTACTCCGTCACTAACTAGAAAAGCTCCTGGTTAAATTTAATGTACGAGGATAATCCCAAAAGTAAGATCTCCAATTTTTTTAAAATACGAAGAGACGTTTGTTGACAACAAATGGTACACAGTTTTGAAGTTTGAACAATTTTCTATTATTCCACATAATTGCCATTTCGGTCGATGCATTGTTGTAGACGATGTGGCAATTTTTGTATGCCCATGTCATACCCTTGCCGCCATGCTCTTGAAGAAGTGACGGAACTGATGTTTCACTTCATCGTCGTCACTGAAGCGTCTTCCAGCCAAGTGTTGTTTCAACTGGGGAAACAAGTGGCAGTCACGGGGTGCCAAGTCCGGACTAAAGGGTGTATGGGTGATGATGTCCCATGAAAACTGTTGCAGAATATTCACGGTTCTTGGAAGCGGAAGTAGGAAACAGTGTTGTCCCTATTCACCTCTGCTCTTTCCTTCAGCTGCACGCCAACCTTAACGTGATTCCATGAAATCCGAGTTTCCTCCCTTCATCATAATAATGAAAACTTGTGATAGTGTGTACTCTTCGCAAGGGCGGAGGATTAGATTATGGCGAATGGACCCTCAGTCATTGGGGCACAGCACTGCACGTAGTGTGGCCTTTTGTGACTTACATGACTTCTAAGGAGGAAGGGATGAGGAGAGGGACCCGAAGAGTGAGCAGATCCGGATGACGGAGGGGACAAACATAGGTGGGGTCTCTGTCGTTTACAGATAGAATGCATTCAACATCACCTGGGCTTCTTCGCAACCCCTAACTCCGATGCATGCTGTATCAAATTTGAAAATAGCATAAAGTATTTTAACGGACCGAATACTGCTGGGCATGTAACAGGCAGAGAGTGAGAGAGAGAGAGAGAGAGAGAGAGAAAGATGTCATAAATTTATAACTTTAAGGACATGTATGACTGCAAGTTTTAAATTCCAAACTAATATTGCTAAGCTTTTTAAATTTATACCACAGATATAATATAATGCAAATAAGTTAGAGTGCAAATTTCATCCATTTTTCTCTATTGTTTTGCGACAAAAATTAAAATCTTGGTTTAATATTTTAACTTAAGATACACATTATATAGACTTTTTTTTAAATTATCCTATTTGGCTCCAAAAAGTATTAAAATTATGAATGTTTTTTTAGTGTAAAATCTAATTTTTATGTTGGAATATTAAAAACGTATGCTTAAATACAGCTGACAGTAAAACCTAGGAAAATTCTTGTTCATTGTAAACAGTACAACAAATTTTATTTATGTAACAGAAAAACTGTTCCGCAAGTAGCATTTTAGAGGAAGAAAAATGCTGAAAATATCAATAGCGGAAAACAAAACTTGAATGCGTGGCTCACATTAAATTCCACCAGGTTGGCAGGTTGGGCCCTTACTTTCCGTTTCCTCTCTTCTGTTGCTGCCTTTTCTGTTATTTTCTTCTTACATTGTTGCTTTTCTTGTGCACAACTTCGTTTTTTACTTTGCATGGTGGGAATGAGACCTCGTCCCACTGAAGATTTTTCTTGCCGAGTCCAGTACAGTTTCACCTCTAATACTTTCCTCTAACACCAGCTAATGCGTTTAAAAATGGCGCCTGGTGGCCAATTATACCTTTTTATGTTCAGGAATGTTTAACTTATTTTATGGAATTAAAGTAAAATAAGTCGATTTTTTATGATTTTTCATGAACTTTCAGTCATACACACCCTTAAATACCGTCGAGTTTGTGCTTCTCTCATTTTTGAGTAAACAGCGTCCCACCCAAGGGACACCGAAGACAAGTCCTAAGGGAGCGGAGGATTTCGTAACGACGTCAGGAAGAAACCTTTATTGAACGCAAGCAACAGCCCAACCGCAACCTGAAGAACAACGCCGACTGGTTCTTCAGCACTGAAATAAATGACAAGAGGGGGTGAGTACAGGAAATGATGAACGGGAAAGTCGGTTAGAGAATGAATCATTCCAGTATTCGTTTGCCGCCCTAGGGAAACCACAAAAACTAAGGATCAGACTTGATGATTGCCAGGATTCCAACTCGAACCGCACCAATTCGGGCTCGGTGGTGGAAGTGGCAGAAGGTAGAGTTCTGTGGAGACAGAACGATAGAGAGAGAGAGAGAGAGAGAGAGAGAGAGAGAGAGAGAGTGTCTCCGCAATTAACGCAAACGGAGCTGCGATTCGCGTGCTTATAATGCATGTAATGACATCAACAACCCTAGCGTTACTTGAGAAAGATTACAGCTCTACCTTCAACATATAAACAGGGCTTACTAACCAATTAGCAAACATGATCTTTTGTGCTAGCAATACTGAATATACGCTAGGCTACTAAGTTGCGCGATGTACGTAATATAGATAGCAAATCTATTTGTCACATCATCTTGAACCATCATGTGATATTGTCCTCCCTAACACCTCTAGAGAGCAGAAAACCCCACAAACGTTCTCTCGTCAGAGGCTTATACTAACTGATAGCAAAATATATTTTCATGAATATCAGCAGTGAAGAAATCGCATTTATAAAACATTACGAACGATGTTTATGTTGCTACGCAATGGGTTCGACTGAAGGATGGATGAATTTCCCACAATAAAAGCTAAAAACTGCGGTTTTTCTGCAGCCATGGAGAAAAAGTGTCTCTCCCGCTAATGCAGTCAGCCATCCATCACGTTCAGGAGGGATGTAAGGGGTCACTTGGCTGAGTCATGCTCTAGAACTAGATGCAGAACCCTTTTAAATTCTCAGAAAAAGGAGTCCAGAGACAGTAATGTGCTTGGAAACATAAGATTTACTGCTGTACAATAGCTACATAAATTAACACTGCAGATCTAAAAGGAAAACAATCTGGCGTTCCACTGTCGTGCGATTTACTGCAGCGTTTAGTATTTATAGGGGCTTCTACCGAGTATTATATACAAACTTGTTTTTCTATCGACCTTTAAGTTAATCTGTAGTAACATTAACATAGCAACAGAGCAAAATTGCGTTTATTTTGGCGTTCTGCAAATTAAACGACGAAAGGGAATAGCACAACAATTAATGTACTCATTTTAGTTTCTCAAAACAGTTGAGTCATGAATGTCGAAATTAAAACGATTTCCGGGAGGGCTTAAATGCATTAAATTGCATTTTAAGAAGGAAAATATCCGATAAAATTAAAAGGATAAAACACACGATAGGCAGCTGTAATTGGTGCAAATACAAAGTATTTAATATCGAATCGATTACTGGATACATGAATGAAACATATACATTAAATTGAGAGAAGTCATTCAATGATTTGTGTACTTTGCACACTACATGTAAATTTATTAATATTATGAGTATATTTCTCAGTTCATTCAATGATTTTTAAATACTTATAATCTGTAGAGAAGGCAAATGTACCATTGTTTTATTTTAAACTGTTCAAACGCTAAATGTTGCTTTTATTATTGTTTAAATTTTATATTTATTTATTGTTTTTACTTGCTCTACCAAAAAATATGTACCTACACGCACGTGGAGAAGATAGATATTCTACCACACAAAAATTCTGTACTGAGGTACATGTTTTAGAGCCTCTGAATCCCCCCCCCCAACCCAAACGCTTTTGGGGAAAAAAGGCGTGTGTTTGTGTCTGTGGACAGTATATCTCAAAAGCAAAAAGTCGGTTAAGTACCAAACTTAGTGTTTACGGTTAGTATATTACAAGGATACGACACGAAGATTTTCAGAAAAATCTCGTCAGCCCCAATACTCATCTAGACAGCCCAAGCGACCGCATATGAGATTTGTGGTGGACAAAGCGGCGCGGGGTCGGGTTTTCTGCGGGTTCTCCGGTTATCCCCGCCATCGAATTCAACCGGTGCTCCCTCTTCATTCCGTGTTTCATTAGTGTATCGTCTGCTGTGCCACAAGTCGTAAAAGCGGGCGTTAAATACTATTATAAAAAACAAACACCCTTTACAGGGAAAACTATTTGGAAATTTTTATTTTCCCCAATTCAAGAGGCCATGAGTTCGAATCTCGCTCAGGATGTTACCCGGATAAGATTTTGGGGGGGGGGATTTTCCGTTATTCTATGAAGACGAATGTCGAGTAACTATAAGCTCTATGTACCCCGAGTTCATTTGAGCATCATTTCACCAATTTCATTCATCTTCCGGTGTGGCCAATCAGGTTAAACGACATTAAGCTACAACAGGGAAACCCCCGGAAAAAAAAGACTTTATCCCGGTAACTCCCCCTAGCATAGATTGGAACTGGGATCCTTTTTAATGTGAGACACATACGCTAACCCTATACCACAGAAGTTGGCTAATTTTAATTTTAGTAGCTTTGAATGTAATTATATTTATTATTTATTTCAAAAATTTATATAATAAATATATTAAATATTTAGGGAGACTCATGGACTAGGAACACAAATAAATATCGGGCGCAGTGATATTATTGCTATAAGATTAACCTAACAAGACAATATGATTCAGTTATAGTACACTGACTAAAATTCTAATAAGAATACACAATAAAAGTTAATGGGGTAATTAACAAACTACAACAACGAAATGTAATACTTAAATTATTATTTTCCTAAAAATTATAACCAACTTAAAATGTTTCCAAATTAGTTTCAAACTTACACTTCTGGAATTTATGAACAAAACAGGAAATAACAATACAGCACGTTATTATAAGGTTTGGCTCTTGAAACTACCTATATACACACACACACAGACACACACACACACACACACACAATGACTCCATACCTACTGATGGGTCACCGTATGATAAAGAAAATGAAGTTGGAGTAGAATTACATTCATATCTATTTAATTTATGTAAATAAGCTGGTATTAATAGAACCCATTTTAATAGAATCATTTGGGCAATAAATATGACTGTAACATAATTATTATGTTGAATTAATATGTGAAAAACTAAGCAATTAGATTGGAGGAATTAATACGAGATAAAATTTCGGATGACCAAGTGGGTTTTACAATAGAAAAGTAATGGTAGGATATTATGCTTGTGATAAGACTGATTACTGAAAATATACTGTCTAAAGGGAAAGAAATGCATGTGGCGCTTATTGACCTTATAAACCCTTGGGTGGCAATGGAAAAGTTCGAAGTCCCTATATGTCTTATCCATTTTATAAAAAGGATGTATGTATATATATATATATATATATATATATATATGTAGTATGTATGTCTGTATGTGTATGTGTGTATGTATGAATGAATGTATGTGTGTATGTATGTATGTATGTATGTATCAGATCACATTTGGACAAGAAACATGTTAAAATATATAATCAGGAAATTAGTAGAGTATTTGAAGTAGGCGGATTAAAAATAAATGCCATTAAAACAGAGTATGTGGTGGTTGGAAAAGATTTAGAACGTCTATAAATACATAATGTGATAATTAAATGCGTTGAGGAATATAAGCATTCTGGTTCTATAATTGATAACTCTGGTACTTGTGAAAGAATATATTTTTAATTAAGTAAATTGTGCAAAGAAGGCAATTATATCCAAGAAACAGTGTTCTGTAGAAGCAACAAATTTTACAAACAATAACAGAATGTGTTCTTACATATGAGTCCGAAAAAATAAATAAAAACCTAATAAATCAAAGAGTTTTGGCGACGGAAATAGGAGAAGAAGCAAGAAAATATCCAGACTGCAACATATTAGAAACACCTACATAGACAAGAAATGGATACACAGTACACTGTGATCGATAGAATATAAAAGGCTCCACAGTGGTATGGGCATGTCTAATTAATGTCGTAGGAGCAGTGGCCAAATGAATTTTAAATTGGATGGTGCCAGGCAGAGGAAAGCAAGAAAACGCCAGAAGAACATGGCATGGGGGAATATGCGATGAAGAGGGGTATGGAAGTGGGACAATGGTATGATAGAATAAAAGTAGTATTAAAATGACAATTATCTTGCCAAATTCGGATATAAAACAAAAGTACCAAACTTAGTTTTTTGACGCTTTGCGCTATGTCTCTTCAAAGTAGGAATCAAAGGCGAATTGTTGTAAAGTGGAAATCCTGTAAAAATAAACAAGTGATTCAACAGAAACATTTAGGCAAATGTTTCATAAACACATCCTTTAACTACTAAAATAAAAAAGTCCCCTAAAAGCGTACAGAATCAAACAGTGGACATGAGGTCATTGCATCGTTTTGGGTAATGCAAACAGAGGCACCTATGTCTTATAAAAATCTAATAACATGTTAATATATTAAAACATATTTATTCTAAACAACATCATTGAATTCATTAGAGGGAGAAGAGGAGCTCAAAGAATTACAGTAAGTTGGTTTATTAAAACTGGTATCTCTGAATAACCAAGAAAAGCAGCTATAGAAGATTTTCGATTGACTAGATTGAATGCTTGGCTACTAATGTGCATCACAAACTAGGCTTAGCCTTCGCCGAAATGTGTACTTTGCTATGAAGAAAAGTCAAAATAGATATAGACCGCCTGCAAAAAAGTTCGGCAATAATCTCAACTCATTTGAAGTCAACATTTAAATTATACTGGAAGTAACTAGATAGACATTAGATTCTACTACATACCCTAAACCAACCATTCAGATTCGAGACACTCAGTAACAATCCATGAGGTCAATGTAGAAAATAAAAGGGGAAAAAACATGTTTATGAACTGCCTACTCCTATTTAAAAATATCTTTGAAATATAACTTTGCCTTTCTAATGGTGGGAGAACCAGAGGTGTCTTCTTTTTTTTTTTTTTTTTTTTTTTTTTGGTAGTGTTTAACACCCGCTTTAACTACTTATGGCACCGCAGGCAGTGACACTGATGATACATTAATGAAGATGGAGCACCGGTGGAATGCAATGGTGGGGGAAACCGGATAACCCGGAGAAAACCCGCCCCAGCGCCGCTTTGTTCACCACAAATCTCACATGCGGTCGCTTGGGATAAAACCCGGACCGTCTAGGTGAGAGGCGAGTGGTCTAACTACTCGGCCACGGCGCGGCCTCTCTCGCCAATGTTAGAATGAGAATTTTTCAGTAAGCGCTCATAACAGTTAAAAATGTTAACTTGATTTTCTACAACACTTTTGCAGAATCATAAAATATAGGGAATATTTTTACTTTCTCTATACGTACTATGAACATAGTGTATAGAGAAGATATGCACCAAAAAATTCGATACCGAGATTTCACCGTAAATACATGTTTTGAGACCCCCTGAATCAAAAAAATTTAGAAAAATGTCCGTGTGTATCTGTCTCTCTGAGTGTGTATGTGGGCAGCATAGCTCAAAAATGAAAATACTGTTAAAAACCAAACTTGGTATTTAAGTTTTGTATCTTCCAAGGATGCGACACAAAGATTTTCAAGAAAATCCCCCCACCCCAAACTACCCTTTACGTGGAAAAAATTTCGACAATTTTGTTTTTCTTAAAAATGGCTCAAACAATTTTTATTAAAATCTCGTATATTTAAGATACTTCACAAATAAAATGTATATCTTGAATTTTCTGGGAATAGCCTCTGAAGACTACTTTATTTTGGATGAATTTGACAAATTTTTGCATAACTGCTAAACCGTAAGAGATGGACGAAAACTTACCACACGGAAAATGTAGAGCACACTAAAACATAATTTATGTTACATACATTTTTTCGTGGCGATGTTTTATTTTAAGATATTCCTTGCTTTTAGTTTCAGCTTTAAAAAATACTTTTCTCATACAGGAATTTGTGAACTTCTGTCCATACAAACAAAGGAACTTCAGTCTCATAGCAACAAGCCTTTGACGTCAGTTAAGCCTATGGTACTGCCTTATTTCACTTTTACTTACAAGGAAGCAAGTAACAAGACTATTTCTGATAATTTTTTCTCGATAATCATTAAGTAAGTAGAAGAATAAGCTTTTTATTAGTAATTTGTTGCAGAGATGTAAGGAAAGTCATGTGAATGCAACATATCAGATTTTTTTCTTTCTTTTCTATCTATTGTACCATTTATAACTCACACTTTTACGCATCGCCTTATCGGCGGCATTTTCCTGTAGAACATTTGCCTTTCGGCAATGATGTTGATTGGTCTACTGTTTGTTGTCGTTGGGTTTCTATTTTGTTTCAATTTATTTGTCAGATCACATCCATTTCACTCTCTTTCATGCTTTCAGATTCTGGGGAGGATAGGGAATAACCTGGGCTAGAGAAAAATTCCCACCCCTGCCGGGAATCGAGCCCGAACTCCTTGAAACAGCACACAGGAGCTCTACCCGCTGAGCTATGGGGCGATGTTATTTTAGAACTAACGGCAAGCGTTTAGATTTTTCAAATATATGTCGAATTAAGATATTCACGTATCATTTTCAAAAATTAAAACTTTTACATAGTTGATTGGGGGTATCTTTAAAAATAAGTTTTAACATCTTTTAATTACACAAATATTAGACTTTTAACTACGTAAAAAAATCAAGAAAAATATTAAAGATTTACAATTATTATGTAACAACACCTGCGAACTTCCCAGCTCCATATTATTTAAAGCTCTTTAAAATATTTGACGATATGAATGCAGTAGTTGATGAAATTACAGTTTTTCAATTGAGTCACTAGGGTGGACATTACAACGGGTTCTCCGCCTTTTACCGTACTGAATCCGGTTCTTCACTTCCCGTGAAACAAACGATGGTACCAAGATAGATCATAGATGTTGTTCAAGGCGTACTTTTTCAGAAGATTAGGATTTTTTTTTAAGAAAATAAAAAAAATACAGCCCCGAAGGCTTGTCAAGACTCCGGCGCTGTATTCCTTTTTATCTCTATTTCTAGTTTCTAAATTTCCTTAGTTGACCTATTCATTTTTCCTTTTTACATATACATACACAAACATATACACATTTACAAACACAGAAACACCCATGCCCAAGGCGGGACTCGAATCCACGATCCCGTGCGCCGCGAAGCACCAAAGCGAGACACTTTAGTGAGCGCGGCTACGGGGACCGGCATAAAAATTAGTCAGGCGTAAGGACTTCAGACGTTGGAGCACAGCGAGTATGTAGGCCATAGTAGACTATTCCAACATAATTGAAGGGATGAAGGGGAGACCTCAAGAATGACCAGAGTCAAACGACGATGTTCACTAGTAAGGTCAAGAATGCCACTAATACTGGCGCCGGCGATCCTGCCGCAGCCATCTTCAACTCGAGAATTATCCTCTGTGTCTGCTCCTGGTTCCCAAGATCGCAGCAGAAGGCGATGGATTTTTTTCGGACATTAAAATTGTTGGCATGAATTCCTTTGAATGGGAGGTAAAGCTGGTGGTCGCGTATCCTAGATTTACGGCACGCAAAAACCTCAAGCCTGATAAAGCGGCCACTGAGCAAAATTAAGCGGTATCATCCCAATATTAAATGGAACACATTAAGCAGCGGCCATAAATAAAAGTAAAAATAAAATCAGTTTCAATTTCAACCTGAAGGCCGCGGAACGAAACAGCCCCTCCCAGGAAGACACATCAGTCGGTAAAACAAGTACTAGGGGGAAGAATTTACACAACGCAAAAAACACGTTCCGCTACAAAGTACTAATCGCCGTCGGCTGATTTAAACCCTAAAACACATGCGATGAAACAGATGAAAAGAAATACTGGCCAGGAAATTCATGCTAGGAAAACACCCACAATGCGCCTAACGACGGGACTCAAGCACAACATTTTACATTTTGCCCGAAGCCATCTCGTTCCTTCCTCGTTTGATAATATTAAGCGATAAACTGTCTTCAGTTTTACAGAGCCAACTCGTTCATTCAGTGACTGGAAGGTGAAGTCATACTTCGAGTCAGGTGTGCATTGCGTCGAAAGCATCTGAATGTTAATGACATCTCATAGGAATAATATTAAAAGAAATAATGTTTTTCTCGAATAGGAATGCAGATTTAAAATTAAAATGAAAGAAGGCGTCAAGCTTCAATGTGACATCATTGGCAGAGTTACTCACCGAAGCAGTTACAGAACAATTGAGATGCTCTCAAAGAGTTATTAACTTTCACATCTTAGGGTGGGAGCAGCGGTGGGGGACCATGAAAAGGATTGAATGACATAGAAGCAGAGCAGACAATAATGTTTAAATCATGACAGGAGCAGCAAAAAGGAACAAAGGGGGGGGGGAAGAATGCTGCATGAGAGTTTATTACTTAGATGGAAGAGAAGTTTCAATGTCGACACCAGTTTATGCATCAACAGATCTCTGAGGAGAAATCTTGAAACTCGTCCATTTGAGGTTTGGCTTTTGCACAAAAGGTTCACCCTCCTTACTTGGCAGTTGGAGTGCCAGAGCTAGAACAATAGCTATCCCCAGGAATACTTAACTCTTGAGCCGTAGCTATCCCTAGAATAGGGAACTTCTGAGTTTTCTACTGCGTTTTCTTGTTAACAGTAAAAATAACTATAAATAAAAGAAACAACTAATAACTATAAGTTTGCGATTAAATACATTTCCTTTGTAGAAACGCGCAGTACTTTGCGATACCAGCTTTGGATTTTGGTGCCGTAAGGTGGATCCAACAACCCTTTTTTTCATACATTTTGCGACGGTGTTGATTATTTAACTATTCTGACAGTGATAACTAGGGAACGCATTATAAAGTGGCAATTTAGGATTTTATAGTTTTTATTTTAGGACTTTTACCTATTTGAAATAAATTGGATAATTTAATTGCAAATATTAATGATACCGGTGTTACAAATATAAATACAACTTGTGTAGTATTGGTATTTAATGGTTGAACGGCGTCCTCAGGGCCTCTCGATAGACTAAGGCTGAGTACAAAGCCCCACTCTTGGATTTTGAGAAATAGTGCTTGTCTCACGCTCCACATTTCTCCTCTTTCCCTACCTTCACTGTTTCTTCCTCGCTGCGATGTTCGAGCTGAACTGAGGCGGAGCGATTTACAGTGCACAACACTCTGCACCTCGGTTTGCACGCATTCAATTTTACGCGCTTGACAGGCTTGGTTAAACCAATATACCACCAAACGTTTCTCTATGTTCTTCATGCTGAATTTCTTTCGGTAATCCTTAAGCACCCGCTTGGACAAGAAGAAACTCTTTTCCACGTCACAGGATCTTATTGATCAACCTTCATGCTTGCAGCGCTTATGGTTCTAAGCCAGGGTCTTATTGGTCTTTTCTTCTTATGAACAGCTAGCTACTAACGCCTAAATAATTTCGTAACCAGCATTTTGTGCAAAACAACCTGAATGGTTTTCTTTAATCTTAGCACTGCAACATTCAACAACGCAGAATGCCTCAACGAGTGGCACTCCAAAATGTTATTCTGTGATCAGGCCAAAAGATTTCCAAAAAATTTGCGCAGAGGAAAACGTTGACACACCTTCATTTTGAACTGTTTCATATATTGTTCTAATGGGTTGTAACTCGGAATCGCCCATATTCTCTCTCAAGTACATTTTAGGCGTTATAGCATTTGGCTGGGATATTTATGTTCAAGAACCAATATGTGATTTTACGTCTAGATCGGGAGCGGAATTAGTAATCCATTCCATAGTAATGAGAATTAAATACTGGGTGTAAAGGAGTGCCTTACATTAAATTAAACCAATTACACGTCTCATTATTTGGAACAAATTTTGTATCTTTTATCGAGCTTTCTATCCCATTTTTGAGAATGGTTTATGTTTTTTGAGAACATAAAGCTCATGCTGGTAACGTTGCAGAGCAGACGACGGTAGCGAGGAGTGGGGCGATTCTCCCCCTTTCAAACCCAGAAGTAGGTCATAGTGTAAATAGGTTTCATTTTCGCTTCCTACTTCTTTGGAATAAGGGTCTGTGGGAAACACAGCCGCTAGTCCCCACCTCGTCCAAGTTCAGGTGTGGGGTATTGTTTACGTCTGGAAGCGGTTGTCACACAGGCTTACCTTGATCTAGCAACATTGCCTCTGCCTCCAATCACAATAAGGCTGCAAAACCATTTTGGGAAAATTATGAATTATTTCAAAACGCTTTATTACATCATATAGCTACCACCGAAATTAGGTCAGAAATAGGTTACTTTATACATCTTACAGGTAACAAATTGTTATATTTATACATCCTCTTGAAATAACTATCTAATTTAAAAAAACAGCTCTTACTCTTTTCTTTTACAAACGGATCACAAAACAAAATGTTGTTGTACATCAATGAAGGACATATTAAACGAGTTTATTCCGCCCTATGCATTTAACGACAGTGTACTATCAAACTAGCCGGTTTGCTTCAGTTTTGACTTGCGAGATTTGTTTTGCATACCTGTCAGTAGATCTGGGGCTGTTACAATTAAGCAAGGAGAATTCATTACGCACTAAGAGTGGCACTCAATCAACTGTTCTCTTCAATGTGGTTTATTGTAATTGTTAGGGAGTTCTTTTAGTTGTAGATGGTTGTGTGCAATAATGTTTTTGTAAAACATAATATTTTGATGAAAAATCGCCATCGTGATTTTTTGACTTGATGTCTTAAAACATAAATAAAATTACGCTTATAACGAGGCCACTTGACTGGAAACCCAAAAGATCTGAAATCGGGGACCCGCAAATCTCGTGGAAGTAAAGATGAAAACAGCCGTGCTTTTATTATTAATATCTTAAACATTTTATCTTCAAATACAACCAATTATAACTTACATCAATGCATTCAGAGATAATTTATACATGTCTAAGGCAGAAATAATTAGCACGTTGCACAAGGGGTTTAATTTCTTATGAGTAAATAATAGTCTAATAAGCCAAAAGTAATATACAAAGTTTTATCCTATCCTAATATCAACTGAAATATTCTTTCATTTCTTAATATTATTACAAGGAGTTGAATTTTAGTCACGATGTAGGTAGTACTTTGTTTGTTCGTTGCTGCGTAATCTAGACGGAATAAACAGTTTCAATTCTGGTTATTTAAACTGCACCAAATAAATCAATAAGTGAATGAAAATGGACATTTCCAAAAAAAAGTTTTAGATTATGCTTCAAAAGCTGTACTTAGTTTGTTACTCAGCAAGCGAAGGACTTATATGGCATGCAATTTTCATATAGTATTGAATAAATACTTTTAGATTGACGTATAAAGGTTTAATAATGTCAAAAAACTGTTGTTCTTGTTTTGAATGTATTTCGTCATATAAATCCTAGTAAACAGCAAAGCAACTTTTAAATTGAAGTATTCTTCTAAGTTGATTAGTTTTACCTGCATTGCAATGCAATGCACTGCACTGAATTTCAAAAACAAAATACAAATAAAGAAAAAAATATATAGATATATATATATATATTTCTACTGAAAATAAGTGTATCTAATCACAATATTTATAATCATTTTAGGTCAAACTGTTAATCACGTTATCCATTTGAGAAAACAATTTTCTGCAGTGACTTAATCTTGAGTGTGCCTTAATCATTCAAGATCCATCCCAGCATATCGGCGTATTTGGAATGCGTAATGATCGAGTGAAATTTCTTAAAAATGTATATGTATAGTTTGCAACTTTGCCACCATGCGTACCCGAGGACGAAGGATATATTCGTCACCCTTAGATGGCACCATAGGACAAATCACAATTGGCGGACGTGAAAATGGTATATCCAAATAGGTAAAGGTAGATAAAACACGATTCTTTATGGGGTAGCCACTCTTCCAGGGAGGACGATATGAAATATGTTTGTTGTATGTTTACTTTCTCTACTTAGTACGTAGTAAATATCAAAGAAGGTATTGTATTCCACAAAAAATTCAATACCGATATTTCACTGGAAATACAAGATTTAGGGTTACCTTAAACCAAATGTCTGTGATCACGATAACGCAAAAACGAAAAGTCGGTTAAATACAAACCTTTAAATGTAAGTTCAGCATCTATCAAGAATTCAACACAAAGATTTTCAAGGAATTCTCCCATCCAAAACTACAATTTACACGGAAAATTTTCCAAAATTTGGATTTACGAAAATGTTGATTACAATACCATATGTTTAAAGTATCTTTATGAAAAATACATATCTTAAATTTTATGGGAGCTCTTCTGAAGATATCTTCATTCTGGATGACTTTTGCGTAACTGGTAAAGCGCAAGAGATAGACAAAAACTTGCTACACAAAAATATGGACGACTATCTACAATTTACGTCATACACACTTTTTCGTAGAATTAACCGTTTCCGAGATATTTCTTTTTTGTGTCAATTTTAAATTATTTAAACCTTACTAAAACGGGAAATCATCTTTCAGTTCGCGTTTCTTTTATTTTGTTCCTGGCTTTTTCAATGAGTAGTCAGTCTTTCACCTTTATATTTGGTTTAATGTATTATCAGAAAGATGCTTTGTTCTGATAAAATTGCAGTGTCAAGCGTCTATTTCAAATGCGCTACACAGTGTAATTCATAACATACGAATAGTTCCCTGCCATATTAATAGAAACGGATAAATCCTTAGAGGACATTCCATTCCACCTGCAGCATGTTACCATCTAAGTTTGCGAATAGTGGAGACTATCCAAAATGAAATGCCAGAATAAAATAGCACACTGGTGTTTCTGACAAAACTACATGTTCGATTGTCTTAAATTAAGTGCCATTAGATCTGTCATGTTGGTATTTAAGTTAAGGGAAAATGGCGGATTTGTAATGCGCAGCGTTTTTCTGTTGTAATCAAAGATTTGTATTTTTATATTTCTTGTACGATTAATGAAGCTATATTGTAGTGAGAATATTGTTTAATCTTCCACAAAATCAGTATCCGGTTCAAGCACATAATGTAAGCAACAAGCTGATGTAATTTGTTTTGACAATGCATTATAGCTACTTAGGTTATTGTTTCAACAATCAGGGTAAGCCAACTTGGGGTAAAACGACATACAAAGTTATTCTTGGTATGTCATTTTACCCGAACCCTTCATTCTGACATCAGTGTTACGTTTTATTTCATGCTTCAATAGAGAAGAATAACCCAGAGAGGACAGTTACCTTATTTGAAATTATTCTGCGCAGCTTATTTAATGGCTGCAATGGCTGCTCAGAACGCAATTTCTTGTAATGCTGGTATCATTCTGGATCACTTTAATTACTCAGTGCAGAAACTGATAAACAGGAGTGTGTAGAATTAAAATAATAAAAGCTCTGAGGATTCCAAAAATAATGCGACATTGCATTCTGCATAAGTGGGCCCGCCCAGTGCTGAAGAATGTTTTTACTTTCTCTATACACACTATGTACAGTGTATAGAGAATGTAATTGCACTCCACAAAAAAATACGATACCGAGATTTCACCGGAAATATATGTTTTAGGATCCCCTGTATCCAAAAAAAAGTGTTTTAAAAAAAAAAAGGTCCGCGCGTGTGTGTGTGTGTGTGTGTGTCCGTGTATCCGTGTGACTGTGAACACGATAACTCAAAAACGAAAAGTCGGTAAAATACCAAACTTGGTATTTAAGCTTAGTATCTTCCAGGGATGCGACACGAAGATTTAGAGAAAATTCCCCCCACCACAAACTACCCTTTACATGGAACTTTTTTCGAAAATTTTCATTTTCTTAAAAATGGCTCTAACGATTTTGATTAAAATATCGAATATTAAAGATATTTACCTGACAAATAAAATGTATATCTTGAATTTTCTGGGAATAGCCTCTGAAGACTACTTTACTCTGGATAAATTTTGCATAACTACTAAACCGTAAGGGATGGACAAAAACTTAACACACAAAAAATGTAGAGGATGTTAAAACACACAATTTATGTTATACACATTTTTTTCGTGGAGTTGATCGTTTTTGAGATATTCCTTTTTCTTGGTTTCAGCTTTGAAAAACTTATACTTTTCTCATACAGGAATTTGTCAACTCCTGTCCATATAAACAAAGGAACATCAGTTACATAGCAACCAGCTTTTGGCTTTCACTTTAACCTATGCTACTCCCTTATTTCGCTTCTACTTACAATAAAGCAAGAAATAAGACTATTTCTGCTAATTTTTCTCGATTATCATGAAATAAATAAAAGATAATCTTATTAACAATAATAATTTACTGAAGTATAGAGAAAGTCATGTGAATGGTACACATCAGATTTTTATAGTGTTTAATAAATAACAGGTTTTAGAACAAATGGCACTGTAGGCAATGACACTGATGATACATGGAATGAAGATGGAGCACCGGTGACGATGGCGGTGGAAACCTGAGAACCTGGAGAAAACCCGCACATGCGCCGCTTTGTCCACCACAAATCCTACATACGGTCCTTTGGGAACGAACCCAGGCCACCTAGGTGACAGGCGAGTGATCTAAGCACTCGGCCACGTCGCGAACGCTGGAAAAATTAGATAAGCTTTTTTCATATCATGAAGGGTTGTTGCCAGTAAAGTTTGTAACATTTTGCTGATCATGATGGATGTATGTCATTTTACCCACAGTATAGGCCTATAATGTCACACTGGTAGCAATTTGATAATTATTTTTTAAAGAAATGTTATTGTAGAATATTAAGTTCATTGTGTTGAAAATGCTTGTTAATATTTCAGAGTTTCTAAAAAAAAACATGTAATCGCGTACTTAAACATAACATACAAAGATTTAAACCAAATTTTGTTTAGGGTATGTCATTTTAGGTCAGGATCCCCTGTATACTTGCCTTTGCCAGTTTAGCTATTGCCACGTATTTCCAAATCTTGTTGCTTTAGAAATTTCCCAGTAAATAGCAACCTTTAGGTAGGATTTTGCAATTTTGTATACAGTTCGGTACGAGAGTGAAGGCAAACTATTAGACCCTATTTCAACAAAAGTTATATCGGCTGATAAGTCCCGAACCTCTCAATGAAAACAGCATTTAAACTTTTTTGTTTTTGTTTCATTTGTCAACATAATCTTCAGAAAGGCTAATACACAAGTCATATAGGTATTCTAATTTAATTAAACATCTCTGTGGTGCGATTTATCAAGGCCCTCAAAATAGCTGCTTACCGCATCAATGACCTCCCTGTTTCTGTGAAATCTTCGTCCTCCAAGAAATTGTTTGAGGTTTGCGAACAGGTGGGCTAGATCTGGTAATAGGGTAGATGTTCAAGTAATTCAAATTTTAATTCGCACATTTGACCTATTGCAATGACTGAACGATGGGCCGGAGCATTGTCGTGATGAAACAAGATTTTTTTTTTTTTTTTTTGCCAATTGAGGTCTCTTTCTTTTTACGTCTTCACTCAAACGTTGCAGTAGGTTTGCGTAGTAGTCACCAGTGATACTTTTACCCTTTTCAAAGTAATTAATAAAAACAATTCCCTGTGTATCTCAGAAAACACCCGTCATAACATTGTTAGCTGGCAAAATTGACTTTGCATCTTTAGAGTTGGTTCGCCTAGCGCAATCCACTGTTTTGACTGTGATTTACTTTCTGGAGTGTATTGTGCATCCAAGTTTCATCCATGGTAATACGCCGTCTCTAAAATTCACTGGGATTTTTACGATAGAGCTCCACATTCTTAAAAGTAACAGTTTTTCTTTGCAACTTTTGATCAGGTGTCAACAAACGCAAAACCCATCTTGCACAGACCTGTGAAATATTAGTTAAAATATTACCTGCATGTTCTTTTGATGTTTTACAGCCTGTGTTATCTCAAACAACTTTAATCTGTGGTCTTCCAGTACTAATCGATGAATTTTTTTCAATTATCTCTGGAGTTGCCACTTCTACAGGGCGTCCAGAGCGAGGCTCATCACTAGTGCTCGTACGTCCCATTTTAAACTGTGCAACTCACCTTTTAATCATTGAATATGAAGGGGCAGAGTCTTTCAATGTACTGTCCATTTCCTCCTTGATTTATTTAGGCGTAAAGGCTTTCAAATGAAAGTATTTAATCGCTTCTCATTTTTCCAAATCCTCCATTTTCGCGAAAACTCTAAAGTATTCTTTTTACAATGCTGTCATTCGAAAACTAATCAAGCTATTGGCCTGTAACTATGGATACAAGCTAGTCTAGAGTTAAACTATACTATGCTACCGCCTAACTGACCTAGTGGCGCCATATCTGTGTTAGTCCCGGGACTTATCAGCCGACCCGAATATTTCTAGAACCATGTTATACCCACAGATATAACCAACTCCTAAAGTACTAGAGTTGAAATGAGTTGAAAGTAAATATAAACTGTGATACAAACTTAAGCGGTTTATCAAGAGGAAGTGAAAATAAAGCGAAGGAAACGCGGGAGGATACACATTCAGTGTTGTCATTTAATCCCAGTTTGTCTTGCGGTAGAATTCTACCATATTAAACGTACATTTGCGTTTCAGAACACGGTGTCAGTGATACTTGGGCAACTGTATGTGAAGGTTTTGTCAATAAAAGCTGCCTGCAAAAAATGCGTTGTTGAAAGAAAAACAGCTTTAGGGCGAAAATACCCAATTTGAGTGTTACCTATTTAAAACTTAGGGCGTTTAGCTTCTCTAAAATACACATACGCACGTTATTTGTATTTCTTTTAGAGGAAATTTAGGTTAAAGCATTTTAACAAAATATTTACATTACATTAATCTATACATAATAATCATACATATAGAAGGAATAAACACAGTTAATTAAAATATAATTTAAAGTATTTGTATCACGGCCAGGTTCTTTTGACAGGTTCTGTTAGTTGAACGTTTTGGATTCTCGTATTTTCACAGAAATTTACACTTAGTGAGATTAGTCTGAACGTAAGTATTATTATTATTATTATTATTATTATTTTGTCTATTACGTATTGTAAGTATTCCAGCCAAAATTTCGAAGTAGAGATTTTACCAAGCCACCCTGGAAAAAAAAAAAAAAAAACAGAAGAAGAAGATATAAGGATTTTAGTATCCCGTGTATGTCTGTGAAAAGTAACAAAAATGATAAATGGGGTAATATCAAAGTTTATATTCATGGAAAATTTTATTTTCTCAAAAAATAGCTCTAACGATTGTGATTAAAATACTGTACTTTTAAGATATTTTCATGACAAACGTACTGTAGATATTGAATTTTTTGAGAATAGCTCCTCTTCATAACTTTGCATAACTGGTAAACAATTAGAGATAAGCAAACTTTTTACTAAAAAAAAAAAAAAAAAATGTTGATCTCGTTTAAGTACCTACTCAAAATATGCCAAATATATATTTTGTAGAGTTAACTATTTCCAAAATATTCCTTGTAATTAGTTTACATTTTCCAATATTTGTATTTTTCTGAAATGGGAAGTTATTACTTTCTCCTAGTCAAGTAAGGAGAACAGAATTTTACAGCCATCAATTAGCGACCAGTTCTTAAAACTTTCAGTCTCGCTTAAGCCCGTAATATTTCCATATCCCCTTTTTATCAACTAGGAAATATGTAACAGATGCATTTCTACAAATAATTATCTGGGTAACGTAAAGTACTTAGAGGAATAGTAAGTCTTTTAAATATAACCTGTTGAAGAGGTATAGGAAAGAGAAGAAAGACCTGGAAATGTAACACATCACAATATATGTTATTAAACTTTAAGTTTAATATCAGAACTTGCCAATATTTTCAAACAGAATACTAATTACCCATTATTGTTTAAAAGTTTCTACACAGGAAAGCATTCGATTTTAAGGTCCATTCAAAGGTTAGGGAAACATAGCTTTTACCGCTTCCCCGGAACCAAGTGATAAAAGGTCCTTTAATCAGATTATCCCCGGGAAAGTGCCAATTGAGCCTGAGGCTATATAAAGAGCAAACTAAGTAGAAATTTTGTTAGAAGGCATCTCGTGAACTGTTCATCTGATTCGAATAATTTCTTCAGTGATGATAAGCTAATACTGTGGCGCTATCACTTTTTAAGAATATGACATTATTGAAAAAGAAAGTTAACTCGTAAAAGTGAAGTTTTACAGCCACAGCCTTCTAAGACTAACTCCTCAGATTCATGTTACACAGTGGTTTGGAGTGTTGCTTTTTATAGCACATATGTGCAATGTACGTAGTAGTTACAGAAGCTATTAAATTCCACCCAAAAATTTGGTACCGTGATTTCACTGGAAACATATATTTTGAGATCCCCTGAATAAAAAAAATGAAGACAAAGGCTAGTGTGTGTAGGTAGGTAGGCAGGCCTCAGACAGGTACATGGATAATTTTTCTAAAATGTTACACTAACCATTTTGATTAAAACACCCTACATATAAAATGTATATCTTGAGTTTCCTGGGAGTTGCCTCTGAAGTCCTTTTCATTCTGAATGAGTTTTGCGTAACTGGTAAACTGTTAGAAATAAACAAAAACTTACTACACAAAAACGTAGATCTCGTCAAAACAAAATTTATGCTCTTTACATCAGATATTCCTTATTATGGTTTCCAATTTTAAAATACTTATAATTTTCTAAGATAGGATGTCGTCCGAATTTCTCTTGCTTTACTCCTGGTCATGCAAAGAAGCAAATTTCAAGGACAATCACATAGCGACAGCTTTTAAATCATTTAACTATCACTTTCTTTTAAAACATTTGACTATCGCTTTAGAATAGTGAACTGCACAATTCTCTTCTAATTTTAAGCAACTGAGTAGTACGAACATTCTGCTGATACTTATCTCCATTAGCATGATGTAGAAAGAAGAAGTTTTTTGTAGAATAGCTAGAGAAAGTCATGTGAATGCAACACATCAAATTTTTTAAAAATAATGTTCTTTTGTTGAGCGTAAAGGCGGAGGACTAGAGAGATGTGTGATACCAGTTCTACTCTACATGGTCGCTGAAAGGCAACATGGAGGGAATGAAGCAGTGAATTGATTTAGATTGAAAATTGATCTAGAGATGAAGAGAGTGTTGTCAAAGAAAAATGGAGAGCGAACTACTATTTATAGCTAATGCTCGGGGATAGAATGCACAACGAGGAGATCAGGAGAACAGGAATAGGAGATGAAATAACAATGGCAGAGCGTCTCAAATGGAAATGGGGAGGGCACGTTGCAATGATGATTAACAACTGACGGCTTATAGAAACCCCATGTGATACTCCGGAACAGGAAGAAGATGTGTGAGCAGAGGGCCAGGTGGGTGGACTTCTTTAAGCAGAAAGTGGGAAAACTAAGGTCGAGGCGTGCAAGGAACAGAGAAGTGTGGAAATAACTTTTAAACTCTTTATGTAAATTCGTTACTGTATAGGGCAAGAGTGAAATGTACTTCTTAGAATTAGCTCCCCTAATCAAGAAGTGGTTTTGAGCTGCCCTGTAAACAGGCCGAAGGCCATTAAGGGATAAATCAAGCTAATAAATGGGTACCTAAATAGAAGTATATGCAGTCTAATTTGAGCTCTTGTGTGTCAAGCATACTAATCTTCCACATTAATTTGCGGTGTAGAGCACTTCATGAAGTATATCAATTGTTATCTAGCTGTTGTAAAACAATAACAAAGCAAAATCTTAGTTATCTCGTATTTCGGTATGTGACAGTTAAACTGACGAATCCAGTTCACAAGTTCAACATTAGGTTTACCTGAAGGAGTAATTCTGTTGTACCATCAAGCACCCAGGATGAATCTGGAATAAGCAAACGGTTATTCCAGAAGAGGGCACTGGAATTTCCCCGATGTGCTTCAGATATTGGTTGCTAGATATAGCTTTATATTTGGTGTAGGGGATTAGTGGACCTGCAAAAATGCTGCCATGAAATCAATTTTACATGGGACAAAACTGCGCCAAAAAGCTACTTACATGTAAAAGGAGATAAATGAGCATAAACTACACAGCAGTGGCCTGACAACTCACGTCGTGTCCCAGGGAAACTTCCGTGGGTTTTTCCATTAGGCCTAATTATACACCGGCCACTCTTGCTGGCGCAAGGATGGAAATGGATACACCACTTACTCGTGTCAACCCCATAGGGGATGACTACCGAAGACCTCAATGGGACAAATCTACTAGCTTCTGTCCATAACTCTCCAGGTTAGTGTCGGAGGACATTCAGGTGTCTCACAATCCCGCTCAAGCGTACCCAATCTCCCAAGGGTTTCGGAATCACTGCCGCCAAGTCCAACCCAATCCGAACAACTACCTTACGGAAGGGGCTCAATGTTCGTCCCACGTACTTCTGGTAATATCAGCACTAATATTACGGTATTGGTCACTCCAAAGTCAATATTACTTACTTCATTTCCTAAGGGGAGAGTAAAAGTCCAATCCCTCCAATAAATCTGCTAAATTCGTGATCAATTATCTAAGAAAACATTTAAGAAATCCTGACATTTTTAGGATTTACTCTCATGCTGAGTGAACTATCTTTGTCAAATATAGTTATTTACTTAAAATAAAAGATTATTTTAGGAATTATGTATGTTTTGATCAACATTTATCGGGAATTATTTTTTGAAAATAACCAAACATCTTATCAAAACAAAATGGATCCACAATAGCACTTAGTTTTTATGAACCTAATGTTCAACGTAGTTATTTTCAGTAGCTTCTGAGAAAGCGGATAGTTTATAGTTACTAGAAAATATAAATCACAGAAAGAGCCAATCAAATAAAATGAAAACAAACTGTCATGTATTTGTAAACAAAGAAACTAACGACTTGTATACAGACGCTTCCATACTTAGTAATATCAATTTACAGAGAAAAATTCCCATTAAAAGATAAACTAGAATATATAGTTTTTTTTTTTTTTTTTTTTTTTTTGTGTCAAGTAGCTCAGAATTCAGACTACAAAATGACAAGTTCAGCAAAAATGTAAAACTAAATTAAAAATATAATATAGTTTCATCAAATTAAAAAGGGAACTGCAATCCAACTGCACAAGAGGTAAAAATCCTATTTTCTATGAATTGTTCTATTTAGTTTCCTTTTATATTTACATTTGAACTAAACACAATTTCTTTAAAATGACTGAGCGAGGATAAACAGAAGAACCCACAAATAATAAAAGTGAGCAGAATACAATTCATACACTATTTTCTGAGAAACCTCAATATTTATAGGCACATAAGGATAAAGAATTATATTCTTTGTAAGTTGTTTCCTATCTGTGTTGTTCAGCTAGAGATTATAATCACTTGTTTCTTTTTAGCATCAGTGCTGACAGCATGATGAGCGTGAAACAGAGCGAAACATAAACAAGGCAACAAAAATAGCCTAGCTCAGTCTGTAGAGTTGCGTCCTGCTATGCAAAGGGGTCCCGGGTTCTATTCATTTTCTCTAGCCCAGATTATTCCCTATAATCTTTCGGGTCTAAAAGTATGAATGAGAGTGTGAATATGTGTGTGTGCTCCAATGAAAAAATTAAAATAAAATAGAAACCCAATGACAACAAACAATATAGGATTTAACATCACTGCTAATAGGCAAAATGTTCCACAGGGAAATGCCGCCAATAGACAATTCAGTTAAAGGCGGGAAATAAATGGAAACATTAAAAAAAATAAAAAAAACATATGGTGTGCTCCATTCACATGCCTTTCTCAAGCTATTCCACAAACAAACTTTCCTTGCAAAATATTATTCTTTTACCTACATCATGCTAATCGTGACAAACATTAGCAATGATTATTATCATTTGCTTCCTTCTAAGCAGAAGGCAAATAAAGGATTACAAAAGGCTAAAGCGATAGTCATCTTTGTGGGTCGTTATCTGAACAATTGAAGTATACCAAAAGAGAGATGAAACGAAAGGTGACTTCCTGTTTGATTAAAGTTATATAATTCAAAATCTTCTCGGGCTTCTAGCCTGGCTAGAAGCCCGAGAAGATTTTGAATTAACACGTCGGCAGGAAAGCTATAGTTCTTATTTTAAAGTTATATAGTTTACAGTTGAAACCAATAACAAGAAATATCTCGGAAATGGTCGACTCTACAAAAAAATGTACAAATATGTGACAAGTTATGCATTTTTTCGAGATCTACATTTTTATATCTCTTACGGGTTAATAGCTATGCAAAATTCAGCCAAATTTATCCATTATAAGGAGGTATTGATGGACTATTCCCAGAAAGTTCAAGATAATCATTTTATTAGTGATGTAAATATCTTTAATATAAGTAGATATTTTAATCAAAATAGTTAGAATCCTTTATCAGGAAACCATCATTTTAAAAATGTTCCATATAAAGGGTAGTTTAGGGGGCGATTTTCTGTAAATGATTTTTTTATTTTGCCAATCCTAAACATGTATTTCCAATCTCGGTGTCGAATTTTGGGAGGAATGCAATACCTTCTCGTAAGAACCTACTCTGTACATTGTATATACGTGCAAAGAAAGTAAAAGTTAATTTTTAAATGATGAATTCATTTTCGTGTTTCCGAGTTCCCGTTACTGAGAACTAAAACCAAATGCTCAAGTGGTATTTTGTTCTCCTTCGAAAAATATGAACACACAGCAATCCTTTCTATGCTTTCTTAAGCACCTAACAGGGAATTTTGAAACTCCTCAGTTTTACTTACGAGGTACTGTGTGTTGTTGGCTTTCAATCACAAACTCGCTTTTACAAGGCGAGCTTAGATCATTAGTCAAAGTGTCCCCAGCAATTAGCCTAAATGTTCCCTTCTGCCATTCTATATTCTGGCAATAGCTGAAGAAGCAGTCAGTTGTTTGTTCAAATGACAAGCGAGCGTCTCTTAGATCCTTCGTCTCCCTACTGTTCAATTTAAATAATACATTATCGACAATTATTTGCTCGGGTTTAAATTGGCGCACCGTCTCGTTAACTAAGAGTAATGGGCATTAGTACGCGTTGAGAGCCGGCCGGTTATAGTACGTTGCATGCGTGCGTATTTGTGCGTAAGATGAAGGACGTGACTACGATACAATGTTACAGTCATCCACGAGGTACTCACCAAAGGTAAAGAAGACAAAAGCGCAAAAAAGAGCTAAATCTTAATCTACTAGCGCATGCGCTCCACGTTTATCGACCTGCCATAGACAAAACACAATCTGTCTGCTGGAGGGTGGTGAAGGTTAGGGTAGTGGCGGGCCTGCGCAGTCGGAGTTGCGCACACTAAAAATCAATAGGACATCACACACAGAGAATCGCTCGCGCACTCGGAATCCAGGCAAACGACGGAGGCGGCTGTCTGTGCGTGTGTGTGGGTGTGCGTTTCACAAGAGACGTGGGTGTGAGGGAAGGCCAGGGGTGGTTAGGGGAGTGAAATTGTAGTTGGTGTGTCGCTCCAGAAGGAAGCCCTCGAACATCCTTGGGCTTCTCCGAGATTTGGTTTGATTTCTTCAAGAAACTCTCCCATATTGTGATTTCTTGTGACGTGAAAAATAAGTGTGCCAGAATGGGACGATAAGAAGTGCTGGAGTACGGGGGTGTGGTTTATTGTGCTCTTTGGATCATAACATCTGTTGGAGTGTTTTTGTTTTCCCCAAGAACTGTGCGGATGAATAGAAGAATCAAGTCAATTCTGTCATAGTGCTGTCTGTACCTGCTGAGGAAAACTGGTAAGTGTGTCATTTTTGTATGAATTATATATCAGAATTACCCCAGTAAAACCTTTTGTAGAGCATTTAATGAACATTTTTAAAACCTAATTCTATATGTCTTGACATTTCCCCTATCGTCATTAACTCCAAAAAAATGTAATGGTGTACTGCATGTTTGTTAAATGGAGTTTTTAATTGCACAAGCATAAACGTTTGTTGTTTTTCTGAAATGACAACTCGTTCCTACAGCTTTCGTGTGCTGAAGGTTAAATCGAAATACATATCCAGACCAGTTTTTGTTTGTATTTTTTGATATTCAATTGAGCTTGTATATGAGCAATTGTGCTTAGAGCAATTCAGTAATGTAATGTAACATTTAAACTGTCTTAGGAGTTGACATACTTTTAGAATTAATAAAAGAAAGATATAAAAGCCTTAACTAGAGGTTGCATAGTACGTATACTGTCTGTATGTTTAAAATAATCAAAGTCATAATTAATATCAGAAAGACTCACATTCTCCAGTTATATTTATTACAAACATTTTACGAATTGCATAAAAATGTCTACTTATTTTGATAACTTTGTGATAACATAAAAATTGATTATTTCAATTTTACAATACAAATTGCTGATTGTATGTTGTTTTTTTCCTAACTGCAAAAGTGCTTAAGTTGGGCATCTTCAAATGTTTTAGTTGCATATTTATGAGTGAAAGAAATGTGTTTTCTTTACACATCATTTATATAAATTAGTACAAAATGGAAACATCTGTGTATTTAGCCGTCAGTGAGTTTAAAATATACTTCAGAATTTTAAACTTAAATCCTGCTTCTGTGCCGCTACTCTTTGTTTCTCCACGCCATTTTCCTCCTCTAACTTTGATATATAATAATTTATTTTATGGAATATTTTTTTAGAAATACTATTTGATTTCCTCCTGTTTCCGGCTTTCTAAAGTTGGAATCAATTTTTCAACTCTTCATAGATTGATACTGATCTAAAGTTTTTGATAAGTGTTTATTTTAGAGCTATAAAGTATTGTTTACCATGAAGACTACTTGCATTTCTAACAGATGTCTGTTTTTAACATAGTTTTAAGAACATTTTTCATGTGGCATTTTCATTTCTCTAGAGACATAATAAAACTTAATGATTTAAAACAACGAATTAACAATAATGAAAAAAAAAAAAAACAACATACACAGAATGTATGAAGGCAGGACATTAAAATCTTCATCTCAACGTAGAAGCACTAATGAACTGTCAGGAAACATGTGTTTACAAAGGAACTAAAACTACATACTGTAAAAAAAGAAGGGAACCGACAGTAGAACCTTCACCAGGCTGAGATTGCCGCTAAATGCACTTCTTTTGCTGTCAACTTTGGGTGCCTTTAAAAGAAACTTTCAGGCAATGTGTGGAGCATTTTTGAAAATAAATTTCATGTAATCATACTTCAAATGCATCTTCAGGAGTGGTTCTTTGAAGTCGGAAACCACTAATGATGGAAGTGGTCCAGCAAAACATTCATCTTCAGGAATGATTAATTGAAGATGGAAGTCACTAAATATGGAAGTGTCCCAGGATATAAGACTCAGAAGTCAGAGAGACCGGGTCCATTGGTTTGTGTTAAGTCAACCATGTGCTATTTTATTGTAACACTAAGAATGCTAATTAATAAAAAAAGTATTAACCATTTGTATCCTAATCTATATTACCTACATCGGAATTTTGTTTATGGAATTTAATTTCCCTTAAAAGGGTTCCACGCAATAAGTAAACTGTCAGTTGTAACGTATAACAACTGAGATCTCAATCCGGCACCGAATATCCCATTTAACTCAAGGGGAATGATACTAATTGACTGAATTGAATAATCCTAATTAGCTGCGGTATCTGAGGTCGTGTTGGGAGTGATAAAATACTCCTAGAAGGTACTGTACATTCTCAAGGGTGTCATCGACGCCATTGCCTTACATATGGAATATTCCAAATTCGCCAAGATAGGAGACAAATCTTTAATTAAAGCTGTGAAAGAGTGCTCAAAAGTTTTAAAATAAGCAGAAATAACGGTTAACGCTGTCATTTACCATACAAGTAACTGAATATAAATAAATACAAGGAAAACCAAAGCAGGAAAAACTAACCTAGAAAAGCGCCTTGAATTTGTAAATATCTTGTGGCTAAGTTACAGAATTCTAAAAAATGAGAAACAATTTTACTATATAGGTGCAAGAATAACTAAGATATTGAAGTGTGGAAACCAACACAGGGGTATGAAATCCTAGGAGAGAGGTGGGGGTATGATGATGGACAACCCGAGTCTGGTGTTAGTGAACGGTGTTTATACACTGTAGATCGCGTATCTTTAGTCCAATAGTTTTTTGTGTTTTTTTTTTTTGCGCGAAGTAGATTAACGCGGTGGATAATAATTCTGTTCAATTGATAATAATTTTGCGAGGAAATATACTGTGCACGCACCTTTTTTGGGCGGTAGTTTTACGGGGAAGCGAGGGCCGGTAGGAAGAAGAGCTCGCTCGCCCGTTTGATATTCCGCAATGCTATTTACCAAATAGAATATTACATATTGCGCTTTCTCATAAAATGAGATTATTGATCCTATTGACATTATTTTCTTAACAAACGTGATTAATTTATCTTATATCTCAAAAAGATTTAATTCACCAAACGAAAAAAACAAAAATTACATTTTCATTGTTTACTTTTGAGATCCTCAGACCTAATGGTGAATATACTATCCAATTTACCGCGAACTACCTGAATAGAAACACAGTGACGTGCATGTGCGTTAATACTGCGATCTATAGACAGAATAAAACCTTATTATGGAGGCCACTAAATATCCAGAGTATAACATACTTCATAAATGCTGTTGCTCTGCTCTGCGAAATTTCGCGAAACCTATCGAATGAAACAAGGGAGCCGAGCGACGAAGAAAAGGTCCGCGCATGTTATGTACTATGGTGAGGCTTGTATACATGATAAGTCTTTAATACAATCACAATAGCGCCGATACTGAGATTAGGATATGACACTATTTATGGGATACTAATGATAAATGAAATAATGAAACTATTCGAACGTGGATTATATGTAATGCATTCAGTATTGAAGTCTACTTCTTATTATCTAGAAGCGAATGGCATCTGAAGAAGCTGGAATGTTTTAGACGTCTCCTCGACTTAAAATAACTAATTGAAATGAAATGTAGAAGTTTCAAATGGGGATTATAAAATCTTTGATAATTTCATACTTGGAGTCTAGTTAAATAAAGTGTGATAGTTGGCAATTTCTTTGAATACCTGCGTATTTATGAAAAATAAAGATTTTCTTTACTACCATCATCGGTCAACCCCCTCTCAGCCACCTTAAATTTTCTTCTTTATACGACGGTAAAAAAATATTTTCGAGTAATTTTATATGTTGCTCAATTACATACAGCAACACCTTTATTGTTAATAATGTCCAAGTGCAAATACTTACTTAATTCTATTTGAACTACAAAATAGTTACCTACGCAAATTAAGTTAAGGTAACCCCACGCAGAATAAAAAAATTGTCTATGGGCCATAGGATAGGCTAAAATAAAATACGGTCGAAGGAGAGTTGGCACCAAACCTGATGCTATTGTACCTGCGCCCCTCGAGAGGACGCTCTCGGTAGGAGGGAATGAGAGGATACACTGGGCGGCCGGAATCAGGAGCGACGCCTCAGCAACGGAATTTTCTACAGTTTCCAGATTGAAGTACCCCGAAAGTTGGACAGGGTGACCAGGACCCCCACTCTATATAGGGTCCAACGCTCCCGTCATGAACGAACCTCAACCCGGAATTAGCCGAAGTCGGGGACGGAGATAATCGTTTTGACCATCCTTTATCCCTGCCACGCCGCACCGAGGACCATTGCCGACACTTGCAACGCTAAATGAAATCAACGGGATGCAGGATGAATGAAAGGGCAATTGAAACGACATGGAGACAGGAAATTCGAGGAATGAAATCAACCTCCCAGTATTAACCTGACGACCCGAGGAAATCCCCAAAAACTCTATGGGTCATATAGGCCGGCCATGGTGAGAGAAATAGCCACTTCCCGAATGCGGGCCACAAGCGAAATCGTCTGAGCCATCAATATACCAAAACCCTTCTTTTGTTAGTGTACATAGCATACGTTTTATTCGACGTAATGGATAGTAATTGTATCCAGCTGAACCTCAGACAGTAAAGAGAAGAATGCTAGCATGGTTCATCTCACCAGAAGAGATGCAGCGAGAGCAAATGTTCACGAAGTTACTGATAAAAGTATTTGGGCTTTACTTTTGATCAGTTTTTTCATGCTATTTTACTTTCAAGAGTAAAGTATAAGGCTTCCAAAATATAACAGAATAGTGAGTAAAGAAGTTTTCTTTTATTTTCACTTTCTCTACACGTACTATGTATTGCATTCTACACAAAAATTCGATGTCGAGAATTCACCGAAAATATGTATTGAAACCCTATGAGTCCCAAAACACATTTTTAGAAAACAATCCTTGTCTGTGTCTGGAGAGCATAGCACAAAATGGAAAAAAGAACTTGGTATTTATGTTTAGTATCGGCCAAGGATGGAACACTAAAACACCACAAACTACCCTATAGATGGAAAAATGCTAAAAAATCTTGTTTTTCTCAAAAATGACTAACGAATTTTATTAAAATATCCATTAAAGATATTTACATCATATCTAAAATATATATTTTGAATTTTCTGAGGACCTGTTGATGAGTTTTGCATAACCGTAGGAGATAGACAAAAGGTTAACGCACACAAAACTTAGATTGCATTAAAAACACCTAATTTATGTCGTTTTAGAGACATTCCTTGTTATTAGTTTCAACTTTAAACTATCTAACCTTTCTCAAGCTGGATCATGGAAAGCGAACCGGACTTCAATTGTTTCACATAGCGACGAGCTTTTAAAAGATTTGACTATTGCTTTAGCCTAAGGTATTCCCTTATTTCCATTCTGCAGAGACAATCTCCGTATGTTTATCTCGATTAGCATGAAATAGATAAAAGAATAATCTTTTTAAGAATATTTTGTGTAGGAACAGCTACAGAAAACCTTCTGTAGCTGTTCCTACACAAAATATGTGAATGGAATACATTAGATTTTTTTTTCAGCATTATCCCATTAACATTGGCATTTGCTCCACACCAGGTAGCTATATCCTGGTCCACATACCAATATGTATATGCCTTCCGCAGCGTGTATGGTTAGAGTTCCACTTCTTAATATTACGAAGCAGTGGAAGTCTCTATACGCTGTAGTATCTCCTGCTGGTCAAATGGTTGAACGTTGCTGTTTGAGGTTCTGCATTGTTAAAAAAATTACTGATGATGTCAGAAGTCCATAATCTTCTTTTGGGTAGAATACATTTCCTCCAGCTCGAGAGCAACACTCGTATGTTTTCCATACCTTGCGAGCCAATGGTGTCCTGAACTTCCTTCGCTTACCAAAGAATCCTAATTATGCAACTTTTTCAAATACTACTATACTACTTAACATTACTAATTATATTAACAAAATGACATCAATAACATAAAAAGAAACCGGATGTATTCCGTTCACATGACTTGTCTACCTCTCTGTAACAAATTATTCTTATTCTTCAAATGCTTATTCTTCCGTCTACTTCATGCTAATCAAGATAAACATTTGCCTAAATTGTCTTATTATTTGATTAATCATAACTAGAAAGGAAATAAGGGAATAAACTAGGCTAAAGTAATAGTGGAAATCGTGTAAGAACATGGATAACTGAACGTTTAAAATTCCAACCTAACAATTTTGAAATGTATACCACATGCGTACTATAATACAAGCAAGTTACAATGCAAATTCCATCAATTTTGCTCTAATGGCTTGGAGGTTATGGATAAATTTATTTATTTTTTGTCACGCTACAAAATAAATCCTTCACGAAAAAAAAATTACAATTTTGATCTAATATTTTAACCCTACGTTCACAATACATCTACTTTATAAAATTGCCCTAGATTTCTCGTGTATTCTTTGGTTTAGACATCAAAAATGTTTTAAAGTAATGAGTCCACTTTTTTGTGTTTGAAAACTTAAAACATATCTTATACATATGACAGTAAAACCTAGGGCAGTTCGTATTCATTGTACCTCTGTGAACATGGTCAGAAAATGTTATTTGTGTGACAGAAAAGCTGCTCCGCAAGGAAGAAAAAGGCTGAAATTATCAATAGCGAGAAAAAAATGATAGATCTGAATGCATGGATCACATTGAAATCGGTAGGTTGGACCTAGCTTTCCTTTCCTTCTCCTCTGCTGCTTCCTTTTTTTTTTTTTGTCCTTTCCTCTTGCATTTCTGTTTTGTTTTATTTTTTTTTTCTGCCCAGCTTCATTTATTATTTTGCCTGATGCGAATGAGATCTCGTGGTACTGAAGTTTTTCTTGTCGAGTCCAGTAAAGTTTCATCTCTAATGCCTTGACTTGCTTGAGACAATTTAAAATTTGCGTCTGGCGATTTAAAATGTATACCTTTCTTGTACTCAGGAATGTATAAAGTATTTTATGGAATTAAAATTAAAAAAGTCGATTTTTTTGTGATTTTGCTTGAAATTTCAGCTGGTTGCTATGTTGAATAGGTAGAGTCAGATTGAAAAATTCAATGTCATAGCCAAAATTTGAACCACGAATCTCTGATCTCTAGCCGGTTGCTCTGCCACTGAGCTACCATGGCAACATGCCGGCATAGCATTGAATTTCTCAACTGACTCGCATGTTTCCCGGTAAACCACAAAGTGATCTCAAATTATTTTGAGATTACAACCCTAATGGCGACTTACAATGTTGTAAGTACTTTTGACCCAGGATTCATAGTATAGCCAACTATTATGGTCAATTGGTATTGGAATAATTGTTTTTTCACACAAGCCGTATATAGGACAGGAGTAGGTAGAGTCAGACTGAAGTTCAGTTCTTTTGTATGGCTAGAACAACAACAACAAGGACAATGTTTATATCACTTTTATCGGCTGACCTCTCACTGCATACTGTTTGTACATCGCCACTTAAGGACGTACCTACTTAACCAATCAGGGGAAAAGGAAAGGAATTGTCGATGAAGTTTACATCTAAACGGGACAAGCTTATAAGAAACAAAGAATAGGTCTGAATTATACTCCTACGACGAAGTGATGTGGTTAGTGTTTTTATAAATCCCAAAGTAAATAGTCTGTTGCTGTTGCTGGCATTTCTTCCGAGCCAAGTTAGTGGACAGGCTTCTCAGTTTAAAACATGAAATAGCAGTGGGCAGTCCCTGTAGCGTGACAAGAAAACGGCGTAAAGAAAAGGCAGTAGTCAATTTGAAAATCGTGGTACTTCCCTTACATTTGAACCAAGGCGTGCTGACTGTTTCCTAGAACAGAAATCGCGTGAGGACGTGCGAACACGTCATGAGTGGCGGTCGAGAGATAACATTTTATGAGCTGTTTTCTTTTTAGGATTTACCACAGGTGTTCTTGCAAACGGATCAATTCTAACAGGTCTTTTGTTGCACCTAAGCCACTACTTTCAGGACACGGTTGAGAATCATTGGTTTTCGTTTTAACACACCTTAATTTACATTATCGACACTAGCAGCCGTTTTACGTTCTCTACCAATAGTATGCACGTACATAGTAGATAAAGAGGTATTGTAGTCCACCAAAAATTTGATTTCACCGGAAGTACATGTCCCGAGCACCCCTGAATAAAAAGGTATTTTTTGAAAAATGTCCGCGCGCGCTCGTGTACGTGTGTGTCTAACTGAAACAATTGAATAATACATTTAATATTTAAATGTGGTATATTCCAAGGATCTAGGAAAATTCCCCCACCCCAAATTACAAGATTTTTCGAAATGTTTTATTTTCCCAAAAATGGCTATAACGAGTTTCATTAAAATTATATTTAAGGCACTTAAATGGCAAATACAATCGGTATATTGACTTTGTTGGGAATAGCATCTGAAGTCCTCTTCATTTCGAATGACTTTTGCGTAACTGGTAAGCAAAAGAGATATACAAAAAATTACTACACAAAAGCATAGATCTCGTTAAAACACACTATGTCATATACATTTTTGTTTTGTAGACCTAGCCATTTCCGAGATATTTCTTGTTATTGGTTTTAAAATGTTCGCGAGGAATTAACTGGATCTTTTGTGAGAGATGTTTTGAGTAAAATAACCAGAAGTGTCCATAATTCGATTTAAAAATCTTTCGAAATTGAGTTGTTTATTACACTACTAGTATTATTTTATAAATATACAATTTCCATTTTTCTCAAATGGGTCATGCAAAGATAAGATAGGAGGAACAAAGTAATAAAAACTATAATGCTAATGTTCATCTCGATTAGCACGAAGCAGGTAGAATATTGCAAAATTAATTTGTAGCAGAACAAGTAGAGAAGTTCTAAAAATGGAGCACATCTGATTGCTTTCTATACCACTGATTTATATTCTATCCATTTGCATTCCATCCAAAAATTCGGCATCGAGGTTCCATCTGAAATATAGTAACCAGGAATATTAATTGATGGAAAACTCAGAACGCTGGTCTTCAACTTCATCATTGCCTTCCTCGGACGATGTTATTTGTGAGAAATAATAAGGATGGTTGCAAGCAAATGTTACGTATTGAAACGTTATGTTTCCTAGTATCCACCATACAACTAAAAATATTGAAACCCCACCGTGATGTTCTAGAAATCAAAATCTGTAACTACCAATGAAAAGAACAAATCCTCTATTACCAAATGAGACGAGAAACAGTTGCTAAATTCAGACTAACTACAGGACATGACTGCCTAGCCAAACATCTGCACCACATTGGCATACTCCAGAAACCAAACTATATACTCTGCAACCAGGGCACCGTGGACTCCAACCACCTCAACAGCTGCTCCTGTTTGACAATTACCGCACTTGCCGATAAATACTGGAAGGGGCGAGAGAAATTATGGCTGTAACTCCACAGTGAAAAAGCTTTCTAATACTATTGAATATACATCGTATAATCTCTTTTATTTGTAACTGAGAAATTCGTTTGTCTATTTCTGAATGTACATGAGTCTGAATTTATGCTATTTGTAAGTATTGTTGCCATAGTTATAATTAACTATGCATTAAATAAAACATAACTGTATCATAGATAGCTATTAAGAAGTATAATTTTAAAAGAACACAAGTTAGAATTCTGCTATCTGGGATAGTATTGTGCAATGTCGGAACTTGAGACGGGAAACCAAGATGGCGCAACTGAGCCTTGCCGTTTATGCAGCCATCGTAACTTATGAATGGAGCATGTAATTTTAACAGCCCGAGCGCGGTCAAATTCGAAGCGATATCTGCTGACTGGAATGAAAAACCTTGCTTGCATTATTGACGTTCCAAGCGATGTGGTTCATTCAAAGCTAAAGTCTTTTAGGCAAAATATAGCAAAGGCCGAAAACTTTTTGGTATATAATGATGATCAATTGTTTTAATTCAGACCAAGGCAATATGTTTTTTTTTTATTAATTCATAACATTATGATAGTAATTAATTTTTAATTCGTTCCTATTTGGAGATAGTTCGCTATTTCTGTTATTTCCCTTTGGATATGATACTGTGCAAGGAAGGCTTGTTTGTTTATTTATTAATATTATGATGTTTAGTCATGTTTATGGTCATAAAGATTTGATAATACACCGTCATTATTTCAGGGTTCATAAACACTTGGTTATTTTTTGTAAACGTAGACTCATTAATTAATGCGTGTCTTTATGTAAAATGCATCTTTGGTATAATCAGTAGTGAAATGTATAACTTATACTATGGGTTAACCTAATAACTTGTATTTATGCTCCTTACTTAGGAATAATATGTACGTTAAGCAAAAAATTGCTTGATTGCCCGTTTCTCAGAAAATTGTACAGAATTTCTATCTGTAACTGAGTTATGTGTAAAACAGAAAGTCCAATCAGTAAACAGATGACAAAGTCAACGGATAAAGCTTGCCCTCTCTAAAAGAAGCGAACTTCGGAAGGGGTCACAGTCGAGCATACATGAACCGAACACATAACATGTATTGTACACCAATGTATAAATGTTTAGTAAATGGAGAAAGCAGTTAGCTTGAAGTTGAAGAAGTGAAGGTAATTAAGTCCTGGAAAAATCGGCAAGCAAGAATTCAATTAAACTCAAAAATCAATTGCTGGTAAACCAACTTGTTTTGAAATCTAAAGATTGTTGAAAACTCGGCGGTGTCCCATTTCTGATAATTAGCAAAGGAAAGAATTCTTAGGATTGAGCAGTCAAAGATAATGAAGGGTGTGTCTCAGATGCTAATATGAAGTGTACAATCTAATAATAGAACTATGGTGTAGTAGCCGCTAGTAGTCGGAAATCAACACTTTTAAAATATGGACAGATTTGGGCACTAACTTTCCGTTTTTACGCTCAAAATCCCTCTTCTTAAAGTTACTGCAAGTAAAAAAGTGTTTTTGTAATCGGTGGCGCTAGGCTCATCACCCGTTTAGCGGTGATTAGTAAGGGATTCGCCGCAAGTTTGGCGAGTCATTGTAACTTAAATTCCTACTTTAATTCGGAATCAAAATTTCCCTGCAATGTAAAGCTCTTAATATTCTTTAAGCAGATTTAATACGGCGCAGCTATAAACAGTTGTGCTTCGCATTTCATTATTCATCTTAAAACAATCGACAACACGTTCCAAACGGATCAGTTTTTAAATATTATCATTAAATGTTATTGCTGTTGCCCATTCTTGTCCCACCCACGCATACTCTGAGGAAAATAGAGCCTACCATTGGAGCAGCTAGCTGCAATATAAAAACTTCAGTTCCCAATAATGTTATTGGGGACCTGAAGCATTTACTAAAGTGGTTGTTATAACCCCCTGTAATAATTTTATTCGAACATATATTTTCATTTTTATGGAACTTACGTTAATGACATTTCTTTCTAATTATATTAAATGTTCTTTTTACTCATTTTTCGCTCTTGTAATCCTAAAAATTACCGGTGGTAGTGTCGAGGAAAAATAAACGAAGAACGCATTTCTTATTCCCTTTCCTTTCTGCCTTGTTATTTCTACGGCTTTAAAACAGATATTTTTGCTCTGCCGGAAATGTAATACAAGAACTTAATTGCTAAAGGTGTAATAATAATTGTGTGTTTTAACTTTCAGTGCGCTTTCCAGGGCTGCTAGAAACTACAAAATTAATTATTAAGTAAGCTGAAACATGTTGGATTTTCTCTTCACCCTTTTGATAAGGTCGTCCAATTTATTAAATTCATATGGTTTTCTATACCCATTCTTCAGCAAAATATCCTTTAAAAGGGTATTCTCGGCATAAATGGTAATTTTACATATTTCCTTTTAGATACAAAGGAATAAGGGAATACATTAGGCTAAAGTGATAGTCAAAACTTTTTAAAACCTGTCTATGTGATGCACTAAAATAGTGTTATTTTTGCTTGACATTAAGCAAGAAAAACGAATAACTACTTCCCATTTGTGCCAAATGTAAGCATTTTAAATTGAAGCTCAATAATAAGGAATATCTCAGAAATGCTTAACTTACAAATTATTATGATGATTATTATTATCATCATCATTATCGTTATTATTATTATTATTATTATTATGTGACGAGATTCACATTTTGTGCGCGCTTGCTTTTGTCTAGCTCTTATAGTCTACCGTTTATGCAAAATTCATCCAGGACTTAAGAAGCTATTCCCAGATAATTTAAGGTATATATTTTATTTGTCATGAATATGTCATGAGCAAATGGTATTTAATAAAGCTTGATAAGAGCCATTTGTGTTAAACGAACATTTTTTTTTAAAAAAAAATCTCTAAGAGTAGTATGAGGTGGTGGATTTTCTTGAAATTCTTCGTGTCGCATCCTTGGAACGTGCTGAATTTTAATATTAAGTTTGATAATTAAGCGTCTTTTCATTTTTTATTTATCTGGTAAAGACATGAGCCTTTATCTAAAAATGCTTTATTACTATTATTAATATTATTCAATATATTACAAAACCTGCAGTTTTGGCATGAAATTATTGGTTGGTATACACTACTTCCCCGCTTACTATAGGAGAGAATTGTAGCGAACATTAAAAAGAATCTCTTGTTCTCCATGCACTTGCGATAGAAAATAATTCAGAACTTCACATATACAGCTGACAAGGCAAAGTGGTACCGTAATTATTTTCGCATTAAATAAATCATTATTTTATAGAGAAAGAATGGAGAAATAGGGAAATCATTCCATTTATCGATACATAGCGTAAAAAGCATGGGTTATTATTTTAATTCTAGGGTCATTAGGGAGGAAAGTTAATTATTGAGGGAAAGTATTAGCTCGGTATTACAACAGACAGGTAATTACTTGTTTTTGGAAATTCAAAAAAACTATTGGTTGCCAATACCTATGGAAATCTAAAGGACGCTTAAAATGCGCGTAGATAAAGTCTGGGAATTAGAAAGTACGAGTAATTAGAATTTACTTAACGTTTGGCAATATAGATCTTAGAAACTTTCATGTGGTAGTTATACATATGTATGCGGGACGTAGGTTAAATAAAAGATGTGTATTTCGAACACTTGTTACTTCTATTACGTGTTCTGTTTCTTACTTTTTTTGCTGTTTGATTCTAACACACACACACACACACATACACATTTACAAGAACACAAATACCCATGCCTAAAACGGGATTCCAACCCAAGATCTCCTAGACACTTCAGCGAGCGGTCATGGTGATCGGCTATCTTTGTCTTATACTTGTTACAAGTGAGTGCTTGATTACCCGCTAGGCTCAGCGCTCTCTTAGTAATAATCGCAAGGGTATTCGCCGATTAGCAAGTCTCTGCAAGCTACCTTGTGACTTTTAATATCGAAAAATTTGCCTAAACCGTAAAGCTATTCAGACTTCGGAAGTTCACAAATTTAATTCAACTCAGTTACAATTTCCCGTGCTTAGATTCGTACATAGTTTATTAATTATTCACCTTAAAGAAACCGACAAAATCGTCCCATTAGCCTCCATTAAATATTCTTGGACATTTAATTGCTGTTGCGTATTCTCGCCCCACTCAGGCATACCCTTGGAGAAAGGTCTCAACGCTTACCACTGGAGCAGCCAACAACAGAAGTGAGGGGAACAACATGTAAGTTCAAAAACCTCTTTCTAACGAAACTTACCGCAAAATGTTAGTTACTAAAGAGATTTATCAAAAGATCGCCCACAAAGAAATTGCCTGTAAATGTGAATTTAAAAGTTGTGAATCAAATTGAAAGGAATGCATGCTTAATACCCGGGCAGCACTGTCTTTGTCCCCGAATGTAGCTAAGTGGTCACATGAACAGTAGATCTGACGTTCAAATCCTCATTTACTCAGGCTTTTTCTGGGCATTCTTCTCTTTTCTCAAATGGCAGGAGAGTATACCCTTTTTCTGTGCTGTATTTCCCTTTCTTTCTTTTCCTTTCCTAACATTTTGTTTTTTGATTACCGTTTAATTTTTGCATCTAATGCACTCACGTTATACATTTACAATCACACAAACATTCATGCTCAAGGCGGGCCTGGAACCCACGATCCCTTGCGCCTCGAAGCACCAAAACGAGGCACTTAAGCGAGCGCGGCCACGGGGACCGGCCCCTAAACTTAGATGGAACTTTTTCCCCCTAATCCCTTTCCCAAATATCATTTCATTGCCTGTAGTGTGGTATTAAGCAAGAGCGGTTAAACACTATTAAAAATTCATCATGTGCATGAAGGTTGCATTGAAAAGATTGGTGTAGGCCAGCGCAGCTTCATATGCTTCATATGGAGGCATATCTATACATCCGCTTCATATTGATGCTGCTTTTGAAGTACTGCGGATTTGAACATTTTAAAGATCTTGCGGTTCATATTGTAAAATGCTTTTAACCTTCTTATCCCACGTGATTCCTATCATAAGAATTTCAGCTAGAAGTTACGGCATGAGATGTCGAGGATTTTGACACAATGTCATTAGTATAAAACAACTGCGCGATGTTGGGTAAACGATAAGCGCACGAAAATGAGTGTATGGAAAATCCCATACCTAAAGCTGTAAAAGACCTGTACTTCTAAACATTCATCTCTCATTTTACTGCAATAATTGTTTTTCAATGCTTGGTTTCTAACACTAGCAAAATCATGTCAGCATAAAAGCAAATTCGATTGGAATTTTCCCATGTCGAATTGAACAACCTAGGCAGTCGTAGCAAAAACGCTCACATCGATTGATAGAAAATCTTTCCAAATTTCTAAGTGTTTCACAAATGTGTCATGATTATTTACCAATGTTGAAAACACCTTCCCGCCACAGGTCTCCCACATCCCACGGTCGATACCAGCGAGCGAGTGCATGCGAGATTCTCCCTCAGACGTGTAGCAAGGGTTCACAAACACAATCATGGACATTAATCCCGGGTGATCAAATGTATTCGTCTTTTATCATAACAGAATTTGAAAATATGACGTCAATGCTTGTAGAATGGCCTTCTAGGACTCGATCTAGCAGCCAATCCAAAACTAATGCCTACCAGAACATTGTTTAGTGGACGTTAAAGAATAAAAGGCCGTCTAAGTGCTAGTCAGCGGGCTCTTCTAGGACTCGATCTAGTGGACAAGACAAAACTAATGCCTACCAGAGCATTACCTATTGTCGGTGAGAAATTTACTTGTGATTGGCACTTACGGGGTATGTCGTCTGCTGGTAGGGGCTCGTCGGGTTGCTGACCAATCATAGTGTAAGAATGCATAACCTAAGACCTTATGTCATCAGCGTTACAACACCTACATTCTCTGAAAAGTTCGGTAAATATTTACATTTATAGCCGCTACTTCCTTATATATACACTACTTTTTATTTGTTCTCATCCTGGAACTGTGCTTCCAATGCCTTACAGACCTGATAAACGAGTTGAGGTTAGGTTAGTCGAAATAATAATACTTTTACGTATAGTGAAGTACAGCACCCAATGTTGACAGGAATGGATGAAGTAACTAGTGAGAATTGGGGAAAAGTAGTTAGAAAATGCATGGAAAGAAGGTATTTTTGAGGAAGCAATACAACTTGTGGCGCTGCAGACGGACAACGAGCAAATATGGCAACAGCCTACCGAGATAGCCACGTGTCAGCAGGAATGTCAATCACAAGGTAATTTCTCACTAATACTAGTGGACGTTAAAGAATAGGTCGTCTAAGTGCTACTCAGCGGGCCCTTCTAGGACTCCATCTAGCGGCCAAAACAAAACTGATGCATAACGGAGCATTACCAAGTGGACGTTGAAAACGTCCATAATTGTCGGTATTTGCGTACAACATAATCAGTGCATGCAAACTCGTCAATTTCTTGCGGTGGAATGGAGTACACGACCGAATATTTCATTTTCGTGATTGTAAGTTACTTTCGATCTGGTTCGCCTGCGATGCTATAAGTAAAAAAACACTACAAAAAATCGATCTGGTAGTTGAAAGGTTCAAGGAACGCTTCATTACGATCCTGCCCGCTGCATACACCTATTTATTTGTTTATTTATTTTTGCGCTTTCTCTGAATTTCAACCGTTTTCGCGGCAACGCCATGTAAAAAGCATTTATAGTTGATTAACGTTGATATAATAATTACCTATATAAACCAAAATACAGAGGACAGAAATGGTCGTACGAGACAAATAGTAGGCTCAAGAGTTGCGTCGTATTCAAAAGGGCATCCATTTGTAGAATAGCTCACATTCAGCGAGAGGCACTGGTAGCATCCATGGTAGCTCTTAGAAGTGACTTACGTTCAAGTACAAAAGGCGCTGATTTATCCATGCCGGACTCTCCTGCTCCCAACTACCACTTTACGCCCTCTTCGGCAGTTGCTCAGTACTATTCGACTATGATATCCTATATAATAATGACGGCACTCTAAATGTACAAGTATGCATACAAAAATTTTAAATATATGCAATTTTTACAAAATGGTTTAAACCACTTTTGGGAAAATGGAAAAAATTCTCCATTTAAAGTATCATTTGGAGAGAGGGTTTCTTTGAAATGTTCCCGTCATACATGTATCTACTTAAAAGATGCGTTGGGATTATAAATTAATTTTTTTCTTTTTTCCTGTCTTTTTTAAATACAATTACCTCAAAATAATTTCTGTGTATCGAAGTTTTGGATAGAATACAAACTTCCCCTACTAAGTAGATGATGGTGGAGAAAATAAAATGAACAATAAAAATTAAAGTAGGTAATATTTAGTGTGGAATAATTTGAAATGGCGAGGAAATGTTAAAAGGATACTCAAAAGTAGCACCTTCTTATATTTTTTTCACTAATAATTACAAGTTTTGAAATATATGTTTAGGAAGTACATAGCGGAAGGACAAAATTATATATAACGGATTTTTTGGTTTTTGAGTTATGCTGCTCACAGACACGCACACACACACCTACAAGGACTTTTTTTTAACTGCTTTTCTTGGGTTCAGGGGACTTCATAACATATTATATTTCCAGTAAAATCCTGACTTGATAAATAGGTTGATAAGCGATACTTGCCTATATTTATCTAATATGTATGTGAATATTTGTAACGTATTGTTTTTAAAATATGGCTTTTAATTTTAAAGAAGAATTATACATTATTAGACAGTATACAATTATATTATATTCTGTATAACTTCTATCAGCCGTGTGAGACAAAAGTTTCGGCATGGACGAAAGAAAAATTTGGCCGCATTTAGTATTGTTCAGGTTTGAGGGAACTATTCGCACAGGCCACCTAGTTAAACATTAACCTGGGTGAAAACTTCGTGTGAGTAGCCACACACTTTAACTGAAAAACCGAGGACTCGTGCTGGGAAAATTAAAGTTGTATGCAAATGGAGTATGTGTGTTTCCAAAGCGTTATTTTGAGAAGAGTGTGAACGAATAAATATTCATGTAAATGAACTAGCTGCTTTTGGTGGCAGCGGTGGGTTTAAACGATTACATTGTTACAGCCCCAATTTACGATATGCATAACGAAATCACTGCCATGCCCAACAACAGCAGTGACGCGCGCTGAAACAAAACCATAAAATATAACCACTCTTTGTGTCAACCTCGTGTTTAACAGCAATGAGATTTTTTATTTTTATTTGCAGCTCACATTTAACATGCTCTGAGCATTTTAAATACGCAATTCCCTCTAATTACATGCCATTTGTTTTACAGCATTACGTTTATTAAACCATTTTTTATCTTAGATTTTTCAGTAGATGTAATCTCTGTAGAATCAGTCGAGGCAGATACGATAACCTTTATATACGTTGCTTCGTGTTGCTTTTTTAGGAGTTAGAAAAGCGTGTTTGTTATAACACAAATATGCACTTACCTTAAATGCAAAAAGAAATCAACATTCACACTACTTTCTCCACTCGTTTTTATTTTAATATAGCTCATACAACTATTGTTGCACAACCTTATGTTTCTGTCTGCTTCTTTTATAAGTTAAACATTTAAAGAATTACGTTTTTGACAGATTTTGTAATAGATACACATGAAATGCTGGAAACCAAACCCATAGTCAGATTTTAAATACGAGAAGCTGTTACTATAAAACAAAGTACTGACGTTATTTTGTATATTTTAAAGAGATCTGCAATAATACGTTTGTGCCCATCTATTGTGGTTTTCCTGTTATGCAAAATTAAACATTTGTCACTTAAATATCTTAAATATTTGGAATTTTAATCAAAATCGTTTGAGTCATTTTTGGGAAGATCAAGTAGTTCGAAAAATGTTCATCTAAAGTCTGGCGTGAGATGGGGAATTACATTTAAAAATCTTCGTATCCACCTGGTGTGGTATTTATCGGAATTTTCGTTTTTGAGTTATGCTGTTCACACGGACTCTCCCTCCCCCTCCCTTTCTCACACACGATTTACGTGTCACATACATATATACATAATTAGAAGAAAACAGCAATCATTGTGTTTATTTTTCTGCATGAAAATAAAAAAATAAAGTAAAAAATAAAATGGGAGTTTTATTTATGGGCGCTTTTTAACTGCCTCTCATCCTATACTGGGCGTGAAAGACCGCTTAATTTTGCTGAGAGACTTCTTTGTCAGGGTTAAGGTTCTTTTAGGTGTGTAATTCTACCACACGAGACCAGCGGCTTTACTTCCCTTCTGGTCACCCGAAAAAAGTCATCGTCCTCCGCCGGGTTTGAACACGCAACCTTGAGTATATAAAGTTAGTATGGTAACCACTACACCACCGAGGGTGACCAGCAGTAATAGCGAGAAAATCCGTGGGTCATTAATTGATGATAACCCAAGCGGTTATCCCTGAGATCCCTGTTCAACCTGAAAAACATAATCAACATGTTTAAAATGCTTTGACTTTTGCCTGAAGGTTCTGTAACGTTAGCTTTTTAGTTTTTACTTTCTGTATACGTGCTATGTACATAGTGTATTGAGAAGGTATTGTATTCCACCCAAATATTCGATACCGAGATTTCACCGGAAATACATGTTTTGGGTCCCCCTGATTCCAAGAAAGGCATTTCTGGAAAAATGTCCGTGTATGTGTGTGTATGTATGTATGGACAGCATAGCTCAAAAAGGAAAAGATCGTTAAATACCAAACTTGGTATTTAAGTTTGGTGTCTACCAAGGATACGATACGAAGATTTTCAAGGAAATACCCCCGCCCCGAACTACCCTTTACATGAAACTTTTTTCGAAAATTTTGACTTTCTTAAAAATGGCTCTTAACCATTTTGATTAAAATATCGTGTATTAAAGACATTTACCTGACAAATAAAATGTATATCTGAATTTTCTGGGAATAGCCTCTAAAGACTACTTTATTCTGGATGAATTTTATGGAATTTTGCATAACTGCTAAACCGTAGAAGATGGACAAAAACTTACCACACAAAAACTGTAGAGCACATTAAAACACACAATTTATGTTATACCTATACATTTTTATTTTCATTGAGTTGACCGTTTTTTGAGATATTCCTTGTTTTCTGTTTCAGCTTTGAAAAACTTTTACTTTTCTCATACAGGAATTTGTCAACTTCTGTCCATAGAAACAACGGAACTTCAGTCGCATAGCATCCAGCTTTAGACTTTCACTTTAATCTATGATACTCCCTTATTTCGCTTCTACTTGACAAGGAAGCAAGTAATAAGACTATTTCTGCTAATTTTTTCTCGTTTAGCATGAAGTAAATAGAAGCATAAGCGTTTTAAAAATAGTTTGTTGCAGATTTGTAGAGAATGTCATATGAATGGAACACATCATATTTTTTTTATTTTCAAAGACACCTACATTTAAAGATTTGAAACTTTCTCGGTATTGATTATTACAGATGACTTCACGGGATAGCAATCGATTTAGATTGGAAACAAAAAATCCAAACTTTCGACCATGTGTTCCCTGACGAAGACCACAGAGTCAAGATGGTCGAAAGCTTGGATTTCTTTGAAGCTAGTCTAACTCGGTTGCTATCCCGTGAAGTTATTTGTAACAGCTACGTTTATTTACTCTCACATACCTAATCCCAACCTCTGTGAGGAATAGGGAATTACTCTGCTCAAAGAAAGCTTCCGCACCTAGGTTGGGAGCCGAAACCGGGACCTCCAACCTCGGAATTATACCAAGAAGCGGCATAAAGAAAGAAGCAAACGAACCGAAAACAAAAGTCCTCTTTTTACAACTGTCCATAAACTTAGAAAATTAATGTTACTTATGTGTTCAGAACAGGCACACTCTCAGAACAATTACAAAGTGTTCATTCAAAGTTTAAAAAGCAATCTAAAGGCATCTATGGAACAATAGATATTTAACTGTTATAGCCTAGAACTTTTTACTCGGCAATAATCCATCTTCCAATTCTAAATGGGATGCTAGCAGGAAACCGCTATCACGTGGAGGGTTTTTTTAATGGGTATGTCGCCACCGAGAGGAGAGCCTCAATCCCCCCCCTCGCCCCCAGCCATTGCATTTCGGCTGGGAGTCGAATGCTTTGTGGAGTGACCAGTAGAGGATTAATTTTATGTCTACATTTATACAGACAAGTCAACACTTTTAGATCTAGCAAGACCTGTGTCACTTTATTTTTCCTTTGCGAAAATCAGTAGTACCAATACAAAACATGACAAGAATGAAACAAAGGAAGATAAACATTATACAAACACAAAGAGTAAGTAAAACATGGAACATTTTCCACTTTTATTCATTCTGCAACATCCTCCCCTCCCTGGGCGATCTCCAGAGGAACGACCAGCTGGACAGGACGTGTGATTGCGTTGCCATCTGCAGTGCAGTACAATTGTCCTTACATTTCCATCCCTTCCTCGATGGAGGTCCTCTATGCGCGTTTTCTTCCATGTTTGGCGTGGGCGCACCTCTCGTGGATGAAGGCGATGTCTCCAATTTTGAGCTGAGGTGAGTTCTTATCAGGTTGACGGACTTCGCGAAAACTTCTAAGTTCTGTCGAATACTCCTTCGACTAGTGCTTCCACAGGTCATCTGCTAGTTTCTGGTGAAGTCTGAATTGTTTTGTTAAATTGTCCTTCACCTCAGGCTCAGCTCCACTAGGTATTGTGGTTAACCTTTGACCACAAAGAAAATTTGATGGTGTCAATGGCTGTGATTCTGCATTATCTGATTGTGATTGGGCTCGACCCAATACCTTTCTCAGACAGGGTTTTGTAGTTCCTATCATCCTCTCCCACCAGCTACTTTTTTCTCGTCCACTGTTAAAAATTATAATCATTTAAAAAATTAACAGGTTTATTAAACGTGTTTCTGAAAATGTCAGGCGTATTCAGTAATTCCAAAATGGCTTTGGGCTTTTGCGTCCTCTATCAGTAATTTCATTATAATTAATTTCCAAAGATACTGTACAAGTTCTTTCTCACTGTAGTTGTCTCCCTCTTGTACATAACTACAGTGGCTATAATAATGTTTCTGCAAACGTATTATTATTATTATTATTATTATTATTATTGGATAGGTAGAGTCAGACTGAAAAATTCAATGACATAGCCGGAATTTAAACCATGGATCTCCCGGTCTCTAACCGATCTCATAGTTTAGCCTACAATTAGGTCAGTTAATGTCAATTTAATTTTTTTTTTTCATACCAGTCGTGTGTAGACCAGAAGTTGGATAGGTGGAATCAGACTGAAAATTGCAGTGGTATAGCTAGGATTTGAACCACGGATCTCTCGCTTGCTCTAACTGAAACCCGGAACTTGAACTACCGACATTGTAAATCCCATTTGAGGTATTTCATCTCAAAATAGTTTCATATCACTTTGTGATTTACCGGGAAACATGCGAGTCAACTGAACATTTTGCCGGCATTTTACCATGGTAGCTCAGTGATTAGAGCAAACGACTAGAGACCGGAAGATCCGTGGTCTAAATCCCCGCTATGAATTTAATTTTTGAGTCTGATTCTACCTGTCCTACTCACTGATTGTGTGTGTGTGTGGGGGGGGGTTATTACGCAAAACTTCAGCCACTCTAAAAATCGAATGAAACTAAGTGTGATTGATTGACATTGTACTTCTGATGACAGTTTCAAAGCTTTTTTCTGTCGGTAAATATCTTTTTTTTTTTTTTTTTTTTTTTTTTTTTATAGACAAATTCGTGTGCATGCCTGGAAAGGTTGTTGTTTTCCATTATTTACCAAATAATTATACATAAACGTGCATTGTATTAATAATACATGGTTGTATAATGTGTAGGTATATGATGAAATACTGGATTTATAATGAAAAAGCTTGGTTTCCCTGCTAGCGGAACACACTATATCATTGGTATGCAAGAACGTCATATGTCGCTCTTGACAGAATTACCGCGTCGTTAAAACCCGTAGGAATAATTCACCGGTTAGTGTGACTATAGTAGTTAGCGGAGGAGTATGTGAGTTTCTTTTTATCGGTTTTGTAGGCGAAACCACTACGGTCCGGTGATTTTCAAATTTAGCGAGAGGTTAGGTTCGAATCCGTTAAGGTTAGTATGTGTATATAAATGTATGTTTCTAATTTTCTATTGTGATAGTACTTAGCGGAGAAATATGCTTCAGAACATTATAAAACCATTTATTATTTATATTACTCGTTTACAAATAATTATTTGGTAAATATCCGTCATATACGCAAAATACCAACTGTTCCAGCATGCGCAGGAGTTTGGTTATAATAGAAAAAACAAGTTTTTCGACAAATAAAATCTTTGAAATCGTCATCAGAAATACAAAGTCAATCAATCACGCTTAGTTTTATTCGATTTTTAGAGCGGCATAAGTTCTGCATAATTACCAAACAATTTATTATGTATTTTATTGTTGTTATTATTATCGTTATTAATCACAGAGCAAAATATATTCAGTGCTGAAATGTTTACTGACATAATTTGACCACACTTGTAGAATTCTGTGGATAATTTTGTGAAAAACCGCATTCCATATTGCGTTTATTAGGTAATACCGATGTAAAACTTCGTTTCAGGGCCGCCATAATCCCCAGGGTGGTAGTGCAATAAAACAAATAAAAACCTCTTGTGGAAACAAATGAGAGATGTACTTGTATTGCCCTACTTTTTTATTTTAATGCCAGCTGTCGAAATATTAATCACTCTCGCTGTGTTAATAATTTTAATAACGTTTTAAAGAGGCGATGGCTTGCTAGTTACTACAGTAGATTGCACTTGCCGTTAATTACCACTTTTTTTCCCCTGCACGTGAAGAGGGAGAATCTCACCCCTAACTCGTTATTCAAAGTCCTTGCGCATTGTTTCGGATTAGCTTATGTAGAGATGTAATTAGCAGACTGAGATGGGAGAGAACAGCGTGACCGTGTAAACTAGCTTAGTGTAATGTGCTTAGTGCCGTGATGATTCGGTAACCAGTGGCGGATCACATACAGTCGATTTGTTGTATGCGCATATTCTCTGTTCAGGTTTACGTGCTACTAAGAATATGCATTTACAAAAATACACTAATGGAAATAGTAAAAAGCTGACTACCAAATTTATACACAGACACACACACACACACACACACACACATACACACCTACCTACCTACCTACATACATACATACATACATACACACACATACACACCTACCTACCTACCTACCTACCTACCTACCTACATACTTACATACATACATACATACATACATACATACATACATACATACATACATACATACATACATACATACATACATACATACATACATACATACATACATACATACATACATACATACATACATACATACATACATACATACATACATACTCTCGCCTCTCACCTATACCGCCCGAGGTCGATCCCAAACGACCGCATGTGAGATTTGTGGAGGTCAAAGCGGCGCAGGGGCGGGTTTTCTCCGGGTTCTCCGGTTTTCCTTGCCATCGCATTCCATCGGTGCTCCATCTTCATTCCATCTATCAGCAGTGTCATCGCCTGCGATACCATAAGTTGTAAAGGCGGGCGTTAAACATTACAAAAAAATACATACTGTATACATGTATATATGAAGTAAAAGCTCTTAGTTATTTAAGTAGTGTCTGATTATAAATATCTGATTTATTGCATTCATATCACCTTCACTACTCACTCTGCTACAAACTATTTTTATAAAATAATTTGGTAAGAGTCGAACTGTCCTATTTCAAGGTGGAAAACATTCTGTTGTTCGGTTTTGTGTGTGCAATGTCGGAGCGATTACATACTACTTATTGTACATCAGACCCCAGGAGGGTTAGGATGAGATGAATGTAATTTCAAAGAGCGGTCAGAACCGGAACGCGGGAAAAGCCACCGTAAAGGGTCCCTAGCGTACTCCATGCAACTCTTCATTTCGACGCGGGGAACCGCGCCTCCCTGAGTCTACAGACGTGGTCCATCCCACTGCCGAGAGCTGTATTTCCTGAGCACATTCACAACCACGGAAGAGTACACCACTCCGATCTTCGCCGACACTTCAAACCTGAAATGGAGATGAAACGAAGGGGCAGGAATTTCGGGAGAAAGAAACCAACCCAGCATATGCCTAGTTACCTGGGAAACCCCAAAAATGTATGATTCAGAGAGGTTGACCGAGGGAATGATCCCACGACCTCCCGAGTACCAGTCACTGACGAAACCCTGAGCCACCTGGCTCAGTTGGTGAGTTATACTTGGGATGGTCTCAGGATAAATAATCGATGGTACGGCTAGTCTTGATGATGACGCAGCAAGTAGAACCACCCTATGTGAGACTATTTTGTGAATTTTCTTAATCTTTGGCTTACGAACTAATTTTTCCGAATACTAAATTCGATTTCTAAACCACCTATAATATTTAAAAGGATATACAAATTACCGGAATAAATCACAATGTAGAACTATAAACACAGCATAAAACAAAGCTGGTACCTGTTCTGAAAAAAGGAGCCTGGCGCATTTCGTACTCGGTTTCTAAAGTGCTGTAAATATAAAAATATACTGTAAGTATATATATATATATATATATATGTATATATACCTTACTGGAATTAATAAAAACTATTGGAATACACATCTTATGCATCTATTATTCCCTATTTTATTTCGCGTGTAAGTTATTATACTCTATATAAATAAAGGTGTTAGTTTACGAAAATGTCAAATAAATCTTATTTAAAAATAATTTAGTATTTGTTGCTTAATACAGCTCATAAGTCACTAATTGAGATCTGTTATTCATAAGATCCTGAAAAAAGTTTAATTTTAAAAACAAAATAAAATTAAAATATTTGCTTCTAAAGAATCAGACATTTTGAATTAAGTAAGAAATCAGGATCGAGTTCCTTCACTATAGTTTTTAAATTTTAAATGAAGTTTGAGGTGGAAAACTATAATGGGCTCTTGTTCTCAAATATACCACATAAAGTATTATAAAATTTAATTGTTTGACACAGTTTAAGAAAATTCCCTAACTTGTTTCTTTTCTAGACTTTCTGCATTTTTCAAATTAAAGTATGGATCCTCCAAAAAGTAGTTGTTCAGTCTTGTTGCTCAAATGCCGTTTTTTGTTTTGTTTTGTTTCCCATTTTTTGACGTTTAGTTGACATCATGCCTCCCTCTTCCTTCACTATTAAGCAAGTAATCAGCAGAAATAGCACCCCACAATGCGATAACTAGTATGGTCGAATTCATTCTACCATATCCCACGTTAACTCATCTCGGGGAGGGTAAAACAATTCTGATGTATTCCATTCACAATCCTTTCTCTACCTGCTCTACAAAGAAACTGTTTTTAAAAAATACTGTTTTTTTATATATAACATGATAATCAAGATAAACATTAGCAGAATATTTTATTACTTGCTTCCTAACGGAAAGTCAAATCTTTTAAAAGTTGTCCCTATGTGAAACAATTCAAATTCGGTTCTCTTAGCGTGGCTAGAACTGAAACAAAAGAGGTATAATAAGAAAGATGACTGCCTTTGAGAAAAATCTATGGAATTTAAAATTGAACCAATAACAAGGAATATCTTAAAAACGATTAGCTCTACATAAAATGTATGTGAAATACATTGTGTGTTTTAACAGATCTATACACTTTCTATAGTTTTTGTCTATCTCTTACGGTTTATCAGTTACATAAAAGTCACCCAAAATGAAGGGATCTTCAGAGGCTATTCCCAATAAATACAAGCTTTGCATTTCGTTTGTTAAGAAAATACCTAAAACATTTGGCATTTTATTCAAAATCTTTAGAGCCATGTTTAAGTAAATAAAACAATTTTAAAAATATTCGATGTAAGGAGTAGCTAGGAGTGAAGGATTTTATCGGAAACCTTCGTATCCTTTTCTTGGAAGACATTGAACATAAATGCCAAGAATGGTATTTAGCATATTTTTCTTTTGAACTTATGCTGCTCACAGACAAATGCACATGCACACACATGCATACACACACTTTTCTAAAGTGCGTTTTTTGTTTTTTTATTCAGGGAGTCTGAAAAGATGTGTTTGCGGTGAAATATTGGTATAGAATTTTGGGATGGAATAAAAGAGAAAATGAAAGTATTGACAATCAGTGTAAATGTAACCTGTTGAAAGAACTAAATTGCATAACAAATATATATATATATATATATATATATATATATATATATATACACCATACAGACATACATCTCTCACTCCTTTTGGCTTTCATTTGAAATTTAGGGTTAAAATAGCTGAATTTTAGTACCATCACTTATGGTATTCACAAGATTTGAAAGTAGACATTTCAATGTGAAATACCCAGAAATTACTATCGCAGTAACTCTGAAATTATATCTAGAATAGGCGTGTCTTTAAGTTATTTGTTGAAGTATTTCGCTTATGCAAAAAACAATGAATTAATCACAGGCGAGAATTTTAACTATCATAATACGAATACCTTTTCACCACCAAAATTGCTCAAAACTAGATATGATTTTAAATATAGCATTTAATGCTATGTGAATCACAAAGGAAATAATCTCTACAACCTCGATTAGAACGCTATTTATCTTACCTACCCTTAATTTGCTATCGAGTTCAACCACATCTTAAATGTGTCAAAAAGTCCTGTCTCTAGGTACTACTGTGGCTCTAGACAGGTAAAGCAAACTTAACAGATTCTCCGAAGTAGAGAACACTCCTAAAAATTGTAATCGAAAGAAGTGGTATTATCTAATCCAAATTGCTTGTGGTAAAGGCCAGTCTCTGAATTTGATGATTTAAAATTGTTTGAAAAATAAACTATAAAATTACTCAACATACTAAAAAATGACATAACAATAAAATTACATCAAATGAGTTTTTTTAATTTATTGAAATTCGTCTCCAGATTTTAAACTAATTTATATTTAGATATAACTGCTATAAATTATGTATAGCTATAACAATGATGTAATATTAAAATAAAATTAAAAATATATTTCGTTTTTGTTTTTGTTTGAGCAATTTGAAAACAAACTTAAGAACATTGTTTTTTAAAAAAATCTTAGCATTAACTCTTTTGAGTTCCCAGATTAAATAAAATTCATTGCTAATACAGAACATTTCATTGACCAACGTGCTGTACTTATTCAGTAATATGAAAAAGGAAAAACTGGTCTTTCTCATTTCTAATTTGAACATGAATTCAGAAATGTAATAATAGTTCTTTCATAAGCAGTTCTTTCCTGACTAATCACTAAACGGGAATGATTATTTTTCCAAAAAATGCGAGTAATGAATGTACAAAATAACTTATATTTCTTAGTTGAATAGCGATATTTTTTATGTTTGGGCACTTATTCTTATGTAAACAGGAAAAGACCATTGTGTCTTAAACGAAAATGTAAGAAAATAAAAGGTAAGAAAATAAAAAAATAATGACGTAAAAGGGAAACGTCACTAAAATAGAAAATGTAAAATATAACTTTTTCTAGATATTCTGCATCAAACTATTCTTGAAAAACCTTATTCTTCTTTCTACTTCATGCTAATCGGGATAAACATTAGCAAAAATTGCCTTTCACTTGCCTCCTTGTAAGTGGAAGGGAAATAAGGGAATACACTAGGCTAAAGCAATAATCAAATCCTATTGAATATCATTTTTTCTGTTCGAAAACTGTAAACCAATAAACAGGAATCTGTCGGAAAGTGCTGACTCCACAAAAAATATGCATTTCTACATGTTTTGTGTAGTAATATTTTCTCCATCGCTTATGGTTTGTCAGTTATGCAAAGATCTTCCAGAGCAAACAAGACTTCAAAAATCATTCCAAGAAAATACAAAATATACATTTTCTTTAGCATAAAAACACACTCCTCACAAACTAATCATCTTAAACATATAATGTTTTAATAAAAATTGTTAGAGCTGTTTTCGAGAAAATAAAACTTTTGTGAAAATGTTCCATTTAAGGCCGCGCCGTGGCTGTGTGTTTAGACCACTAGCCTCTCAGCTAGACGGCCGGGGTTCAATCTCAAGCTACCGCATGTGAGATTTGTGGTGGACAAAGCGGTGCTGGGGCGGGTTTTCTCCGGGTGCGCCATCATCATTCATGTATCATCAGTGTCACCGCCTGCGGTGCCATTAGTAGTTAAAGCGGGCGTTAAACACTAAAGAAAAAAATTCCATTTAAAGGGTAGGTAGGTAGTTTTGTGTGGGAGATTATCTGGAGAATCTTTCTGTCGCATTCTTGGAAACAGCTGAACTTAAATATCAAGTTTGGAATTTAATAACTTTTCATTTTTGAGCTATGCCGTCACAGACACACCAAACACATACACCGCACGGAAGAACATGTGAAAACACACACCTCAAAACACGTATATTCCGTGACATATCGGTATCGACATTTTACTTACCATGTACATACATGTATAACGTATTACACAGTAGAAGTATAAAAAGTACCTCAAATGATTTTCAAATGGGATGAGGTTTATTCTTGAGTGCCATCAGGCCGACAGCCAATCGGAGAGCTGCTCTATTGACATATGCATTCACGCTTAACTGGAGAGTAACGCACTAAGTGAATCCGTCTCTCACAAATACTACTTGCGCTAAGAGAAAATATTCAGACTTTGCAAAAAATAATTCACGAGGAAGATAGTAAGTAATATTTGTAGCAGACCGTAGAAACTACAGATTTTTAGCTCAAATGGTGTTCACAATGCGCATTAATACACATATCGCTAAGCAGATTTGCATGCTCAGTGTGCGAGTGAGAGGGAAATTTGAAAAGAGTGGGGGTAGAAACCTGGCAACGCAGAGCACGACAACGCATCTCTATCGCTGCAGCATAGAACTCTTCCCATTTGAAAAATATTATAATACATTTGTATTTTCATAAATGAAAACCATATACAGCTTTGTGTCTGTTAGCAGTGACAATTGTGCAACAGTGACAATTTCATCACAATATTTGTGACGATTGTGCATCAGTTACCACAATTACTATAGCTTTGCATTTGTAATTCTTCTTTAACATTGAAATTTCTGAGCTAATAGCTTATGATGTAATGTAGTTGTAAGAAAAGTGACTGGTACTTGGCTCAGAGCAGAGCAATCTCCACAGCAACAGCTGTTAATATTGACCTCCCCCTTCCTACGTCATCAAGACAATGTGACTTCTTGACAGTAGCATTAGGAAGTTGGAGAAGATCTCAATTGACACTAAATGTGTTCCACGACCTTCACTTGCCTCGGTGTTGTCGCTTTTCCTCTACAGTGAAAGTTTGGCAGGAGCACTTCAAACTAAAAACGGTGCTGTTAGAATTCTGAAGACATTCCCATGTTTTTGCGGTAGGGGAGTTTCTGGAGGAAGATGGCAAACAACTTGGCAAGTTTTGCTGCAGGTGGGTTGCTGTATGAGACCGAGGACGGGTCGTAATAAAGTTAGGCAGGTAAGAGATTTCGAACATGAACTGTAGACTTCTTCTTATTCTTCTACTAGTAGTTTTGCAATCCGATCTTTAATTCAGTTTATAAATAAGATCATACTAAAACAGCTTATTATGCATATTTCCATTCATTGATGACCTATGGAATAATATTCTGGAGAAATTCAGTAAATGCTATAAAAGTGTTCATTAAGCAATAAAAGGTGATAAGAATAATGGCAGGAGAAAGACGATCAACTCACTGCAAACCACTTTTCAATATATTTGGAATTTTACCATTAGCCTGTGAATATATTCTAACCATATTGCGATTTGTAATAAATAACCCAGAAAAGTTTACAAAAATGCAGATATTCATAACAAAGAGACCAGACACAGGCAGGACTTACATAGACCAACAAATCATTTGCAGTCATTCCAAAAAGGGGTTGACACAAAGGAATAGTTTTGTTTAATTCACTTCCCACTTATATAAAAGAATTTCAAATGAACAAAAACAAGTTTAGATCAGAATTAAAAAGATACCTTATTACTCGCACCTTCTATACAGAGGAGGATTTCATTCAATCAAAAAATATTGGTAATAATGCAACATTGCAAATATAATAAATAAGAATATTCTAGGAATGCATATGTACGAGTAAGTTTTTGGAAACAGACATATAATTCAAAATTATGCAAAACTGATACCCCTGAAAATTCATTGTCAGAGTTTAAATGTAATTCTTGACATGATCTACATCCTAGAGTTTGGGCATAGAGTCTAATCTCATAATAGAATCTACAGATTGCAATGTTATGTATATAGTACTATTGTAACCACACTATGCCCCCAAGGATTAGGTTCCACTATTGTTTCAGTAACACCGACGTTGTTCTTGGACGTCGAATGATTTTTGTTTTGTTTCACAATATCTGGAATTAATATACTCTTTGAAAAATGTAGGTGTGAGATTCATTCTAACAATCTGTCTGTCTCTGTGGCTAAAACATTCGGATGAATATGGAAACATCATGCTTTTTTCAAACTGTATTTAAGCATATGTTTGAAATAGTAGCCTAAGTGAGAAAATATGTATCATTAAATGAAGTGACTTCTTTTGATTGAACTTCGTGTAATTCTGTATAGCTGAGGAACAATGCGTAGTAAGGGCTCACTATTTAGGCTCATTACAATGCAACTCGTGTTTGTAGTGTAATTTCTAATATGATTTTGAACTATTGGTGAGTGCAGAATCTAGTGCAACTTGGGAAGTTGACGAATCTTCGTTTTTATTTTCATAAGAGCTCTTTCTATGATCTCCAAATTTGTCTATGCTTCTGCAGTAAACATTTGAATGCTATTTCCATATTTAACCAACTATTGGTTACTTGAAGTAATTTTTGGCTTAAAATCCTTGGTGAATAAGTACATAAATGGATAGCAGAATCACAGTTTTGTGTGTGTGTGTGTGTGTGTGTGTGTGTGTGTGTGTGTGTGTGTGTGTGTAATTTTAAATTCATAGAGAAAGTCGCGTGAGTTTATCACAATACATGCACTTAAAATTCCAAACTTGTGGTTCTGAAAGCTTGAGATATTAGCAGATTTATATGTAGACTGAAAGGAACTTGCAAACAAAAATCCTCACATGATAGGGGGATTCAGCTAGAGTCCCTAGGGATGGCATCACTGCACATTAAAGGGATGGGTGTAGTATTGTATGGTGAACACAGGGGGCTAGAAATCTAATTATGAGCGACATCTGTTTGTTGTTCGGGAAGTGACCACCATTACTAATGGATACAAGGGGGACTTTTAACAATCGTGCCATATGACCAACAGTTCTAAAACACGTGACTGGTACGTTCGGAGTATGCGTTATACATGTAGAACGCGTGAGAAAGTTTAGGGGAATGTTTAAATATCATGTTATTGCTGTTTTGGCACACGGTCGGAATAATAATAATAATAATAATAATAATAACGTGGTCTTCTTACACGACCATTAACTGAAACCCTAGTAGTTCATAGTTACACATTTAAAATATTTTGGAAGGATTCACCAATTGTTAACAAGAAGAGTAGTTAAACTAGAGAGGGAGAGGGAGAGAGAGAAAGAGAGAGAGAGAGAGAGACAGAGAGAGAAGTAGAGGCTTCAATATATTTTCTTTATACTGCAAATGCTATTATTATTATTATTATTATTATTATTATTATTATTATTGTTGTTGTTACTATCATTGCTATAGTTGTACTATTGTTGTTGTTACAGACATGTTTTTAAATTAATTTATTCATTGACTTCAGTATTGGGTCATACATGCCCGTTACGTTCTTTACGTAAAGGGAATGTTTTGATCTGGTAATCTTTCTGTTGGTTGCACTTACTTTTTATTTCCAGGTAACTTCTTTTTTATATTTGTTTTTTGTATTTTATTGCACATGAAATTCGCCCAGCTTCCCCTTTGTTTGAAAATCGTAACCACTCTGATTCGAGTGCTGGGCGATAGCGGGGGAGGGGTCACCCATTGCCTTGACGGCTTGATTTTTGACAAGGATACCTTCTCTGCGGTTTGGAGTCATATCCACCTCTGGATTTGATGTTGAGGTATCCATTTAGTAGTTCGGGTACCCTCATTGCGGTATGGAGTTATTTCCACATGGAATTGCTTTTTTGGATTTTCATCCTGAAGATAGGGTATCTTCAATGCGGTTTAGAGTCATTTACACCCCTACTTTTTCATTTTATGATATCTTTACCTAGACAGGCCACTTTCACTGTGATTTGGAGTCCTGTTCATTCCTGGATTTTATTTCGGGATCGCCTAGCCCTATGCAGGTCATAATTTGATTTCGGGGCGTCCTACCACTAAACAGGTCATCGTCACTATAGTTTGGAGTCATGTTTATTCCTGGATTTGATTTTGAGGCCCTACCCTTGGACAGGTTTTCTTCGAGTTTTGGCAATTTTTGTAATAGTATAAACAAAGATTCAAAATGTATCTTGAGAGTATTCGGATTTAAATTTTCCTTTGTTTTGATTATTTGTGAAATAACTAAAATATTAAATAATTATTAAACTGGTAGAAAAAGTCATCATCTACATGGGTTAAGCTCATGGGGCTGTTCCGGTTCCAAGCAACCTTATAATTGTTCTGTCGTTTGTTTCCGCGGTTTGACTATGTTTATTTTTGCTGAAGGTCTATAATTTAGTATTCTTTTGTGGATATGGTCACTATCCAACCTTTCCAATGTGAGAGCCAATTCATTCCTAATGTCTTCATTTTTTTTTTCTAGAGTGTACCAGGGGCCATACTGCTCCTTTGTTGTAAAGAGTTGCAGAAATCAACGGGGCTATTTAAATTAAAAACCTGCCAGTGAGGAATTGGCGTGAGTGAAGTTCGTTTTACCACTCTTTCTTATCAGCAAAGACAGTGAGCGGGTGGCATTCATTGAGAAAGGCATTTGAATTTGACACATGAAACTTTTTAGCTTATAATTTGTAACTTTTACAAGTTCATATTTAGATGATTTGATGTTCTTGTCTTCAAGATATTCCGTAATGATTGTTTATAAATTTAACAAATATGCGAACATTAAATTGCTTATATTTTAGGAATTATTACTGCTGTTTCTGTTTATACTTTGGGGTACGTAAATGTCATCTAGGCCCTATTCACATTGAAGACCTAGCGTTAACATAATGTAGCACAAGCACAAAGGAGGGATGTTCACAATGCAGCTGTACATGTATCGCAAGCAGATGGCACGAGCTTCTGTAGGTCCGTAAATTACATGTGACGGTCTTCTGAGCAAGCCTCAAATTTGACAAAATAATCAATAATACCCAAATAAAAATTAATATAATCTTTATATATATATATATATATATATATATAAGATATAGGATATAAAATCTGATATCAAGCAAGTATCAGATTAACTATAGCGACAGCATTTAAAATGGATAGGCACCGTTGAGTTATAAATGGAATAAAATATCGAATCGTAGGCGTATGTGATTTAGAAGCTGGCAATACATGTAGAAGAAATGCAGAATAGTTTTCTCTAGGTACGCAACGCGAACACAAAGATGTACACACGAATGCTTCCATCAAATAATATTGGTGCAAAATTTTGCACTTATTCTGCGTCTGCGCTTACTTATCATTATCTTAGGCTTTACTTTGCAAAGATGACTGATACTTTAAAAGGTGTCACATTATAAGAACCGATAACAACTTGCAGGTCGCACAATACATTGCACTCGGTGTATAGGTAAAGATATTTGAAAATCGAATTTATAAAATATTAGCCAGTTTAGGGGGGAACAACCTTTTTAACGTGGAATTATTGGTTATGTTTAATCCCTTTAAAACGGCTAATCAAATACGAATTCCTTAATATCATAGCTATTATTGTTATTATTATTATTTTATTACTAGTGGTAGTATTAGTAGTATCATTATCGTTTTATGCAATTTTTATTTTATGCACAGTAAGCAGAGAACACAATGAATACCACGTATAAATTCACTATCCATATTTCACCGAAAATACACGTGTTAAGGTCCCCTGAACCTAAAAAACATTTTTAAAAGAGAGTCTGCACAGTTGTATGTCTGTGTGTTTGTCAGCAGAACTGAAAAAGAGTGATCATTATTAACCTTGGTATATATGTTCTGCACATTACAAAGATGCAACGAAATGTGTAGTTAACGCCATTTCTCAAACATGTATAACGACGTAAGTAAAAAAATGAAACTTTTGTAAAATATGTTGCTCAGGATATATAAAAACAAACGATAGTTAGTAGAGAAAGTAATGTGAATGCATACCCTAGCTTTGTTTTTTAAGTGTTTCATTTCGAGCACAGTACGTATACACAGAAGAGGCGGAATGAATTTTTAATGCACCTCCCACGGGATTGGCAAATCCAGTATTCGTGACGGATTTAAGGCAGATGGTACGCTTTGTGACTTGCATAAACTGCGCTTTAAAGCTCTCGCTGATCTACGAATCCTAACTCCTACCTCGTGTTTACAAACATACGTAGTTAAATGTGGAATGTTCGGATGATTCGTGCTGTATTTCAGGTTCTTTATCCTAGTTTCTCCCATTCACATAGACTCCAAGAGGTAATTCGTCTCCACTTTAAAAAGCCTGAGGTTTTATATACACGGCTGAGCGGGAAGCCGACTCGTGGTTTTTTTCGGGGTTTCCCTGGATCGTCTGGCGAATACTGGGTAGGGTTCTTTCAACCCACAAATTTCCTTCCCTCCATGTCATTTCCATTGTCGTTTCATTTACCGTCAGCCCGTTGGTACCTTTCAGGCCTAAGTATTGGCGATGGTGATTGGTGCAGAGTGGCAGGAAAAACGATACTCATTGTGTATCTCCGACCCTGGCTTCAGATGGTACTGAATGAAGCCCCCCCCTGGTGGGGACGTTTGACCCTGTGTGGTACTTTAAAACTGGAGCGGAAATAAGGGAAGGTACTAGGCTAAAGCAATAGTCAAATGGTTTAAAAACTAACGCTATGCGTTTGTCACTGAAATACGCTTTTCTTTCCAAGGCTAGGAGTAAAGCAAAGGAGATATGAAACGAATGATAACTTCCTGTATAATAAAAGTTTAAGTAGTTTAAGGTTGAAACAAAAACAAAGAATATCTCGGAAAGGCTTAACTCTACCAAAAAGAATATATGACACAAATCGTGTAGTAAGTGTTTGTCGATCTCTTACGGTTTACCAGTTATACAAAGGTCATCCAGAATGAACAGGTCTTCGGAAGCAATTCCGAGAAAATTCAAGATATACTTTTTGTTTGTAATAAAACTATCTTACCTGTAAGATATTTTAATCAAAATCGTTTGAACTATTTTGAGAAAATAGAACATTTCGATTTCCCTAAAAATCTTCGTGCCGCATCCTCAAAACCACTGAATTTAAATATCAAGTTTGGCATTTAACCAACTTTTCGTTTTTTAGTAATGCTATACACACACACATACACACATAGAGATGCACATGGGCCTTTTTTCTTAAAATGCTTTTTACGAATTCAGGGATCCTCAAAATATGCATTTCCGGTGAAATCTCTGCATAGAATTTTGGTGGAACACACCTGCTCTATCTGCTATGTGTATGTACAAACGTGATAGAGAAAGAAAGACAGGGCACTGTCATAGCAGAAGATCCTTTTTAGTAAACTTCAGCTAGAAATGCACTTAGAATAACACAACGAATCAAAGTAACGCCTAATTTTAAATTGTCGAAATTATACAAACTTTCTGAATTAATTTTGTAATCTCGAGTCATTGGTTCGTTAGAAATGGATGTAACATCTGCTGGAAAAGAAAGGTCGGCCGTAAGGAGATCAAAGAGGAGTACACTGTATCTTACCTCATTGTTCGTCCCTGGGTTTTCGTTGGGAGTCAGAATCTCGAAGGTGCCGGCATAATAGAGGCGATTTATAGCTCTAAATTATAAAATGTCATTGTTAATTAACTACCAAGTTCACACAAACTCCCCTGAAACGAACTAGCCCTGATTGGCTAAGGAACATGTGATTATGTCATGATTACGGCGTCGCAGAGTTTTTGCTACTACGCAACCGCTTTTCTTTGACACAGAATCTTATGCAGTTCTAAACACCGCAAATTGCAAGACCCTTCTCCAAGTCTTTAAACGCTTCTTTGTTGTGTTGCAAGGCAGATCATTTTTTTTATTAAGCTTTCATCTGCATACCTCGTTACAATAATAACATTACATGCGTTCAAAACATTAGTACATGCTATCTTCACATTTGTTTTCCATTATATAATAGTGATAATTATTACACTAAATAATGATATATATATATATATATCTACTTAAATTTGGTTTTAAAAATAAACTTATTGTAGTCAAATGTTTAGATTAGTTTTATAATTACTTTGTGCTCAGAATTAGTACATATTAATTATGTAAGTTATTTACACTTTTTATATATCTATCGATTTAATATATTTATAAAAATGCCGGAATGTTAGTTGTTAGATTACTGGCAGACCAGGTATCTCAATTATGAGTAACCTTTTTATTAATATTGTTCTGTAACGTTCTATGTCCATGCAGTCTTATATGAGATAGTTAACTGCTTGTTGGCCTATGTTACATGAGCAGGTAGAGTCCTCTATTATGTGAAATCGATGTAAATTAGATTTAGGTTTCTCGTAGCTGTTCGAAATGGTTTAAATTCTCGGTTTGTTGGGAGATTTATTTTCAATTTTTCTTTAATTGAGGGAAAAAAAGGATTTAGTCACTGCTTCTTTTGTGGTATTATTCCATATAGTCTGACATTCCACATACCTGACCTTTTAATTTCTGATTTGGTGAATTCCAATTTGAGAATTTTATTGTATATTATTGCGTCTCCTGTATATGCTTCTTTAGCCAATCTGTCAGCCAATTCATTACCTATGATGCCAAATTGGGTCTTCACCCAACAGAAGTGGATCTTCCAGTAACGTCGTTGTAGCACCAATCCAGCATTATGAATATTATTAGCACGTATCCATAGTTGACGTAATTTGCATACAAAAACCATACATAATTAATAACAAAATAGAGGAATTCCAAAACCAATGAAAACATATGCGTACGACAGTAAAAAAAGATGTATTTGAATGCATATTTACCTAGAATAACTCTTTGTAAATTGTCCATGTGCCTGTCTCTATGTGTATATGCATAGCTTAAGTAAAAAACGAAAACTCGAATGAATACCAAACTTGCTAAGTAAGTTTAGTAGGCATTTTCCAAAGATGTGACAAAGAGTTACAAGAAAATTCCCTTAAGCCAAACTACCTTTGCATGGAAAAATGTTTCGATATATTTAATTTTTGCTAAATATCTGTAGTATTTTGATTAAAACACTGTACATTAAAGATATTTTGTAATGAACAAAATTTTACTTCATGATTTTCTAAGAGGTCCTCTTAAGTCCTCTTCCGAACGAAGCTTTTTATTAACATTTTTTATTTGGATAGCAGGCTGTTCCAGCTTGGCTGGGCGCCAAAGAGCAGCAACTTGCACAGATGTACATCCGCAGTATGCAATACGCCTGAGCATTGAGTGCAACCTATCATCACGATAGAATCAAGAGACATAGGGTGTACTCTGGTTCAGACGAGTAGAGCTGGAACACCCAACGAGATAAATTTTGTACAATTCTATTATGGGTAAGCCATAATACGGGAGACAAACACTTACTGGCATCAGTCATTTTCCAGATATTCGTCATTATTGGCTTGCTGCCGCTATTCACTTGTTTTTCTCGATGTCACTGTCAGAGTAGAAGTTAAGGCCAGCATTAATGACTCCTTGCCCTCCGTGGTATAGTGATAATTTGAGGATGAAAACATCCTTAGTATAGTTTCCTTCGAAGGGAAGTAATACTACTGGCCCCAAGTAATGTTTATTTGCACTTAAAATAACCCCCATACCTTGAAAGAAAAGGCCCCTTAGCTAATTTTTATAATTTTCACGTCCGCAAATTGTGATTTTGTCCTATGGTGCCATTAGTGGGCGACGAGTTGATCCCTGGCACTATATGTGCAAATTGACTACTAGAAATTGCATTGATCGAGAAGGGACCGGCAAAGTTACGCAATAGCCGACATGGCGTGACCAAACTTGAATAGAATTGATTTTTGACTCGCATTTAAACATCAGACTTTTTCAGTTTCTTGCGTTTCCCTTAATTACAATAACATGTGAAACTAACGTATTTCTGCAAAGGTTTATTTCAACTACCATGAAATAGAAAAGGAATATTTAGTAAAAACAGTTTGTAGAAGTTATATAAAAATTTTGATGTGTTCCATTAACGTGACTTTCTCTACATCTCTGTAACAAGAAGGGTGTATTTAGATTTCAATCAGTTAAAAGTATAGTAATTGCTCCTGCTAAAACTGGAAATTATTGTTAAACAGCTTATGCTTCTATTTACTTCATGGTAATTGAGAAAAATTAGCAGAAATAGTCTTATTACTTGTTTCCTTGTACGTAGAAGCGAAATAAAGGAGTACCATACGTTAAAATGGTAGTCAATAGCTGGTTTCTCTGTGACTTAAGTTTCTTTGTTTGTATGGACAGAAGTTGACAAATGCTCATGTGAGAAAAGTACAAGTTTTTTAAAACTGAAACCAGTAACAAGGAATATCTCAAAAACGATCAACTCCACGAAAAAAATGTATGTGGCATAAATTGTGTGTTTTATCCTGATCTACATTTTTGGTGTAGTACGTTTTTGTCTATCTCTTACAGTTTACCAATTATACAAAATTCAATAAAAATCATCCAGAATAAAGAGGTTCTTAGAGATTATTTCCAGAAAATTCAAGATATATATTTTGTTTGGCATGTAAATATCTTAAATATAAAAGATTTTAAACAAAACCGTTAGGGCCATTTTTGAGAAAATCAAAATGTTCGAACTTTTTCCATGTAAACGGTAGTTTGGGGTGTTTTTTGAAAATCTTCGGGACAAAACCTTAGGAGATACCAAACTTAAATACACTCTCACACACACACACACACACACACACACACGCATGCACACACGAAACTTTTTTCCAGAAATACTTTTTATGGATTCGGGACACAAAACATGTATTTCCGGTGAAATCTCGGTATCGAATTTTGGGTGGATTACACTACCTTCTCTGTACGCTATGTCCATAGTACTTGTAGAGAAAGTAATAAATGATAGTGAATAGAGAAAGCAATATGAATGTAAACCATCAAAGATATTTTTTCTCCAGCGCTCAAGGGAAGTGGAATTTAATTAACAAAACGTTCCCCTTCCTGCGTCGCTAATGTCGCAGGGTAGCTTTGTAAAGGAAGCAGTAGGAAGTTTAGTAATTGGGGTACCAATAAAATAAAGCAAAGGTGTAGAAACGACGCTACAATGGACAGTGTGCAACCGTTAATGTCCTGGCCGGCAGCCACGTGGCAACAAACTGGAATAAATAGTAATTAGCTAATTGGTCACCATGCTGCCATTTTGCTTGCAACACTGGGCACGTTCACACAACGGTGATTCAGTGAGGTTTCCGCTTGCCTGGCCACATTCAGAGAATCAATCAATGGCTTTCCGACCGCACATGCAGTACTCCACTCATAAAACATTCATGTCTACCGCTGCCATTTTGCATAACTGTGAGATTACAACTGTACCGTTATCATCCAGCGAGGCGGCACATTGTGATAGCAAATGCCTCGATGTCTGTGTACAGGGATGTCCAGGGTTTGGACATAAAATACATAAATTGTAATGTATCTGTTGATCCAACATCTAGGGAGGTGTGGAAAGCTTGCGGCCTCACTATGTAGAATCTCCCCTAAACGCATTATCTGGTTCTAATCAAGTTGCATCCATTCTCTGCAACTGTATCTACCTGCTCGTCGCCTAGCCTTCGCACGTACCCTGGTGAGGAGGTCTCAATACTTCTTGAGACATTAAGAAGTTATACTTAGTTCTTGAAGTGACCATTGGGCATTTCCTCAATTGTTGTGGTATACCCGCCATTACTCGGTTGGCTGTTTGCAGTAGAAATCCACTAAGCGGTGAGGTCCCCACATCCCTCACTTGTCTTTCAACACCCCCCCCCAATCTTACAGATACAATAAATTTTGTCTATTTCTGGTGCCAAACAATCTGCTTCTATCCACTGTTTTGACTGCTGTCTGAATTCTGTGATTATGGACCCAATTCTGAGACACAGCAATAAACTGGCGTACATAATCAGTTTTGTTAAACTTTTCTTAGTTTATGTAGTAGGTATAGTAGCTGTCCCAGAAGTACCGACCTGAGGTTTAAATAGCGGTTGTTGTTTCAAACAACAATGCTAAAAATTACCAACCTTAGAAAGTTTAAGTTTGAAGTTTGACGATTTTACATTGTTTAGCATTTGTTTGGCAGCCGTCATTAGTGCATACTCTCAACGAATTTGTAGACATGGATAAAACTGGTCAACGTCACAGAATAGAGAGTTTACAGAAAGGAAACTCGAGGGCGGCTCCTTTAATGTGCATGAAACTAAGCACTGTGCTGGACACCTTATTGGGATCTAGTAAACGCAAAGCGAAAGCTGTTTATTACATATGGTTTTAAGCAAATTAAAGCGTCTAAAATAATAAAGCAAGAACATATGTAATAAAAATCTCACGTGCGGTGTACATATGACTTCCCCTGCTTGCTCTTCTACAAACTATTTACCTATACGACAGCTTATTCTTTGTTACCACGAGAACGTTTACAAATAATAATTTGGCAAATTCCATACCATTTATCTCGATATAGTTTTCCTGTTTATTATGCAGGTGTTAGTACAAAGTATAGACAGGGAGAGTTTTTATTCAAATCTATATTTTTCTAAGATTCTTATTACTGAAAAATCAAAAATAAATGATAAAAATCTTCCGCAAAGGATACTTTTAATTACTTTGGATCGTATATGAAAAAGTTTAGAGTACCTGAATGAAATTCCGTCGTGAGCAATATTTTGAACAACGAAAATGCCTAGCAACAAAGAAGTAATAATATTTTTATTTTAAAAGAAATGAGTTTGATTTCTTAATTATCTATCTTATTGCAACTAAAAATTAAGCGAAATTTTGTGTTTACATCATTGATTCTTAATAATTCTTATACCCTTAATTTCATAACGACTTCAAACAACAGCTTGTTTCAAGTGCTTAATGCATACATTTCAACGCATCCAAGCGTTTGCTCCAATTCTACTCATTAACTTTTAAGAGGATCTTCATGAAAGCAATTGTACTTTTTTTACTTTCTCACGAACTATGTACATAGTGTATACAGAAGTGTTGTATTGCATCCAAAAGTTCGATACTGAGATTTCACCGGAAATGTATGTTTTGAGATTTCCTGAATATAAAAAGTAATTTAGAAACATGCCTGTGTGTGTGTGTTTGGGGGGGGGGTAGAATAGCTCAATAACGAAAAGACCATTAATATTTGGTATTTTTCAAGGATGCGACATGAAGATTTCCAAAAAAAAAAACAATCCCCGCACCCTCAAGTACCCTTTACATGGACAAATTTTCAAAAAAGTTCAGTTTCTCAAGTATAGCTATAACGATTTTGATTAAAACTTAAAGATATTTACATAACAGGTAATATATATATCTTGAATTTTCTGGAATAGCCTCTGAGGACAGCTTTAATCTGATAAATTTTGCGGAATTTTGCATAACTGGTAAACCGTAAGAGATAGACAAAAATTTACAAAACACAAAATGTAAAGCTCGTTAAAACACACAATTTACCTAATATAAACTTTTTTCGTGGGGTTGAATATTTTTGAGATATTGCATGTTTTAAAATACTTATACTTTTGTCATTGGGAATTTGTCAACTCCTAGCCATAAATAAAAAGAACTTCAATTACATAGCAACCAGTTTTTAAAATATTTGACTATCTCTTTTTCCTAGGGTACTCCCTTATTTCCTCTCTGCTAACAATGGAGCAAGTAATTAGATCATTTCTGCTAATTGTTTCTCGATTAGTATGAAGTACATAGAAGAATAAACGTTTTAACAATACTTTGCTGCAGAGATGTAGAGAAGGATTTTTTGACTAATTCAACTAAGTATAAGGAATTTTCTTTCATTCTACTTTAACTCCGTTTCAAGCCCACAGGCCGAGAGGTAGCAGTGTTAATTACAAGGTCCGGTCGCCAAAGCATAATTTATGTAAAATATATTTAAGATAACAAATAAGATGAAAAACGAGGAGTTTATTGCACGTTTGGAATGTTACAAGCAAGCCTTTAATGGCCTCTATAGCGATATTTACCTTTCGTGCAGAGGTTTGTTCCGTGTATGAAATATTAAGGGTCAAGAGCTAGATGCCGGACGTGATGACGCACCGCAGCTGGCCCAGTCATCGAACAGCCTTCAGGGCGCCATGTCACCTTGACCCTATTGACAGGCGCACTGACTGACTACCACTAAAGGCACTTCCCTACTGACAGGTGATTGATGTCACTTTATCATGCTGGCCCACTGCGACATGTTATTTCTGGAAAATGTACATTTTATATAGTTCTGTAACCACTTATATCTCGTATATTTTTGCTCTGGAATTAATATCCCAACCTACAAGTTGAAAGTTACTTGGTGCACCAAAGTAACAGGATAATAAATGTATATACAGCTTGATTCAAAAATACTTTTACAGCGTTTGGGGATATATTTTTGACATCGAAACAAGAAAATAGGTTCATATAAACAAATACTCTACAGCGCTTCGTTTTCGCGTTATCAATTTATTAATGAATGCCACTTTCAACGGCTTTTCGGGTCCAATCTAATGACTAATATATTTATGCACTCATTCATAGAAGACTTTGACCCATTTTATCCTGCAGAATTGGCCTTGTGTTACCATGGCTGTTTGTTAACATTTTACATTTATCAGAAGTACAATACATTCCACTAGCACGCCTTAGAAGTGCTGTCTACAGGGACTTCATTCAGCACACTCTCCCGGACTTATTAGAAAATGCACCTCTGATAATAAGAAGAAACACGTGTTTTATGCATGATGTTCTAGCACATTTTAGTCTCATTGATTGAGATGCACTAGCTGTTATCTAGCATGACAAATGGATAGGTAGATGTGGACCAGTTCCATGGCCTGCACGTTCCCTCAAACTCAACCCTTTGGATTCTATATCATGGTTTATGCAGCAGACATAGATGAAGAAACTCTTAATCAATGTGTCATGTAATCATGCGAAACCATATGACACCGCCTGGAAGTATTTGACATTCCATGCTTCGACGAATGCATGCGTGTCTAGACCCAAGATGAGGATATCTGGATCATTTGCTATAAGTGGTGTTGTATGCAATACCTCCTAACAAGCTGACATCAAAAATAGAATAAAATATCACTTTAAAATGTTTTCATTACGAGTATTTTGAATCTTAAATAAATCGAGAACGAAGGGTTTTAAAACATGTGCTTATATGAACATTTTTTTGTTTTGTTTTGATTTAAAGAGTCTGTTCCCAAACTTTGTAAAAGTATTTTTAAATCATCTTTTATATACAGGATGGGAGGTGAATAAGTGCAAATACTTGTATCTGAGGTTGATGATGATGTGATCCAATCTATACAGTTTTTTTCGCTATTCTCTATATTTATATAGAAAATAGAGGAAAATTTCACGATGTTTTAGGATGGCTGTTATTCCCTATCTCCCACGTTCGGTGATGTTTACGCGAGAGGTCACACGTTTGAATCTCCCCTGCCCTTTGCCCTACCCGATTATAGGTGATGTATTCAGGATTCAGCCTAAAATGATTGGCATAATAACACTATATTTTATATAAATTTGATTTTATTAAACAAATACATAATTTAAACCAGCATGTAAGTATATGTATTTTTGTTCTTTGAACTGCATAATCACCCACATTGCATTTAAAAAGATGACAAATGAAAGCTAAATCTCAACAATTAAAAAAACCTTCAAACCGAGAGAACAGAAAACTTGACTCATAGCTCCTGAGATAAACTTCAGCTAATCTAATTCGTTTTTGGGAACATGGCGATTTAGTGATCGCCGATGATGCAGACCCTCGCCGCATTGATAGATTCCCCAGTTATGGTGTAAATTAAATATCTTGTTGATTCAACGTATGTAAACCCAGACATTGTCTAAAGGAAACGTAGCGCCTGAATCGGTCCCGTGTTCCCGCACCGTGAGTCATGTGATTGCAGGTTCGGCGGTGTGCGAGTTGTACTAAATATAGGAACTCAACTTCTTTTGATATGACATATTCCAAAGGCGACTTACAATGTCATAAGCACTATAGGTCCCAGGCTTCAACTTTTAACCAACTATTAGGTCAATTAGTGTTAATTGTGTTAAACTATGATGCTCGGTACTTAAAGTACTTAAGGCATTGTAAGTCGCCATATGGTTTATCGGGAGACATGCGAATCAGTTGAGGAATTTAATGCCATAAAGACATATTGTCATGGCAGCTCTATGGTTAGAGCAATCGGCTAGTAACCAGGAGATCCGATTATGGCATTGAATTTTTCAGTATGACTCTACCTACCCAACTTTGTTAGACCAATTTGTTGCACGTTAGGAGGGAAAGCACGTGAATGGAACACATCAAATTGTTATATAAGTAAACTTGATCAACTTTGTAAGAATATTTACATGAAACCCTGCTTGTCTGCTGTTAATTCTATAAACCCAGTACTGTTGAGGCAGTACTAATGAATACAAGAAGATGTAAATCATTATTAAGCGGGTTTTCTGGTTTCCCCCGCCATCGCATTTCACCGGTGCTGCATCTTCATTTCATGTATCCTCAGTGTCATCACCTGCAGTGACATTTGTAATAAAAGCGGGGGGTTAACACTATAAAAATATATCATCCTTGAAATATTTCCTTATACCTTATTAAGAGATGCTTGTTCGATCGAAGAACTCCACTAGTCGGAGCAAAAATATAAATAATATATTACAAACATAGATAATAAAAAGTTGATGTGTTCCATTCACATGACTATCCCTACATCTCTGCAAAAACAAAAAAAAAAAAAAAACTTATGCTTCTATTTATTCATGCTAATCGAGAAATAAATTAGCACAAATAAATACCAAGTTTGGTATATAACGGTCATTTCGATTAGCTATGCTGTCCACACACACACACACACATACACACACACACACACACACGAACATGTTTCTAAAAATATTTGATTTTATTCAGATAGTCCCAAAAAATATATTTCCGGTGAAATCTCGGTATCGAATTTTTATGTGCATTACTATACCTTCTCTATACACTATGTACATAGTACGAGTAGAGAAAGTAATAATCAGAGATAACGAGGAGTAGAGTTGACCGTCACACTGTGTTACTTCGCTGATTTTTTTACAGCAATAAACAAATCACTTTTTTTAAGTGCACCAATTATACGACTTTCATTAATTTATCCGTGCTCGTAAGCCGAAGGCGGTCTCGATTTATGTTTTAAAAACGAAGTGTTTTGGGTTTCTAACGCAGATGCTTGTGCAACACCCTCTTCAGCTCAAGTGGTGCTGGATGAGTGTTGGAGCCGCGCGGTGGGATTGACGGCGCTATCTAAACCTGCCACGCAACTTGTTGATGGGGTATATTGCCGGGATTACGATGAATTTAACGCTGTATGTGATGAGCGAGGGGAAGGTTTCCGAAGCAACCCAAATTCAAGTAACGGCAGTCATTTACTTCAGATATATTCGTCATAAATTTCTCCCCCTCTGAATAATATGAACGGAAGTTAATGTAAAACCAAGGGTCAAGCATACAGCCTTAAAACTATTTTTCAAAATGAAATCGCATTAAAGCTATAACAATTTATTACTTTCTCTACACGTACTATATACATAGTGTATAGAGCAAGTATTGTAATGCACCCAAAAATGGGATACCGAGATTTCACTGCAAATACATGCTTTGGCAGCATAGTTCAAAAATGAAAGACCGTTAAGTACCAAACTTGGTATCGTATATTAAAGAGCTGACAAATAATATACATATCTTGAATTTTCTGGGAATAGCCTCTGAAGACTACTTTATTCTGGTTGAGTTTTCAGAATTTTGTATAACTGCTCAACCGTAAGAAATAGACAAAAACTTACCACACAAAAATGTAGAGCACATCAAAGCACACATTGTATGTTATATAATTTTTTTCGTGGAGTTGATGGTTTTTGAGATATTCCTTGTTTTTGGTTTGAGCTTTTGAAAAACTTATACTTTTCTCATACAGGAATTTGTCAATTCGTGTCTATACAAACAAAGGAACTTCAGTCACATAGCAACCAGCTTTTGACTATCACTTTAGCCTATGGTGTTCCCTTATTTTTCTCCTACTTACAAGAAAACAAGTAATAAGACTATTTCTGCTGTTTTTTTTTTTCTCGATTAACATGAAATAAATAGAAGCACAAGCTTTTTAACAATAATTTGTTGCACAGATGCAGAGAAATTCATGTGAATGGAACACATCAGATTTTTTTTCTCTACTACCTATATACTATATGGAGAAGTCATTGCATTCCACCCAAAATTTTGATACCGAGATGTTGTAAGCTGTATATGCTTTGGAGTTTACATCTCGGTAACAAATTATTGTTGAAAAGCTCACTTTCTATGCACTTCATGCTAATCGAGATAAACATTAGCATATGTTGTCTTATTACTTGTTTCCTTGAAAGCAGAAGGAAAATAAGGGAATACAATGGTCAAATCTTTTAAAAGCTGTAGCCATACACCTGAAATCCTTTCTTTGTATTGGCAGGAGTTGACTGATTCTGATATGTGAAACGTTTTAAGCATTTTAAAACTGAAACCAAAACAAGGAATATGTCCAAAACGGTAAACTCCGCGAAAAAAAATGTGTGCAACATATATTGTATGTTTTAAGGAGATCTACTTTTTTTTTTCTTTTTTTTTTTTCCTTCTATCTCTTACGCTTTACTAGTTATACAACATCCAGCAAAGTTCATCTAGAGTAAAGAGGTCCTCAGAGGCTATTTCCAGAAAATTCAAGATATGCAATTTATTGCCATTTAAATATCTTTGATATACGGTATTGTAATCAAAATTGTTAGGGCCACTTTTGAGACAGTAAAACTGTTTGAAATTTTATCCGTTAAAGTACAGGGATATTTCTCAATATCTTTGTGGTGCATCCTTGGAGGATACTAAACTTAAATACCAAGTTTGGTATTTTACCGACTTTTCGTTTTTTAATTATCATGTTGACACACATGGACCTTTTTTCTAAAATAGCTTTTTCTTATGGATATTGGAGGCTGTAAAACATGATTTTCCGGTGAAATCTCGAAATCAAAATTTTGTGTAAAATGCAATACCTTCTCTATGCACTGTGTACATAGTATGTGCAGAGAAAGTAAAAAGGGATTTTTATAAAAATGTTCATGAGAGAGAGAGAGTGTGTGTGTGTGTGTGTGTGTGTGTGTGTGTGTGTGTGTGAACAGCATAACTCAAAATGAAAACTTGGTTAAATACCCTACTTCATATGTAAGTTCACATCTTCCAGGGATGTAACACGAAGCTTTTACAGAAACTAACCACCCCCCCCAACACTAACATTTTTTCGGAAAATAAATTAAATATTATTTTCTTACAAATAATTAACGTTTTTATTTAAATACCACATGTTTAATGCGTTCTCATGGCAATTAAAATTTAAAAAATGAATTTTATAATAATATCCTTGAAGTACTCTTCATTCTGGATGACTTTTGAATAACTGTGAAACCATAAGAGAGGGACAAAAACTTACTACACAAAAATGCAGATCTCTTTAAAACACACAATTTATGCCAAATACATTTTTCTTTTAGGACTATCTATTTTCGAGCTATTTTTCTTTTATTGGTTTCAATTTGAAAATACTTACAGAGTTCACAATTGAAAAATCGTTATTTAATTTTCTATCTCGAATATTCGAATACGATGAATATGAATAAAAATTTATGTTTTGTGAATATGGATTTGATTTTTAATACACCTACACACATTGGATACGTTGTAAATACGTAGATGTTGACAGTTTTAATACTATACGATATTTGCACATATCGGATCATACAACATACATATTAGGTCTATCTTCCAGAACTTCCGTGTAAATAATAGTGATGAATAGTGTAATGATGACTTCTTGTCGTGCTCTCAAATTCTCGATTCTATTGTTTTCTTTTGCCAAACATGACAACACTGTTTCAAATAATTTGTGAATGTCATGGCCAAAAGCTTCAGTTTATTTATCTAGGTCTGGTGTATAATTAAATATCGCATTTAAACTAATTAATTCACGCGAATAAGTGGCCCACATAGGAACGAGTAGCACTAAAATGTGCAACCATGTCTTCTCCAGTCATTTCATACCTTTATGGAAAAATGTTGGTCATTGATTGACGAGTTTTCCTAAACAATTGCCAATGCGCTGCCTATATTCTTGCTAGTTAAATTCCATTAAGTTGATTAAAACCATAATAATAATAATAATAATAATAATAATAATAATAAATCTTTCTTTCTTCTTCCACTTTAAGGATAATCTTTAAAGGCTATTCCGTCTCAAAGATGTCTTCTTATCACAATCTCGATCTTCCATTAATCTTCTGCCTCGTGGTGTGTAGACGAACACTTGTTTTGTTGTTATATTGAGATCCCTTCTTTCAATATTTCTGTACCATTATTGCCGCGCCGTGGCCGAGCGGTTAGATCACTCGCCTTTCATCAAGAATGACCGCATGTGAGAATTGTTAGGGATAAAGCGGCGTATGGGCGAATTTCTCCGGGTGCTTCGGTTTCCCCGGATTCCATTGCATTCCATCGGTGTTCCATCTTTCCATATACCTCAGTATCGTCGCCTGCGGTGCCGTCTGTATTTTGTACATGCTTTATTAAAGTATATCCTAGTACTCGTTTTAAAAGTCACACCTCTGTGGATTTTATTGTTATTTTCTATACTCTATTTAGGGTCCAATTCTCAATGCCGTATGTTAATAGTGGAACAGCTAGAACTTTTTAAAATAAAAAAAAAACAATCATTATTCTTGTTTATTTTTTCTATCTCACCAAAGTTTTCTGGATTTAACCGTACATATATTGAAATGTTACTGATTTGTGTTCTAAATCATGTTCTTTCTCGAATTAATGCAGCTTTTTATAAACGTTCTTCAGAATCGAGATATTGGCGGTTAGTTTAGAATGATTTATGGGGAGTAATACTGGGACTACATATATGAATATAATATGATGATAGAAAGCGCCTACAATTTTGGAAATTGACTCCCAAAAAGAGGGTTCTAAAGTGAGTAAGGACTCTAATGTGAGTAAGTGCTGGGCACTCACACGGCAGATGGGCAAATTTCTTATCTTCCTGTTGACTACCAGGTTATTCCAGCTTAAATGCGCGCCAAAAGGTCAGCGAGTAACTCGTGACTCACAGGGACTACCTGTAACATGCAATGCGGTGTAACATTGAGGGAAAGCTACCGTTACAGCTGTATCTAGTGATAGAATTGAAGTGGCGGATCGCAAATATTGTGGAATGATCTTTGCCCAATGAAATTTTGGTCATTATGCCCCCCCCCCTCCAGCTCTGCTTTGAGTTTTTTGGTTGAGTACGCGCGTATATTTTGACTCAAACGTGTTGAGCTAGAACGTGGTGTACACTCTACAAGTAGGATCTAATTGCTGTCCCAGTTTGATCAGTTGCCTTCTAAAGCCCTATACAGACGGAGAAATTTGTTTTACAAGAGATGGTATCAAATAGAAAATATTTCCGCGTGTGCAGGATCTTCCATGACATGCCATTGCTTCCAAGCGGCGTAGTATACCAGCTATGGCATGCCACATTAGGCTAAAGCAATAGGCAAATCTTTTTAAAGCTGCGCTATGAGAAACAATTGAGGTTCGTTCGCTTTGCATGGTTGCTTTGAAAAGTTACGTAGTTTAAAACTGAAACCAATAACAAGATATATATAGAAAACGCTCAACTCTAAAAGAAAGTCTATGTGACATAAATTATGTATTTTAACGAGATCTAAATTTGTTTGTATAGTACATTTTTGTCTATCTCTTACGGTTTAACCGTTACACAAAATTCTGCAAAATTCATCCAGAATAAAGAGAAGCTATTCAGAAAGCTGTTCCCAGAAAATTCAACATAAACATTTTATTTTTGATGTAAATATCTTTAATAGACAGTATTTTAATCAAACTATTTGAATCCGTTTTTGAGAGAAACAAAGTTTTCAAAAATGTTTCCATGTAAGGGGCAGTTTGTGGTGGGGGGATTTTCTTAAAGACATTCGTGTTGCACCCTTAGAAGATACTAAACATAAATACCAAGTTTTGTGTTTAACGGTCTTTTCGTTTCTGAGCTATGCTGCATACGAACCTTTTTTCTAAAAATGCTTTTTTCAGATTCAATGGACCCCAAAACATATATTTCCGGTGACATCTCGACATCGAATTTTTGGGTGGTATACAATATCTTCTCTAGTTTCTATGTGCTATGTACATCCATGCTAGGAAAGTAAATAAATACTTTTGTAACCATGAGATCTGTTGGTTCATTGAAGCAGACCACAAAGCATAAAGAACGATCTTACACAACGTTCTTCTCCCCACATTTAGGGACTTTCCCGTCTCCGGATGCTATGCAACCCAACTGAGACCCATCAAAGCTTGACACTTAAGCAGAGATGATACAATAATATGTGTGCATCTGCGAGTGACAGATTGCAAATATATTTTATTTCTTTTTTCACGAATCAAATAAGTATTTTAGAACAGTATAATATTAAGTGTAAATTGTACAATAAAAGTAATTAAATCCCTGAACAGTGTTCTTTGGAGTATGGAATTGAATAGACAAATAAAGCAGTATCATCTAAAAGTTATAATAGAAGGTTTACTAACAAGTGGAGCTGAATGCTGGATGATAAATGAAAATATACAAAGAAAAGTGTTAGCGACAGAAAGAGTGGACATCGAAGTATGAGAATATTCCTGTTACTGCATGTAAGGAATATTTACATTAAACAAGAAATGGGTGCAGGTGAATCCGTGTATGGGAAGAGCGGTGGTCCAAACGTACCCTTAATTGGATTTTTCCAGGCTGAAGGAAGCGAGGAAGAATTATAAAAACATGGTACGAAGGAATCCGCGCAGCCGTGGTATAGAGGGACAGTGGGAGGATGGGAAGAATATCTGAAGGGTAGCAATCAACAGCGAGCTACTGTAAAGTGGAAGCTTATAAAAGTAAAGGACTAAAAATTACTCAAAATAAAAAATGCATATAATATAAATTGTGTGTTTTAACGAGCTCTAAATTTGTTGCTAAGTAAGTTTTTGTCTATTTCTTACAGTTTAACAGTCATGCAAAATTCCCCAAAATTCATCCAGAATAAAGATGTTTTCACAGGCTATTCCAGAAAATTAATGATTATATTTTATTTGTCACGTAGGTATCTTTAATATGCGATATTTTAATCAAAATCGTTAGACTATTTTGGAGAGAATCAAAATTTTCGAAAATTTTTCCATGTAAAGAGTAGTTGGGAGTGCGGGGGGTCTTGAAAATCTTCGTATCGCATCCTTGAAAGATACTGGGCTTAAGTGTCAAGTTTGGTTTTTAACGGAATTTTCGTTTTTGAGCTATAGTGCCCAAACACACACATACACACACACACACACACCCACACACACAGACATGCAGACACCACACGGGTATTTTCTAAAAATGCTTTTATTGGATTCAGGGGTTATCAAAACATATATTTCGGGTAAAATATTGTATCGAATTTTTGGGTACAATACCTTCTCTATACACTGTGTACATAGTACGTGTAGAGAAAGTAAAATTATCAAGCACTAAACATGTTTTTAAAAATCTTATATGTCCCTTGCACATGACTTCTACCTATTCTATAACCAACTAGTCTTACAATACGCAATCTTCTCGCTACTATGTACTAATAGAGTTAAACATTAGCGGAAAATACGGTTTTGTTACTTAATTCCTTGAAAGTATGCAATGAGGGAAACAGACTAAGCCAAAGTGACCGTCTTAAAATTTTAAAAAGCTAGTAGCTTTGTTCTAAAACTGAAATACCCTTCTCTTTGCTTGACCAGAATGAAAAAAGACTTCCTATTTGAGAAAAATTTCAAATATTGGAAATATTAATATGAATAACAAGGTGTAAGTATCTCCGAAACGGTTAGCTCTCAAAAAATGAAGAAAAAGGAGAATATTATAACATAAGTTATTGTCTACATTTCTGTCTAGTCAGTTCCTACGGTTTACTAGTAATATTATTTGTCATGTAACTATCTTTAATATACGGCAATTTAACCACATTTGTTGGAGCATTTTTTAGAAAATAAAACATTTAAAATCTCTTTCATTGTAAAGGGTAGTTTGGGTTGATTTTCCTGAACATCTTAGGATCGCATCCTTGAAGGATAATAAGCATAAAAAACAAGTTTGGCATTTAATGGGCCCTTTTCTTTCTTTTGTTCTTTCTCTCTTTATTTCTGTTTTTTATATAATTGCAGTTCACGGATACACATTTTAAAATGCTTTTTAGAGCATAGATGTCCTCAAAACAAGAATTTCCCGTGAAATTCCGGTATCGATTTTTGAGTGGACTACAATATTTTCTCTGCCTTCTATATCACATATACAGTATTTGGTAGAAAAACTAAATAAACTAAAAGATGAAACCAGTGAAAAATGATGTAAAAACACCATATTTCTGCAGTCGCAGAATAGGCATTGCAAAGGCCATAAAGAGAAAAGTCTCCCTCCTTGGTTACCGTGCCAGCCAATTGTATCCAAGGTCACAATTCAAACCCAGCGGATGCTGATGGATTTTTTGAGCGTAAAAATCCCTATCATGACTTTTTTTTTTTAAAGTAAGGGAGTCTGATCAGGACTCCGGTACTGTATCCCTATTTAATTTCCCCCCGTAGGTTTTACTGATTACTGGTTTACTGGTTTTACTGTTTCTTTTACAAACATATACACATTGCACAAACATATAACACCCATGCCCAAGGCGGGACTCGAACCCACGATCCCCTGCCCACGAAGCAACAAAGCGAGACGCTTTAGCGAGCGTGGCCATGGGGACCGGCTTCTTCGGAAGGGAAGTAAAGCCGCTGATCCTGTAGACGTATGCATGTAATGAACCCAAGCCTGATAAAGAGGCCTCTCAGCAAACTTAAACAGTCTTTCACGCCCAGCAAAAAATGAGAGGCTGAGAACCATAGCATTACCAACATATCCTTCCGACTCAGGGAAAAGCTCCGACCTGTATCATATTATTTTCTGTTGTTCCCGTTATAATTCCCAACATTCTTCATCACCTCTACATCCCTTTTCCTGCCAGCATTAATACTAGATTACAGTTTTGCCAAAATCCAGTTCCCATGAATTAAGACTGCACTTTAAACATATAGCCCCCCCCCCCAACTGCATTATTTTCTTCTTTCTTCTGATGGTCAAATACTTTAGTTCTGAAGGCCAATGATGATAAACCGTAAACAAAATATACAGCATTTAAGAACGTCTATAAATAAAACTCCATTTCTTTTGTAGACAGAAAAAGATGAAATGTCATCAAAATTCAGCACTGGTAATAACTACCCTCCCTACTATCTTCAATTCTCTCATTGATAGGATAGTAGATTCTATTATAGGAATTCACTAACTCTCGGTAAAAGTCGCCCTCCGTGATGTAATAGTTACTAAGCTAACTTCATATACCTGAGGTCGCGGGTTCAAACCCGGCGGAGGACGATGGATTTTTTTGGGCGTAGAAATCCTTAACATGCTTCCTTCGGAAGGGAAGTAAAGCCATTGGTTCCGTATCGTAGATTTACAGTAGGTAAAAGAACCTCAAGCCTGATGAAGAGGCCTCTGAAAAAAAATTAAGTTATCTTTCACGCCCGTTATAGAATGGGACGTTGAGAACCACAGCAGTAAATGAGCGTCCGTAAATAAGAATCCATTTCACTTTTCTCGGTAAAAGTTATAGTTGAAAAGCTTAATCTTATATCTACTTTGTGCTAATGGAGATATGCATTAGCAGAAATGGTCTTATTACTTGCTTCCTAAGGCAATACATTAGCCAAAAGCGATAGTCAAATCTTATAAAAGCTGGTTGCCTGGGCTTGAAATTCGTTTCTTTTCATCGCCAGGAGTTGTCAAATTCTCATGTGTGAAACTTTCTAAGTATTTGAAAACTGAGTCCAATAACAAGGAATATTTAAAACATGGTCAACTACACGAAAAAATGCATATTAGATAAAGTGTGTGTTTGTGTAGTAGGTGTTTGTCTCTCTCTTGCTTTTACCAGTTATACAAAATTCATCAAAATTCATCCAGAATAAATAGGTCTCCAGAGACTATTCCCAGAAAATTCAAGATTTACATTTTAGTATTCATGTACATACCTTTAATATATGGTATAATAAATCAAAATCGTTATAGCCATTTTTACTTTCTCTAGCCTCATATGTACAATGTGAATAGGGATAGAGAAGTATTGTATTCCACCCAAAAGTTCGATACCAAGGTTTCACCGGAAATACATGTTTTAGGACCCCCTGTATAAAAAAACATTTTAGAAAAAGGTTCGTGTCTGTAAACATAACTCAAAAACGAAAAGTGGCTAAAATACCAAACTTGGTATTTAAGCTTAGAATTTTCCAGGGATGCGATACGAAGATTTTGAGAAAAATCCCCCCACTCCAAACTACCCTTTACATGGAACTTTTTTCGAAAATTTTGATTTTCTTAAAAATGGCTCTAACGTTTTTGATTAAAATTTCGTATATTAAAGATATTTACAAATAAAATGTATGTCTTGAATTTTCTTGAAATAGCCTCTGAAGACTACTTTATTCTGGATGAATTTTACGGAATTTTGCATAACTGCAAAACCGTAAGAGATGGACAAAACTTACAACAACAAATGTAGAGCACCTTAAAACACACAATTTATGTTAAATACATTTTTTTTCGTGGAGTTCATCGTTTTTGAGACATTCTTTGCTTTTGGTTTCTGCTTCGAAAAACTATACCTTTCTCAAACAGAAATTTGTCCACTGCTGTCCATACAAACAAAGGAACTTCAGTGACATAGCAACCAGCTTTTGACTATCATTTTAACCTATGGTACTCTTTTATTTCGCTTCTACTTACAAGGAAGCAAGTAATAAGATTATTTCTGCTAATTTTTTTCTGATTAGCATAAAGCAAATAGAAGCATAAGCTTTTTAAGAATAAGTGTAGAGAAAGTCATGTGAATGGTAAATATCAGATTTTTAAGGTAAATCAAAGTTTTAGAAATTTTTCCTTGTGAAGGGCAGTTTTGCTTTGGAAGGATTTTCCTCAAAATCTTCCTGTCGCATCCGTAGACCATTAATAACAAGTTTCGTATTTTACTGACTTTTCGTTTTTGGCCTTTTTCTAAAGATTATTTTATGAGGGGAGCTAAAAACACGTATTTCCTGTGAAATCTCGGCATTGAAGTTTTGGGTGGAGTACAATACCTTCCCTACCTACATACCATACACTACGTAGAGAAAGTAAAATGGGTTGCGCATTATAAAACGATTATTTGCAGAGAAAGTGTGTGCAATATTATGAAAAGCTTAATCGTGACTGAATCAAGTCGAGAAGCACATGTTGAATAGAATAGTGGAAGAGGAAGTACAATAAGAGAGAAACAAACACACAGACAGATATGAGCATTAATATTAGATGAATGTAGTAATAAACTTGAGCTGGTACAAACTCTGAAGCAATATTCGTGTGCACCACTTCTCTTGAAAACGAGGCCAGTTGTTTCAGAAGCGAACTTTAGAATCTTTCCCCTTTCCCTTGCCTTGTGTTTTACTGGATTTTTCTTTATTTCAGCTCCTTCAATGGCCCTCTGTAGTGCATATTGACGTAACACAAGAGGCAGTATTAATGCCGTGCACCATAATTTCCGTTTTGTATGTAGAATAAAGAGCTTTGTTGCAGAACCGCATCGCTCGTCGTTTGTTTTTGTCGTTGTGCAGCAAGCTAACTGCAGTGTTTTATATTAGCTTCCTGCAGAGCAAAGGAAGTCGACTTTCTACAGTCGGTGATCAGTGCCACGAACAAAATAAAGAGGGATGGGAAGTCAGGGTTCTGAACCATTGCCAAAGAAGGCATCTCTATTCTTTACAAAAAATATGCTGCTACTGCTTCCAACCATTTTGTTTTTACTCCCTTTCTTTTTCTATTTGGAGGGGGAACACTTCTACAATATTGAAAATTTCTTTATGAATGGTAGTTTTGAAGAAAATTAAAATAAAGGCACAAGCTGTAACAATAACATACTATCTTCTCCCAATAAATAAACTGATGTTCATTTACATAACTTTCTCTATCAAATACAAACTATTCTTACAAAAGATTATTCTTTTATCTACATAATGCCAACTGAGATAAACATTGGCAGAATTGACCTTATTACTTCATTATAAGTAGAAGGCAAATAAGGGAATGTATTAGGCTAAAGTGATAGTCAAAACTTTAAAAGCTGGTCGCTATGTGAAACAAGTGAGGTGGAGTCAGATAGGTAGAGTCAGACTGAAAAATGTAATGCCATAGCTGGGATTTGAACCACAGATCTCCCGGTCTCTAGTCGGTTGCTCTACATCTGAGCTACCATGGCATTATGTCGGCATAGCATTGAATTTCTCAACTAATTGAAACCAACGGTCAACTGTACAAGAAAAACCTGTATGACATAAAATTATGTGTTTCAACGAGACCTCGTTTTTTGTGTAATAAGCTTTTTTCTATCTCTTACTGTTTAATCTTAATGCAAAACTCTCAAAATTCAACCAGAACAAAGACCTCTTCAGAGGCTATTTCCAGAAAGTTCAAAACATATATTTTATCTGTGATGTGAATATCTTTAATATACAATATTTTAATCAAAATCGTTAGAGCCATTTTTGAGTAAGTCAAAATGTTCGGATTTTTTTCTATGTAAAAGTTAGTTGAGGTGAAGGGATTTTCTTGAAAATCTTCTCGTCACATTCTTGGAAGATACTGAACTTAAATACAGAGTTTGGTATTTAACCAACTTCTCGTTTTTGAGCTGTGCTGTTCATAGACAGACAGACAGTCAGTCAGAAACACGGACCTTTTTCTAAAAATCTGATTTGCTCCATTCACATGATTTTCTACACATTTCTATATTAAGTTATTGTTAATAAACTTACCTATTCTTCTATTTACTTCATGCTAATCGAGATAAATACTAGCAAAAACGATCTTGTTACTTAGTTCCTTAAAAGTGGAAGGGAAATAAAAGAATAGACTAAGCTAAACCGAGAGTCATATGTTTTAAAATGTTGTTGCTATGAGATTGAAAGACGTTTTTTGCTTGGTCAGAAGTTGACAAGCTCCTGTATGAGAAAAAATTAAGCATTTTAAAACTGAAACCAAATAACAAAGAATTTCTCAAAAACATCAACTACAGGAAAAAATGTATATGTCATAAATTGTGGGTTTAAGGAGCTCTACATTTTCTGTGTAGTAATTTATTGTCCATCACTTACGGTTTACCAGTTAATGCAAAATTAAAAAAAAAATCATTCAGAATAAAGACTTCTTTAGAGACTATTCTCAGAAAATTCAAGAGATACACTTTATTGTCATGTAAATATCTTATGTATAAGCGATTTTAATCAAAATCGTTAGTCATTTTTGAGAAAACCAAACGGTTCGAATTTTCTATGTAAAAGGTAGTTGGAGTGGGGGGATTTTTTTAAAAATCTTCGTGTCGCATACTTGGGAAATACTGAGGTTAAATATCTAATTTGGTATTTAAAGAACTCCACACACACAAACATGCATGCGCGGACCTTTTTCTAAAAATGGTTTTTCGAATTCAGGGGACCTCATAACAAATATTTCCAGTGAAATCTCGATATCGAATTTTTGGGTGGATTACAATATATTTTCTATGCACTATGTACATTGTACATTGGACTAGAGAAGCTAAAGAGGTACATAAATAAAATAAGGAGTTATAATTCTTCCATTTAACATACGAGGCGGTTCAATAATAATATTTGTTGTAAAATAGATTGTGTCACCAAGGCAAGTCCGTACTCACATCGTGTACTGTTATTTGTTACACGTTGCCGAAATAAACTTGGTGTTTATTCATAGATTAGTTTGGATTTGGTAGGAATTTCACTTAGTAGCTCAGCGTGCTTTCGTTAAAATGAAATAAGGGCAGTATTATTGAATGATTCGCATTTTGCTGTTGCACAAGACAACTTTGGAGGAGATAAAAGCATAATTGGATGCTGTTTATGGAATCCTTTCACCATTTGTGACAATAGTTAGGTATTGGTTTAACGACTTTAAACGAGGTCAAGCATGCGTTTTTGATGTGATGTGATTCACACTGACCGTCGAACGAAGGTTCGCTAAGTGGAAGATGCTGTAGGTGTGTCCACGGGAACGGAAATTTATATTTTGCACGATAGTGGGAGATGAAAGGTTGTCGGCCCGATGGATTTCGGGATTGCTCACAGTGTACAACAAAAGGGTACAGCTTTCAACTTCGAAGCTGTGTTTGGAGGTATTTAAGCCAAATTCGACGGACCTTTTATGTCGATAACATTCATCATTATACTCCGAAAACCAAGCACCAATCAAAACAGTGGGTTGTTCCGGCGATTTTGCTCAGAAATAAAGACGGCCGGAAAAGTGATAGTGACGATTGTTTTGGGATGCGAAGAGCGTCATATTCATTAATTATTTCTTATTAAAAGGAAAAGTATTACTGGAAATACTGTATGTTATTGTCCAATTCGACAAAAAGTTGAAGGAGCCACCCCCATTTGGCGAAGAAAAAATTCTGTTTCACTACGACAGCGCACCAGCGAATTCATCCAGAGCTGTCACCACCAAACTGCATGAATTGTATTATGAATCAATGCCAATCTCTCTAAATCAAGACAATATTATCTGGTGGTGGTGGGGATCTCTGCCCAAGATAATCTGTTTAAACTATAAATATACACACTAATAATTATCCCATATTACTTTTCGTATGATTCACGGATTCCTGCGTACTTGCATGTGCTGTGTGCGGGACAAAGAGAAGGATTTCTGCAGGAATGTCTTACCATTATTATCGACCTTTAGCTTGAATAATAACTTTAAAATTAATTTGTTTCAAGAATTTCTGAAAGCTTACACATTTAGTTGCGCTTTCTTTCGAAAGTATGTCCAGCTCTGGTTACCCTGCACATTCAATAGCCGAGTATTTTACACGTATGTAAAATATTCTGAGTTATTGTTCCAACCTCAGGGTTATTGTTCACGAACTTTAGTAAGTGTTTGACAAGGGAAGCAAGCTTACTAAAGGGTTAGAGTATTGCTACTAAGTGGAAAATTTACTTAACCTGGCCGTTATTAAGCTGTGGCATTAATGGAAAACCGTAATTACGAAACTGCCATAAAGTGCTGGAGCTCAGTACCTTGATATTGGCTGCGGATCTGATGGCCACTCTCCTATACTCGCCCTCGGATGAGAAGCTAAGATGTGCCGAATACCTACAGGGTGTTGGATGATGGAATCTAAAGCTTGTGGACTATGAGATATCAATAACAATTATACAGTTCCTTACTCTTCACCTTCCTTAAACTGAGTTACACCAATGGAACTGTGCAATATCTCTTCGTCCCGAAGGTTATTAAAACGGTGCTTGCCATGGTTATCTCGCATTTGCACCCTTTGAACGTGCTTTTCCGTTTGCTTTGATATCCTCTAAATTCTTCCGCAATGTTTTCTTCCTCTAAGCCACTGTAACGCTTACGCATAAACATTATTCTCAGGAAATTCAAGATAAATACTTTATTTGTCATGCAAAAATCTTTAACATACGGTATTTAATAAAAATTATTACAGACATTTTATGAGAAAATCAACTTTTTTGAATATTTTCTCATGTAAACGCTAGTTTGGGGCGGGACCTCATGTCGCATATTTGGAAGATCCTGAACTGAACTTAAATATCAAGTTTGGTATTTCATCGACTTTTCATTTTTGAATTACGCCGTTTACAGATACACACACATACATGGACGTTTTTTATTATTTTTTTTTTTCTATTCACGGCGTTCTAAAACTTGTATTCTCAGTGAGATTTCTACAACAGAATGTTGGATGGAATGCAATCCTTTGCTACCTATGTAAGGTACACGTAGAAATGTAAAAAGGATATACCAAAACTAAATTTAATTCTATTTTATTTATGAACTGTTTTTAAATGCCCACTTTCTACACATATTGGGCGTGAAAAAGCGCTTAATTTTGTTAGCCTTTTTGTTAGCGAACTTTTTGTTAGCCTTTAGCTCTTTTACGTGCTAAAATCTACGATACGGGACTTACTTCCCTTCCAAAATAAGCCGCGCTAAAGATTTTAGGCCAAAAAAAAAAAAAACAAAGCAAAAAAAAAAAAAAAGTCCTAAATGTTACTCCTAGACCACGGAAGCCGACGAAGGATACATCAGGCGGCCCAACTGCCCCGTGTTTGACATGTGTGTCAGGCGGTGAGAACTAGCTGAGTGACCTTCGTTTTATCCCTCTTGCTTAGCAGCGGTGAGATCTGTATATTCATGGCAACCCTCAAACGGGACCGCTCTCCCTACCACAGGGCATAACCATTAGCAAACAAAAGACGAACGTGTACAAGGGGCGAGAGGCAACATAGTAAAATCTGTTTCCTGGAGACACTGTTTGGGTGGCGAGAAACGCACCTCAGTTAAAGGAAGACTTTGCAACAACGAGGGTGGTTTCCAACTACAAACCACCTAACCGCAAACTTTAAAGGCAAACTTTGTTCTGAAAAATACTGTAACTCACGAATGAATATCTCAACACGTCAAACACGGGGAAGTTGGGCCATCTGGTATTTCTTATCGGATTGTCATTCTTTCCTTGTTAGAATATTTACAAGCGATTTAACCAATAACTGTAAGCATAATGACCAACCGCATAAATTAACCTTGAAGCTACAGACCGTAACTCAGAAAGCGTCGTGCAGGGTAAGGAATGCTCTGTTATGAAGAGGTAACCACCCCACGTTGGCTCGACGGCGATATCGCAGGAGCATGCCATCTGTAGAAATATGATCCCGTTCTAAAAATGCATACCCCATCTTTCTCAAGTACCGTATTCACCCTTCCATTGTTCACCCCTCCCCAAATCCTAACACACGTTCCCTGTAAGTATGCAAATCCCGGAAAAGCACCCTCATGCCCTGGGCGTGGTGATCCATTATTCAGGAGAATTGTGCATCCCCCCCCCCCGAGTCTTGGTTTCTCGGGCATCCATGCTGCTTTTCATTGGCGGCTTAAATCGCTTCCTGATACATTTACTTTCAGTCGCAACCCTTTGCAAATTCTGCCTCCAGAGATGATTTTAAAACCTTGTCTTCCCTCCAGGGCACGAAATCAGCACCGTTGAAAGCGTGCTGCTGTAATACTGTAGTTCCCTTTTATTGAAATATAAAAAATCTCTACATCTCTGTAGCAAATTTTTGTTAAAAGTTTATTCTTCTATCTACATCATGATAATCGAGATAAACATAAGCAGAAATTGTCCTTATTATTTGGTTCCTTGTAAGTAGAAGGGAAAAAATCTAATGTCTTCCATTCACATGATGTCTTCTAGCTGCTCGGCAAACAAACCTTCTATTCAAAAGATTATTCTTTCATCTACATCATGCTAATTGAGATAAACATTAGCAGAATTGGTCTTATTACTAGCCTTCTTGTATGTGGAAGGGAAATAAGAAAATGCAGGGGCTAAAGCGATATTAAAAGCCAATCTCTTTGTTTGCTAAGAGTAAACAATCAAGAAACGAGAAGAAAGATGTCTTCCCGTTTGAGAAAAGTTTAAGTAGCTTAAAATTGAAACCAATACTACGGAATATCTCGAAAACGGTTAACTGTACAAAACAACTGTATAAGACATAAATTGTGTATTTTAAGTAACTATTTTTGTAGTAAGTTTTTGTATATAGTTTATGTTAGCCAGTTATACAAACGTCATCAAGAATGAAGAGGTATTTAGAGGCTATTCCCAGAAAATTCAAGATATACATTTCGTTTGCCATAAAAATATCTTAATCATAAGGTGTTTTAATCAAAATCTAACTATAACCATTTTTCAGAAAATACAAATTTTCGAAAAATGTCCTATGTTAACGGTAGTGGGTGGTGGAAGAAAATTCTTGAAAATTTTCGTGTCGCATCCTTGGAAGATAATTAACCTAAATGCTAAGTTTGCTATTTAGCCGACTTTTGTTTTTCGGCTCTGCTGCCCACAAACACACCCATGGATAGACAGGCAGACAGACAAACAAACTGCCACACACGAGCCAGGTGAGTCAACTATTTCGTCTGTGACTGCCATCCAGGAGGTCGTGGGATTGATTCCCATGGCCGATCCCTCTGACCCATGTTTTTTCGGGGGTTTTTCCAGGTCACAAGGTAAATTCTGAAGAGATTACTTCTTTCCCCCGAATTTCTTGTTTCTTGATTTCACCTCTATATCCTTCAACGGCTCTATTTCAGGATCGTAAGTGATGGCGAGGACTGCGATGCTGGCGCCCTCCCGTGGTGGTGACTGTGCTCTAGAAATACAGATATCGGCGGTGGGATGGCGTTGGAAGTCCTCTATAGACTCAGGGAGTTTGTTCAGACTTGGGGCGCGGGCTGCTAGCGCTGCCCGTGTCGAGATGAAGAACTGTTTGAAATATTTAGGCCGCCTTGGATATTACTGTCATCTCCTCCTGTCCGCCTGGAGTCTGACGCACAATAAGCCACTGGTTGCAGTACGCAATTTCCTCCGACATAACACAAACGCACGCAATGCGGTGGTGTTCTTCACAAGTTTTTTTTTTATGCGTTAGGGGGAATACAGGGTGAATTAATTTCATTGTTTTCGCGATTTAAGGAATCATTTCAAAAAGTGCGCCCCTAAACAAATAGGTACTTGGAATAAGCAAGAAGTTGAGTCTTTTAGAGCACAACTGTTGCGTGCATTGTTTTCCCCTTGAAATTAAAATTAATAGCTATCATTGTGCCCGATTTTTTCTTTCCAGCCTGTAAAAAATACAAATAAAATCGGTTTAGGAAATGGCAGTGCTATCTCTAGGGAACAACCGCAGAGTTTCTAGTCATCAAGTTTAAACACTCTCAAGGCAGAGCTGTATCGCGTTTGAAGAACAGCGGGGTTGAAAGGAAATGGGGTTCTCAGACCATTAATTATCGTGGTGGTATTTTCTCCCCCATTTTAAACCGCACAAGGGCTAACAAGGAGAATATAAGGAGAATGCTATTTGTCGATGCTCCTTTGTCAGCGCTCCGGCTGCCATTACCGAGACTCGTACATACTAATAGTCATGTGATAATCTGCTTTATGTTTTATTAACTTATTTAACCGTACATATTTGATGAAATTGTTATTCTTAATAGCAGTTATTTTCATCTTTTAGGGGTTTCAACGAATATTTTACTTTCTCATGCTTCGTATATGCTACATAAATAGAGAAGGTATTGCATTCCACCTAAAATTCTTTACCGGCATTTCACTCGAAATACATGTTAAGAGTCCCCTGAATAAAAAGAAAAAACATTTTCAGAACAAGGTCCGCGTGCGCACGTGTGTTTCTGTGAACAGCATAAGTCAAAAACGAAAAGTTCGTTATAAACCAAATTTGAGTTTAAGTTAATCAGCTTCCAATGATGCAACGTGAAGATTTTCAAGGACCTCATCCCATGGAAACTTATTTGAAAATGTTGATTTTCTCAAACATACCTCTAATGATTTTGATTGAAATGCTATATATTAAAGATGTTTACATGACAAATAAAATTGATACCTTGAATTTCCTGGGAATAGTTTCTGAAACCCTGTTCATTTAGAATGAATTTTGCAAAGTAGGTAAATCGTCATAGGGAAAAATTACTACACCAAAATGTAGCTCTATAAAACACATAATTTACGACATATACATTTTTTTTCATGGAGTTCACCATTTCTGAGATATTCCTCGTTATTGCTTTCAGTTTTAAAATACTTAAAATTTTCTCATATTGACATTTTTCAACTCCTGGCCATGCAAAGTAACGAATTTCAATCATATTGCAACCAGGCAGAGGCTGGCTGCAAGATTTCGCGTATTACAAAATTTGAAAATGTAACAAATAAGGTTCTGCATATATAATTATATGCAGTACAATAAAACAAAACCTTAAAACTGGTAGGAAAGTAACTACACTATAATTTTGTAGCATAATGGCTGCACCCATTTTGCTTTGAAGTTAAGAATGTTTGGATACTTCGCAAAATTGAATCTTCACGAGCTATACTTTATTGTATGATTTAAGTGATGAGATCTTAAAAGACTCGGAATTTTTAAGTTGAATAGGGGCAAATGGAAGAAACTTGTGGATAGAATGGAAATTGCCTATCCCAAAATTGCTACTAAATTATAAAAACGTAGACAACAGAAACATTGGCAGATAGAAGAAAAGATGGACGCAACAACAAATTCATTGATGAACCTATAATCCTTTTGACGCTTAATCCCTGAGTCTCGCAATTTCTGCTAAGTTTGTGGTGGGAAAAATTCAAATCTCAGAGGTGAAGTTTACTTCGGCTACCAAGTTGGCGACTTTGAGAAATCTTGGACTCGGAATATCTGCTGTGCGTAATGTGTTGGGTCACTTACTGGGTGGAAAAATGGTGCACATCATATGCCATTTGGAATTTTTATAATCTGGAGGGAACCGAAGGACCATTTGACTGATTATTATTTCTGTTTAACAGTAGAGGAATCACATCTAAAATAAAATATACAATTAAGTATCCAAACTTTGCGCTGCTGTCAGACTGGTTTTTACGCAGTGCAGAACTTCCTGTACCAGAATATCTAGCTCCCAGTAAAATCCTGATCCTGACTTTGATTCTGAAAAGCCGAACGATAGGAGCCTTGCTTCTCAAATCAACAAGATCTTAATGATCTGATCGGGTTTTAACCTCTCTAAACAACAATCAGACCTTATAGCTTCCTGGCTCAAAGAATGAAACCTCCCCAAAAGGAAATATCATAACCGCCACTGTGATTTCAAAGCCGCGTCTCTAAAGTAAAAAGCGTAGTGTTCTGTAATAATATGTATTCTGTAATGGAGACTCTGTCACCATACTAGCTAGATGAGTGACATTCATTTATAAACTCTTCAAAAGTTAGCTTTTTACGTACTAGCAGCACATTTCCATAAATTCCTGTTGCGCATATAACTGATATCAAAGGCATATACAATTTGTGATAGTAAGAAATACAATATGAAAACCACAATATCTGCTAGAAGATTTATAGATTATAGCTTTATTGCTTGGTTTGCAACTTTGGAACATAAAGTTTTGTGTTCTCTTGTGTCTCTGGGTCAGCAGCGATAAGATGTCTCATTAGATTAAAACATCTGATGTGTTCCATTCACAAGACTTTCTCTACTTCTATGCAACAAATTATTGTTAAAAAACTTGTGCGTCTATTTACTTCATGCTAATCGAGTAAAAATTAGCAGAAATAGTCTTCATACTTACTTCCTTGTAAGTAGAAGTGAAATAAGGGAGTACCATAGGTTAAAGTCATAGTCAAAAGTTGGTTGCTATGTGACTGAAGTTCCTTTATTTGTATGTACAGGAGTTTAGAAACTCCCATATGAGAAAATTACCTATAAGTTTTTAAAGCTGAAACAAAGAAAAGGAATATCTTAAAAACAATCAACTACACGAAAAAAATGTATATAACAAAATTGTTGTTTTAACGTGCTCTGCATTTTTCGTGTGCTAAGTTTTTATCTATATCGTACGGTTCATCAGTTATGCAAAATTCCGTAAAATTCACTCAGAATAAAATAGCCTTCAGAAGCTATTCCCAGAAAATTCAAAATATACATTTTATTTGTCAGGTAAATATCTTTAATATACGACATTTTAATCAGAATCGTTAGAGCCATTTTTTAAAAAATCATGAATTTCGAAAAAAGGTTCCATATTAAGTGTAGTTTGGGGTGGGGGGATTGTTCTCAAAATCTTCGTGTCCCATCCCTGGATGATACTTAAGTTAAATACCAAGTTTGATATTTTACCGAATTTTCGTTTTTTTTTTAGTTATCCTGTTCACAGACACACGCACACACACGGACCTTTTTCTGAAAATACTTTTTTTTTTTTGGATACAAGGGACCCTGAAACATATATTTCCGGTGAAATCTCGGTATCGAATTTTTTGGTGGAGTGCAATACCTTCTCTGTGCACTATGTACATAGTACGTGTAGGGAAAGTAAACATTGTGGCATAAACGTCTATCCAGGGATAGAACAATGTTTCAAATAATCCATTAATCAATATTATAAAGTGTAATTACCTACATTGCATAATGAAACATTTTCTGAAGACAATGGTTGAAAACTCTGACCATTTAAGTACTTGCAATGAAACACTCCTAAAATAAATGATGCAAAACAGGCCTCAAATAAGATCACTGACGCATGATGGTGAACATTTGTAAAAATCAATGGGGGTTGGAGGGGATCTACTAGCTATACAAAATATCTGTTACAATTTTTTTTGGAAATCATAAATAAGGCTGATTCTGTGAAAGCATAAGGAAATGCTATGGCATGCCGCATGTTCTCAAAACTGATTTCTTTGATGCTCACATAGACTTCTTACCAGAAAACCTAGGTGCATTGATGAGCACGATGAGCGCTTTCATAGCAGATTTCTATAATGGAAAAGAGGAAAATGGACTAGAATGCTGGTTGACTAATGTTGGACGTAGAAAATATACCTATGATAAATATAGTATAGGTATACTCGAAAATCATCTACTACTTTATAGATAAAGCAAAATCAATATTTTTTACTTTCCCTATCCGCTCAATGTGCAAACTGTATAGAGAATGTATTTTATTCCACCCAAAAATTCGATATAGATTTCGTCGGAAATTTATGTATGTTTTGAGTTCCAAAAACATTCTTAAAAAAAAAGATAGGTATGTATATATGTGTGTGCATTGCTCAAAAACTAAAAGAACTGTTAAATTCCAAGGTTGGTGTTTAAGTTTAGCATCTCCCAAGTATGCGACGTGAATATTTAAAGAAAATCCCACACCCCAAACTACCCATTACATGGAACAATTTTTGAAAATGTTTATCTCAAAATTACTCTAACGATTACGGTTAAAATACCGTAATTAAAGATCAATACATCAAAAATAAAAAGTATATCTTGAATTTTATAGGAGTAGATTTTGAAGACCTGCTCATTTTTGATGAATTTTTCTGAATTGTGTATAACTGTTAAACCGTAAGAGATAGATGAAAACTTACTACACAAAAAAACAAACCACACACACACACACACACACACACACACACACAATCTCCTTAAAACACACAATTTATGTCATATACATTTTTGTTGCAAATTTTTCGAGATATTCCTTATTATTGGTTTTAAACAGGGTCTCCTTTCATTTTATTTCTTTTGTTTTACTGGTAATGCAAAGTGAACCGAACTTCAGTTGTTCACATATCGATCAGCTTTGAAAAGATTTGACTATCGTAGCGTCGCGTATTCGCTTATTTCCCTTCTGCATAGAAGGAAGTAGTAAGAAAATTTCTTTTAATCTTTATCTCGATTATCATGATATAGATAAGATAATTCTATTTTGTCAGAATAATTTGTCTGTAGAACAGATAGAGAACGTCATGTGAATGAAACACATCAGATTTTTAGTTCTATAGTTATAAATATAATAAAAATTCAAATATTACAAAGGAAAATATCTAAAGGCATATACGAATTCAGCATAAAAAACACCTCGACTCAGTTAGTTTTTTTCCTTGTGAAAGAAAACGTTTTATTTTGTAGACCAGTGATAATAGGTGTTTCTGAAGATCAAACGGTAGGATCGATTTAGTGGCTTTTGGTGAGTAGATATCGTGTCACTCTGTCACTCTATACACTTATGATAAAAACGCCGATCAATTTGTGATTAGCAAAGCAAAAAATCCGTCACATAGCTTGTTAGACCTGTGGCATACAGTTACCTGACCATCATTAAAGTTATGAGGTCCACTGAGCACACAGTTTCATTACTGCTGCAGAAGTTATTACTGTGTAAACTGGCGCCATTTTATGTAAAACTGACTGGCTTACCTGCGTAGTACGATTATCTGTTAAACTGCAGTGATGCATTAATTTAATTTACATCACTCGTCCTTTATGAAATTATTGTACAATGATCCAGAGGGTTTGTATAGTCAATCCTCACTATTACCTTGTATACCTACTTGTAATTTCGTACAATCCAACTATTTCTATAGCGGAAAAATGTTCGAAATTCATGTAAATGGATGAGAAACATGATAAAATGCGTGTGTTTCTTAGGACTCCAAGTTCTGGAAATGCTGCATAGTGGCAGTGGAAGCATCCTTGGTCCCAATCTCCAATTGTATTTTTTTTTATCCGCATTACATAAAAGTATATTAGTAGCACAAAAGCTACATACTTTTCACACAATGCAGGAACCCTTCATATATGCCTACAACGAAATAACATTCCGCACTCCCAGGCCACTAAGTTAACCTCTTTAAAAACAACATAGCTACCGTGTAGTAAATGATAAAAGTAATCTCAATTAATACAAAATATGTGTTTGCTGTTTTTTAATGTTAGTTGTTTTCGCTCTAACGAAATTGGTTATAACATAAATACTTTTTCTTTTGCTATTTATCCTCCTCGTACGGCGGACGTACATCCCCCAGGACTTACAAGTCCACCACAAATTCAACACGCGGTTCTCTTGGCCAAACGCAGGCGGTGTAACCACTTATCCACGACGCCGCCGCAAAGGGAGTAAAGAAAAACGTTCTTATATTGCAGTTATTTATAGGTTTATAACCTAGAAAAAATGTAGAGAGGGGAAGTTACCATTATTGCTTGAGGGACTGCTTCCCTCACTCGTGCCTCTCCCGCCGTTGTTTCTTTCTCCGTGCTACCCGCCAGCCAATCTACTACTCATTATCAGTTATCGTCACTGTGGGGGAAACGTACTCACAGTTTATGCTCGCGCACCTAGTGGAGGAAGAAAGTGCCTAATCGGGACAAATTTCCCCTACATACGGGGCACCTGCGCAGAACAGCATTATTTCCTCCTTGTTACACCAATAAACGGTTTTGACATTCAGAAACTTAAGTGCCTACATCTATAGATGTGATTGATTTATAACTGCAACATGTTTATATTAGAGCAAAGTATTTGTATCTCTCTCTCTCTCTCTCTCTTTTTTTTTTTTTTATCTTTTAGAATTTACGTAATAAAAGTAGGTGTTCGCGCCGTCAGAAGGAATTGGGCTTTCCAAAGATATATCAAATTCCATTAATTAGTTTTTGAGATTACCCTACAGAGAGAGAGAGAGAGAGAGAGAGAGAGAGAGAGAGAAATACATTAATATTTTGTCTTTGAAATAGGTGTTTCAGCAGGTTTTTGGGTACGTTTAATTTCATAGCGGGCGTGCGCATGTGTGAGAGTGCGTGCGTGCCATGTTTACAAATGGACTCACCTGAACCTGAAATAAAGCCTGAGTAATTAGGTCCTATTAACTATTGCATTTATATACTTGAATTTCATAAAGCGACAGGTACATGCGTTCCAAACTACAGTAAAACTCTGCTTAATCAAACTAAAGGGAAAGAACCTTTTCGGGTATTAGAAGGTTATTACTTTTTTGTAGCGAAATGAAGAAAATTATTCTATTCACAATTCATGTAATAATGTTTAATGCAATACTGTATACAGTCCTAAAATATGCATAACTGTATTTACAAAATCTATTACTTAAAATCAGAACTTATTTTTGAACTTTCTTCTGCTACGTTTGAGAACAGCTATAATATCATGAATGATGCTATCTATTGGTTAACTCTCTGATTTATTTACATAACACTTGTCAGTCTAAAAAGAAAAGGTGTTGTGTTATCGATGGTGTTATAAATCGGTATTCCCATTAAGATTTATATATTAATTTGATTTCCTGTTATCTCTAATGATTTAAATCTTTCGTCCGCTGTCATTCTGTCGCCAATGGCTTCAAGATTTTGGAAGACGCGCTCTTTTTGCTGACATCTTATACAAGAACAAACCACACTGACAGACGCCAACAGTAAAATAGCATTTTGTTTTAAAATAAAATTCCTGAGTTTTGTCCTATATTCCTTTATTTTTTCCCAGTTTCCCTACATTTCCTTCGTTGACGTATCTGTTTACCGTTTGCTTTTTCTTACAAATACACATTTACAAACACACAAACACCCATGCCCAAGTCAGGACTCGATACCACGATCCCGTGCGCCACGAAGCACCAAAGCTAGGCATTTTAGCGAACACGGTCACGGGGACCGGCATATTGGGCTTCGATTTGAATGCATGTATAAGGATGATGATGGTGATGATGATGATGGTGGTGGTGGTGGTGATACAGAAATTTAGGGATCAGAAAAGAGCACAGTGTTGCTTTAAGGTTATATAGCTAGGATGATTATACTGAGCATGGATTCTTCAAAAAGCACTTACAGACTGTGGGAGACACCAGATGTAGACTCTGTGGTGGGCAGAATGAATCTGCCCAATATATACTGCTAAACTGCGAGGCATTTGGAAGAAGAAGATTTCGTATCTTTGTTGACCAAATTAAATATCCTATGTTAGAAAAATGGGTCTTGACGCTTAGTAACATCAAAGAATTGGAATTTTTATAATAGGAAATGGGACACCACAAAACATCACAAAGATTAAGGTGCGAGGGTCTTTGAATACTTAAACGTCCCAAATACTAATTTAATCTAAAATTATTTTCCTTTTCAGCCTACAATTATTTTTGTTTAACTAATTTTTATGTCTAGATTAATGCGAAAGAGACGGTATAAACTCTTTTTTGTTTATTGTTATTTTTAGTACATACAATATATGCCTGTGCAAGTATTAGCGCTTGTTATAACAGTAAAGGGTAAAGGATAGACAACGGAGGGGAACATTTCGCGCACTGCGACATATTCAAATCTACTGCAACTAACAACCACTGGGAGAAAGAGATGAAGTGAGAGCACAAGAGGAGGCTACAGGCTGCAGGCAGACAGGTCGTAGAGACGCGTGGAAGTCCCTAACATTTCCGATGACACGTCCCATTGCCGGAGCCACAAGAGAGAGCGACATATCGATCTGACATTGTGCACGAAGAGTATTCTTTCCATTGAGCATCCCTCCGCACCCTCTGATCGCAATGGCATACACTAAAAATATAGAAGCATAACTGGAAGATGAAAAGAAAACGAAATAATGGAAAGTAAATCATGACATGAGAAACCATCTCAGAATTCGCCTTCCGACCCCAGAAGAATCCGAAAATGCTATGGACGTCAGAATGGGCTGTCGTGGGGGATGGAACCCGGAGCCTCCCGAATGGCTGTCGCTCACCTCAATAGTTATAAAACTAGCTACAGTGTTTCTTGGAATGTTGAGGATTAACTGCATACTATATACATACCTTTGCCAGTATCACAGCAAATTTACCAATGTGAATTTGAGCATCTTATATATTTTCCTTCATTTTCAATTACTATTGTTTCTCCTCCGCCGTTTTATTAAGCGCAGTTCGGTTAAGGGGTGCATTTCTGTATCAAAATGTTCATTAATCCTGCAGTGCTTGCTTCACTTCGCAGTCGGATGTTCCACATCTTTTATCTCTATCCGCTGTTTCATTTTCATCTCTCATCCAGATATCATCTGTGGCAAACCTTTCATCTTAACGTCACATACATCAAAGAAATGACATGCCTGGAGGAAAGGTACAGAAGAGGGGTGATGGATGGTGTGATATTTCACCACAATCATAGCGGTATGATGGACTGACTTCCTGAAATCTCACCTTCCTGAACTCTTTTGAATCCGTAAAAGGCTACTGGATGAGAACACAGAATCCTAACACAGACTCACAGATGGACGTTTTTCTAAAAGTATATTTTATTCAGGGGGCCTCTAACATACATTTCCGGGACAACCCTACATCAAATTTGTGGTGGAATACTATACTTCCTCTTATTTCTATAGATAGAGAAAGATTTAAATATACAAATTACAATTATCCATTAAAGTATTAAAGAAATTCGTACTGTGTTACAGATATTTTATTATGTTCTCTAACACGTGTAGCACCATAGCAGGTAAAGAAGGTATTGTATTCCACCCTAAAACTCGATACATAGCAATCACTGGAACTACATGTTTCGAGGTCCTCTGAATCAAAACAATGGGAAAATAACCGTGTGTACGTATATGTAGACAGCATAAATTACAAAGAAAGCCAGTTAACTTCGAAATTTACATTAAGTTCAGTAACTTGCAAGAAGGCTAAAAGAAATTTTCAGATAAATCCGTCCTTCCCAAATTACCCTTTACATGGAGCGTTTCTCGCAATTTTGTATTTTCTCAAAAATGGTAGTTATGATTTTGATTATCGTAAAATATGGTATATTAAATATTTTTACGTATCTAACAAACTGTGTGTTCTAAATTTCTTGGAATTATCCACCGAGTCCTCATCATTCTGGAGAGTTTTACCTAACTAGTAAAAAACCCACACAAAATGTAGATCCCGTTAAAACACACAAATTGTTTCATATACAATGTTTTGTACAGCGAACCATTTCCAGATATTCCTTGTTATTGGTATTAAAACTTTCGAAACTTTAATTTTTCTTTGTCTTGCTCATAGGAATAGAAGGGAGTTTCAATTACATGGCATGCGACAGGGTTTTAAAAGGTTTGATTATCGTTTTAGCACTGTGTATTCCCGTACAGTTCTAATCACAAGGAACGTAATAAATCCAATTTCTAAGTTTATATTGATTAGCATGAAGTAGAGAGAAGAATTAACTTTTGTAAGAATACATTTTAACAGAATAGGTAGAGAAGACTATGTGAATGGAACACATATTTGCCCCCTCCCCCTTCTTTTGTACCTCCCTAGAAGTAGGATAAAAACTTATTCTACTCGTGACATCGATCGGAAATCTACATGCGGTTAAAATTATATAGCTCTACAATGTGCACACCATTAAGACGAGATAGGTCGTAACATTTAATCTATAAATGGATTACTATTGAAATATAATTGGAAGAGGAATTTAGTTGTAATTTGACTAGATTTTTCACAGCATTTCCGGTGAATTCAGGACTCTTTGCTCATCTATTTATTTTTTTTTTTCCTTTCTCTATTAGATAGCTATAAGCAACGCAGGTATTGCAGCCCATATAACCGAGATTTCACCAAAAGTACTGTTTTGAGACTCCCTGAATCCAAAAACAGAATTTCTAGAAAAGAAAAGAAAAAACAGTGCATGGGTATTTAAGCGTAAGTGTGCGTCTGATATGAACAGGATAACTAAACCTCAGTTTTTTCCAATAATGGGACACGAAAATTAAAAATTAAATAAATAAACAAAATAGGTAAAATAAAACAAATTCCCACTCCAAACTACGGAAAAAATGACTTATTTTTAAGTTTTTAGACATTGCTATATGAACAATCGATTAAAATGTATCATATGTTTAATAATTTTTGTGACAAATACAATTAAAATCTTGCATTTTCTGGTAATAATCTTTGAACTTATCTTCATTTTGAATGTTCTATATAATTAGCAAGCCATAAGAGATACACATAATCTTATTATACCTTTTCAAGGTTTATTTTGAAGATTTACTCAATGCTAAATATTTCCTGTAATTTGTTGTTATTAATTATAATAATAAATGTATAATAATAAAAATAATATTTTCTAAGGATAATGTTAGTTCAAACGTTCCCTTTTTTTTTTTTGCTTTGTTACTTGTGTTGCTAACATTAATGTTAATTAGTATGATTTATATTGAATTCCAATTTAACTTTTACAGTGGCGATAAAGCTTTGACGACCCAACATGTCTAAAATTAGTACATTAAAAAAGGTACGTTCTCCCATATACGTATTTTTGGCATTAATTATTTTCGAGATATTCTTTGATATTGGTTTGAATTTCCAAATACTTTTATTGTTCTAAATTGGTAAACTATTCGTTTTTCCTCATCGTCATGCAGCAAAGTTTCAAAGCAAACACATAGCGATCCGCTTTTTAAAAATCTGATTTTCGCGAAAATAGACGATGAAGCGTTTGTATTAGAAAAGTGTTGAGAGTGAGTAAAGGAACTCGTGTGAATCCCACATATCAGATTCTCTTTTTCAATTCCCTCAACTGTTATTTGCACGAAGCAGCATTCGTCATGCAATTATTTTTTCCGATGCAGATTCCTAAAGGTTTGAGAGAACTAAAAACAAGATAAATGCGCACTGAACAGAAAGACTTCAAGAGCAGTTTCCCCCTGTTACTGAATCAAATGAAACTTAACAGAATCAAGGATGTTAAACAGATCCTTTTAACATTTCGTGAAAGAGAAAATGAAGCAAACATATTTTTGTGTGACTAAATCGGAATTTGTATTACTTTTCCGATACAAGCTCTTAAAATGTGAGTTGCCTAAAATCCAGTATACCACTTGTCTTTTTTTTGTTTTTCCTGCTCCGCCTAAAAACATTTGAAAGTGGTTGTTAGGTACGAAATACCGATGGAAACAACAGATGAGGCGGTTGGAAGCTGCTTTGTGGAAGCTGTAGAGAATGTTCGAGAAGAGCACCTTTGAAGGGAGTTGGGGAACAGTATTCAGACTTCAACTATGTATGTGGTTAAATTGTTTCAACTGCATTTCTGTATATCACAGCTATCATATTATTTTCACAAAACAGTATAGCCATTTACCTCATAACGCTGAAGTAACTTCCGCGAACATATAGATGCATCATCTGTCATTTGAAACGCTTTAAAAACGAAGTTTTACTTTGTCTACTTCGTACGAAATGCATAGATAGAAAACCACAATTCGATACTAAGATTCACAGAAACTACAGCTGTTATGGTTCCTGAATCCAATATAAGCATTTTTCTTTCTTTGAACACGCTTACACATAGTAAATAGAGAACATAGTGTAATCCAGCCAAAAGTCGATGTCGAGATTTCATCGGGAATGTTTTCATGTTCCCTGAATACAAAGAAAGCTTTAGAAAATAAAGGTCTTAGTATGGTTGTGTGCATGTCTGTTCCTGAACAGCACAACTTAGAAACGATTGGATTAACCATTGGATTACAATAGTGGATTAATCTCTTATTCAGGATTACTCTTTCTGATAAACTATAGCCATGAAGTGCTCTAGCATAGTACATTATTGAACACTTTACCATACTTTATTTGGCCAAATCTTTGAAAATATATTATTTTATAAATATAAAACACACATTTAAATTTTATGATGTATCTAACGAGAAAATTGGTATTATTGCTCTTATATATAAACGAACTCAAAATTGAGAGAAATCTAGTCATTTTAGGAGTATGACATTTCAATACCATTAACATCACGAACACCATAAGCTTATAATATATGAGATTTCTCCAATTTTGGGCCCGCTATTATATGAGAATAATAAATATTTCTATTCCATGTTGGATGCAACATATAATAAAAAGTATACTTATAAATTATATTTTTCAGTTTATACTGCCCGAATATGAAATATAATGAATTATTACTCTCTTATAACAGGGGACTCGAAGTTGTGGTAATATTGAATATTTAAGATTATGGGGTTCATGGCTTGAAGTGTTACAATCCCCAGAATTAATATATTTCTCCAAATATTTGAGTTCTTCTGTTGAAACATGCACAAAAAATCGAATGTTAACATTAAATACAATATCAAATAAAATTTATAAATGTATATGATTATAAAATAACATATTTCCAAATTTTCCCACAAATTAGTCCATTAGGGAGCAAATAAGATCCAGTTTATTGTAAAGGTTCAGTAATGTATTACACTAATATTTCTTACATTAATTAATCAGATAAGAATAGTCCTGAATAAGGCTTTAATTGAGTAAAGTTAATTTAACCAAACAATGTCCAGAATTAATGCCACTAAGATATATATATATATAAACAACTTCTTAAACTACTAGTCTTCTCTGGAAAAAAAAGATGTTGTATTACATTCAAACGATGTTTTCTACCCCATTCTACAACAAAATACTCTTAGAAGTTATTCTTCTACGTACTTCATGTTAATGGGGCATTTTTAAATGGTATTATGACGGATGCTTTTATTTACAATGGGAATAAGGTAGTTCAATAGGCTCAGTGATGTCAAATCTTTTAGGAGCTGGTCTCTATCTACTGATTTTTAATTCCGTTATCTTTGCACGATCAGGAGGAGGAAAAAGATTTAGGATTTTCCTTTTGAGAAACACGTAAGTTGAAAATTCAAATCAAATCTCGGATATGGTTATTTCTGCCCCCCCCCTGATATGCTTGAACGAGTGTTTGTCTATTTCTTACGGTTTACGGTTGCAAAATATGACTCCAAAGGCTATTCTCATAAAATTCAAGATATACAATATATTTCTGATGGAAATGTCTTACACATATAGTGTTTTTAAAAAATTGTTAAAGCTATTTTTCAGAAAATCAAAATTTTGGAAATAATTTCCATGTAAAAGGTAATTTAGGGTGGGGATTTTTTGAAAATCTTCGTGCAGCATCCTTGAAAGATGTTGAATTTAAATTCTAAGTTTGGTATTTAACGGGCTTTTCGTTTAGTACATACAGATACTCATACAAACACACAGACACGCGCAGAATTTTTTTCCTAAAAATACTTTTTATTATTCAGTTTTATTAAATATATTTACATTCTCGATATCGAATTTTTGGGTGGAATGCAATACTCCCTCGACCGGCTATGTACCTAGCAGGCAATAGAGAAATATGTCCAATAACTGCAGTAAAACACATGGATTGCAAAGCTTATAAGGAAATCATTGGAGTAAATTACAGAAATTGATTTCTACGAAGATAGGTATTGGCTGTTTATTTCAACATTACTCCAAACATGGCATGTCTCTACATTTTCATAGCTGAATATAATGTACCTCAGCATCATTTTGTCGTTGACTATTAACACAAACGAGGTAACTGTTGTGTAGGGTGGGATAATCTCCATCGTCACACTTGGTGGAGAGGCCGTGAAAATCTTATCCCTGGTGCATGCAAAGAGAATCCGCAAGTAGGTTGAAATCTCCTTAACTGTGACTTAAATTACATTACATTCCTCTCACGTTCTGGGCACCACTTCTGTAGTTCACTTAGGAGAATCACAAGCATCCAGATCCTTATACAGTGTGGGAGGTGAGTAAGAGCAAATAATAGCATGTTTAATAGAGAACAATGCGTATACCACTTTAGTTATTTCACATTTTATCGCTTACAAACAGCATTGTCATAAATAAAGCACAAATTTCAGGTCTAATGTATTTTGAACGGCCCTGTGCTTTGTCTTTGCTGTGTTTACATACATCACTCCACCTATAGTCGGGTAGGGCAAAAGGCAGCGTACAGAGGGGGGTTAATCGGGCGACCTGTTACGTAAACAACCGAAATCTGAGATAAGGAATAATAGCCATCCTAAAAACATTATGAAATGTTGCTCATGAACATAACTTTTAGAAAGTAGCGAAAAAACCTACAAATCATGGATTACCACATTATCCTTAAAGGCTGATACAAATAACTCTAGATTAAGAAAGTCCCCGGAATCGTTATTTTCTCTTTAATTACCTATAAGAAAGTAAAGGATATTTTATTTTTAAGGTATTGATAACGTCCATAACATCGCTCATTTCAATTTTCATGCTAATAATGATTGTTGTCTTTGCTTGGGAACTAGTTTTTGTTGTGTATGCATGTTCGTTTATCACATTTCATAATGTCAGCAATGGAGGACGTTCGAAACTAAATTTTTGTTAAAAAATCTCCCCAGAGACATTCAGAATGATGGAAGAAGCGTATAGTGAAACAGCTATGAAGAAAACGAGGTGTATGAATAGCATAAACTTTTCAGTCGAATTTTGTGAACGCTAAAGACATGCTACAGTTATTTGAAAACATTTCCAGGAGTGATTCCAGTCTCTTTACACGCGGTGGCAGAAATGTATTACTACGGAAGGGAACTATTTTGAAGTGAATGTGCAAATTGCCTTATGGTAACTTCTTTTCGTGTTATTTACACATTCAGGGAACATTTTGAATGTAGTATGTATTTGCACCTATTCATCTAACCACTGTATACCCAGCTTGTTTCCTGTTAATAATGTTAATGGTGATGAACATATTCATATGTAATATACGTGAAAAAACCCGGATGTGTACATTCATTTCTCCACTTGTTCCACAACAAAATATCATTATAAAAACTTATTACTTTATCTAGCAAGTACATAGGAGGGTGAGGGCTGAATTGGTTTGGATAGTGAGGGGTGAATTGGATTACTTAGTGAGGGGTAAATTTAAGAAAGTAGCTATTGCATTTCCCTAAAAAATTCGATGTCGAGATTTCAATGAAAATATACATTTTTGGGATCTCTGAATCCAAAAATAAGTTTTTAGAGAAAGACCCATATATGTCCATGTGTCTTTGAAAGCTAACCTAAAAACGAAAAGTCCTTTAAACACCAATACTGGTACTGAAGTTCAACATCTTCCAAGGATGCGACACGATGATTTTAAAAAAGATTTCTCCGCCCCAAACTATTCTTTACGCGGAATATGTTTCGATATTCTCAAAACTGCCTCCAACGATTTTGATTAAAATATCATATGCTTAAGATATTTTTATGTCATATTAAAGGTAGATCTTTAATTTTCTGAGAGTAGCCTAAGTCGTAACAAATAAAATAATCTTACACAAAGAATTAGATCTCACCACAACACATAATCTATACTCTATATCTTTTTGCTGTGAAGGTAATCATTTCCAAGATATTATTTGTGATTGGCTTCAATTTTAAAATACTTATACATTTCTCAAACAAGAAACTTCAGCTGAAGTTTTGTTGCTGGTTTTAGATCTGGCCATGTAAAAATGACTGAACTTTAATTTCAAACGGATTGTAACAGCGTTTAAAGGTGCATTTCTTTGTTTTCCTTTTACTTATAAGGAACTAAAAATACTTTCTTTTAATTTTTATTTCAATTAACATTAAGTAGTTAGAAGAATAATCTTCTGTAAAAGCATTTTATTTGTATCTACATTAAGTCCAATTTATTAGTAGTTTTCTTATTTGTTCGCACTGTTTTTATTAGTGCTTAGCGTGTACAATAAAATAAAAAGAAAGAAGAAAAGAAAAGACAAAGGAAATTTTTTTCTCTTTGCTGCTTCATAACGGCTTAAGTATACAAACCGAAGAAGTGATGATTAATGACTGCTAAAAAGAGTTTAGAATCTAAAAAGCGGAGTTACAGAAGATTCATATATTTAGGGTAAGTGAAACCTCGCAACCAGATAACTTTCGCCCCCCCCCCCCAAGCCTTCCGGATTAGACTACAAATTGAGTGGTAAATCAATAAAATATTAATTTTAACATGGTTTCACAGAATCTATTATTGATTTTTGGAGTGTGTCATAAATAAAACTTGTTTGTGCTCATTCTGTTTCGCATAATTGCATTAAATGGTGATGTCAACCAAAGCCACTTTCATTTGCATGATTTATTTCCAGAGTAACGTCGTTACTCTCAGTTGTTGATTCCAAGTGAATTATGTGGTTATCCTTAAGCCATTCTTCAGTATTATTTAGGTTTGAATTGAATGGATTAGAATTATTTTTGTTTTTTTTTTCTTTTTTCTGATTTTTGTTTTCCACCGTTTTATACTACTGTAATTACTGAATCACCACGTTTCCATGGGAAACTGAAATCGTCTTGAGTACTGCATAGAAAGTGATGTCGGATTTATCAAAGATGTTGCAAGGAAACTCCTCCATATTCAAATCGTATTGAATATGTCAAAGGTAAACGTAACTCCATGGCATGACATGGCCAAGGCCTACCGCCCGGCCTCTGTATCCTCCATCTCTGCCCGAAGGCGTCATGAATGGGGTGCAATGCTGGAGGGTGAGCCAACGCCTCGAGTCCCTTCCGGCTGGTTGATGCGGTCTTCTCACTCTGGAGCCGCTACTTTTCAATCAAGTAGCTCCTCAATTGGCACCCCAGGGACCTCACAAGCCAGGACTCCCAGCGGGGGAAAATTCCCCACTCCGGTACCAGGAATCGAACCCAGGTCGCCGCGCTACCACCGCGCTAAGTAGACGACTCTTTGCAATACACTACAACGCTCGTTATTTTATTTTCTTCAATAAACTTGCCTGGAAATGGTGTAATAAGATACACAATAGGACCATTTTTTGTCGTTTCTATAATCTCACAATTATTCTTCTCTAAAACACTAACTTCACTAATCTCATAATCGAGTTATAAAACGCACAACTATGTGCGTATCCAAGTCGACCAACGTACGGCTAAATTATTATTCTCGAACCATGTGTATAACAAACGATCTCAATTGGTATTGAATTTTTACATGTGAAACGTGGATTGTATTCAGGTGGAATTGGAGTTAGTTGGATTTCAAACCCTAATGGATACCTAGTAAGTAAAACTTTGGGATATTAGAGTTAAAGATGCTTGGTGAGTTATAAAATAATTTAATGAACTGATAAATACACTGAATCATTCACAGCTTTACTAAAGCTTAATGAACACGGCTACAATACGGCTACACATTTCTCCTAAAACTACCGTTATGTTAAAGGAGAACTTTTTACTTTCTTTACACGTACTATGGATATAGTTAGGTAGAGAAAGTATTCGATTTGGAGAATTCACCGGAAATATATTTTTTAGGACACCTTTGGGGCGGAAGTAGTTCTGTACGGCTGGGCGTCTCGATGTGGTATTTATTTAAACTTTTAGAGGTTTAAATTTGCCGCTGTCTATGAAGTTGGTCATGTTTGCTGGAATTAACTATTTGCGCCAGACTTGATTGTTGAAGCAGTTGCAAGATTATTATCGGCGGCGAATTACTTATTTAATTATAGCTCAACCACGTTTTCTAGTATATGTTTGCTAGCTTCAGTCGCTGAGTAAAAGGAATCTTAACACCCTTGCTTGGATGGTAGGATTTAATACAGTAGAGAATTAATTTAAAAGATTTCATGTTAATTATATACTTTTATTTAGTAAATCGTTGGAACAATGTAGTAAATTAAGTGTTACATGTAATTCAAATCTTCCTATACTTCAAATTATTTATACCCATATATTCTCTTACTTCTCAGTCCAACTCTTCTAAGCCTCCCTCCTTCATACCACTCAGGTAATTCCGGTTTTTCTTAGTCCACCCCGCTTCTTCCTGGTGGAATCTGTTCTAAAATCTGTCTAGGTGCTATGTACATAGTGTATAGAGAAGGTGTTGCATTCCATCCAAAAATTCGATATCGAGATTTCACTATATATATTCGTTTTTGAGTTATCATGTTCACAGACACATGGACACACTGACACACACGGACCTTTTTCTAAAACTGTTTTTTGGGATACATGGTACCCTAAAACGTATACACGTGTATATATACACGTTTTAGGGTCCCCTGTGTGTCAGTGTGTCCATGTGTCTGTGAACATGATAACTCAAAAACGAAAAATCGGTAAAATACCAATCTTGGTATTTAAGTTTAGTGTCTTCCAGGGATGCGACACGAAGATGTTGAGAAAAATTGCCCACACCAAACTACCCTTTAAATGGAAAAAATTTCGAAAATTTTGATTTTCTCAAAAATGGCTTTAACGATTTTGATTAAAATGCCGTATATTAAATATGGCAAATTATATGCCAAATAAAATGCATATCTTGAATTTACTTCCAATGGCCTTTAAAGAGCTCTTTATTCTGAATGAATTTTGCTGAATTTTGCATAACTGGTAAACCATAGATAGACAAAAACTTACTACACAAAAATGTAGATCACGTTAAAATACAACAATTTATGTCATACTCGTCTTTTCGTGGAATTGACCATTTCTAAAATATTCCTTGTTATTTGTTTCGAATTTAAAATACTTAAAACTTTCGCACCCCTGCTTAGAAACGGTTTTTAACCACATTGGCAACCTGCTTTTAAAAGAGTTGACTAACGTTTTATCCTAGTGTATTACCTTATTTCCCTTCTACTTATAAGGAATCAAGTAATTGAGACAACATCTGCTAATGTTTATCTCGATTATCATAAAGTAGATAGAGGAGTAAGCTTTTTAATAATAATTTGTTACAGAGACGTAGAGAAAGTCACATGGATGGAACGCATCAGATTTGTTTTGGAATTATACATAATGAGGATACCATTGCAATTGTATATAACTAACAAAATCTTAGTTATATATTTATACTTTCAGTGTCACAGAGGCTGTTTCAGTGCCATCTAGCAACGTGATTAAATTCTGGAACATTATACGAACATAATATAAAATAAACTAAATAATATGTATATTACAGAGCTTGTGTGGCTACTCTAATGTTGTTTCTTTTGTCTTGTTGCAGTTCCGACATATTGGTGGTCAGCGACGCTATTCAGAGCAAAAGCTTATGTAACCTCGTAATGGTGAGTAAACACCTGTCTCCTTTGGTGCATGTCCTACAACCTGCGTGACGTTTACAATTATTATTTCTTGCTGCTTGGATATGAGGCCTCGAGTATCAAAACTCTATAGATATTGGTGGCAAATAAATGTACCTCTTGTTGTGGCAGTAGTAGATGTGGAATATTCGGAAAAGAATTCTGGTTCATAAAAATGAAAAATTGAGAAATATACTTTCTTACGATCATAATATAGAGATTAGAATTTCATACGATTAAGTAAATGACACGACTTGTCAAATACAATTTTTACTGTATTTTGTTCAAGTTTACTTGTTTCCAAACAAAACACGGTACAGAAAATGAAAAATTACTCTTATTCAAGGCCGGATCCAGAGAGAGGGAGGGCATATTATGTCTTGTGCTCATCAAGCAAAATATTACAAGAAAGAAAGGGAGGGGGGAAACTGCAACATAATACATTTCAAATCAAGGTTTATAAAATGAACAAGTATATTTAGTTAAATAAATGTAAACCTAAGAAATGCCTATTGATTTATGTGTAAATAATAACAATAATAATATTAATAATAAAATAATAATAATAAAATAATAATAACAATTCAATGCGCTTCCCTAATTTTATCATGTTTAATGACTTGCTCGGTCTGTTGAAAGGATAGCGTTACATGCAGTAACGAGGGTTGTTCTTTTTTTCATAAGTAAGTTTTTTATTTTAATGTAAGTATAAATACTAGTATTTTTGATTATACAGTGCTTAATTCACAACTGTTTAATTGCGTTATTATTAAATAGTTATTAGTATATTATTAATATTATAAATTCACAACTGTTTTAGAATATTTTGTATTTAGCAGTTTCAAAGGTAGCGAAGTAGTATTCGTACCGGATATAGTATTATTTATTTTGCCCCTAATGAGCCTCCAATATTGTATATCTCAGAGTCTGCATTTTCGAAGCTAAATATTTAAAATTTATTGGGTGCCTCCCCCTTTACAGAAATCCTGCATTCGCCCTTACCCTTAGTAGGTATTTCCATATTATTTGTATATCAAAAAGTTCACATATCAAGATAACAAAACATTTACCAATAAGTCACATTTTAGATCCTTAGTTTTACGCTCTGTACCCATATGTATTTACTTTTTCATACTGCGAAGAAAGTACAATAGTATTTTAATCAAATGTTAGAATGTAAGCAATGAAGGAAGAAGTGAGATTTTGAATGGTCCGATATACATTTGACAATGTTGAACTGTAGCCGCTACTGAAGCATTAATTACATCGTTTTTTTTTTTTTTCTATTTTAAATGACGTTTTTATTACGGATTGTTCAACATAATTATAATAGATGAGATCCAGATTTGAAAGTTTTCAAAATACTAATCTGAATAATGAATGTCCACAAAAAGTATGTTTTCAAGTATAGTATTATTTTGAAATGCTCTGGCCCACCCTCCCAAATCCCTTATAGAAAATTCGCCATAAAATGTCCACAAGATACTCTATTTAGAGACTTCTAGGCACGCGCAAATAAAAGCGCCAACCTATATAACTTTCCGTAGCACTTATGTACATTATACATAGATTTTCTTGAAAATCTCCCACCCCAAACTAACACTTCGAGGAATTTTGGGAAATTTTGTATTTCTCAAAATCGGCTCTAACAATGTTAATTAACACACTCTAATTAAGAATTTATAGACAAATAAAATGTATACTATCTTGAACTAGACCTAACAGAGCGCACGCTCGTGTACTTAGATGACACCGTTAGATATTATTGAAAATTTATATAGTAAAATCACTTTATTTACTGTCATACATATACACCACGCGCACCCACACACACTAACCGAGACATAACCTCAGGGGAATTAGGAAATCAGACGACCCAATCGATTTACTGGCTCGATAGGGCTCCTCTCGTGAGGGATATGCTCCTACTCGTTTTAAAGATTTACCGATATTAAATAGTTCCTATGCATTAATCAATTTTAAAGGTAAAACATTTCCCATATTAATTTCTGTAATAATTTATAAGAACTTTAGTCAAGGATCTATAACTCCACAGATTTTCTTTAGAATGAGATGTCTTCCTCCAAGCTGAAATTTACAACAGTCGCAAACTTCTATTGTTTATTCATCCTTAAGTTGATCCTCACCAAAAAAGACGACAAGTGCACCATCACAGTGTAGCCGTCCATCATTCGCGTCAGAAATAGTCATAATTTGACCACTTATACTATGTGCTAAGAAGAGAAAATAAAACGTTATTTTTCTGAAAATGTTGTTTATTCAATATTGAATTCTCTTAAAATAAAGAATATCACTGTATTTCAAAGAATCATCTTGTAAATTCTATGTTCGATTGTCATCGGCTTATAGCTTAAAGTCGATGGAGATGAAAAATAAACGATATTTATTTCAGTATCTTTGGCACGTACACTTTCCTGACTATTGCTAACTTTGGTATCGATGGAGCCACATCTGGGGACTGGAGGACCTTAACGATGAGTGCAATTACTTTCACGGAAAGGCAGCTGATGCAATGCTAAATATAAAAGGTCTCTCAGGAAAATCATAAAATTTTAACAAGGGAGGAAACCCAAATAGCAGGAGCATGAAATATTAACCACTCAATGTTAGGTAATGTTCTAGTTTATTTTGCTTTTCTGTTTGTAAGATTTACTTTCTCTGGAACCTACCCATAATACATGGCGGGATGCTGTATTTCACCCAGAAGTTCTGTTGGGATATTTCATCAGAAATATACCGGGTGAGTCTTCTTAGCCTGCGGATTTAGAAGTTTTGTAGTCCCGGCGTTCAATAGGCTATACCGTAAACACTGTGCACTGCATCACGTCGTAGCAATTTCGGCCGAAATGACTGCTTTTCAGCGCTGTGCGTGAAGTGATTTGCTCTCGCAGAGCAACAGAGTGCGCGTTGGCCTTCAGTGTTGAAGATCCCAGGTTCAAATACTGCCAATTGAAAGCACTTTTTATGTTTAGTAAACTTTGCGAAATAGTTATGATTGTTGTGAACCTCTCTGGTTTCCAAAGTAGTGAATTAAACTGTGACTATGACATCATGCCGGACCATCACACAAATAAACGTTATAATTTATCCGTGTAATAGGGATTCGAATTGACTACCCTGCTGTTGAATGCAGGATCTCATCTAACCACCATTGCCAGCCTAACCAGGCGCAACATAGCCGATGTGATATTGCGGCAAACTAAGATAATGCGTTCCCTGAGCTGTTGAAGGGTCGCTGGCCGCTCCTGGCACATGACAAGATAACCCTATAAGAAGGAACTTAATTGGGTTAGATCTGGTGAACATGCTGTTCCATGCCATCCAGTCCATCGCTCAGGGTAGATAGCATCAAGATAAGCAGGTACATGACGGGCGAATAAGCTGGCGCCCCATCATGATGGTCCAACATAGTCTGTTATGAACATCCATTAAAGTAGGCAGCTGAGTTTGATGGAAGTGGATATATCGATTCCCAGTGAATTGACCATCCAAAAAATACGGGCCTCTTTGATGATTACCGAATATACCAGCCCAATTGTTGAAACCTCTTCGGACTTATAAGATCACCCGCGCATTCAATGTGGATTTACAGTAGTTCTGTAATGATGCTGTGCTGATTATATGGCCTGTGTTTTGGAACCCTTTCTTGTCTGTAAATAACACAGTTGACAAATAAACGTTGTTCAGTTCGTTGTATGATCCACCTAGCGAACGCCACTCTCGTTCAGGGTCTGGCTGCAGTAGCTCCTGGTGTAGTTGAAGATGAAAGGGTGAAATTTTGTATGATGTGGTATTATCCTCCACATTGGCTAATATTGAAATGCTGTGGATGTCTCTCGCACTACAATGAGAATGCTGAATGGCATAGTCAGTCACACGATCCGTCGTTTCTTGGTTACAGGCAGGGTGATTTCTTCGTGGATGTAGTATCTTGTGCACTGTTTCTGATTTCACAACATGTTTCGCAATTTGCAAAAGCGTGTGATCTGTAGAAATCTCTGTTGGTATAGCCGAAATGCCTACGTGGCATTCTGCTGCACTTCCCCCTACAATAACAGCATGTCCGATACTCTCTATATGAAAACGTTGTTCCACAGTGAGCATGGACAGTTGGAACTTCGTATTTACAGGAAAATCCAATTTTTAGTGCATTCGGAAATAAATCACAATTTCCTAGAACTTCTCGAAACATTAAGAGAAATAAATTTAAAAAATCTGATGTGTTCCATTCACATAGCTTTCTCTACATTCCTGTTACAAATTATTCTTAATCTGCTTTTAAAACAAAACATTGGCTCCATTAATAATACTTTTAGTATATTTTCTACTCACAGTAGATTTCATTTTATCGAGGAGAAAAAATGGAATTTGTTAGCATAAAAATATACTAAAAGTATTATTAATGGAATCAATGTTTTGTTTTGTTCTTAAAAGTTTAACTTTGGGCAATTTTTTTTTTTTTTTTTTTTTTTTTTTTTTTTGAGAGGAAGGACCTTTGTTTTATTTTACCTAAGTTACCCCTCGCCAACCAATCTATCTACTGCATGCTAATAATGATTAAGTAGATCAGTCCTTATAAGTATAAGGTAAATAAGGGAATACATTAGGCTAAAGCGATAATCAAATCTTTTAAAAACTGGTTAAACTATGTGATTGAAGTTCCTTTGTTTGTATGGCCAGGAGCTTACAAATGAGAAAAGTACAAGAGTTTTAAAACTGAAACCAATAACAACCAAATTCGAACAAACTGTATGTAACATAAATTGTGTGTTTTAACGAAATCTACATTTTTTGCTGAGTAAGTTTTTATCCATCTCTTACGGTTTTACCAGTTATGCAAAGTTCGCAAAGCTCATCCAGAATAAAGATGTCTTCAGAGCCTATTCTCAGAAAAGTCAGATTATTTGTCATGTAAATATCTTTAATATGCAATATTTTAATCAATATTAATAGAGCCATTTTTGAGAAAATGAAAATTTTGAAAAATTGTTCAATGTAAACTGTAGTTGGGTTGGGAGATTTTCTTGAAATCTTCGTGTGGGACTTTAAGCTATGCTGCCAACAGACACACACACGAACCTTTCCCTAATAATGCTTTTTTTCGAACTCAGAGGACCTCTAAACATATATTTCCGGTAAAATCTCGATATCGAGTTTTCGGGTGGAATACAATACCTTCTCTATCCATTATGTATATTGTACATAAGGGGCTAGAGAAAGTAAAAAATCTCGTTCATCCTCAGGTGTAATATGAGCCTCCGGCTTTACCGTGCCTTAACAGCAGTTAACCATTGTTAACGTCAGTATACACAGAGCACCGTTGCCTCAAGCAGCCGGTCCCCATGGCCACGCTCGCTAAAGCGTCTCGCTTTGGTGCTTCGTGGGCAGGGGATCGTGGGTTCGAGTCTCGCCTCGGGCATGGGTGTTATATGTTTGTGCAATGAGTATATGTTTGTAAAAGAAACAGTAAAACCAGTAAACCAGTAATCAGTAAAACCTACGGGGGGAAATGTAAATAGGGATACAGTACCGGAGTCCTGATCAGACTCCGTTACTGTTTTTAATAAAAAAAGAAAAAAAAAAAAAAAAAGCAGCAGGCTGTTGAATGCGGTATCAGCACCTGCATTTGCTATCGTCTGTAAAATACAAGGTTGCCTAGTCGCCAATCCACAAGATCAGTTGACTCAACCGCTATATTTTTAGCCTCCAGAAAAATGAGGTGGGATGTGTTCCATTCACATGACTTTCTCTACATCTCTGCAACAAATTATTGTTAACCCTACTCTGCTCGCGTGGTCGGTACAAACGTAGCAGCTCGCGTGGCGTCTAAGAGACGCCGATGCTATTAATACCTTTCAATTTAATTTAGTGATACATAAGCACTTAACATATAATCAAAAGTGATTCAGGAAAATATCTAAGAAAAATAACAATTATCAACTCTAACTTCACATTAAATTTGAAAAAAGTAGGATTTTTAACGCAAACGTCTGTTACAATAAATCAAGGGAAAAAATATACACAGACAGGCCGATATTGTTCATACAAGGATTGAAAATACATAAAAAAGGTATCCTATAAAAGTAAAAATTACAATAATAATTATGTGTCTGAACAATTGCAATAAATGGAAGGACAGTATGCAAAGTAATGAGCGGCCATCTTCACAAACCTTAGTAAAAATATAAAAGTAACAGTATGATAGTCAAGATGTGGGCTTGTAAACAATATCATAAAATAAAGGACACTAGTAGCACCCATTGTTGCCTAATCACAGTAAAAGCAACAAACCTAATTATTCCATAAAGTTGCGTAGTCACTTGTATTTGTCTAAGAATTTCCACGAATAGTGATGCCAAATGCGAAAGAACGAAGGTCGCGTGGCGTCCCACAGACTCCAATCACACTTCTAAGGAAACAACGTGCTTTTTTAGCTCCATTGGGCGTCTTATACCCTTGTGGATGTGACTATATATGCGTGATTAGGTGATTGAAAGGTAGATGGAGTCGCCGGTCAGGCACTGTATCTGTTTTCTTATAATATGAGAAAATAACTCTCCCAGACGCCACGCGAGCAGAGCTGGGTTAAAAAGCTTATGCTTCTATTTACTTCATGCTAAAACATATATTTCCGGTGAAATGTCGGTATCCAATTTTTGGGTGGAGTGCAATACCTTCTCTATTCACCACGTACATAGTACGTGTAGAGAAAATAAAAATCATTTTAGATAAATGTCCATGTGTGTGTTGTGTGTGCGTGCGTGTGTGTGTGTCTGTACGCCTTGCTGACCTGTAATCGTCGCTGGTATATTAACTTTTGCTTTGAAAAGCTTATACCTGATTATTACATGTGTTCTGTCGGCTTCCTTTAAGTAGTGGCAGTCTTTGTCCCAGGGGATGTAAAATTAACAAGAGCGGCAGTACTACCTCAAAACCTTAGAATGGACATCAGAGCGCAACTGACACGTTCGAGAATGTTCGTTTTTTCTGGAAATTCTTTTGACATCATTGTGATTGCGGTGAAGGGCTGGACTATGGACAAACTTTCGTATTTATGATTCTACTTCGTGGTATTACACAAAATGATTTCTATGGTACGAAGCTTCGATTAGCATGTGTACTGTCTTGCAAAATCGGACTCTTCGTTTGCATTGTACATAACTTCCTAACAGTGTGTGTGTATAGGGGAGGGAGGAAGCTGCAGAGAGTCAGCATTGCAGCGATTGGCTTATTCTACGTTAGATCTCTGGAGGAGAGGATGAGATGAGTGTAATTTCAAAGGGCGGCTGAATCCTGAGGGAGGGAGCCGCCGTGGAGGTTTCTATAACAGTTTTCAAGCTGTACTTCATCTCGATGCGGGAAGCACTACGTACTTCAGATACGAACAAATCTTACACGCTATCCCGCCCTCAAGAGCTGCATTTCTAGAGCGCAGTCACCTCCAACGAAGGGTGCTTCCACCGTAGTCAGCCCTTAAAAAGACCGGTTGGTATTAAATGGCGATGAAATAAAGAGACAGAAAGTTCGATGAAAGAAGAAACCTCCCCGGGAAAACCCCCGAAAAAAAGACCCATATCAGAATGTCGGCCTCGGGTAACCGATCCCACATCCTCCCGAATGTCAGTCCACCTGGCTCTGTTTCCTAACGGTAGTTAATGTGTGTGTGTGTATATATATTCTTTTATTATTCTACCTATCTCAAATATAATAATATCTATAACGATTGACGACTCAGTCATAAAGCGGTGATCTCTTCCATTTTGTATGGCTTCTATATCTCAAAGCAATTAGTCTCGGGGTCGGGTATTTTTGATCTGATTGTATATTGATTGTGTGTATATATATATATATATATATATATATATACATGTGAATATAATTTTCAGCTCTAAATTCGGCACATCCAAAAACTGCTATAAAATCACCATGAATTAGGCAGTCGTATATTACCAAATGGCACTTGCCTAGCCCGACTCCAAGAGAGATGCTGGTTGGTAGCGAGTCCCAGTCGCGCGGTGTAGGTTTTGATAGATAAGCCGGCGCAGCATAGATCACCTTAGTAATGGAAAACGTAGCATGTGGGTTTTGTTATGTGTTTTGTATAACACGTTCTGAGGTTGTATATGTGGCGTATGACAGCCGTTGTTCTTTACATGCATTCTCAAGGTTTGTTCACGCATAACCATAGAAAGTACCTGGAGCTACCAATTTAATCCGCTTGAAATTATTCGCTCGCCAAGCAATCCAGGAGATTCCTTGTGTCCCTGACCTCATGGCGAACTGCCCCTTCCTATTGAAACGACATCTCGCTCGACATAAGACTGTGGGACATAAATAATTGTCTGTAGTAATTGCACAAGAGTGCTTCATCTTTCTGATAAGTCTGCGGGCTCGCGAAATCATGCTAGTAATTGAATAAGACCATTTCACGATTAAATTTGTAGCTGACAAAATAAAATTTCTTATGCAAAACTACAATAGTATTTATTATAAACACATGAAAAGCGAATGATTTGGTTTCTTCCAAAGTTAGGTAAAACAAATCTCTCTGTACTCGTATCATGACCTACTAATGATAAATACTGTTGCCAACTATTGGGAGCGGAAATAATGATCAACCGTACTAAAACCTAAAAATTAGTTGTTTACGTTTTGCAGCCCCTTCAGTCTTGGAGAAACTAAGTTTTGGTCTGTAAATGGGTTAAAATTGATGTAGTGTTCTTAGAAATACGTTTCTTGTATCAGTTTCACTGAAAGGAGGAAAAGTGTTTTTCAAGGTTTGAGAAAATTTGGAACAATTTAAGAGCAGGCCCATTCCATTCTAAAGATTCAACAAAGTGGCCGTTGCGATTTCCAGATCTCAATCCGATCGAGTTTTGGTTATAGAATTACCTTAATGAACGAGTTTTCCTGACATATCCAACAAACTGACAACAAATGAAAGGTGCTCTCAGAAATTGTTAATATTCCAAGAATCATTTGTAAAATGCTGTGCACAGAGTCGCAGAAAGAAATGTGTATGTTGAACAAGAGAGCAGAGCACTTATTTGCAATGTTTTATAAAGCCCCATACTTTGCCCACTGTGTGTGTGTGTGTATATATATATATATATTCTTTTGTTATTCCACCTATCTCAAATATAATATCTATAACGATTGACGACTCAGTCATAAAGCGGTGATCTCTTCCATTTTGTATGGCTTCTGTATCTCAAAGCAATTAGTCTCGGGGTCGGGTAATTTTGATCTGATTGTATATTGATTGTATATATATGTATATCACGTGAATATAATTTTCAGCTCTAAATTCGGCACATCCAAAAACTGCTATAAAATCACCATGAATTATGCAGTCGTATATTACCAAATGTCACTTGCCTAGTCCGACTCCAAGAGAGATGCTGGTTGGTAGCGAGTCCCAGTCGCGCAGTATAGGCGTGTTTTGATAGATAAGCCGGCGCGGTATAGATCACCTTAGTAATGGAAAACGTAGCATGTGGGTTTTGTTATGTGTTTCGTATAACACGTTCTGAGGTTGTATATGTGCCGTATGACAGCCGTTGTTCCTTCGCTGCCTAATCCCAAACGTGTGCGATATTTAAACACACATAAAACATTAAGTAGAAGAGTTTGAAAGTTGCGGCATCAAGTTTTGGACAAGTCAAAGTGTAAGCTAATCGACTGCTATCTTCGTTTGGTGTCCTTTTGAAACAGCCTGTGTGTGTCTATATATTAAATAAGAACACGTCTGACATAAATTGTGTCTTTTAATGAGATTTACATATTTTTGTGTTGTATGTTTTTGTTGTATGTTTACGGTTTGCCAGTTATACAAAAGTCATCCAGAATGAAGAGGTCTTCAGAGGCTATTCCCAGAAAATTCAAGATATACATTTTGTTTGTCATAAAAATATCCTAAACATAAGGTATTTTAATCAAAATCGTTAAAAATCCTTAGCATGGCTTTCTTCGGAAGGGAAGTAAAGCCGTGCGTCCCGTGTCGTAGATTTACGGCACGTAAAAGAACCTCAAGCCTGATAGAGAGCCTCTGAGCAAAATTAAGCGGTCTTTCACGCCCAGTATAGATTGGGACGCTGAGAATCACGGCAGTTAAAGAACGTCCATAAATAAAACGCCACTTCATTTCGATACCCAGACACAGAGAGAGAGAGAGAGAGAGTAAAATAAAACAAAGGCCTTTCCTTTCAACAAAAAAAAAAAAAAAAAAAAAAAAAAAAAAATCGCCCAAAATGCAAACTTTAGGAACAAAATAAAATGTTGGTTATTCCATTAGTAATGTTTTTCCCATATTTTTATACCCACAGCTTCCATTTTTGTTTTCTTCCTTCATTTCACTCATGAATTAGACCAATTGCTAAAATTAGTAAGAATAAAGAGAGAGAGAGAGAGAGAGAGAGAGAGAGAGAGAGAGATACACACAGTCGTTTTTCTAAAAAGTTTTTTTTTATTCAGGGGATCTCAGAACATGTATTTCTACTGAAATCTTGGTATCGAATATTTTGGGTGGAATGCAATACTTCCTCTATACGCTATGTGCATAGTACGTGTGGAGAAAGTAATTATTTGGATGCTGCCATTTAAAATCTGCTACAGTGCCGCATCACTAATTTGTATGCTGCTCCAGGATTTGTGATAGTTCGCTAATAACTAACATGCTTCCTACTACCTGCATATAATTTATGCCTCCGGAAATAGCAACCTGTTACTCTTGTGACTCCATCATCAATAACGTATTAACTTATCAACTGGTGATCGATGTCTGTAGTGTTACGACGGATGTGGGAAACGGTGAAGAAATCGATAGCCGGGGAACGGAGACATTTGAATTTGGAAGCATTTAGTAGTAGTTAGAGCTAGGGCACAATAAAACTCAGAACATCGGGTAAAGGACTTGTTTCGACAGATTGATGAGTTTCCATTTGCAGGCAGGAGGGAGCCCGCTTCTCATTATGTTGCCACAGACAGTTAAACATGTCGCCTCTGTGTCAGCTCAGCTCCTGTATTGCGAAAAGGGGTAGCAAAGCCCTTTAAGGCAACGGATGCGCCAGTAACTGAAAACAATAGGAAAAAACGCAACAAAGATTCGCGGCACAGTCCAGAAGTAGCAAAAGGAAAAGAGGACGTTGACAATTTCCTGTGTTCAGTCCACGGACTCTTTCAAAAAACCCTTTGCTTTCCTATTCGTGCATGCATCACATGATTTATCTATCAATGTTCATTACTGCGTATGTATATACAGCAGGCAAAGAATTATATTTCACCCAAAAATGCAATGTGAATTCAAAACTTCACCCAGGCTCGCATTGAGCCAACTATAGAAGTGTTTAGATTGGTTTGCTCACTTTGAATTTCGATTACCAAGTATGGAAATTCGTTTGCTTGAGTTCTGGCTTTTCTTTTGCTATACCATCGGCACGGATTTAGGTTGAATGTTAAATTGGCTTTTTGAGCAACTGCAGACATTTGGTGCATGCCTATGATGGTATTTTGAAAATCTTGCAGATGATTTAGCTCGTCTTCGTGCAGGTCTCGTCTTGAATGGATGATATATAATAGTGCCAATAATAGCGCCTTGAAGAGTAGTGGATCTAAAGTCGACATTTCACCGGAAATATATGTTTCGAGGTTCCCTGAATGAACAATTTAATGCATTCTATTCTACAAATTAGCTCCTTTTAAGTGGAAAGGAAATAAGGGAGAACACTAGGGACCTGTCCTTTGCGATTGTTCTTGAAATTCGGTGGGCTTTTCATGATCAGGAATGAAATAAAAGAGATAAAACGGATGAGGACTTCCCGTTTTAGAAACGTTTAAGTATTTGAAAATTGAGACCAATAAAATATAAATGTGACATAAATTACATGCTTTAACGAGATCTACATTTTTTGTGCAGTAAGTTTTTTGTATATCTCTTATGGTTTACCAGTTATGCAAAAATCATGCAGAATCAGAATAGTTTCTTATTGTTTAGTTATTTAGTATTAGAATGTTAAATCTTATAATGCTGGAATATTAATTGCTTTATCAAATTGAGTAGAGGCGTTCCCAAGAAATTCAGGAGTCATATTTTACTCGTATTTTCCATGTAAACATCTTGAAAATACGGCATTTTAAACAAAATCGTTAGAGCCAACTTTTGAAAATCGAAAATTTCCTAAAAATGTTCGTTATAAAGGGTAGTTTGGGGTGTGTTTTTTATTTAGTGGTCACAAGGAAACATATTTCCATGAAATCTCGGTACCGAATATTTGGGTGGAACACAATACTTTGTTTACCTGCTATTACTCGTAAATTGTACATATGTGCTAGAGAAAGTAAAATATTAAAAAAAGAACCGTGTGTGTGTCTGGGAACAGCCTAATCCAAAAACAAAAAGTAGCTTAAGTACTAAACTAGATATTTAAGTTTAGCTTATTTCAGGGATGTAAATACGAAGGTTTTAATGAAATGCCTCATACCAAACTACTCTTTACATGGAACTTTTTCCGAAATTTTTGGTTTTCTCAAAATTAGCTCTAACGATTTTTATTAAAATATATATGGTTAAGATATTTTCATTCCAAGTGAAATGTATAAAACGATTTAAAGTTGCGTTATCAACGGCGAAACCACCTCATACTCATTGAACTAAATCAGTACCTAAGTAAGGAATAGCTCTGAAGCCTTTGGGTATAGTCTCTGAAGCCTTGTTCCTACTGGATGACTTTTGCATAACTGTAAGCCGTGAGAGATACACCAAACTTACCACCTAAAAAATGTTGACCTCGCTATATGTCGTATACATTTTAGGTTTTTATTTGTTTTCTGTGGAGTTAACAATTTCCAAGATATTTGTTTTTATTGATTCCCCTTTTTCAAACGGAAACTTAATATTCGTCTTTTCTTTTGTTTTACTCTTGGTCATTAAAAACACCGCTTTTGATCACATAGCAATCAACTTTTAAAAAAAAATTGACTATCGCTTGAGACAATATATTCCTTATTTACCTTTTACTTACAAGGAACTAAGTAATACTATTCTTTGCTAATGTTCATCTTGATTAGCAAGACGTAGATAGAAAAGTAAAGTTTTGCAACAATAGATAGACAATTGTAAGAAATGGCATGACTGAGATTAAAATTAGCAGATTATTAAAGTAACATTAATGTTAAAACCCCTTTTTGTAGTTGTAGTCCAGTATCATGAATAGACTCAAATATCATACATCACCAATTTTCGTTTTTCACAGTTGTCTTACAATTAATTTTTAGATAGAGAAACAGCTCTGGCTGTCAGCAGAGCCAAAGACGCTGTCGATTGAGGTGTTATATCCACCGACCGAAAAGAAAAAGTTTAATAATAAATAATAATAATAATAATAAATTTAGAATACTTAAATGAAAACCAACATCCAAATTAATATAAATAGGTAATGTTTGGAATACAAACAATGTAAACATACTATTAGAAAGTCAATGCAATACTGAGCATTTGTTATATTGAGGAACAATAGTGATATAATTTAAGATCTGTTTCTTGGTAAAGCCGAATATTTAGGCGAAATTTAATTTTCACGTGGAGTGTAACACTCTCACATCTGGTCGTTCTTGAGCCTTCTCATTTCACCACGTTTAAAGTCCGTCGGAGAAGACTTCCTGGCGCTACTCTTGAGCCAATGGGAAAATAATCTTTAAATTTAAACAAGAATGTCCGCCAATCGTATACAAGCATGGGGTTTTCTAACCGGCAGCATCAGCGTGGCTTCTAGTTAAAATATATAGAGTTTCTCGCCGAAAACTGGCACTTTTTCGTCGTAACACGCGCAGACTCCACGTCGCTCCTAGTCAACTTTGCTCCGCCAAGAATCTGAGTTATTCTATTATAGTAAAGTCAAGCAATGAGAGTATAATAGGTCAGAAACTAAGTTATTGTAAGATTCGTGCAAAAGTAAAAACAAAGGAAACAGATGTTAAATTAATCATTGCTTTCAACTAGTCAATTTTGTATTATTTAATTTTTCACAACATCCATAAGTCCCCATACATAGCTGGAGGACGAGACATCAACGAAGAGATTCGTCCCTGAGATCGCCTAATGCTGAATCTCCGACGAACTTCAACTCGACAAAATGTCGAGAAACAAAAGGAGGTGTTTACCATTGACCATCCACCTCATACGTGTCACCCACCGCACGGTACCAAAGATAATGAAGGGAGTTTTCTAGAAAACACGGCAAAACTCACCTTTTGCTTTCAATACCAATTGCTTTGTGTATTTTTTGGCCGTAATAACCATTGCTTACTGCTTCAGTCTTAGCACAAGTACTTTGTAACAAAGAAGTGAATCAGAATTAATAAAATTAGGTTAAATGACTAGGTTAATTACTATCATAAGATAGTTTAATCATTAATATTTGATTAAAAATAACTTTGAATGCTCAAACAACTGATCTAAAGTTTTTATTACTATAATATTGTTTTTTTGCCATAATGGAGTCCAAATTATACTAAGTCATGCTACATCAAACTTTTAAGCTGCCGTCTAGTGTATTTCCAAAATCTAGATCCACGTTTCTGCAAATGCAATGCTTTCATCGTGATCACTATTTAACATTTCATTTTGGCTCTCAGCGCGTTAATTCTGGATAAACCAACATGAACAATAAGTCTTTCTTAAAATTAAAATTCTAATGTTGCATCTGTTGCCTGTATCTTTACAATTTTGCAGCACTTGACGTCATTAAAGTGATCATTTAGCACGTTTTGCGCAGGAGCTCTAAAATTTTCTTTTTTTAGAGAAGAACTCAATAATTGCATCAACATGCAAGGCAAATTACTCAATTAAACCAGCTAGAACAAACTAGAACACGCATTGGGAACAGCTTAGCTTCTAAATTTTTGTGGTGTTCGGTGAAGTATTATTTGTATTCATTTTTTTAATTCATAATTAAGCTCTGAGATAACAATATTTACTTGCTTTAAAATTTTCTGTAGTTATTTATGTAGTAAATTGAAATTTTAGCACTTGCATGTGAAACCAATTAAATAGATAGATTTTCTCATTAATTGGTAGAAAATATAAAAAAGTTGCAAAAATTTGGGAAAAATAAGCCTTTACATCATTATTTATGTAGTAAACTGAATTTTTAGCACCTGCATGTGAAAACAATTAAATAGATACATTTTCTCATTAATTGGTAGAAAATATAAAAAAATTGCAAAAATTCGGGAAAAATAAGCCTTTACATCATTTCGAAGTTATGTTAAATACATATAAAAAGTTTCCTTTTTAATTCAACAACTGTTAAAAAGAAAAACACACACTTTCCGCAGCAGTTTTGCATCTAATGTCACTCCCAAGCTTCATTTGCATGAAAAATAATTTTATCATTGAGAAAAGTCGGTACACAGTTTAATTTTCCATTATTAAATCCACCTACCGGTTTAACCTTATTTATTTTGTTTCCTAATATACTAGGCATCTTTGTATCTTGGAGATAGGCTTAATTTCTTTTATTCATCCTTAGCTAGAATTGCTGAATAGTTCACAAACGCTCTCATGTGTTTGTTTTAATTTTGGGTAAATCGCCTGTGTAATTCAAGTATAATGATGGTCTTAAAATACTACCTTGAGGTATCCATAGCCTGTATAATTGTTGAAATACATAAACATGTGTTATGGAGTCTAAAAAACGTTTTGTCGATATATTGTATTCGAAATTTCATCATGCTCATTAAACACGTAATAATTCATTTGCTATTGTTATGGAGAGTTAAAAGCTCGTTAGGAAAGAATAGAACGCTGTGAGAAAAATTTATGATAAATGAGTGTGTGTGCTGTATGCGAGGAATTAAGCACCTCAAGTGGGATTCCTGCACGTAGGTTTCCGTAATTCATATCTTCCATTTCTCCTTCCCATTTTTCTCCAATTACTCCTAATTATTGTTGCCATCCATTTTTTGAATTTATGGCTACAGCTTTAAGTGCCCCAAACACTCGCTTTTTCCCTTCCTTTCAGAAAACAAAAAAAAACAAAAAAAAAAAAAAAAGCTGAATAATAGTACTTTAACCTTTTAATTTCTCCGCCATCTCTCAATAGTAATCGAGCGAGTTGGCTGCCCGGGTACACATTAGGTAGTCTCTGATTCGTTGTATTTCTTTATCAACAGCAGAATGCAGGGGAGGTTTCCCATCTTCCAGATTTTCTATCCGCCACTATTTTTTTCCGTCTCCTCGTCATTCACGTGGGCTTCTAGGATCCTTAGCCTATGGAGGTACCGGACAGATGGCGTAGATATTGTTAAATGGAAAAACTAATCCTCTGGGTATTTGAGTGCAAAAAGAAAAACGAAATGCATTATATAATGAGATAGCAAATGTTTTAACAGCCGGTCACTATGCGACGGTTTTAAGACATCGTTCTCTTTGCTTATCTAGGGTAAATAAAAACGAATAACAAAGAATATCTAAAAAAAAAAGGTTATCTTCACAAAAATTGCATTTTATATAAATTGTTGTTTTAACAAGATATACAATTTATGTAGTAAGTTTGCATCTATCTCTTAAGGTTTATTAGATAAGAAGGCGTCATCCTAAAAGAGGACGACTTTAGAGGCTATTGCCAAAAAGGTAATGGTAGACGGGATTTGAATCACGGATTTCTCGGTCTCTAGCCGATTTCTCTAACCACTGAACTACCATGGTAATATGCCGGAACCACATTAAATTTCTCAACTGACTCGCATATTTCCCCGTAAACCACAAGGTGATCTCAAAGAATTTTGAGATGACATACCCCAATGGTGACTTAGAATGTAAATACTTTAAGTTCCGGTTTCATAGTTAGGTTACTTTTCTTCTGACTCTACCTATCCAAATCCTGCACTTCACACCACCTGTGTGAAAAAAAAAAATTACATTAACACTGATAGACATTTCATTTGTGATGGAAATATCTTAGGCATTTTGAACTTTTATAATAATCGTTTCAGCGTTTTTGAGAAAAACCAAAATTTTGAAAAATGTTCCATCTAAAGGGTAGTTTGGAATAGGGGATTTTTGGGAAGGTTTCTGTGTAGCTCCTTTTAAAGATGCTAAACTTAATTACCAAGTTTTGTATTTAACGGTATTTTCTTTTTGAATTATTGTCTTCACAGTCATGCGCGCGTACACACAGATACACGCCTTTTTAGATTCTGGGGACCTCAAAACATAATATGTCTCGTGAAATTTCGACATTAGTTTTTGGTTGGATTACAATACCTTCTCTACATATGCTTATAGAACGTGATCTAGATGTGATTAGAATTCGTAAGAATAGGTTGTAGAAATAGTTAACAGTGGGTAGACAAATTTATGTGAGGTTCACACAATCAATTTTGTGTGCATGTCTAATAAGACTTGCTTATAAAGGTTTATCTCATTTATTATGGAAGATAATAAAGCAAGCTGAGACTGTTACTAAGGCTGTGCTCTTGGAGTTACCCTGTAGCCTCGGAAGCAATCGACATGGTTTTGCGATGACATGATAGAAAGGAAGGCAGTAACCGCACTGGAGAGATGGACTGACAAAAACGAACTAGAAATAAATAAAAAGAAAACTGAACATATGGCATTTAGGGAATGAGGCAAGATATCTCAGGACAAAATCTGCTTGAAGGAAGAACCTCTGCAGTCAACCAAGTCAAATACCTCGGCTTAACCCTACAGACCATAACAAACTTATTCAGAATACGCACTAAACAAATAACCACAAAAATAATGCACGACATAAGAGAACTAACCAAATTATCCCTCAAATCCGCGCTGGCTATTCATCATAAAAATATTACCCTTATGGGACATACTCCGCACGAAAGACTTCCCCCTAGAGAGTGTCAAAAGCCGCTTCCTGAAGACTACACTGGGAGTATGAAGTACAATCTATCTAGATTGAGTGCTAGCACGAGAAACCTTCTGGCCGCTTCGTGGCCGAGTGGTTAGATTAGTCACCTCTCACCTAGACGGCCCGGATTCAATCTCAAGCGACCACATGTGAGATTTGTGGTCGACAAAGCGCTCCGGTTTCCCCCACCATCGGCATTTCAACGGTGCTGCATTTCCATTCCATGTATCATCCAGTGTCATCGCCTGCGGTGCCACAAGTAGCAAAAGCATGTGTTAAGCACTATAAAAAAGAGAAACCTTCTTAATAGAAGAACTCAGGACATGACCTGGACTTTCCTAGACCCCCAAATGGAAGAAGCCGCTCGACAAAAGAACAACGAAGAGGCAGGACATCTGGCCACAATTCTGTTCAACGGAAGCCATGGTAAACTGAAACTGAACCGGCACGAACCAAAAGTTCCGGCACTTCACGATAACGATGGCAACACATGGATACCATCACAATCACACACCTGTGTGTGTGTGTGTGTGTGTGCGTGTGTGTGATACATGTGGCAACGTATGTGAAAGATATATAACGTGTTCAATGCGGAAGAAATCAGTGATAAATTTTTGCACAAAATAACACCCAACGCACAATTTTTGCGCACTATTACTATTATTAATAAAGTAACCTTTCGAAAGAATTTGCAATAGATTATATGAAATTAAACGATAGTGGGTATAGAAATTCGTATGTTAAGCCACACCTCCTTTTTCTGTGAATACACTTTTAAACTTTAGTCAAGATTTTATCGTAGTTAATCTCTGAAACAGCAGTAGTTTTTTTAATTAATATTCTAGAATTAAGGTGCACTAAAAGATGGAAGGACATATTTCATTTTTTATGTTAGTTTTAAAGAAAACGTTCCCAAGTTGTAAAGATTGCATTGACCTTAACCCAGCCCCGCCTTTGCGGTTACGTGTCAATTTTTTTGTGCGCTTGCAGGTCGTAATGTTAATACGGTGGTGTTCCCTCGCTGCTAGGCAGACCCGCGCTACAGTCATGCCGTTGAGGTTGCAGCCTTTTCATCTTTTAAGAGCTGTTTATTTTACACCGTGCATAAAAGTCTATTCAGAGAAGCACCCAGGAGCAAAATCCATGGAAAGGGTAATCTAAAACAAGGGTAACTAGGGAAAAAATACAAAAGAAAAGAGAAGAAGCCTCATGAAGCCTACTTTCTTGACTAAAGCACGTTAATTGAAATATGCAGCTTATGTACCACATTTACATTTAGTATTTCTTATATCAGTAACGTTGCATATCATCTATTTTGCTTTGTATAACCATTAGTTTTCATTGAATAGTAATAAATATTGTAAAGGTTTTAGAATGATTCAACGTTTAAAAGAATTTTGTGTGTGTGTGTGTGTGTGTGTGTGTGTGTGTGTGTGTGTGTGTGAAAAGAATAAATAAAAACTAGAAGTTCAGCATCGTCGAAGAATGCAACGCAGAAGGAATTTCAGAAGCATTTCCACTTCTATATAAAGAAATCATTTTACGTTCTCTACTACGTATAAGTAGAAGTATTGTATTCCAAAAAAAGATTCGATGACGAAATTTAATCCACGGAAATTATGTAATAAGGCACTCTGAAAAGCCCCAATAGCTTTTTTAAAACAAGATTCGGAGGCGTGTATGTGCGCGTGCAGTATAATTCAGAAACGAAAAACTAGTTTTAAACAAACATGGTATTAATTAATTGCAACATAATCCAAGGACGCGACACGAAGCTTTTTTACTTTCTCTATACGTACTTATGCACATAGTGTATAGAGAAGGTACTACATTGCACCCAAAAATTGAGTCCACCTGAATTAAAAAGCCTTTTTAGAAAAATGAACGTGTGTGTGTCTGCCTACCTGTCTGTCTGTGTGTGTATGTGTGTCTGTGGGCAGCATAGCGCAAACGAAAAGACCGTTAAATACCAAACTTGGTATTTAAGTTCAGTATCTTCTAAGGATGCGACACGAAGATTTTCAAGAAAATCCCCCCACCCCCAGCTACCCTTCACATGAAAACATTTTCGAAAATTTTGATTTTCTAAAAAATGCCTCTGATGATTTTGATTAAAATATCATATATTAAAGATATATATTTGATATATATCTTGAATTTTCTGGGAATAGCCTCTGAAGACTACTTTATTCTGGATGAATTTTACGGAATTTTGTGTAACTGCTAAACCGTAAGAGATAGACAAGAACTTACAACACAAAAAAGTAGAGCATATTAAAACACACAATTTATGTTGTATACATTTTTTCGTGGAGTTTGTCTTTAGTTTCAGCCTTCAGCCTTATACTTTTCTCATACAGGAAATTGTCAACTCCTGTCCATACAAACAAAAAAACTTCAGTCACATAGCACCCAGCTTTTGACTATAACTTTAACCTATGGTACCCCCTTTTTTCGCTTCTACTTACAAGGAAGCAAGTAGTAAGTCTATATCTGCTAATTTTTTCTCACTTAGCATGAAGTAAATAAAAGCATAAGATTTTTAACAAAAATTTGGTGCAGAGATGTAGAGAAAGTCATGTGAATGGAACACATAAGATTTTTTAAGAAAATCCCCACCGCAAACTACATTTTGCATGGAACATTTTTCGAAAATTTTGACCTAATGTAATAACTCTTAAGATTTTTGCTTAAGTTATTCACATGACATGAAATGTGTATATTGCATAACTTGTAAACTATAAGAGGTAGAAAAAAGTTTACCCACAAGATGTATATTTCAATAAATGCACAATTCATATCAAATCATTGTATTCATGAGATAACATTTTCCAAGACATTCCTTGTTATTGGTTGGTCTTTGCAAATACCTATATTTATTTTAAACCGGAATTTGTTATTGAATTTATGTTTGTTTTTATTTTTCTTTAGCCATGCAAAGATAACAGAAGTTCAAAAAAATATCTAGCGAATCGTTCTTAAAAGATTTTTATATACTTGAAGCGTTTTGTATTCCCGTAATATCCTCGTGTATACAAGCAATATGCAGGAAGGTTATTTCTACAAATGTTTATATGGATTAATAGGAAGCAGGTAGAACAACAAATGTCTACACAAGAGTTAGTAGAGAAAGTTATGTGATTGCAACATATCAACATTTTCTTTACTTGTAATTGTTAAAAAGTGCTGTTACGATTTTTGTTAAAATATATTTTCGATAAATACATATGAAAAATAATGTGACTATACATGATTTTAAAGTCTCTTGTGAATGCCATGTGAGGTAATTTTGTATAACTAGGAAAACAAACACAAAATGAAGAAAAAATGTACAATTGAGTAAAATAAGCTATTTTTGTTCCAGTAGATCTTTCGAGGGCCTGGAAATATCTCCTATTATAGTGTTAGATCTTTTCCAAGTATCATCTCATGGACATACATAAAAATCACTATTTTTTTTTTTTTTTACTCTTCCCAAGGCTGCAAGCACAGATTTTTACAACCGAAAAAAGTCCATCTGTAGAGTTTAAACTCTCGAACTCGGAATTTAGAGCCAAACCTGCACTAGAGAAGATGGTTTGTTATTAAGCATAACCATCTAAGTACAAAACTTCTCTAGTTCTTGAAAAATGCTATAACAAAATGTCTACTCCAGAGTATTTCTAGCTATACAATTTATTAATTGCATAACACATACTTCTAATTTTGAAAATGGATTCGTAGAAGTAAAATTTCCACTGACACAACAAAGAAATAACAAACGTATCTTTAACTGATAAAGAAGTCATGTTTGCTATCGTTTTGGTATCTTTTTGGTTTGTTCTGTTTACTTTCAGGTAAATTAAAACTTGCAGAACTCGCATTTTCAATGCAAAATGTTATTTTCAATAACTTATATCTAGAAAATCAGTAAATCAGGTAAATTAAAACTTGCAGAACTCGCATTTTCAATGCAAAATGTCATTTTCAATAACTTATATCTATAAACTCAGTTATGTATATCGTTTACAAGAATGTTTACTTTCTCTACGCGTACTATAAACACAGCACTAGAAAAGGAATCGCATTATAACCAAAAATTCGATGTCGAGATTTCTCTGGAAATATGATTTTAGGTCCTTGAGTCCAATAAAACATGCTTGTGTGTGTGTATGTGTGTGTGTGTGGACAGCGTAGTTCAAAAGCGAAAAGACCGCTAAATATCAAACTTGGTATTTAAGTTTTGTATCTTCCAAGGATGCAACACGATTTTTAACAAACTCCCCCACTTCAAACCATCCTTTACATGGAAACATTTTTCACAGTTTGGTTTTTCTCAAAAACGGCATTAACATTTTTAATTAAAATACCGTGCATTAAAGATAATTTCATCAGAGATAAAAAGCATATCATGAAGTTTCTGGGAATAGTCTGAGAAGACTTTTGCGCAATTGGAAACTGTTAGCAAAAAAATATGCATATTACAAGTATATGTCATATACATTTTATTATTTTCATTTTCGAGATATTCCTTTTTATTGGTCTCAGTTTTAAAATTCATAGCTTTCCTCAAACGGGAACTCACCTCTCGTTTTATCTCTTTTTTTTATGCTGGGCAGGCAAAACGGACTTCAATTGTTTAGGTGACGACTTGCTTTTAAAAGTATTAGCTAGCGCTTTAGCTTAGTGCACTCCCTTATTTCCCTTCTGCTTACATGGAGGCAAGTAATAAGATACTTTCAGCTAATGTTCGATTAGCATGAATCAGATAAATAATATAATCGTTTGTGAGAATAGTTTGTTTGCAGAACTGGTAGAGAAAGTCATGTGAATGGGACACGTCAGATTTTTAGTTATGCTGTTCACACTTACATGTACAGATTGCTATTTTTCTAGAACTGCGCTTTTGGGGGGATTCAGAGAAACTCAAGAAATCAGAAACAAATCTCCATATTAATTTTTGAGTGGAAAGTGAGCTGGCTTCTCACGTGGAGATCTCGGTTTCGATTTCCGGCTGGGAGCTGAATTTTTCCTAATTAGCATTATTGCCTTGCTTCGTGAAAGTGAGAATGAATGTGCATGAGAAAAATTATCAGCACGTTAACCTAAAGTTCAAAGAGTAAAATAATAATATTTCCGTCAAAACGCCAGTTATGACAAATTATTACAAAATTATCGGATTTAAAGGTAAATATAATATTAGCAATAAATACTGGTGATTTTATGTAAATGTTAATTCATTAATTACATTAATTTAAGTTAAACATTTTATTTGTTTACTATTAATTATAAACAGCTAATAGGGTTATTTTATAGCGCTAAATCCTATTTTTACTACTATGGCACCGAAGGCAAAGGCGAAGATACTGATGATACATGGAATGAAGATAGAGCACCGGTGGAATGCGATGGCGAGGAAAACCTGAGAAAATCCCTGCGCCGCTTTGTCAGTCATAAATCCCACATGCGATCTCCTGGGATCGAATCTTTGTCGACTTGGTGAGAGGCAAGTGGTCCAATCACTTGGTTATGGCGGCCATAAAGGGGCTATAGAAACGGTGGGGGGCCTTAGATCTCAGATCTTAAAGAGCAATTGTTTAGGGTTTATTCATATGAGGATGAATGCATCGGTTAACAATGAAATAACTTGTTGGAATTGTCAATTTGTGTTCTATACTCCACCGAATAATGATACACACTGTACTGTATGCTGCACAAACAATGGCAGCAAACATTGATTGGGTAATTCGACAAATGTGTTTCATTGCGTGAAAATGAGAGAAAGTTACTAAGCATGGCCCCTAATAGATTCCTGATGTTCATCATCGTTAGTGTTTGGAGTTCAGCTATTGCAATTACTGGAAGGATCTATTAGTCTGTACAATTGCAGATTAATTAAAGCATTCCGTGTCGCAACACCTGTAATATTTGTTAAAAGCGGCTGTGGTTAATATATTTTGGCTTTTAAAACTTATTCAGAATAAGTTGGCAACTATGAAAGTTTTCAGATATACGTAAACTGAGGTTGATCGATTTAAACGGGTCACACTATTGGGCAGTCACTTGTTTGACCCCCCTCTGCAGTCTACAGTGGAAGGTTTCAACCTCTAGTATGGTGACAGACGGTTTCCAGAATTCAGATGAAAAGAGAGCAATTTTTTTCAAAGCTTTTACATGACTTTAAAATCGGTTAAAATGAGACCCAAGGCATTGAGTGCTCAAAACAGGCTTTTTTGAACAGTTTTCATTCCCGTGCTATAGATTTTTGGTGGTTTAAATAGTCCAAAAAGAGGCCGAGCTTCATTAAAGGATGAGGAAAGGAGTGGTTGTCTACCTACAGAAATTACTGAAGAAAACAGGTTCTTTGGAAGTAATGTTCCGCGAAAACATTTGTATGATTTATGGAAATTGAAGCAAATGTGAAGATTGGATCGCCAACAGTTGCCAAAATATTGCATGACTGCCTTGACGTGAGGGAGGTGTCGTCACGGTGAGTGTCCCACGAGCAAAAGCACATCTATGTTGAAATGTTGGTTAGAATTGATGGAGACAATTTTCTCGGCGGGTTTCTGACATTGCCACTGGTGATGAAACCTGGATTTACCAGTTTGAACAGACAAGGCTGTGTACATCTCTCCGGATGACGATCTTCCAACAAAAGTGAAACGTACGTGCAGCGTCGGGAAGAAAATGATGGCCACGTTGTTTACTAAATCTCGCCATGTGGCTATTATTCCTCTTGTGGAACAAAGGGCAGTTACTGCGCACTGTTTCACAACAGCTTGTTTACCACAAGTTTTTGAGAAGGTTCGCGAATTGAGGCAAAGGGCAGGTCTGCGAGGACTTCTGCTGTACCACGACAATGTCTCTGCGCACAGTGCCAATGCAACGATCAGCTTCTTAAGTCCACAGAAGTGAAGCTGATGACTGATCCTCCCTGTAGTCCTGATTTGGCTCCAAGTGACTTCTTTTTATTCCCCAAAGTGCTAACGTATGCGTGGAAACGAAACACGTCTTCATGCCCTGAAGAAGCTGTTGCAGCGTATGAAGGTGATCTTTACACCTATGTAAACATAAGGGTTTTAAAAATTGTTTTCAGAGAATAATAAAGTTAGACTGATTTTACTATCTCAAAACTTTCGTGCTGATCTAAGGTAAATATTACAATTTGTAAAATGTATTGTAAAAATACCAGGTGACCCATCTATCTCATAATTCACGTTTTCAGATATCATTTTGTGCGTTAAAAGAGGTGCTATTTCAACTTAGAACTGGTCAATAGACTCACTCAGCGTCTCTGCTGATAAGCAAAAGAGGTAAAACGAAGCTTGCTTTGCCTCTCAAGGCTGTAACTTAAAACGGTCCCTTTGAGTTCTGCAATTCTTTTAGGCATGAAAATGCATCTGTACGCGTCAAATGCAAGGCAGTTGGCCTACCTTGTACTACTTTTTGAGAAATCCTTACTTCTCTGTATCCCTAAATATGTGTAACCTTTTCTAACACGTATCTACTTTGTAGAAGTATTGCAACCAACCAAAACATACTACATTCAGATTTCATCGGAAATGCGTGTTTTAATGCCCCATAAATAAAACTAGAAAAAGATAAGCGTGTGTGTCTGTGAAGAACATAAATACTAAATAAGTGATAAATACTAAGCTTTATCAAAGTTCTCATCTTCCAAACATTTGACACGAGAAGTGTAACTGCCATTGCAACTACCCTATATTGATTTATTTTTTGTTATGTTGGATTTTCTCACAAATTGCTTCAACAATTTTGATTAAAATACCAAATATTTAAGATGTATACAATAAACTGCATATTTTGAATTTTTTGGGAATATCTCCCTCTTCATTCGGAGAGAATGTATCATTTTGTGCAACTGGGAAATCATAAACATTATAGAAAAACTTACTATACAGATTATGCACATCTCTTTTAGATATATAATGGGTTTCAAATAACATTTTTTGGTAACAGTACTCATATTTTAGATATCCGTTATCATTCAGTTGTTTCTGGCAAGCTATAGAAAGAGTATGCACATTCAATGTCAGCATTTAGCGAATCCAGTTTAGTACTTGACTGTCTCTTCCGTTATGTATCCGTCCACTTAGCTTAGTGTAACTTAATTCTGCAAATGTTTATCTCGATAACATGAAAAAGAAGTTTGTAGACGCTATACAGAAATAAATGATAGTGAGTAGAGAAGTAATGTGAATGTAACAATATATATGGTAACAAAATGCCCTTATTTATCTCAAATATGGTTACAAATAGCATCTACTCCGACGTCCGCACAATTCTTCAGTACAATTTTCTGTCGTTGCTTGTAGATTAGTTGCTCTCTCTAATGCTGCTGCACGCTGAGAACTCGTAGTCAAAACTGACACTGTAGACGCGTTATCTTTTCACCTATTATAAAAAGGTGGCCAGCATTTTCTAAAAGTAGAGAACAATCTCGTACGTATCCACAACCCAGGTGTGCTTTCCAAAGCTTTGAGGTACTGCCGCCGCTCTTCACGTGTTAATTTATCGAATCAGTGCGTCAGAGAATGTTCCGGGTCCCCCGGTTTCCCCGTCATTCATTCCACCAATTGCTACATCATCACCTTTCCTATCGTCCATTGCGCTTTAATTTCATATAATCCACTTCCTCACGCTCATGCCTGTCTGCAGGCCGTCCACTCGTTCCATGTTCTTCATTCTGTCGGTTCGTGCCTATGGTTCCCCGACAGGCATCCGCTTATAAGTCCTATGGTTTGTAAGTCCTATATACAGGAGGGTAAGCCGACTAGGAAAACAAAAAAATATAAGTTCATCCAGAAATGCATCGAAAAACTTTCAGAGGTTTCTCAGGAATACTTTCATACGATCTTGGTGCAAGGGACCTCTGATCTCCGGGGTTCGTTGCAGCATTCATGTGGTTTCTTGCCCCGATTAGTTTTGTATCTTCATTGAACTGTTTATAAAATATCGTTCTACTTTAAAAATTTCAGAGGAAAGAAATTCTTATATTATTTACTGTCAAGGCATTTATTGTCATGTGGCATAAGATTTTCTCTGCCAGTGTTATACTTTTTTGCTGCCAAAGACCTGAGTCCAGAGTGGGAGTTCATCACTCATTTTTGAAGAGCTGAAAGCAAAGTTGATGCAAGAATTCAGGAAATCGGCTTTCACTTTTGGACACCTTAAATTACTTTCTGGATGCACAAGAGTTCCCAAACGATGAAGACTTCAAAGCGGCTGATCTTTGGCGATAAAATAGTGTAAGATAGGCATTAAAAACGGTACCAGGTTACAATAAATAGCGATAACGTTTAGAAATAGAGAAAGGTACTGTAACATTGAAAATAAATATTTTAATTGCTTTTCACACAAGCCATGTGTAGGACAGGAGTTGGATAGGTAGGGTCAGACTGAAAAATTCAATGCCATAGCTGGGATTTGAGCCACGGATCTCTAGCCGGTTGCTCTGACCCTGAGCTACCATGGTAACATGCCGGCAGAGCATTGAATTTCTCAACTGGCTCACATGTTTCCCGGTAAACTACAAGGTGATCTCAAATTATTTTATGATGACAGTTTGACTCTGCCTATCCAACTCGTGTCCGACACACGGCTTGTGTGAAAAACAATTAAAACCAATACCAAATGACCATAATATTTTGTTATTCTATGAATCCTGCAAGTACTTAAAGTACTTGCAGCATTATAAATTGCCATTGGGCTTGTCATCTCAAAATAATTTTAGATCACCTTGTGGTTTACCGGGAAACATGCGAGTTAGTTGGAGAAATTCAATGCTATGCCGGTATGTTGCCATGGTAGCTCAGTGGCAGAGCAACCGGCTAGAGATCAGGAGATCCGTGGTTCAAATCCCAGCAATGGCATTGAATTTTTCAGTAGGACTCTACCTGTCCAATTGAAATTAAGTTTGGTGTTGATATTTCTGTTACTATATAGTCATGCCAAATATCCTTCTTTATTTTCTGGACGCCCCCGCACAGTTTATGAGATGTGCATGAGCTGAAGTCTAGAAATTGAAGTACCTTCTGCCAGATTACCTATTTAATTGCGGAGGTGAAGAACTTTAGTGCATTGTGAGCATTTCACGTTCCCTGCAATTGACCTAATGAAACAGCGGTGTAACAAAGGTGCAAGTAAGAACAGACTCCCTGTATAATAGATGTTACAATTTCACGGCGTAGCAGGTAGATGGTGTAACAGAAGCGCTTTTGAACTGACAAAAGCATGCAGAGAGAGGAAGTTACAAAACAATGGTAGCTGCGTTAACACCAATAACTGCACGAGACCGGCTTTATTTCACTTCCTCTCCATAATAACCAAAAGCGACTCTCGGGATGAAAACAAGAAGAAAGAAGAGCCAGCGTAAAACAACAGGAGGAAACCTGACGTGCCTGGAGATCAAAAGCGGTGGTCTGGCGAGTACGCCAAACTTACTGAACATGCTGAAACAGCTTTTACGGAGTATTAAAGGACTTTATGATTTTTATGGCTGAAATGAATTCAGAAATGCTAAAAAAAAAAAAAATAAAAAAAAATCAGGAATTAGTTGTTATGCCAAAAAAAAACACATCAAACCTTTGGCTTGGCTTTCAGAGTCTTTTAAAGCTTAAATACACGGTCATAGACAAAAGGATTTAATTTTAACGATAAATAAGAGATTTGTTGAATTAATATATATTTTATATATGTCTGCGTGATTTTCGGAGGAGTATTCCACACGTCAGACCCCTGGGGTAGAGGATGAGATAAGTGTAATTTCAAAAGGCTGTCGAAATTCACATAGGAAGGGAGACACCGTGGAAGGTCCCTAACGGTTTTCAAGTAGTTCTTCATCTCACGTGGGGATCACCAAGAGCCCGTGCCTCAGTTCGAGTAAACCACCTGAGTCCGCAGACATCCATCAACGCCATCCCGCCGCCGAGAGTTGTATTCCCAGAGCGCAGTCACGTTCACGGAATGGCGCCACTAACGCAGTCTTCACCGACCCTTACAACCCTGAAAGAGATCAATTGGGATGAAATAAAGGGACAGGAAGTTCGGGAAATGAAGAAACCTCTCCAGCATTCGAAAAACCCCATGGGTCAGAGAGGTCGGTCATGGGGAATCGATCCCACGACCTTCCAAATGCCAGTCCGAGACAATACACCTGAGCCACCTGGCTCGGTATGTTTTGTAAGTATCGTAAATAATATTAAAATGATTTGTAGCCTTATTTTTACGTGAAATTTCGGGAACTTGTCATGTTTTCGAGAATAATTTGTTTTTAGTGATACATGAGAAATATCTGTTTTTATTTTACACAGAAAAATATACAATTATATCCGGTTACAGAAATAAAATTTTAATTTAACATATGAGTCTTCATAGCAATCTGGAAGTTGTGAAATAATGTTTAGAATTTAAAAGAAAGGAAGTGAGCAAGTACAGTACGTACAAATACTAAAATATGTCACAAGTAAGAAAAGGTGTTGTTACTGAAAATTATAGTTTGGCAATACAACCAATATTAGAGTTTCAGTATAAAGTAAAACATTTAGCTCAGCTTGTTTTAAACCGAATTAACTCGCTGAGCAAATATGAAATGAGTGGTCACTTTGGAAGTAGAGTAAGTGCACTAGCAGAATACATGGACCCCAATGTTAGAGATACAGTGGCAGACAATTTAAAAGTTTTTTGCCATATGACTTGTCTAAATTGGATCCATTAAGACAAAATAAACTAAAGATATAATAGCAATAAAAGCGTTAGATCATTTGTTTCCACCTTCAAGGCTAGTAAGTAAATATATCGATGTTTAAATAATGCTATTGTAGCATTTAACCAATTAAATACATTCAAAACATGTATTAACTTCTTGCCTCTTTTTACAAAGAACATAGTCCTAGTTTTGAACAGCTAAGCCACAGTGACAGCAATAACAAATTAAATGTACTATAGCACTCTTGACATTGAAATCAAAATGTGAGCCTTCCTACGTTTTCGCAAAAAGTTCCTTCAGTGTTTTTGGCCAACGATATTTATACAATAGCGAAATGTGTTTATCTGCATATAACTTAGTTGTAACGACAGAATGACAATTTTGAGAAACGAAAATGTTACAGCTTTTATATATTATAGTTTGGTGATGTCTGTATACGATGATTTGAGGTAAAAAGTTTTGAATTTGGAAATAGGGTGTTTTAACATTAATGTTATATTAGTGACCTGAAAAATTTTCATTTCAATTATGTCACTACCCATTAATTCTGCCGAACATAGGCAGAACATTAAGGCGAATTTATGTAATATATGCAATAAAAATATCGCCCGTCAAAATCATTACTGTAAATTTTTAAAATAATTGTTATAACAATGTTTCCTCTGCACAGAAAGATAAACCAATGCATCGCTATACAATAGCTTACAATTTTTGAAGTTTGCCGTCTCTAATTTTTATTGATCTTATAACTTGTATTTTCATGCTAAGAATTGGTTTTATCTATTCTTCTGTTTATGTTGCTCAATCACCTGTTCTATAGGAGAATCAAGCCCTCCTTTTTTATCCTTGGGGTGTTGAACGTTACATTACTGTAATTATTTTTTCCAATCTTCTGGTTGCATGCTCTTTCTGGTCCTTTTCATCCAAAAATTCTATGTCAAGATTTCTCCGGAGACACACGGTTTGAAGATTCCTGAATAAAAATCGGATGTTTTGCACTCGCATAACTTTCTCTACAAATTATTGCTACAAAAGATTATTCTTTTATTTATATCGTAAATTAGATTAGACTAAAGTGATAGTCAAATATTTTAAAATTTCGTCTCTATGTGAAACAATTTAAAAACGGTTCTATTTTTAAGTCTCAAGACTAAAACAAAAGACTTATGAAATGAAAGAAGACTTCCCGCTGGAAAAAAAATTAATTAATGTAAAATTGAAACCATTAACAAGCAATATTATGGAAACCATTAACTCTACAAAAAATGTATATTGTCTTTTAATGAAATTTGTATGCGTATGTAGTAAATGCCTATCTCTTGTGTAGAAGTTTTTGCCTAACTCTTACCTGTTATACAAACGTATTCCAGAATGAAGAAGTTAAGAGACTATTTCCAGAAAACTCAAGATAAACATTTCGTTTGTCATTAAAATATCTTAAACACATGGTATTTTAATCTAAATCCTTAGAGCCTTTTTGAGAAAATCAACATTTTGAAGAAAAAAATGTTCCATGTAAAGTGTATATAGGGTTGGGGGATTTTCCTGAAATTTCTTTAAGGAAAAGGTCCATGTTTGTGCATGGTTTGAACAGCACCATAGAAACGCAAATTTTAATATATACCAACCTTTGTATTAAATTTCAAAACCTTCCTAAGGCACAAACTAGAATTTTGAAAGCTGACAAAAACGCCACTGTTATTGTGTGTAATATCGTACTCACTATATATTTCAAATTTTCATAGATGCATTATCTTAATGCTCGATGTGGCCATTGACCTCAAAATATATGCTATAGATGAATACTGGGTAGCGAAATTCTCTGATATACGTAAATATAAGAAAATGTGAAAATACTTAGGAATATAGAGGAAAAACGTAGGGTATCAAACGATAGGGAAAGAAAAGGAAAAATGCGAAGCGCAATTTATCAGTTAGGGAATAGTCAGTTTACAAGGCAAGTATTGAACAAAAAGAAGATGCAAGGTTTGGCTGTACTTGTGAAGCTGAGAGAAGCATCCGAGGGTGAAGGAATCCAGAGAGAAGAAGGTGGAAGAATGTTGGAAACAAGAGATAAAGTGAGTGAACACTTGTAGCAACAATGTAAACTTTAAGAGGCAACAAGTGGATCGACAAGTCTTTGAACTCTCAAGAGATCGTGTGTGCAAGACGCCTATGATTTGCAACTTGATAGCGTTGGATGCCACACAAGTGCTTCAGGGAGAATCGTTTTGATATTTTAGAACGTCCTCCTCCATACTCGAAAACAAATGAGAGGAAACTGATGCTTTAGAGTAAGGTTTATCAATTTGGAGTTCATCGATTCTTAACTTCTGCCACGTACTGGTAGATGGAGAACTTGAGGAACTATATGGGCAATGTGTTTAGCACTGCTAATTCAGTTGCCCCTCAACGGTCAATACTTAGAAATTCTCTGAAGAATTTTACGTGCAGTAGTTTTTAGTACTTTTCTATACTATGTACATAGTATATAGAGAATGTATTGTAATGAACCCAAAAACTCGAAACCGAGATACCACTGGAAATATATGTTTTAGGACTCCCTGAATCCAATTAAAGCATTTTACTTTCTCCACACCTACTATGTTCATAGTGTATAGAGAATGTATTGCATTCCACCCAATAATTCGATACCGAGATTTCACTGGATATAGACGTTTCAGGGTCCTGGGAATCCAAAAAAAGTATGTTCAGAAAACGGTCCGTATGTCTGTGAACACAATAACTCAAAAACCAAAAGTCGGTAAAATATCAAATTTGGTATTTAAGTTTAGTATCTTCTAGGGATACAACATAAAGATAATGAGAAAAATCCCCCCAACCCAAGCTACCCTTTACATGCAAAAAATGTCGCACATTTTGTTTTTTTTTAAAATGGCTCTCAAGATTTTGATTAAAATACCGTACATTAAGATATTATTTGGACCTTAAAGAACCCCATATCTTGAAAGAAAAGGCACCTGGACTAAAGTCTACAGTTTCACGTTCTCAAATGGTAATTTTGTTCTATAGTTCCATTAATGGGCGATGAGTTCAACCCACGTCACCATAGTGCATAGTGGCGAACCCGTGAACTAGAAATTATCTGAAAAGAAACCACTGTAAAATTGTCAATACACCGTCATGGCGTGATGGAACTTGAATGAATTGTTAATTCAACCAAAGAGTATACATCTTAATCATACAAGCAGAGTAGGGGATAACCAAGCGAGGGGCTCATGGCGGTTTACTCTCTGTTCGCATTCGGGAGATCGCGGGGTCGATCCCACCGGACCCGTTGGTTTCTTTTCTTTTTTTCTTCCAGGTTTCCTCTGTCGCCAGACGAATACTTGTAAGCTCATTACATTCCTCGAAATTTTCGGTTTACCATTTCCTGTTCCCATCATTTTTTAATCATCTCTCTTTCATGATGGAGGACCAGGCGTCGGTGTTCGGAGAGTTGCGGCTGGATGGTGGATTGCGCATTGTAAAAGGTTAACTTGCAACCATTGCGTCGCAACCATTCGGCAGGGGCCCTCTTCGAGTTTGAGATTCCCTCTTTGGGTCCGCCAGGAGGCTTGAGGCCCATGAGCAGGGCCTAGGATGGTGTCGGTGTCCAACTGTTCTTCGAGGCCCTGTCCGCGCCTAATCGTAATCCTAGAGCAAGAGAAAGAATTGCTTCTGTATGGTTTGTTTCTTCAGCAAGAATTTAAGATTACGATATTTCACCGAAAAATGCATTTTGAAAAAACGGTCTCTCAGCATAACTAAAACGCAAAATGTCGGACAAATACCAAAATTGCCATTTAAGTTCAGTATCTTCTAAATGCGACAAAAAGATTTTCAGGAAAATTTCTTCATTCAAACTATCCTTTACATGGAACAGTTTTTGTTTAAAAAAAAAAACGGCTTTTTTGACGGATTAGAATTACTCATAATCGGGCTCTAATCCGTAAGCAGAACATCACACATCGCTTGAAGAGATGAAGGGAGAGTCTCGAGCCGACCAGTTCCGATGACAACGGGCGCAAGCATGGACGTGGTCTCCAGCGATCCCAGATTGACCCACCAGCCCTGAAAGAACCCAAAGGTGGAACCCAATGGAAAGGTACCGCAACGATTCTGTTGGATTTGGTTCTGAGGGGTATGTTGAGTAAAAAGTATGATGTATTATTCTCACATGCCTTTTTCTAACTGTTCTACAAACAAACTTCTTAGAAAACTTTATTCTTCTAGAGCACCGTGCTAATCGAGATAAACATTAGAAGAATGTTATTACTTGTAAGCAGAAGAGAATCAAGGGAATAAATTAGACTAAACCGACAGTCAAATGTTTTAAAATCTGTCGGTGTGCGATTTTCAATGCAAATTGCTTCTTTCCTTGGCCAAGGGTAGAACAAAAGAGAGGCGGACACTTTCTGTTTGAGAAAACTATAAGTACTTTCAATTGAAACCAATGACAAGGAATATCTCGGAAACAGTTACAAACATGCAAAGGGCATAACTTATGTGTTTTGACAACATCTACATTTTTTGTGTAAAATATTTGTTAATCTTTGCGGTTTAGTAGTTAAGCAAAATTTGGCAAAATTCGTCCAGAATAAAGAGGTCTTCTGAGGCTATTTTCAGAAAATTCAGGATGTACGTCTTATTTGAAATATAAATATATTTACTATACGGCATTTTAAACAAAATCGTTATAGCCATTTTGGAGAACACAACAATTTTCTACATTTTTTACATATAAAGGAACAGTTTTTGATGGGGAATTTTCTTGAAAATGTTCGTGTCGCATCCTTGGGAGATACTAAACGTAACTACCAATTTTGGTAATAAATGGTCTTTTTGTTTTTGAGCTATGTTGTCCACACACATACACACACACACACACACACACTCTCACACGAAGCTTTTTCTAAAAATGATTTTTTTTTCTAATTCAGGGAACCTGAAAACACATATTTCCGGTGAAATCTCGCCATCGAATGTTTGGGTGGAATACAATACCTTCTCTATCCACTATACACATTGTACATACGAAAATGGAAAACCTTTAACTTTAAGTTACGCTGCCACCTCAGTCCACTTGGCCAGTCTTGCAACTCCGAAAGATAAAGACAACATTGCAGATGGGCATTAATGTTTTTATTATTATTATTATTATTATTATTATTATTATTATTATAATTATTATTATTATGTTTTATTATTACTTTTATCCGCCTGTCAACGTTCTTGATCGCTATTGTTTTCGTTCTATGTATTTATACTGGCTTGAGTGGTGATAAATTGAAGCCAACTTTATAAACATTCATATACATAAATACCTGATGAAAACCCATCCCAGTCTTTGACTAGAGACCCGCGAAAAAGACCTTGATTATCTTGGAGCATGGAGCCCCAGGCACTTCTACCTGAGCCAAACTACTTAGTTCTCATTCTTGTAATCCAGGCGTAACCAAATGGTTGCCCTTTGGCAAATTTACTGGCAAATTCAACTGCATACAAAGCAAGAACAAATAATTCTTCAGTCTGTGACTGTATGCAACACTTTGCGTTTGAAACGTGTAATCCACCTTTCATAGGTGAAGATTCATGATTCATAGAACAATTGCTGTATCATGTATTTTACATTAGTATCTATTTATACTTCGGATATCAAAATACACCTACACATTTTCTTAGATTGGTGGCAATTGTAAGTCATAGCATTAATTGAAAAAATGCCAATTATTCTAGTATTGGCAACAAGTTCCTTAACTTGGTTAATTCTATTGTAACCTCTTTATAACTCCAACAATATAATCATAATTTGTAAGAAAAAATGTCACATTATAGCAGTGAATATGAAGACTCTTAGTAATTGTTATCGAACACAATTCGGAAAATAAAATAAAATAAAAACCGTTGTTCTCCTTGTTCTCGCTCGCATGGGTTCCGTAATGACGCTGCAAAATGGATTTTCATAGTGCATATTTTGCTGCAAACTAAACACTTATTTTCCACTTTCTATAAATTAGAAAGATTCCTCCTAAGTAAGCAGAAACACGGGAATCGATGGCTTGCATGTTGGTTGCTTATGTTCCCGACATTATAAACTGAAACACAACATACTGTGCATTGAAAAGAGTCAATTACTGCAGTCCGGTGTTCACATACTGCATTCACGGAGCAAATATATTTGCCGAGACACAAAATCAAGCGAGTTGGTGACGCCTGCTCTAGTAGCACCCCAGCAGAATTTAATAATTTTATTTTCTGCTCTATAATGGAGAGTAAAGAAATCTCTTTTCATCAACATATTTGTCAGAATTCTATAATGCAGAGTAAAGAAAACTCTTGAAGTTAGAATGTAAGATAAATTATATTGTGTAATAACAAGCCAGAAGCACAGATACTTCAAGATTCTCTCGCCATCTAGAACTTTCGTGCCCGATCTGCTATTTCTTCATCTTCAATGCCATACAAAACGAAGTGCTAGAAAGGGCGATGAACCGAGAACGAAAATAGGGGAGGAGGTGTTCATTCGTAATTTTCGAAAGTCAAAAAAGAGAAAGAAAGAAAGGAAAGAATAAGAAAAGGGGCATATCATCGAAGGATGTCAGTGAAAGCAAATGGTGCGAGTGTCTGAATAAAACATGAAGGTGTGAAGGTCTCTCCTTAGAGAGGTTTGTGAGGGTAGCACATCAAGAAAACAATGATGCGCGCGCATAGTAGCGGATTTCCTCACCCCGCGTTTTACATTTCTTTTTAGCTTCCCCCCATAGATTTTAATGCGTTTAAGCTCCCTACATTGGATGGTATGAATATAACAAGAAACGTCAAGTCTCATTATAGCCCACCCTTTCAAGTCTGAAATAAAATTGTCCTCTTGTTATAAGTGCAGAGCGAAGCTGAATCATACAATGTTGCCAATGGTCTCATATCTCCTATTTTACTTTCTCTATTACATATAGTACCTTCCAAGGTTGCCATACGATTATTTCAAGGAAATCCCACACTCTAAACTATCGTTTAACAGGAACATTTTAAGAAAATTTAGATTTTTCCAAAAGTGGCGGCACAATTTTGATTACTATACCTAATATTTAAGGCACTTTAATGAGAAAGTAAGTGTAGAATTTTCTGAGTCCACTTCATTCTGAAGGAATTTTGCATAAAATAGTATCCCGCAACACAGACAAATCTACTTAAACATTTTAGATATCTTTAAAGCACACTATTTACTTATTTTTCTTTATTTATTTCCTTCTTTCTTTCTATTTTAAATCTTTAATCATCTCTGAGCTGAGTGGGGTTTTTTGTTTCTTTCTTTCTATTTTAAATACAAATTTAATGATCCCCAAAGTGAGCGGAATTGCTCAGGGCGTTTCGTCTGTGGCCCGCATTCGAGACGTCGCTGATTTGATCCCCTTGGCTGGTCTATCTGATCCATGGGATTTTTGGAACTCACCCCGGTTCACTCTGGTAGGGCTTATTACTTAGAATTCTCCGATCCACCATTTCCTGTTTCCATAATTTTCTAGTCATCTCTCTTTTAGGGTTGAAGAACCAGACGAAAGAGTTCGAAGGGTTGTGGTTGGATGGTGAATTGTGCATTGTGACAAGGCTGGTGTGGTCTAGAACCGCCTTCTGGTTGAGGTATCCCTCTGGGGATCCACCGAAAGGTTGGGGCCCGTGAGCAGGACCTAGAGCGACATCGAAGGCGACCAAATGTATCCGTTAAAGATCCCGTTTATGCTTGTGCCCATCGTCATCCGGATCTGGTCGCCTCTTTATATCTCTCTCCTCAACCCTTTCTTTCTATGGTCGCATAAGCAAAAGGCTAAAGGGCCTGGTACTCTGCCCCAGTGTTCTGGTAGCCCTCGTTCGTGTGTAATTCTGTTCCTAATCCTCTCCGAGATATTTCCTGTTATTATTTTGAATTTTCAAATCCTTATGCTTTTCTCAAATGGAAGTTTGTCAAGTCATTTTTTCCCTGGACGTGCATAGAAAATTTGAAATTCGTTTTATTCTACTGCATTCCCCATTTACCAGTATATGTGCAAGTCCATTTTATACTACGTGCTGTCTCCAATAACATGAAGTACGTGGAAGAATAAGGTTTTGTAAGAATATTATGTTAAATAAGTGTATTCATATGAATGTAACACGTATGTTTATTCTCTCTGCTGCTTACCTATATTAGCGGAGGGGGGGGGGAGGGAGTAGTGCATTCCACCTAAAAATCCGATACCGAGAAAACACTGAAACACGGTTTTACTGTTTTATAAAACCATTTTATAAGTGTGTATCCGAGTGAGGTCAGCATAACTCAAATACGAAACTTAAGATGAATACCAAAGATCTTAAATGAGTTCAGCAGTTTATAAGGATGCGACACGAAGATTTTCAACAAAATTCTTTCTCTCAAAGTGCCCTTTACATGGATATTTTTAGTTATTCACCCTGAAGAAGCTCCAGGAATCATTGTGGCGAAAGCTTGTAAGACTCTGTTGGTCGTCCATGAAACGACTATTATCGAACTTTGAGAACATTCAGCATAATTTGATATGGCGCGCTCGTACATATGTGAGAGAATGGAGTACTTACAAGTTTTAATGGGTATTATTTGTTCTTTTTCATTTGGTAGTGTTTAAATTTTCAAAAAAATTGCGAGCGAGTTAAGTAAAGAGTTTATCTAAGGAAGAGTTAACTCACAGCTGGCATGTATTAAGAATAAAACTTAAGGCACCAATTACACCAATTATAAACATTGGTATCACATATACATAAATGAACTTTTAGATAGCATGTTTGTGCTTTACATAAAAAATAACAAACTATTTATTGTGTTTAAAGTTAATGCCAGAGATTCCTTGACTGACTAGGATTAAAGACAGGAGAGTTTAAAGGAATCATTACATTCTTTGGAGATACTTAGCCATTCTATTACTTTGATCCTCGGTGGAAAACGTAATTACCAAAACATCAAAACATCGCATAATACTAAGCTGTTATTGTTTAAAAGAAAACATAAATTGACTTAACTTTATTTCCTAGCCTCGGTTATTCACTTGAAGATAATAAGCAAGAAATATCTTGCTTCCACAAAACGAGATTTCATCCACAGTGTATTCAAATATCGACCATCAAACGCTCCATGCCATTTGCTGGGACTCCAGGATAATACTTGCAAAAGTGCAGGCTGCGTAACAATTCGCGCTCACTGTTTGACAATTACATAGGTATCTAAAATTTCCATAAAGACGTTATTTATGGAAATAAAGAAATTAATGCACTACTAACAATTAAAACAGAGTAATGTTTTTGTGAAATACAGGCCCCCTTTCAATGACCAAATGTGTGAGATCCCGAGCTCCCACTGATCCTTCCTGCCGTGGCCAGGTGGGTAGACCACTCGCCTCTTACCAAAGTGACCCGAATGCAAACCTGTGAGGTTTGAGGTGGACAAAGCAGCGCAGGTGCGGATTTTCTCCGAGTTCTACTGTTTCCCGCGCCATCGCATTTCACCGGTGCTCCATCTTCATTACATGAATCATTAGTGTCATCGTTTGCGGTGCATATATATAATATTTACTTTTGGCCGATTATGGTCTCAAATTAAAAAAATAAAGAACCCTTGCTTTCTATGAAGAAGTGTCGCTGAGGTTGTTTACACCCGGACGTTACATGCTTCGCCATGATGTCCCCTCGCCTGATCATCCGATACCGTAACATAAAACGAAATTAAATAATTGAAAATTCGTGACGTACAGAAGCCACCCCAGATTCACATCAAGACCTATTAAAATCGCGAAAAAATCGAAGCTCACAATGGTCAGGCCAACCCATGATATCCAGAAACGTAGTCTCAGGGTACAATAGTCACCTTGCTAGCTATGAAATGACCCACTTTTCTCCCAGTATTTTTGAGAGATCGTTAGGTTCTATCGGTATTTCTGTGCATATATAGATAAGATTCTCTTGTTACAAATACCTGGTGCAGTTTGTAAGGGTTGATCAAAGGCTCAGGTATTTAATTTAGAGACGAGAAGAGGATGAGGAGTATACTAGTCGTATTTTAATTATATCCTTCATGGTTCTCAAATAGGAGGGTCCTGAGCAAACCGCAACAGGCGTCTTGCTATCGATTCTCCTTCCTATATCGGAGGTACACATCCTTTTATATTTTTTCTGCCTTTTTTTTTTCTTTCATTCCTGAAAATTCTCTCAGAGCTCATAAAGAGAACCGTACGAGAGAGAATTTCTCCAGCTGTGGTATTAAGCTAATAAAATACCATTCATTTCCGAGCGAGCAACACACTTAAAGTTGCCTTCATTGTAGCATTTTTGTTTCCCTCTTTTACTGTTCAACAGAAATTTATGTGCTAGGGAGTTTAAATTACCCAAAAAATCAGACTACAACGATACGGAAAAGCGCTGCGTTTATATTTCTTCATGGAAAAATCCATAGCGCTGCTTTTCGCGTGCACTTACAGGGTAGCTACAGATATTTTGATAAGCGGTACCATAATGGGTATTCACTTCGGTGTATTACTTGTTTTTAGTTTCTCTATTAAATAGATATGTACAATGCACATAGTAGGTAGAGAAGGTATTGTATTGCGCCCAAAAATTCGATGCTGAGATTCAATCGGAAATACTGTTTAGAGGACCTCCGAGTAAAAGAAACAAAATATAAAAAGGTGGGTGCGTGTGTGTCCGTGGACAGCATAACTCAAAAACAAAAATATTATGTCTTCCATTCACAAGACTTTCTCTGCATCTCTGCACCAATTATTTATAAAACTTATGATTCTATTTACTTCATGCTAATCGAAAAAAAAATTAGCAGAAATAGAATTATTACTTGTTTCCTTGTAAGTATAAGCGAAATAAAGGAGTACCATAAGTTAAAGTGACAGTCAAAAGCTGGTTGCTATGTGGTTGAAGTTCCTTTGTTTGTATGGGTAGGAGAAAAGAATGCTTTTAAAGCTGAAGAAAAAATAAGGATTATCTAAAAAACGATCAACTCCTCGAAAAAATTGTATATAACATAAATTGTGAGTTTTAAAGTGCTCTACATTTTTGTGAAGTAAGTTTTTCTCCATCTCTTACGGTTTAACAGTTATCAAAAGTCCGTAAAATTCATCCAGAATAAAGTAGTTTTCAGAGGATATTCCCAGAAAGTTCAAGATGTACATTTTATTTGTCAGGTAAATATTTTTAATATACAATATGTTAATCAAAATCGTTTGAGCCATTTTTGAGAAAATCAAAACAAAAAAAAAACTTTCGAAAAAAAGTTCCATGTAAAGGGTAGTTTGGAGAGGGGGGGATTTTTCTCAAAATCTTCATGTCGCATCCCTCGAAGATACTAAACTTAAATACCAAGTTTGGCATTTTACCGACTTTTCGTTTTTGAGTTATCGGGCTCACAGACACACGGACACACACACACACACAGACACACACACTCATACACACACGGACATTTTTGTAAAAATGCTTTTTTTGGTTACTGGGGACCCTAAAACATATATTTCCGGTGAAATTTCGGTATCGAGGTTTTGGGTGGAGTGCAATACCTCCTCTATACACTGTGTACATAGTATGAGTAGAGAAAGTAAAAATCTGTTAAATATCAAACTTCGTGTTTAAGTTTAGTATTTTCGAAGGATGCGACACAAAAATTCTCAACAAAAATCCCCCACTCCATGGAACCCTTTACATAGAATACTTTTCGAAATTTTCTATTTTCTTAAAAATGGCTCTAATGATTTTGATTAAATTACAGCACGCTAAAGATATTTATTCGGTAAATGAAATGAATGACTTGAATTTCATAGGAATACCTCCGAAGTTCTCTTCCTTCTGAATGACTTTTACATGTACAGCTGGTAAACCATAAGATATAGACAGAAGCCTACTTATACATAGAATGTAAATCTCTTTAAAACACACAATTTAAGTCATATATACTCGTAGTTTTTTTTTGTAATGCAAATTATTTCCGCGATATTCGATGTTATTGCTTTCTTCTTAAGCGAAAGTTAGTTTATCATCCGTTTCATATATCTTTTGTTTTACTTTCAATGTCACATAGCAATAGCTTTTCAAAGTTTTGGCTATCTTTTTAGGCTAGTGTATTTCCTTATTTCCTTTCTATTTATAAGAAAACAAGTAATAAGGCCATTTATGTTAATGTTTATCTTAATTAGCATAATATAGATAAAATAATACTATTTTATAAGAACGCTTTGCTTGAAGAACTGATATTGTCATGTCAATGAAACATTTCAGATTGTTTTGGCAGAAGGGGAATCATCCTAGCATTCATCTACCGACCTGGAAAGAAAACCACGTACAAAGTGGGAACCCGCCGGGAATTAAGCCTTGGATCTCGTAAATGCAACCTTATACATTACCATGGAAACGTCTCGCTTAGAAGTGGCCAAGACTGGTGTCACAAATTGAGCTACAATATTTTATAGTGAAAGTACATCGAAAATAAGAATACCCGTGAATCGGCTTTCTCTTCAATAGGGTGCCCGTTGTGGGGAGGTTCCGACCTATTCAGCTGCTGCGGTGCGAATGCTGCGGACCCAGAAGCAACCTTGCTGTACCCGAGGTTACTGGAAGTGCATTAGGCCTAACATCTGAGCCCCTCCCGTAAGGGATCTGTTGGGATTGGGTTGGACTCGACGGGTCTGTGGTTCCCGAAACCCAGAGGCGATTAGGTCTAGCCTAGGCGGGTTGTGAGACGACTTAAAATCTCCGGCCACTAACCTGGAGAGTTTAGTAGACGGAAGCTAGTAACCCCACATCAATTCGGTAGTCATTCACCCTGGGGTTGAGGAACGTAAGTGGCATATCCACTTCCGTCCTTGCGGGAGAAAAGGTGGCTGGTTTATAAAATAGGTCCCGGCCTAATGGAAAATCCCACGGAATTCCCTGGAGCACCTGTCGCACCTATAGGGTATCCATTCAATGGAAAAAATATTATAAAGTTTTAAGTAGTATGGGCTATCTTTAGTTCTGTCTTCTACAGATAATGAACTTTGCTCGCACCGAGACTACAAGTGTCTGCGCCTAAGACCATACTAAAAATCTTCATAATCATTTTGTACAAAATTTGATATTTAAACTTCAGTATCTTCCAAGGATGAGACACGAAAATTCTGAACACAGTCCCTAAATCCACACTATTATTTACAATGAACATTCTCGAAAATTTTGATATTCTGAAAAGTGGCCAATTTGGTTAAAATACAAAATATTAAGAGTTTTCATGACAAACGAAATGTATATCTGAATTTTCTGAGAAAAGCCTCTGAAGTTCTCTTCATTCTGTATGACCTTTGTATAGCTAGTAAGCCGTAAGAGATAGAAACATCTTACTGCAAAAAATGTGTAGATTTCGTTAAAACACACAATTTATGTCATATAATTTCTGTTTTGTGCAATTAACCATCTCCAAGATATTCTTTGTTATTGGCTTCAATTTTCTCATACTTTTGCTTTTCTCATATGGGAAGTCGTTATTCCTTTTTATTTCTGCTAATCAAGCGAAGAGATCAGAATGTCAAAACCATCACATAGTGTTGAGTTCTTTGACTCGTAAGTCCATATCCCGTTAATTCTAGGTACAAGGAAATATGTAATAAACTATTTCTGCAGATGTTTATCACGTTTAAATTAAAGTAAATAGAAGAATAAGTATTTTTAAAACACCTATATGTGCATGAAATTTAATATTTTTACTGAATCATTCTAATTTGAAAATATGTTTTCTTTTTCCACCAAGTACTGTGTATGTACACAGTAGGTAGAGAAGGTATTGCTTTCCATCCAAAACTTCAATACCGAGACTACACCTGAAATACTTATTTTGGGGTCCCCTGAATCGAAAAATATAATTTTAGAAAAAGATCGATATGCTGGTGTGTTTGTGTTTGTGCGTGTCTGTGTCTATGAGCCGCACAACCCAAAAACGAAAAGTTGTTTAAATACCAAACTTAGTATTTTAAGTTTAGCTTCCTTCCAGAATACAGAGAAAAGATTTTCAAGAGTATCCCTCAAACTGCTCTTTACATGAAAACATTTTAGAAAACTGTTTTCTCAGAAATAGTTAACGATTTTGATTAAAATACCGGAAATTTACATGATAAATAAAGTATATATCTTGCATTTTCTGAGAATAGCTTCTAAAGACCTCTTTGTTTTGGATGATTTTTGAATAACTTGTAAACCGCAAGAGCTAATCAAAACATGTAGATCTAATTAAAACACACAATTAGTGTCATATACAGTTTCTGCGATGTTAACCATTTGTTATAAATAATAACTTCATGGCACGACAGCTCACAAGGAGCTTTGGTCTACCGCCCGGCCGCTGCGTCCCCCATCTTGGTCCATGACAGACGTTATAGATGGGGTGCGGTATTGGAGGGTGAGACGTGGCCAGGGCCTCGAACCCCCTCCTGGCCCGTTACTGCGGTTCTCATGACCTGGAACTGCTACTTATCCATGAAGTAGCTCCTCATTTGGCCCCCCCCCCAGGGACCTCACGAGGCTGTGTGCACCCCGGGCCATGTCTTCAGCGTGGGAAAAATCCCCACGCCAGTATCGGGAATCGAACCCAGGTCTCCCTCTTGCTTAATCATTTGTCGCTGGATTAAATTATGCAGTACTTCAAACTTTTCTCATAAAAGAATTTATCATTTTTTTTATTTTTTTTTTTTTTATTTCCTACTATGCAAAGAAAACCGAATTTTTGTCACATAGCAACCAGCTTTTAAATGATGTGAATATCGCTTTAGCCTAGTGTTTGTCCTTATTTCCCTTCTACTTATAAGGAACTAAGCAATTAGTCTGCTTCTGTTAATGTTTATCTCTGATTATCATAAAGTCGATAGAAAAATTAGCTTGTGTAAACATAGCTTGTTGTTAGAGAATCGGTAGACAATAGAATGGATGGTAAATGGAACGCATCAGATTATTTTTTTCTTCTTCTTTTCAAATTAGGTCCCATGGGAGAGAAAGACGAGTCACAGGTACTTTTCTTTTCGATCTATTTTCACAAAAAAGTGGCAGCTCGATTGGTAAGATCAACATGGCAATGACTCTTTGTTGGTAAACAATATTAGTGACCTGCGCTTCTCGTGCCCATTACCATCTGCAGAGACGACTTTGGTGGCACGGGACTCTTAACTAATAGTATGGCTATTTTTTTATCTATTTTACTTTACGTCGTCATATCACGACGGTCGTTAAGATTCCTCGTTGACGGCATGAAGTGGACGGTATTTCGCTTCCTGCCAGTAAACGACGATAGATTCCCACTGTCTAGCTGCTTTCTCATCCGCAGTCAGATGGTGCGTACAGCCACTAGTCCAGCTTCCACCATCATCCGTAGTCTCATGACAATAGCTCAGCCAGCCCTTCGAGGAGGCATCCCCACAACCATACGATTGTGACTATGCCATGCAGCCGTAATCGCCGCACGATGCTTCGGAAGCCATAGCTTATTGTTACCGTGCATTGTTACACCTGCGTTAGAGGAAACGTGTGCCGTCGAAAATGTTTACATCAAAGCTGCGATTGTTACTCCTGTAAGTGGGTACGTGTGCTGTCGGCAAGAACCGCACATTGTTACACCTGAGTGTGTTTCTGACATCTGCGGTGCTTTTGGAAGTTACCTGTCACGTGATCATCGTGTGTAAAAATGAGAGTAGGAGACATGCGGAGTTGAGTTTCAATTGGAAATACATGGGGTGAAACAGCTGAAGCATCATTGTGACACACGTTTAATAGTAAATAAAATTTTATTTGTAACAATGGAAGAAATAAAACGTTATTTGTTCGGATAATAAAGAGTTTTATAGTACTATTTTGCATCGCAACTGGAAGATGGAACACTCGCTCTAGATGCTTTAGTTACCTGTGGATAGATGGCAGTGCAGTCGCTATTTTTCATTTATTTTCAATTTTATTATTGTTTTAGCTTGAAGGTGGAACGTTGGGTCATAGTATAAAATATTAAATTCGGTATTTACTTTGATAACTGACGGAAACCACTAAAAAACCTCACCCAGATTGGTCACACTATTGGATTTGAGCCCGTTAGTGCCGAATTAGAGCCACAGACCTTTCCACGTGAGCCATCCCACTCGGTCCTATGGCTCTGCTAAGGCCAAAAGAGTGGTAAATGTATCACCAACTTTTCCATATTGTGCTCCCCCATATGGCAACTTGTCTGAAAACGATTAGAGAGGCACTGAGAGAAACCAGTGCACATTGCCCAGTCATTAAAACTCACCCTTAATTTCCAGAGCAAATGAAGACCGAGCGGGTCGTAGGAGATTTTTGCCGTACAAAGGCTGCTGTGCCGAGCTAGCGAGGGTGGAAATGAGATACCCCGTATGTATGTAGTTACTGCTTCTCTGGTAGATTAAAATGTCAGTATAAAGGTCCCCCACATGCGTTACTTAAGGGACGTGTCACATCATTGTGGAGTGTACTTGACAAGTCCGTCCCTGCTGGAGATCGATGTCTTCCGAGCCGACATATCGATTCATTTAGATCGGCGCCGAGCCCCAGAAATTATTGTCCTGAGACACAAACTGAGCAGTTTTATTGCTCTGAGATATTACCTGGTCCAAGTAAATTAAACTTTATTTCCACGTGAGTAGGTAGGAAATTAATGTACCGTGATATTAGGGCCAGTCGAAAAGAGAATGAATTTATTTGCTGTCACTCACAAGAGAGTTTAAACTTAATTTAAAGCCACATCAGTCTTTTGTTTAGTAATTTTGACAATTTTATAAATACTAAGAGTTATGTAGAGCTGTGTATATCCTCTTCTTCAGTGGTGGAATAGTAATGTGTTTCATCTTAAATTTGAGCTGATGAAAGAAAAACGGAAGACAAAAGTAGTATAAATAACTTCAGGAATGCTAATCATAATAATAATAAACTGAAATGTTCCATAGAGTTATTATTATTTAGTTTTAGGAAACTCTGGGAGTGAAATTTCAAATTCTATCAACATTTTACCGTGAATTCATTGCTGTTACCAGGGCCATTATTTATATTTTGAGCCTTGGCAACACTGATTGCTGTGGGTGCTCTCTGGTGTTCCCACTGAATGGTTTGACATTGTTGACCTTAACCTACTTCAGATATTTTGTCAATAGAGCGTTATTTGTATTGTTTTCAGTGACTTTAAAACTTTGTCGCAGCGAAAAGATGGAAATAGCTCTTGAAAATGTTCGTGCGATGATTCATTATGATTTTCGACGAGAATTATCAAGACGAGAGGGCATTGATCAACTTACTGCATTTGGCGATGAAGCACTATCCTTTGCCATCATTAAAGGCTGGTATAACAAGTTTAATCGTGATCGCCGTTCGCTCGCAGATGAAATTCGTGAAGGTGGTCCAAAATCAGTTGTTGTATCAGAAAACATTGATGCTGTGCAAAAACTCATAGTGTAAAAATCGTCATGCCACATACTGTAAAATAAAGGCATCCTTTAGGCTCTAGTTTCACCAGCATGGTCATTTAGCCGAGAAAAATGTTTGCTCTCGTTGTATCCCACATAATTTGATACAATTTAATAGAATACTCGTATTGATTGGTGTATACAAATGTCCAACAAATACAATGGTGGGGCTTCAAAATACATACATAAGATTATATTAGGTGACAAATTATGGATCTATGTATATGTGCTGGAACGTAAACAGCAATCGACTGTATGAGATTTCAAGATGAACCAAAAACAGCAAAAGTGGTTCGCATAGAAGCCCCTCGATACAGATGGTCTCCTGTTTTTTTTAGAGGAACATAAAACGGTCAATTCTGAACGGTAGGTACGCAAACATTTGTTTACCGGAAATCTTCGGTGAAATAACGAAAACAAACAAGTGCCGTCGGATCGTTCTTTATCAAGACAATGCGAGCGCTCACACATCTAACAAGCGATTTTTTGAACACCCAAAATTAGAATTGATAACTCATCCACCGTGCAGCCCTGATTTGATTATTCTCAACAAATCATAAACATTATATTTTATCTTTAGTGCACACCCAGTTCTCCCCCAGCTCCCACCCGAACACCATGAATAAAATGCGATTTTCGTCGGCAGAAGAAGCCGTTGATGTTTTGAAAAACCATGTTTTGGAGGTGTCTCAAGCAGATAGGAAAAAAATGTTATGACAAATGCTTCGAACGCATGCAAAAGTGGATTGGTCATAAACGAAACAATAAAGCAGTCTCTTACGGATTAACCGTTATACAAAATTCTGCAAACATCAACCAGAATAAAGACGTCTTCAGAGGTTATTCCCAGAAAATTCAAAAAATACATTTTATTGTGATGTAAATATCTTTAATATGTGGTATTTTAATCAAAATCGTTAGTCATTTTTGAGAAAATCAAAATTTTCCAAAAATGTTTCATGTGAAGTGATGAGGGGAGGAAATTTTCTTCCCCCCAGTGTAGTAGATTTAAGCTCTACAAATACATTTTATGTATTTTTTACATCATGTCTACACAAGCAAATCTGGTTTACAAGATTCACCTATAATCATTTAAACAATGGTATTAAATTACAATTAAATTCACCTTCAATTTATATTGACATAATCTACTACTAAATAAAAATCTTCATGTTGCATCCTTTGAAGATACTGAACTGGTATATCAAGTTTGGTGTTTAACCGACTTATCGTCTTTGAGCTATGCTATCCACAGACACATACACGGACCTTTTTCTAAAATGATTTTTCGGACTCAGGTGACCTCAAAACATACATTCCCGGAGAAATTTCGGTATCGAATTTTTGAGTGGAATACAGTAACTTCTCTATCCGCTATGTACTTTGTACATGCGGGCTAGAGAAATTAGTAAGTTCTAAAACTGGTTAAAATTGGAATTTATGTGCAACCCCCCCCCTCTCTCTCTCTCACTCTCTCTTTGTAACTTTTTCCCTTGGTTGAAAAGTGTACGTGTTTTAATATTCCAAAATATGTTAGTTTGGTTCTTTCAACTCACACGGAAGTGTGCAACATGAAAGCGAGCAACTGACAAAATATTAAATGTCATTCTAGCCAATGTTTTCGCTTTTTTAATAATTTGTACATAGATAGGACATACATATATTGAAGTAGAGATAACAATGTGTTTTTAACACAACGCTCCTCATTACTTTTGGATAACACATTACATTTGTATTGTGACAATGCCCACAAAATATAAAGAATCCTAATGTGGATATACAAATCAGGTTTCTCAGCCTATCTGAATTACAGACCACATTTGTTCAGTATTAACTCGATATGCTACATATTTTAGCATTCTGTATTATCAGTAAACATCCTAAGTAGGATTGGATTATTAAAAATCTGTTGTTTTCCATTCTTACAAAAGATTATTCTTTTATGTACATCATACTAATTGCGATAAACATTAGCAGAAATTGGCATTGCTTGCTTCCTTGTAAGTAGAAGGGAATATACTAGGCTAATAGCCAAATCTTTTAAATGTTGTGCGAAACAATTGAAATTCTTTCTCTTTATGTTGCAAGGAATAAAACAAAAGATACATAAAACGAAAGATGACTACCCGTTTGAGAAACGTTTAAGTAGTTTAGAATTGAAACCAATAATAGGGAATATCTCCGAAATCGTTAACTCATGTTGTGTAGCAAATTTCTGTTTATCTTACAGTTACTAATTATGTAAAAGTAATTTAGAATATAGAACACTCCAGAGAGTATTCCAAGAAAATGCCATAATTATACATTTTATCTGTCATATAATTATCTGTAAGATAGTGCATTTTAATCAAAATCATTAGAGCCATTTTTAAAATTTACAATATATTTTCCATGTAAAGTGTAGTTTGAGGTGAGGAGATTTTCTTAATATTTCAGAAGGTGCTGAATTTAAATATCAAGTTTGGTGTTAACCGACCTCAAAACTTATATTTCCTGTTAAATCTCGATATCGAATTTTACAATGGAATAAAAATCTTCTATCTGCTATGTATAAAAATGATATAAGAAGTCCGAAGTCCGTTATACTCATAAAGCAAAGTCAATATTAAGGACTTTGCTTTGCCACTAAAACATCCAATCTTTTAGGTTCTTAAAGCATGAAAAACATCTGAACAGTTACGTATAGTCTGAAAAAGTTAGCAGGACACAACCTTCTTCAAAGAGAACAGTGGCGTATGAGGTAAACCAAGAAGTAGTAGGCCAGTGATAAAGGGAACAAAGTGAGGAAATTGACTTCGTTGGTGGTCTTCCGTGACTTAGATGAAATGCTGCCGTGTTGACGGTCTCCTGGTTTACACTGCCACAATACATTCAGAAAATATTTTCTTTGGAGGTTGTTTTAATTGCTGCTGGAGTTTTGTACTAGTCGCCTCTCGCCTAGACGGCCCGGGTTCGATCCCAAGCGACCGCATGTGAGATTTGTGGTGGACGAAGCGGCGCAGGGGCGGGTTTTCTCCGGGTTCTCCCGCCATTACATTCCACCGGGGCTCCATCTTCATGTATCATCAGTGTCATCGTCTGAGGTGCCAGAGTAGTAAAAGCGGGCGTTAAACACTACAAAACAAAAAAAAAAATTACATTTGCACTTCCCCTCTAAACGTAATCCCTCTCATTCTAATGCTATTTTACGTTCTGTTAGCTGATATAATACCGAACACGATTGTTCAGACGATAACATTTATTAAAACTTATTTTCACTACCTGTTCTGGAAACAAACTATTCTTAAAAAGTGTATTCTTTCAGAACTTGTCTTATTACTTGCTTCCTTCTAAACAGAAAGGAAATAAGGAAATACGCACACTACGCTAAAGCGATAGTCAAATCTTTTAAATGCTGGTAGATATGTGAACAATGAAGTTCGGTTCGCTTTGCATTGCCAGTAAAACAAAAGAGATATGATACGAAAGGTAAACCCGTCTGAGAAAAGCTACGTAGTTTAAAATTGAAACATATAACAAGAAATATCTCTGAAATAAACATGTATATGACATAAATTGTGTGCTTTAACCGGATCTACATTTTTTGTAGTAAGTTTTAGTGAAATTATTACGGTTTATCAGTTTAGCAAAATTCATCCAGAATGTACACGTTCTCAGAAGCTATATACCCAGAAAATTAAAGATATATATTTTATTTGTGATGTAAATATCTTAAATATACGACATTTTAATCAAAACAGTTTGAACCATTTTTGAGAAAAACAAAATTGTTAAATATTCTTCCATGGAAAGGCTAGTTTGGAGTAAATGAATATAGTGAAACGATATAGTGGATGAAATAAGTAATTACCATAAGAAATGTGAAGAGCGCCTTATAAGAATAACGCCTTGCAGATTTTCTAAACAACTTTATTATAGATGGACGGATAGACAGAACAGGAATGATGGAGTGACCAACACTAATTTAATAACGGGAACGGTTCGTTGGCCTGAACCTGGTTTTGGCAGAAGAAGAAAATTATTTTTCCAGAGAGCGTGTGTGGCCTTGACCCATGGACGATGTGACGCAATAAATGTAATATAAAGCACATAATAAGTACCACCACCATTTTTCCAAGCCATTAAATATGTCCAATGATATGAGAAGGTTTTCTATTGATCACAGTACATCATAATACAGTTGTGGTATTAATTCTGGACACTTTTTCAGTTAAGTTAAGCTTCGAATTTGAATACTGCATTCAACTGTCATTCAGGATCATTGTTATCTGATAAATTATAGCCAGGAAGTGTTACTATAATACAGTATTGAATCTTATACCTAAAGTGGAGCTAATTTGTTTCTTAATAGTTATTTTGGCCCAACCTTGAAACGCATATTTTATAAATATACCACCTACATATTTTATATGGTGTTCAATGTAAAATCAGAATTATCGTTGACATATTACAAAGAGGAGTTCAAAATTTTGGGAAATCTAGTAATTTTAGGATTATGACATTTCAATGCTACAAAAACTACCATAAGCACCTGTAACTTTGAGACCTCTGTTAATTTGAGTAGCAGTTCATCATATTTCATATTGCACACAGAATAAAGTAAAAATTATATTTCAAAATTATAGTTTTAATTGTATATTGTATCCACTATGAAATATAATGAATTATGGTTCTTATATAATAGGGGGGCTCAAAATTGAAGGAATCTGATATTTTTTAAAATTTAGTGTTCATGGTATTCAAGTGTCATCTCAAGATTAATACGTTTCTCCAAATTTTGAGCTCCTCTATTATAATGAACAGCAATAATTCCTATTTTCACATTGTACACATTATATAGTATATTTATAAAGTAATATATTTTTCAAACTTGGGCCAAAATAATACATTTAGAGCTAAATTAGCTCCGGTTTATGGTAAAATGATTAGTACTGTATTATGGTAACGTTTGTTTTGTATATAACCCATCAGATAAAATGATCCTGAATGAGAGGTGAATGCACTATTCAAGTCTGAAAGTCCGGCTGTTTATATTGCTGCGAAAGGAGGTTACCTATGCTTGACAAATATCTACTTTCTTCACATGTTTCCAAATGCTAATAGCCATTAATCCTTTTATTCTTAAATTTTTTTGAAGGCCAGCAAAGTGCTCGTACGGAATAGAGGGGCATATGCAGACATAGGGACCCAAGTAGAGAAGCGCAAAGTTTCCGATCTGCTGCAAGGGAAAAGTGTACTCGTTTACTCGACGTGGTGGACAATACCTAGACACTAAATGAAATACTGGTTGGGATTAGACCATGAACCGATTATTGAAACTGTTGATTTGAATTAATTAATGAGCTTTAAATATCTGAAAGTTTTGCATATTTTGCTAAACTAATGTTTTAAAATCATATCTATCCAATCGTAGGATTTGCGTTAAAGTTAATGGCACATTTTTTGATAATTTCGATAAGCGTATGGAAGTCCCTCGGGGCTCTATACTCGACCCTTTAATCTTCTTATTACATATAAATGATTTATCAGAATATATAGATGTGGGAAAAGTTTTAATTTATTCAGATGACACCCCTGTTACGTTTGTTCCGATGCATATGACGCTTTATTAGACCAAATCAAATTAATAATAACAAACTAATATTTAATATTGAAAAAACTCTCTGCCTAAAATTCATAACTAAATAAGTTGATACTAACATACGAGCAAGTGTACAATTTAAGAATAAATTGGTTGAAAATTAACAAAGTTCTAAATTTCTTGGAATATATATATATATATATATATATATATATATATATATATATATGGATAATTCACTAACGTGGCTTTATTGCCAAGAAACATTTCTGCAAATGTTGCCATATTGCAATTTAGAGATATGCTTGACACAAAAACACTGATCTCTATTTTCTCTCTTATTTTTACACATCTTAGTTATGCTGTGTTCCTATGGGGCAACTCTACTCACGCACATAGGATATTTATCGCACAGAGAAGAATTCCAAAAACCATCCTGTAAACCTTATTTTATGCAATATAAATTTTTAACGTTTCCTTCTATTTATATTTTTAAGAGCTTACTCTTGAAATCAAACAAGAAATCATTTTACAAAAATTCATATTTTCATAATTACAATACATAAAATGTACATTTGTTATTCATTGAAAATCATAAACTCACAAATTATGAAAAATTACCTGCATATTCCAGCGTTGTGCTTTTTAAAAAGTTACAAGAATTGTAGTAGCTATGTATTTTACCATGTTATCAGTTAGGTATTTTACTGTGTTTTTCTTTTTATACTGACGTGTAAACTCATCTAGTTTTGGCATGTTACAAATAAAAATTAATCAATCAATCAATATGTAATGACGTATCAATGCTTAACATGCTTTACGGTGGTTTGAATAACATTGGCTGCTATATAAAGATATCTGAAGTTTTATACATCATATAGAAGCATTTCTTCTCTACTTATAAGTAGATGCAATTTTTACCTATGACTACCAACCAAAAAAATTTTTTTTTATAAAAATTATAATTCATACAGGGACTTTTAAGGCATTAAAAGTAATAATTCTTATAGGAGGTGATAATGTTCCAATATCAATAGCAGGAGCAAGTCTTATATAGGTGTTTGTAGTAAGTCTTTAGGTGATACATCTGTGAAATTTGACTAAAATTGTGAAAAATATAGAACTTTAAGAAATCGTATTTTTTAAAAAAAATTCAAATGGCAATTAACTGAAGCTTTAAATGTGTTGCTTATTAACAGGTAATCCCAAATTAAACCTTGTATACTTAGAAACGTTTTTTCTTCACTTTTCCATATTCAAAATGGTCCACCCGATGCAATATTTTACTAATTTGCTTCAAAAATGTTATACTGCCTTTCAAAAGCACAATTAAAATTGTCATAAAGTTCTCCTAAATAATGCTGAAATTTTGATAAATAAAGCATAAAATTTGAAAAAATAGAGTATTTGCGAGTACGAAAAGTAAAAAAGAATCTACAATTATTAGAGCTAATATAGAAACAAACACATAATATGGCGGTTTTATTGGAGAAAGCATTTACTATAAAAGGAACTTTATTTTTTTTTTATGTCAATACATTTAAAATGCACCCTACCACTAATTTTATTAGAGCAATGAATTTAGACGAAAATATATTTTATATCAATAACCATGTAAGCTAGAATGTTGATACATGGCACAAATGTCACTATTATTGTGTGTAATAACTGATATAAATTTCAATAAGTTGTATTACATACTGTGGATTTTCCAAATTTCACGAATGCATCACCTTAGGTAAGAATCAAATGTATATTTATAATAAAACTGTTACAGGTATGGCCAACCAATGAGCGAGTTCGAGCCGCATAGTGAAACAATAGAGTGCAAAATCAGAGCAGTTAAATATTGGATGAGAATCGTTCACGAAACCAATCTCTAATTAGGGCAGACTGCTACCGTGAACAGTTGCGAATGGAAGGTAATTCGACGTGGACATCAAAATTAAAGAAAGGTTTGGAAACCATTGGGATGGGAGACATTTGGATGGCGGGGTAGACAAACAGACAGAGTATTTGGAGAAACGTTAAGAACCGCCTCTGTGATGTTGACAGACAACAAATAATTGCGAAGGTTTCATTGAAGTACAGTCTGGACTCAAATCGGAGTGGGGTATGGAGCAATACATCAAAACAGGTACCAAACACATTAGAGAGGGGCTCGGGTGGATTAGATTAGGAGAATGGTGGATGATAAAAATTACTGACGAGAATGGTATGAAAATCTGCCCCATTTGCGAGGAGGAAGAGTCGTGGACCCATATTTTGGCAAGATGTAGGGGTACGGAGGAATGGAGGGAAAAATATTTACCGCGATCCTTTACCACCGCGAATGTAGGGCTAGAAGTATGTTGGACGCTACTGGCAGGCGCGGAAGACGTGGACGGGCTAGGAAAATGTATACTTAAGGCAAGATAGCTGAGATCGATGAAGGCTGAGAAGGGTGTGGGGGGGGGACAAGAACAACTAAACAAAAGCTATTATAATGTTTTACATATATTTTATATATGTGATACTAATGTCACACTTATGTCATTATTGTAATGTGTTGTTATATATTGTGTATATATTATGTGTATATATTTTTACTTTCTCTATACACACTATGTACATAATGTATAGAGAAGGTATTGCACTCCACCCAAAAATTCGATTCCGAGATTTCACCGGAAATATATGTTTTAGGGTCCCCAATATCCAAAAAAAGCATTTTTACAAAAAGGTCCGAGTGTGTGTGTGTGTGTACGTGTACCCGTGTGTCCGTGTGTCTGTGAACACGATAACTCAAAAACGAAAAGTCGGTAAAATACCTAACTTGGTATTTAAGTTTAGTGTCTTCCAGGGATGCAACACGAAGATTTTGAGAAAAATCCCCCCAACCCCAACTACCCTTTACATGTAACCTTTTTCGAAAATTTTGATTTTCTCAAAAATGGCTCTAACGATTTTGATTAAAATATCGTATATTAAAGATATTTACCTGACAAATAAAGTGTACATCTTGAATTTTCTGGGAATAGCCTCTAAAGAGTAGTTTATTCTGGATGAATTTTACTGAATTTTGAATAACTGCTAAACCGTGAGAGATGGACAAAAACTTACTTAACAAAAAATGTAGAGCACATTAAAACACATAATTTATGTTATATACATTTTTTTCGTGGAGTTCGTCGTTTTTGAGACATTACTTATTTTTGGTTTCTGCTATGAAAAACTTATACCTCTCTCATACAGGAGCTTGTCAACTGCTATCCATATAAACAAAGGAACTTCATTAACATATCAACCAGCTTTTGACTAGCACTTTAACCTATGGTAGTCCCTTATTTCTCTTTTACTTACAAGGAAGCGAGTAATAAGACTATTTCTGCTAATCTTTTCTAATTAGCATAAAGTAAATAGAAGTATATGTTTTTAAGAATAATTTGTTGCAGGGATATAGAGAAAGTCATGTGAATAGTACACATCAGATTTTTCTTAAGTGTATTTATCCATTATAATAGGGTAGATTAATGCATCTGAATAAGGTGTATTGTGTGTTGTAAAGTTAAATTGCTATTTTGAATACCTTTGTCCTTTTATTTTCGTGTTTATTCTTTTAATTCTGTGTTGATGTTTGTTCTTTTATTTTTATATTGCTTACTATTTTTACTTTCTCTACACGCACTCTGTGTATAGTGTATAGAGAAGGTATTTCTTAAAAATGGCTATAACGATTTTGATTAAAATGTCGTATATTAAAGATATTTACCTGACAAGTAAAATGTATATCTTGAATTTTCTGGGAATTGCCTCTTAAGACTACTTTATTTTGGATCAATTTTACGGAATTTTGCATAACTGCTACACCGTAAGAGATGGAAAAAAACTTACCACACAGAAAATGTAGAGCACTTGAAACACACAATTTATGTAATATACGATTTTTTCATGGAGTTGATCGTTTTTAAGATATTTATTGCTTTTAGTTTCAGCTTTGAAAATCATACTGGAATTTGTCAACTCCTTTCCACACAAACAAAGGAACTTCATTCCCATCACTTTAACCTGTGGTACTCCGTTATTTCGCTTCTACTTACAAGGAAGCAAGTAATAAGACTGTTTCGGCCAATTTTTTCTCGATTAGCATGAAGTAAATAGAATCATAAGCTTTTTAACAATAATTTGTTGCAGAGTTGTAGAGAAAGTCATGTGAATGGATTACCAGAATTTTTGTATTGCAAAAGCACGTACGGTCTGTGGACCCGTGCCATTGAAGCTCCATGTATGATACTGTTATTTCAAAAAATACACTTATTCATTCACACGGTCGATCACACTAATACATGTGGCATAACTGAACTGTTATGGCATCCATAAAACTTTAGCAACTCATGATTTGTGGCTCACAAAGTTCCCCTATCGCCTTTACCTTATAAAACTTTCAAATCAGCAGTCCAAATGACAGAAATGGCAGGCGTGAGTTTTGAAACTGGCAGTGATTGACGGTTCTTAACACCACAGGAAATTGATACACAGGTTTTGAATGTTTAAAACAGTTTATTGCAGCAAAAATGATGGAATCAATATGAAAATACTAGGTGCAGTTGATAGGTTGAGAAACATTCCCCTGATAAATTTTACAATCTGCGAAATCAGCAATGTGTATCACAAATAAATGTGTTGTTGCTATCGCTATAACGTATGTACATAGTGGATAGAGAAAATATTGCATTCCACCCAAAAATTCGATACCTAGATTTCACTGAAGATATATTTTTAGAAAAATGTCCCTGCGTGGAGAGCATAATTCAAATTAAAAGTCTGTTAAATACCGAGCCTAGTGTTTAAGTTCAGAATTTTGCAAGAATGCGACACGAAGGTTTTCAAGAAAATGCCTCATCCCAATCTGTCCTTTACATGGAAAAAATAAAAAAATTCTGTGATTCTCAAAAATGGCTCTAACGGTGCTATTTAATATACCATACGTTAAAGATATTTATAATACAAATAAAATATACACCTTTAATTTTTTGGTATAGGCTATGAAGACCTCTTTCTTCTGGTTGAATCTTGCTTAAGTTTGCTTAATTAGTAAACTGTAAGAGATAGACAAAAGCTGACCATACAAAAAAATTTAGATTTTGTTAAAACACATAATTTATGTCATGAGTTTTTTTTTCTTTTCTTTTTCTTTTTTTAAGAATTCAACGTTTTCGAGATTTTCTTTGTTATTGGTTTCAGTTTCAAAATTCTTATACTTTTCTCAGACTGGAAGTCATCGTGTTTCTTTTGTTTTATATCTAGCCAAGCAAAGTAGCGAAATTCAATGACAATAACATAGCGATAACTTGACGACCGCTTTAGCATAGTACATTCCATAGTGTATATATACACTATATATAATTATATAAAATTAATATTTTAAGCTTATATTCAAATAAGCTTAACCAAACCTCAAACGTTCTTCAGGAACCCATTCCCAGATAAACTGTGTAATATGTGTATATAATAAAATAATAATTGAATATTCTAATAAAATGAGCTCATTTTCTTCGTTGCAATATGTTTTTTCTTCATTACCTGCAAAAATGGTGCCGTCTGTTTCAGTATTCGCAGTATTTCATGATGCTATCATTAATGCTACCGTCCGATCAGCATTTAATTACGCACAATTAAGAAGGTCAGATTACGAAAAGTTTGAAGTTAATGGTGCGCTCGACCAAAAACGTCGAGTAAAATTTGGCTATAATGGTAATTACGGGAATCGTATGAAAATTATGAAATGAATCACCACTAGTATTATGTAGCAGCTTTATTGCAAAGCGTACTATAACATATTTTCTTTATAAAAAGTTCCTAAAGGTTATATTTTTACTTTCTCTACACGTACTAAGCACATAGTGAATAGAGAAGGTATTTCAATTCACCGAAAATTTAGGATCCCATAGCCCCCCCATCCCACCAAAGGCAATTTAGAAAAAGTCTCTATGTCCATTTGGGAATACGATAACTTAAAAACGAAAAGTCGGTAAAGTACCAAACTTGGTATGTTCCTACTATGCGGTACGACTCCCCCCACCCCAAACTACCCTTTACATGAAAAAAGAATAAAAAAATGTTGATTTTCTCGAAAATATTCTTTTTTAATAATTCATTTTTGACCGATCAGCAGTATTGCTTTACTGGCCATTGAGAACAATTAACAATATAACAATAACAAATTACACGCTTAGGCTGACCTATAAGACGCCTCTATCGTAAAAAAAACAAAATGTGTATTTTACATAACATATTTACTGATATGTTAAATAATATCTACTTATAAGTAACAATGAATAGTGGACATTTAGTATAGAATGAAATACAATATTGACAGTAAATGCATGGTAACAAATTAACTAATGAAAGTAAAACTATATATACAGCTACATTTGCTGCAATATATAATTTATTCAAGGTGAGAAATGTCGTGACATTCTGAGTAGACTGTCCTGGGGCAAATGAAAATGTCTAACAATTTAACTAAATACTTTATATTAAAGGTATTTACATGTCAAAATGTATATGTTGAATTTTCTGGGAACAGCTTCTGAAGACCTCTTTATTCACATTGAATTTTGCTGAATTTTGCATTACTAGTCAACCATAAGAGATAGATAACTTACTAAGCAAAAAATGCAGATCCCATTAAAACTCATAATTAATGTAATATATATTTTTTCAAGATGTAGAACAAGTCATGTGATGTTTTATTCATGGGATTTCTAAACAATATGACTTTGGTGAAACCTGGACATCAAACTTTTGAATGAAAGGCAATATATTATATATATACAGGTTGAATGAACTATACCGAAAAATTTTCACGGAATATGTAGATTACTTAAATAAGCAATTTGAGGTAGGAGACTTATGGACTGTTTATTGAAATGTCGAAGTAACGGCTATGCGTTGAAGTATCGTGGCTTCGTCTGGAATGAAAAAAATAATACTAATAAACATTTACTCTACGACAGGAATCGAACTCATGACCTTTGAGATAGCAGCTTCCCGCGTTACGCATTGAGCTACCAGAGCAGTTGAAAAAACTCCTCCAGAGTAAGGTACATAACTCAAGAACGTAGTTAATCAATGCTCAGTGTCGCACTGTCAAGTATTAGTTCGAGATTTTACAGACTTTTGCGACATTAAATCTTGAGAACGTTAGTAACGAGCTACTAAAAATCGATATTTCTATACTCGGGCAGCAGTTTTAAAGACATTCTAAGCCATGATACTCACACGTTTAACGCTATGTAGTTGCGTTATGTTTATCCAGGGACCATGCATCGCCGATCTCAAATTACATATATCAGTCACGTGCACAATCTTGCAAAGTTTTTCGGTGTAGTTCATTAACACCCTGTATTTACATAGTAGGTATAGAGAAAGTAATAATCGACAAACTCTCCCTGCATTCAGCTAGCTCATTCTCCAGTCTAATTGCATAATATGCCATTGCCCTCCTTGAGAATCCCACAGCTAGCTGCAGGATTACTGCATTATGCATTTTGCAGGTTGTAGTCGAGACGATAAAGAGGTGTGGAATGGACGATTCGGCGTTGACTTCAATAGAAGGGTACATCCATTACTTGCCACCGCTGCTTCCTGTGCGGGCAAACATTGGATTTCCGAGGGAAAGTTTTCGTACGGTACCGTTATCAAATCTCAAGAGGGGTGCATCTTGGTTGGCACGTGCTGTTTATCGATTGCGCAGCACGGGATGTTCCCTAGTGGCAATCTAGCTTAGTTAAACTTTGTTTAATTCACTTCGGGTAGACAGTGCCAGGTCCTAACTTGTGTTTTAGGTATCCTACAAAGAGAAGATTTAATCCCATTATTTCATGTCGAGATGGAAGAAAAGTCAAGCTATGACATATACTTCGAAAACTTTTATATTTTCTTTGTTTTTTGAGCCTTGCTGTCGTGATTGATCCATAATTCCTTATGTCCTGAAGATAAACATGATGCTTTATTCAAAAGTTCAGGATGCTCCATTGACCTCTACAGGGTGCTATGAATTTAATGTGAGGTCAGATTTCCTCAGTCATTTATAACATCAGATATGAAACTAAGATGTTGGTTAAATACTCAAGACCATTCAAGACTTGGTATCGAGATTCGAGATTTTAAAAAAATGCCAGTGTGTTCGTGTGTTTGTGAACACGATAACTCAAAACCGAAAAGACCGTAAAATACCAAACTTGGTATTTAAGTTAGTATATTTTAAGGACGCGACACGAAGGTTTTGGGAAGAATCCTTCCCACCTCAAACTACACTTTACATGAAAAAATTTTGATTTTCTCAAAAATGGCTTTAACGATTTTGATTAAAATACTGGATATTAAAGATATTTACACTACAAATAAAACGTATATTTTGATTTTAATAGGAATAGTTTCTGAAACGCTTTTTATTCTGGATGAATTGTACTGAATTTTTTATAACTAGTAAGCCATAGAAAATAGACAAAAAATTGCTACTCAAACAGTTTAGATCTCTTTAAAACACACAATTTATATCATGTACACTTTTTTCGTGGAGTTGACCATTTTTAAAATATTCCTTGTTAACTATTGTTTTAGTTTTAAAATACTAACAAACCTTTCTCATACGGGAATTTGTCAACTCCTGGAACTGCAAAGAAATGGATTTCATCTGCATGGTAACCAGCTTTTAAAAGATTTCACTAATGCTTTAGCCCTTATTTTCCTACTACTCACAAGGAAGCAAGCTATATGGCCATTTCTGCTAATATTTTTCAGGATTAGCATAAAGCAGAAAGAAGAATAAGCGTTTTAACAATAATTTGTTACCGAGATATAATGAAAGTCATGTGAATAGAACACCATAACATGTTTGTAAAGTAGTTCAGTTTTAACAAAGGATGTTGTTTTGGATTTGATTGTTCTTTCAAAAATGCACCAGCAATAAATACATTCATTACTCGAATAGTGGTGTATGTTATTACTATTTTGGAGGCCGTATAATAAGGCCGTAATAATATGAAGCAATTTTTACAAACTATTAGATATTGTCCAAACTGAAACTGTATTAATGAACACTTTTCTATGCCAGGGCAGCTCCTTCGACATAAACCTATCCTCCTGTATTCGTCTTTCATTTTCGCTTTTCATTATCTCCGCTTTGAATAATTATGTTTTTGAATATTGTCTTCAATATGTCATATTAGAGACACCTCCTGAGTCACTTTCCCATTCAGTATTCCTACCCAGACTTCTCTTGTTTCTTCTCAATATACAATGTTCCAGCAAATTGATTTCGCTCTTTCTGGTGGGCTTCAGCATTTTACTTCCTTCCACCACCTCTTGAAAATAACTCACCACATCTTTTTGTGTTTGAATTTCGTTCTTTCCATTTTTATCCGTGTCTCCTTCTCTATTCAATGTTCTACAGAATGTTCTGCTTTCTGATTATTGGACTTCCCAATATCGAATCGGTTCACTAGATCCATTATCTCAACCGGAATTCACAAGTGTATATTTATATTCTTTGCTTTGTTTTCATCCTTTCCATTTATCTTTAATCCTTAGCTCTATCATTAATTTCATTACCACATCGCTCCATGTATTCGTCTCTTCTTCTGTAATGACATATAGTAAGCAAGTTATTTTGTTAGTTTTCTTTATCAAAACCACACTTTTGTTCTGGAAACTACAGTATACCAAAATGTGAAAAGGAATAATGAGAGGGGCATTCCTGTGGTATGTCACTTTTGTGAAAGTTTTACTGTTATCCTTTATCGATTACGTATTACCTATAGAAACTTTAAAAAGTCATCTTTTTCTACTCCACACCGGTTTTCTTCAGAATCTCCAATCGCTCATAGTCTATTCGCTCAAATGAGCTTTTCAAATGCACAAATATCACGCAGATTTATTTCACGTTCACTGAAATTCCTAATAATCCGTGGTTGTCTATCTCCTCCCTGCTGAAATCGAAATGTATCTCTAATACAGCTTTAACGTTAAAACGCAGGCATCGAGTTAGCATTCTCAATAACAATTTCGCTGAGTGAGATCTTAGGCTAAAATTCTGATACAAACGTATTGCTTGACAATAGCAACCTTTGGACTGTAGCAAGATTGTCTCGGTGATGTCCTCGGGTCGTACACCAGTTTCATTTGTAAATAAATGTTTCTTGCGTATTTTTGGGAAGTAAAAGACATTTTGTATCTTAAAGTGACTGTAAATGCTATTATGTGATTTTCTATCTATGAGTCATTTATTAACGCTCCAGTTGTAAACAAATAATTCGTTTATTTCTGAATTAAGTGTTTCCACATTCAGTGAGCTTTTCCAATTTTACCAGTTTAGGAGGGTGATGAAACAGTGTACACTGGTTAATTAATTGTTCTTCCACACATGCGGTGTGTAGAATAAATTTGGAAAGGTAAAATCACATTTAAATGTAATTTGTTAGCAGGGATTCAACCACGGATCTTTGGCTTTCTCTACCACTGCTCTAACAAATTGAGTTTCAATGTTAACCACTATTAGGTGATTTAACGACGATTAATTATTCCAATTGTACCGCATGCAATCTTATCAATATATATTAAGGTAGTACAAATTGAAATAAACGAATACTAAATAATTATTAGCCGAAAATAACTATTGGTCACATTCCTACTTGTGATTCATAGGTAAAGTGACCGAATGTAGATGCCATGAGCGGACTTTGCATGAATGTTTCTCACATATTTATTTCTGTTGTTTTGAAACTCAACATGACATGAATAATGTGTACGAAAGTATCTAACTCTGGCCACAGCTGTGGGAGTAACCAAGCTATTTAAATATCCCCTTGAGAGGAATGGAGAATCTGTGTCCCAGAGGTCTCCTGTAGAGTACCGTGAACAATTGCGACAAGAGGCCTCGTTACTGAGGTTAGAGCAGATTAGTGCTTCCAGGCTTAGAATTGTGAGCCTGTACATCACGTTCTGGATGTTCCCCAAGAGACGCACCTACTCGATCTCATAGGATGGATGTTGTGATTCGAGAAAGCCAGAGGGGTCGAGATAAAGAACGAACTGCCAGTGCGAGCATCGATCCAGTGACATACGACTGCAGTAATTTAACGAGGGACTTTCTCCTTGCACATTATCACGCAAGAAGTATTAAGAAGTGTGGCAGCAATAATCAGGATTGCTAAGTCTGAAAGCAACGCTCTTAATAAAATTACGAGAAAGGTTTTCTGGAGGCCAAACAGATGTTGGTTTATATCAATTACTGGTAAAAAATTCCAACTTAGATTGTGATTATTTTATCCAAACCAATGGGATAAATTCGTTGCAGATCTTATGGACTCGAGTGATGGTTTTTTTTTTTTTTTTTTTTTTTTTGCGAGACAGATATCTTCACCAACATTTGGGAAGTCCTGACCTTGGTTTTTTGTGATTTCCCAGGTCGATAGGCGAAGTTTTCTATGCTTTCTCTCCTAATACGTATTTACGTACTCCAATTTCTGTCCTAATTCCATCATTTCCTTTCATATGTTTCATCTTCACGTGTTTCAGAGATGTAGTACAAAGCGACGGCTATTGTGCGTTGCGACGAAACAGTGAAGTTTGCACTATGTAAAGATTTCTCCCTGGTTTCCCTCGTTGTTCATCTCGGAACCCAGGTTTGAAGATGGCGCAGGTAGAATCGTGCTGCCGTTTGAAATGTCATCCTGGAATCTTGAGGAGGATTCGGTTTTGCTAGTGTGCATTGCCATCCGGATCCGGTTGTCCTATCTCCGTCTCATTACTTCCTCCTCTTCATACCCTCCTAATAAGAGTCTTTGCGTTCAAGTTCATGAGCTCTGGTAAATTTTAAAATTAGTAAACGTGCCTCATTAACCTGGGATATGCATGTTGAAGCTTAATGGAGCATAAAGTAAAATTTAAAATACTTCTTGAATTTGCAAGAATATGCTGCATTATGGAAATGTACTTAAAGTTGCATATTTTTCGATAATCTCACGAGCAAAAATGATGCGAAAAAATCTATCTTGAGTAAATCTTGAACTAGCATGTTCAACTACTTCCATGAACAATGTAATGAAAAACGAAACAGTTTCTAAATGCCAAACTTGCTATTTGTTCCCAACTACTTAGTTTTATTTTCTCGATAAACCACATGGCTTTCTCTAATTCACTTTGAGAAAGCACAACTTGCTATTTAATTTCAGTATCTTCCAAAGATGCGACACAAAGATTTCCAAGAAAATTCCCATCACAAACTACCACTGACACGGAATCTCTCTGAATCTCAAGTCACGTAGGAAATGTTTCACTTTAGTCTTGAATGAATTGCTTCTACTAATACAACGAATAAACTTTAAGTTGTTTTCAGATTAAAATTATGAAGAAACATTTGCATGCATTAATTATTCTGACGCAGCGGCTATGGAGAGAGAGAGAGAGAGAGAGAGAGAGAGAGAGAGAGAGAAAATAGGTAACTCTATTGGCCAGGGCATACATCAGAAGTGCTATCAATAGATAACTTGAATCTTCTGAAACATTCCCTCCTTCCCGCCTCAGATTCCATTTCTGTCTGCATTTTATCCATGCCACCTCTTCGCCCTTCTCCGTTCTTCACTTCATTTAATAATTCTTGGGGAATTTCCTCCGTCGTGGAGTTTAAACCTCATTTCTGACACCACAACTACTTTGCATATAATTTTAATTATTTTCTCACAGAAACCGTGTATAGGACAGGAGTTGGATAGATAGAGTTAGATTCAATGTCATAGCCAGGGTTTGAATCATGGATCTCCAGGTAACTAGTCGGTTACTCTACCACTGAGCTACCATGGCAACATGCCGGCATAGCATAGCATTGACTTTTTCAACTGACTCGCATGTTTCCCGATAAACCACAAGGTGGTCTCAAATTATTTTGAGATGACAAAACTTTGCATACTTTTCACTGTCATTTTACTTAGCTCTCTCATCCAATTAATAAAGTACCTTAGTTTACATTTTCACTATCACTTCATTTTCTTCATAATGTAGAGACGTAAGAATTACTCACAACTTAGCTCATTCTTTGGATAGCTCACTCACCAGGAATCCGAACACAAACGCCTCTGATCTGTAGTAGCAGTACTCACAGTCATTACAAAAGTGCGGACGTTTTGTGTTTGAGTTATGCTGTACTATGTTTGACATTGAAACATGCCCGATTTCAAATTCATCATACAGCGAACAGGATCATCTCTTACTATTACTTTTGCCCTAATTCCTTTGCCTTACCTACAAGGAAATAAGTAACAAGACCATTTTTACTAATGATTAAGTAATATAGCATGAAGTGGTAGAAGAATAAGCATGCGTAAGAATACTTTGTTGCAGAATAGATAGACAAAGACACGTGATTTTTTTCCACGTCCCCAAAAGATAAAAGTCACTTAGTTAAATCAAGTGTCTTGGGGTTTAGTGGATCAGAGCCATTACTATTTGCTTAAGTGTTAAATACTTTCATGTTTGCAAACTGCTATCGCTATTTAGTTATTTTTTGCAGTGTTAAAATATCCTCCAATATCCAATATCCTCCTTGTACCTACAACGAAATTTGTAATGAAATTATATCTGCAGAGATTTTCTCGATCAACCTGAAGTAGACAGAGAAATAAGCTGAATAAGAATATATAGCAGAAGCTATATAAAAAGTCATGTGAGAAAGTTATGTGAATGTAGTTTATATCATATGTTTTAAACCATGAGCTGCAGAAGTTTGGAAGGCAGGATGGTGAGACATTTAGCATGTTGAAAATACAATATCCACAGAAGCTCTGCGCTCCTCCCAAGACTCTCGATCTTAACTGTACAACAATAACAACAATGATGATAATAATAATAACAACTCTATGGCACGACAACTCACAAGGAACCTTGACGTTCCGCCCGGCCGCTGCGTCCCCCATTTCGGTCCATGACAGACGTCATGGATGGGGTGCAGTAATGGAGGGTAAGACGTGGTCAGCGTCCCGGCCGGTTAATGCGGTCCTCAAGACCTGAAGCCGCTACTTCTCCATCAAGTAGCTCCTCAGGGACCTCACGAGGCTGAATGCACCCCAGACCAGGTCTCCCAGCGGGGGAAAAATCCCCACGCCGGTACCGGGAATCAAACCCAGGTCTCCCGCTTGGTAAGCAGCTGCGCTATCACCGCGCTAAGGAGAACGACCTCTAACTGCACAAATCATGGTAAAAATAAAGTTGCATTATTTTGCGGATAGTTTTAGATTGTATATTGAATTTCCCTTCGTAAAATCCTTCGGATGCCTTCCTAGATTGTGGATAAAGGAACGCTTCCTAGATATAGGTGGTATTGAAATACTCGGGGTGAACCAAAATCAGCATCAGCGTCTGTACTCAGATTGGGCCGATGAAATGGTAAGTAGAACTAAAAGCTAAGAGAAGGCAGTCTGCCTAAGAGAAGACACCCTAATATAAAGCTGAAGCAGTTTGGAAGGCTGTAAAGTGACAGCCTCACCACCCGACTATATCTGCAAAACCCTCATAAGGCGGTCAAATGAAAATAAGATACTGACAAGCGAATTAGAAAGTCGGATGGACATACTGTTGAAGGACGAGGTAAGAAAAGGACAATGAATTAAAATGTATTATTGGCCACCTGGTTTAATCGACAAAAAGAGGTAGAATAAATACCCTATTATTTGTGGACGATGTCCTACTCATGGCAGAATCATAAAGAGATCTCCAAATAATAATAATAATAATAATAATAATAATAATACACAAGTTCCAAATATTGACCAATTGAGCAATTGCAAAATACCAATAAATAAATAAAAAACAATGGTATTTAAGTGTGAATATGTAATAAAAATGAAAATAGTATTAGAAAATAAGATAGTGGAACAAATAATACATTTAAGTACTTAGGATGTAATATTACACATGAAAAAGATAAATATATATATATATATATATATATATATATAACATAAAATATCTGAATTCCAGGCCATATGTGGAACCACAAAAAGAACTTTATGCCGGGACACATGAAAAGAATCAAAACCTAAACTATATTAAACAATGTCTGTTCCTTCTTTGTTGTATAGAAGTGAAACCTGGATAACAAAATCAGAGGAAAAAAAGCAGAATACATGCATCAGATATATTATTTTTGCGGAATGTGAAAGGAAGCACGCGAGCAGTAAGTTAGAAATAAAACTAAAAAGATGAGAAATGAACTGAGAATCAGTGATGAAAGAATACGAAGAAGAGCCTTCCAATATAATCCAAAAGGAATAAGAGGGGTTGGCCGATCCCGTAAAAGGTGAACATCACAGACTACTTCGCCGGAACCGGCTATTTAACCTAAGCCACGTGGAAGAAAAAGAAGAAGAAGAAAAACCTTTCTTATAATTATAAGATTGATTAAAAACTAAAAATATAGTTGTTAAAATTATTCTGATTCTTAATACAAATCAGCCGGCCAAATTTTAAATATTTTTATTTTCTTTACTACGTATAGTATGTAGGGGAGTAGGTAGTGCGTGCCATCCAAAAAAACTTGATACCGGGATTTCGCCGAAAACACAATTATGAGACCTCCTGAATCCGAAAAGTCTGCATAAAGATTTTGTTTGTTCCAATTGACAAAGATCTGTAAACATGTAGTCGAAAGAGGAAGAAATTAAAAAACAAAGACGTTTAGATATAAGGGTATTCTAATAAAAGCGACATATAAGGGGAGGAAATGTATAAAGAGGCAAATAGAACAAATAAGGCTCATCATTTTCTTGCCTACAGTGATGGATAGTGCTCAAACTGCCCACCTAGGTAGTGTGATGGTAGCATGTCTGCGTCACATTCAAAAGGCCGTGAGTTCTAATCTCGCTTAGGGTGAGTTGCCCGGATAAGTTTTTTTCGGGGTTTTTCCTTATCCTGAGAAGACGAATGTCGATTAACTTTAAGCTCCATGGACCCCAAGATCATTTGAGCATCATTTCATCAATGGCATACATCGTCCGATATGACCAACTAGATTAAAGAACGCTAAGCTATAAAAAAAATGCTGAAACATCTTCGGGTACTCGAAAAAAGAATTGTTCAACTTCCGAGTCTTCTTTTTATATAAATTGTTTACATCATTGCTAAGAAACGGTAGCGGGTAATTAGTGTGACTTTTGCACATCATATTGCTTTTTTATATTCCATTTCCCATAACTTTCTCTATCAAATGTTTGACTCCTTTTCGGCATAAAGCTAACAGTGTAGGAATCCAGTTGCCACCTCAGCTCTTTTTTTCCGTTACTCCAGGCTAACTCGGGTAGGGATGCTGAAAGCTGGGCTATGAAAAAACCGAATATCGGTCTCTCTGGATCGATGAGACGATATTGCATTCTGGGAGAAGAGGATGGAGCAAAGAAAAGTATGAGCAAGCAGGCAGAAATATAAGAAATAGAAACACAAAACCTGCACACGTAACATGGATATATTGTCATGTTGCCCAAATGAACCAGATGTTCCCTGCTGCCGTGAGATTCATAGGGAAAAAGCCTCACGTGCCGTAATATTACAATATTTAGAGACTATTTGTAAACAAAAAGCTAACGTGTAACTCTCACTTGACTTTTTTTACTCCCTTTTCAACAGACTATTCTTTAAAAACAGTATTTTCCCAACAATTTCATTTCAATCTAAATTAGTATTTCAAAAATATTTTTATTGTTTGTACAAGAGCCAAATAGGGAAATTTACTATGATTCAGTGATTTTATATATTTTAAGAGCTGGTCGCTATGATGGATTGTAAATTCCGTTCACTTGCTTGAAGGGATAAAACGTATCAACTCCCCCTGTTGAGAAACGAGTCATTATTATAAAACAGAAACCAATAACAAGGAATATCTCGAAAAGAGTATATAACATAAATTGTGTGCCTTAATGAGATCTATATTTATTGTGAAATAAGATTTTGTATGTCTCTTTCAAACTACCAGTCGTGCATAAAGCACCCAGAATAAAGAGGACTTCAGAGGTTATTCCCAGAAAATTTAAGATATACATTTTATTTGTCATAAAATATCTGGAATGTATTAAAATCAAAATCGTTTCAATAATGTTTAAGAAAAACCTATCTAAAATGTTTCATGTAAAGAGTAATTTGGGTTGTGGAAATTTTCTTGAAAATTAGTACTTACCTGGCTTTTCGTTTTTGAGTTAATTGCTCACAGACAAACGGACATACGCGCGCGCATGCCCACGCGAGGACATTTTTTAAATGTTAGCTCTTTCAATTCAGGGGGCCTCAAAACTATCAAATTTTGGATGGAATACAATACCTTCTCAACCTAAAATATACGTGGTAAGAAACGTAATAAATTAGCATTTTGGTTCCCTAAATGTTAGTCTGCGGAATTAATTGAATGGTTACTACCCGTGAAATGTTCAAAATATGATTTATACAATTAATCCTGTGGGATAAGCGGAATAAAGGATAATACTCGACATGTTCTCTTCAATATATAAGATACAGTAATTCTTAGGCTGTTGGTTCAGTGACATTGTTTCAAACATCTAGTATAACTAAGCTAAGCTTTATATTCATAATGTGCCATATTTAGAACAATTATGGTAGAGAAACATATCTCCAGGTTCCCCACTTCTGCTTGGATTAAATAAGAAATCCCACCAAAGCTGCAGGCTGTTCATCACATGTCAATAATAAATCTGGTACTTAATTTCCATAATAAAAATATGGTTGACATTTTTAAGAGGCTATTCACTTGAATACTACGGGTGCTTTTACAACATATAAACATTGTAAATTTAGCAGTATATAAGTAGTGATTCTGAAGTTAATTGTCTTCGTTCACACTGTATTCTTTGATAAAAAAAAATCTGATGTGTTCCATTTATATGACTTTCTCTACCTATTCTGCATCAAATTCTTTGTACAAAACCCTATTATTTTCTCTACTGCATGCTAATCGATACAAATATTAGCAGTATGATTTTATGTATTAATAGTAGGGAAATAAGGGAATACACTAGGCTAAAATGATATTCAAATTTTGTTGCTCTGTGATGCGATTGAAATTACCTTCGCAAAAAAGGAAATTTATTTTCTGTTTTAGAAAACCCTAAACAATGGAAATTTGAAAATCAATAACAAGGAATACATTGGAAATTATTAGCTCTACAAAAAGGTTCATGACAAAATTGTGTGTTATAACGATATACACTTTTTTTTTTTAGTATGAAAAAATCATTCAGAATGAAGAGGACTTCAGGGAAAATTCCCCTTAGAAACTCGGAATACTTATAAATGCATTTGTCATGTAAATACCTTTAATAACGGTATCTTAATCAAAATCGTTAGAGCCATTTTGAGAAAATACAAAATTCCAAAAAATCTTCGTTGTAAAGGTGGTTTGGGGTGGGGGATTTTCCTTAAAACTTCCCTGAAAATTTTACAGTTTCTAAAAGGGATTTTGGGCTTAGAAGAGATATGTTAGAATTTTATTAATTACCTTCAGTAGTTGAAGGATTCCCATTAATGAATTATGAATGAATTGCTGCATTATTTTATCCATCCAAAAAGCTTGAAAGATATTAAACTTAAATACCAATTTGGTATTTACCGACTTTGTTCGTTTTTGGGTTATGCTGTCCACACACATGCACACAAACACACGGAAATTTTTCTAAAAAATATATTTTATTAGAGATTCTCAAAGCATGTGAAATCCTGGTGCCAAATTTTTGGGTGGACTGCAATACCTTCTCTACCCACTATGTACGTACATAGAGTACTTGTTAGAGAAGGGGAAAACGGTCGAGTTTGATATTTTATCGACTATGGACTTTTTACCTAATATTATCACAATGAAACCTCATGCTATTATTAATTTTAGTTAGTATCTAAGGTGCACTGGCGGTAAAAATGTAATATCACGGAGGATTGTTTAAATTTAATGAAGAGTTAAATGAATTGCAATACATCATGGGGCATCATATGCTGATAAAACAGCGCAATGTAACCAGATATGTCAGAAGGTGGCCCAGTGAATGTACGTCAAGATCTACGATCTCTTACGAGGGAGAGCTAGTTTGGAACTCATGAGAGGAGTTAATCCCCATAAGTGGTATTATCGTCTCAGTTTTTGGGATTTGTCATGTATATTCCTAGGTCACTCCTGCACTAAGCTTACTTCTTCACTTCCTTGCAACGAATACTAGATTTTTAAACTCGTCGGTTGTCACCTCCTTTGGATGTCTCGAGTCACAAAGATTCCTTACTGTCTTCTTTAGTGGCTCCTACTTGAGGAGGGTAGCAAGGAACCACAGTGACTGGCAAGACATCTGAAGGAACAGACAGCAAGCAACGAGTATGAACATCTAGTATAGTCATATTAAACATGTATTGTATCCCCTTAGTGCAGCAATTCAGGCGGATGGTCATATAGGTGGCGAAATATATCCTGTGATAAACTGTCCCAAGCTTCCTGAACCAATTCTCGCATTTTTTTTTTTTTTTTAAACAGTAACGGAGTCTGATCAGGACTCCGGTACTGTATCCCTATTTACATTTCCCCCCGTAGGTTTTACTGATTACTGGTTTACTGGTTTTACTGTTTCTTTTACAAACATATACACATTGCATAAACATATAACACCCATGCCCAAGGCGGGACTCGAACCCACGATCCCCTGCCCACGAAGCACCAAAGCGAGACGCTTTAGCGAGCGTGGCCATGGGGACCGGCCTCATTTCGGCAATGGTTGTGGTCGGCTGAGGATCCCCAATCAACTCCTTCCCCAACATACCCCATATATATTGAATGTTGAGTGGTCGGGGGACCGTACTAGTGAGGGCAATTGACGTACACAATAATGAGCACGTTGTGTTATAGTAACCGTATGGGGATACATGTTATCAGGTTGAAACAGCAGAGAACCTTCCTGTGGGAGAAATGGCAGTAACACGCAATTGTTAATTTTCTAGACGTAGCTGACAGTGGTTTCGCGACCCTCACACACACCCTCAACCGTAACTGATGATACCTCACACTATTAGGCCAGGAGTTGAGTCTTTTAAGTCGTTAGCACTCTAAACGCTACCAGGTTTACATCGTACACATAAACCACCATTACTTGCTTAGACAGAAGCTACTGATATCACTGGAAACAACAAAGAGTCATTCCATTGTGCAATTTAGTTTTCTCGATACCAGATGAGACGTGCATGGCGCTGTTGTGAAAGAGTACCGTGGCCGTGATTTGAACTCTGCTACAGGAATACTGTTTCCAGTATGCGACTGCCCCTTCAGGTGCTAATTGTGCTCGGATCACTTCCCTGAATGCGGCGAAACACATGCAGCTGTACAGCATGGCCGTCCAGAACCTGGTATGTTCCACAGACCATTGCTCAAAAACACACCACAATTACATTGGGTCTAACATGTGCAGCAATTTATCCGTAGTTTCTTGCGGCTTCGCGCAGACCAAAAATTTGATACCGTTCAAATGGCTGCAGTTGTGCGACAGGATCGGTCATGTCATGGCTGGCTATACATAGAGCATCATTTGACGCGAGCATTCATCTGTTATGGTTGCATAGTGCTCGCTTGCGGAGTCAATACAGAGGTCATACAGACACGTGCATTGCCATCTGTTGTCTCATGACCGCGACACATTAATCACAAATACCTAACCCCTCAGTATCCATATACCACGTCTATGTTTCGCTGAACACAGTTCTTGGCGATGTATGCGCGCGCACACACACGTGTGTGGTTCTCACTAAGGAATCGGTTACTGAGTGAGGTCTGCTGTCAGGCCTAGTCTATGTCTAAATGCAATTTCCCGCAAACTAAATCTACAAACCTAACCTATTAATATAATTATAATTTTAATTGCATCATATCTATTTTTAACTTTAATTGCAGTTGAATTCTGTTTTATATTTATTGAGTTGAATTTAGATTTTAAGTAAAAACACTTAAATGTTATTAAGGGACGAGAAGACCCTATAGAGTTTAATAAATGTATAGATTATTTGGGTTAATAAGTAATTTAAATTATTGTAAAATTTATTTGATTGGGGTGATTAAAAGATAAATAAAACTCTTTTAATCAAAACAAACGTAGCAAACAAATACATTGAATATCCGTAAACAGTTTGTAGAAGCTTACTATATTATACCATTGTATGCTTTGCTTAAAAAGAATTTATATTAATTGGAATCGTTTTAGTGTTATAAATTTATTTAATTTAAATGGTTAACTTTAAAGAAACATTTAAGAGGAAGATTAATAAGTAATAAAGATTTATTAAATTGCATGTTTGAAGTCACAGACGTGTTTGTGAAATTGCTGGACGCGTACATTTCGTAATGTGTGTAGAAATAATTGAAGTATTTTAAACCATTTGAAATTAAATAATAGTGTGAGTTAAAGCTTTCGTGAGAATAGCGAAAATTATTTTAAGCACTGATGCAAATGATAGTTTTGAAATACGTATTGATGAGCATATGCCGATGAGTGACATAGCAAGCTACATTGTTGAAAACAAATACAAAGTAGCCTGGCGTCATACCCTCCTCGCCTATATTGGCGACTGACTCAGATTCATACACACGCTCCAGGTGGAACAGTTTCTTCTTCTTCTTCTTCTTCTTCTTCTTCTTCTTCTTCTTCCTAGCGGCGGCGGGCTCGGTGTTTAGTCATGCTGCTGCCGCAACTCCACGCCTATACCAGCCGCTATGTTTTGATGGTTGCTAAGGTAGGGGAAGTAGGAGAAGGGTTTTACACTTTGGGAGTAACGTTCGCCAGGCCTGCTCTAGACTCATAGCTTTTCATGTCCATACCGGTTGCTTTTAATTTTTCTTTGTTTACATTGAAATTGAGTTTTTTAAACTTGAGTTTACTTCTACATGTCCATTATTCTAACTTAATGTTTACATTTTGCTACACAATAGGTAGTCTGCATAAAAAAAATCGATATCGAGATTTCACTGGCAATGTGTGTTTTGAGGATCCCTAAATAACAAAAATTAAAAAAGGGTTCTTGAAATCTGTATGTGATTCTGTGACTGTGTGTTTGTAAATAGTATCACTCAAAAACAAAAAGTGAATTAAGTACCATTTATATTTCTGTTCAGTATGTTCTAGGATGCTATACGAATATTCTCAGAAAAATCACAGCGAATTGCCCTTTAGATGAATATTTTTTATATTTTCTCAACAATGGCGAAGCAAATTTTAATTAAAATTCATATTTGTAAGATATTTACATGCCAAATAAAATATGGGAATAGCCCCTGAAGCATTCTTCATTTTGCATGAAAAATGCATAACTGGAAAACCGTAAAATATATAAAATAATCTTATTACAAAAACTCTAAATAACGTTGAAACAGGAAACTTATGTAAAAAATTGAGTTAAGCATTTCCAAAATATTCCTTGTTTTTAGTTTACATTTCCCAACACTGCTATTTTTGTTATATGAGAAGTCGTCTTTTGGTGTTCTCATTTTAATCCTGTTCATCCAAATAGAAATGAATTTCAATGTCATTATATATCGAAGAGCTCATATAATACATTGCCATGCCTGTTGTCAACTTGTTTAGAGAAGATTGTAGAGGATTTATTCAAGAATTACTAAACAGGCAGACTAGTGGGGGGAGGGGAATTATAGCTCAACACTCTGGCATCCTAATCAGAACTTGATTTCTTAACTATGATAGTCAATTAAAAAAAAAAAACAAGGAATTAATATTCAAATATGTAATTAGCACATTGCCTGTTAGTCGATTCCTTAGCGCGGTGGCAGTGTGGCTGCTTGCCAAGCAGGAGATCTGGGTTCGATTCCCGGTATAAGCATGGGGAATTTTCTGGCCCAGAGAGCATTCCGCATGGTGAGGTCCCTGGGGGGCCAATTGAGGAGCTACTTGATTGAGAAGTAGCGGCTCCAGGTCGAGAAGACCGCATCAACCGGCCGGGAGGGGCTGGAGGCGCTGATCACATCTTACCCTCCAGCACTACACCCCATTCATGACACCTTCGGGCCGAGATGGGGGATGCAGCGGCCGGGCGGTAGGCCAAAGACCCTTACAATACGTTACATTGCCTGTTGCATTTAAACCAGCATAACACAAAGCGAACACATGGCGAGGAGCCGATCCCGGCTACCTTGATAAGCCGCCTTCCCTCATTGTACTAACAAAATAGAGACCAAACCACCCGTACCTTCTTCCCCTTGTATCACCAACCTAAGAAACCCCAAGTCTGAGTCTAAGTGTTACCACGCAACAGGACATCACAATATCAGGAAAATAGTTCTGCTAATATTTATCTTGATTAGCATGCAGTAGATAAGAATAAGCTTTTATAAGAGTAGTTTGTTGCAGAATGGGTACAGAAAATCATATAAATATAATACTGTTTGACCGGTTTTTATTCCATAGATGTTCATTGTTCATTTCTCTTCGTTCTGTGCATTCCTTAGGCATTCAGTAGCATTTATATCTTTGGTCAGTAATATTCTTGTTGCTACAGTCCTTATTTTGCAAAATATCGATTTTTTCCCTGAGTTTGTCTGCAGGAAAAACTGTATTTAAAATTACGTGTAAATTTGCCCGATAACTCGTCCTGACCAGCATATTTACGATTCCGTTTGCATTTGTTTTCTATCTCAAATTGTATATCCAAAAACAAACAAGCAAAAACACAATCATTTATTGGCTAATAGAGTTAAATAGATTTGAAATAGTTTTCATACTTTTGCTTCTTGCTGGGAACTATGTGGAGGTATGGACTAGACCTTAAATAAAATGCTTAATGTGAAAATGTCACAATACGTTATTATAGACTTAATTTTTGAAGAATACTTTTATCACAACCTGGTACATTTTGCACCACTCTCAAATATTTTAAATGCCAAAGTAATGACCATTGAGTATTCTTTCTCTAGCACGTACAACATAGTAGATAGAGAAGGTATTGCATTTCATCCAAATATTCGATACCGTCCTTTGTATACAAAAAGCTCACATACACACACACACTATATGTGCGTGTGTGTGCCGTGAACACGAAAACACAAAAATTGAAAGTCGGTTGAATATCAAGCCTTATATTCAAGTTCAACATCTTCCAAAAATATGACACTAAGATTTTCAAGAAAATCCACCAGCTACAAACAACCCTTTACATAGAGGATTTTTTTGAATATTATGATTTTCTCAAAATTGCTCTTACGATTTTGATTAAAACACGTGTTTTGTAGACATTTACATAACAAATAAAATATAAATCTTAAGTTTTCTGGAAATAGCCTCTAAAGTCCTATTTATTCTGGATGACTTTTTCACAATCATAAAACATTACGTGACAAGAGATGTAGATTTTGTTAAAATACTCGATTTATGTCATACTTTTTTGTGGAGTTAACAATTTCTAAGGCTGATTAAAAACCCAAAGTAAACTTACAGTCAACAAGTTTTTTTTAATGCAAAGCCCCAATATGACCTTAGATGTTACATATAAATGAAAAAAAAAAAAATAGCCGAGGTATTCCTTGTTATTGATTTCAATTTTGAAATACTTTTGTCAAACAGGAATATGTAAGTTCTTTTTCTTTTGTTTTACTCCGGGCCATGTAAAGAGAACCGAGATTCAATCACAGAGCAACCTGCTTTTAAAAGATTTGAATATAGCTTTAGCTTGGTGTTCTCCCTATTTTCTTACGTTTGTAATTAACTAAGTAATAAGACGATTTCTCTTACGTTTATCTTGAATAGCATGAAGTATATAAACATAATATTTTGTAAGAATAGTTTCTTACAGAATAGGTAGAGAAAATCATATAAATGGAACGCATCATATTTTAGAATCCAATGTGTTCCATTAACATAATTTTATCCACATCTCTGCAACAAAGTATTGTTAAAAAGCTTATGCTTCCTTTTACTTCATGCTAATCGAAAAAAAGAATTAGCGAAATAGCGTTATTACTTGCTTCCTTGTAAGTAGAAGGGAAATAAAGGAGTAGCATTGGCTAAAGTATTAGATAAAAGCTGGTAGCTATGTGACTGAAGTTCCTTTGTTTGTATGGACAGGAGTTCACAAATTCGCGTTTGAGAAAAGTTAGTATTTTAAAGCTGAAGCCAATAAGAAGGAATATCTCAAAAATAATTCGCTCCACGAAAAAATGTATGTAACATAGATTTGTATGCTTTAACGAGTTCTACATTTTCTGTTACGTAAGTTTTTGTCTATCTCTTACGCTTTAACACTTATGTAAAATTCCGTAAAATGTAAACAGAACAAAGTACTCTTCAGAGGCTTTTCCCAGCAAATTCAAGATCTACAATTTATTTGTAGGTAAATATATTTAATATACGATGTTTCAATCAAAATCGTTAGAGCCATGTTTGAGAAAATCAAAATTTCCGAAAAATGTTCCATGTAAAGGGTAGTTTGGGGTGGGGGGAATTTATTCAAACTCTTCGTGTCGCATCCCGGGAAGATACTAAACTTAAATACCAAGTTTGGTATTTTACCGACTTTTCGTTTTTGAGTTATCGTGTTCACAGACACACAGACACACGGACACACACACACACACGGATATTTTCTGAAAATCCTTTTTTTGGATACAGGGGACCCTAAAACATATATTTCCGGTGAAATCTCGGTATCAAATTTTTTGGTGGAGTGCAATACCTTCTCTATACACTATATACATAATACGTGTAGAGAAAGTAAAAATATTGTATTCCGTATACTTTTGATTAGTTTTGAGTAGCTTCGGTTGTTATTCGCTATAAGGCATTTTCACGCTGGAACTGCTGGATTAAAGGAAGTCTGTTACGGGGAGAAGCGTCTCGCGAGACAAATTGCCACTGCCTTCAGCCTTGGCTGAATTCTTCCATGTACTGGAATGAAGGCCCAGATGTCAGGCATTTATTTCAGAAATTCCAAGCATGGGCCGGATTCTTCTGTTAGAAGAGATGTAGTCACTCATATATAATCAATTTCATCGGCATCTCAAAACTGCTACATTTGGTCTCAAGATAGTTTTCGCAGAAACGTTTCGAAGTTAGTAAAATCTAATTTGGAACTTGTGTTTCAACTACAGCTTCTTAGAATGAGATGAAAACATCTTACGTGTTGCATTCACATGACTGTTCTACATCGCTATAATAAATTGCTGTTAAAAAGCGTATCCTTCTATCTACTTTGTGCTAATCAAGCAGAAATTGTTTAATTACTAGATTCCTTGTAAGTAGAAGGAAAATAAGGGAATACACTAGGCTAACACGATAGTCACATACTGTAAAAGCCGGTTGCCACGGGCAGAAATCCATTTCCTTACAGGGTCAGAGAGTTTACAACTTTCCGTGTGAGAAGAGGTCAAGTATTTTAAATCTGAAACAAATAACAAGAAATATCTCAGAAATGGCCAATCTCACCAAAAAGACGTATATGTCATAAATTGTGTGTTTTAAACTGAACTAAATTTTTTGTGTAGTAAGATTTTGTCTTTCTGTTACTGAGTTTCGCAAAATTCAGCAAAATTCATTCGGAATAGAGGTCTTTAGAGGCTATTCCCAGAAAATTCGAGATATACATTTTATTTGCCATATAAAATCTTAGTTATAATTAATCAATAACGTTAGAGCCATTTTTGAGAAAATCAAAATTATCGAAATTTTTTCCATGAAAAGAGTAGTTTGGGGTGGGAGGATTTTTCAAAATCTTCGTGTCGCATCCTTGGTAGATACTAAACTCAAATGCCAAGTTTAGTATTTTACCGATCTTTTGTTTTTGAGTGGTGTTCACAGACTCAGGGACACATACGCGGGCTTTTTTCCAAACAGGGGATCCTAAAACGTGTATTTCCGTGAAACCTCGGTATCGAATTTTTGGGTGGAATGCAATATCTTCTCTACATAGTGCGTGTAGAGAAGATAATAATATTGCACTAGATGAGTGAGCCACCGTTAGGTTTCCGTATCTATACAATCCATCTTTTTACTTGAAAGCACTTATTTAAACTGAATATTTTATGTGTTATATTCATATGGTTTTGCTACGCATTCTTCAACCATCATTGTAAGCCATAATATTCTTCCATCTACTCTATGTAAGCTAAATTAATATTTGCAGAAATGCTTTTATTGAATATTTCCTTGTAGAAAAACGGGTGAGAGTATACTATGCTTACGTGATAATCATATCCTTTACCAGCTGGTCACTGTGTGACGGCTTTGAAATGCCATCCTCTTTGCTTGATCTGAGAAATAAGAAGCGTTTAACGACCTCCAGTTGAGAAAAAGAAAATGTTTTAAAATTGAAACCAATAACAAGGAATATCTCGGAAATGGTTAATTCACAAAATGTTGCAATTGACATATATTGTGTGTTTTAACGAGATCTAAAATGTGTCTGTATTACTTTTTTATCTCTCTTAAAATGTATCTGTAATATAGAATGAAGTGGACTACAGATACTATTCCCAAAAAATTCAAGAAATTCATTTTATTTGTGCTGAAAATATGCAAAACATATATTTATTTTCTCTACACATACTATGTACATAGTGCATATATGATGGCACTAAAGATTTTGATAACGAGATTTCACCGGAAATACATGTTTTGGACCCCCTGGATACAAAAAAGCATTTTTAGAAAAATGTTCGTGTGTATGTCAGTGTGCGTTTGTGCCTGTGGGCAGCATAGCTCAAAGACGAGGAATTCGTTAAATACTAAAATTTTTATTTAAATGTAATATCTTCCAAGGATACGACACGAACATTTACAAGAAAATCCGCCCTCTTCGACTACCCTTTACTTGGAAAAAAAAATCGAAAGTTTACTTTTTTCAAAAATGGCTCTAACGATTTGATTAAAATCTCTTATATTTAAAATATTTGCATGGCAAATAAAATTTATATCTTAAATTTTCTAGGAATTACCTATGAAGACCACTTTATTCGGGATGAATTGCTCTGAACTTTGTATAACTGGTAAACCGTAAGTGATAGACAAAAACTTACTACACAAAAAATGTTGATCAGTTTAAAACACACACTTTATGGCATATACACTTATAATTGATTTAGAATTGATCGTTTTCGAGATATTTTGTTCTTGGTTTCAGTTTTAAAATACTTAAAAAAATTCTCATACGGGAACTTGTCAACTCCTAGCCATGCAAAGAAACAGATTTCAAACCCTTAGCAACCCATTTTAAAACATGTGACTGTCGGTGTAGCCTAAAGGATTCCTTTATTTTCCTTCTACTTACAAGGAACTAAGTAATAAGACCGTTTCTGCTATGTTTATCTTGAATAGCATGAAGTAGATAGAAGAATATGCTTTTTAATAGAATTTGTTACGGAAATGTAAAGAATATAATGTGAATGGAACACATCAGATTGCTTTTAATGAAATCGTTAGGATAATTTTTGAGAAAATCATTTTCGAAAACATATCCATGTAAAGGATAGTTTGGAGTGGGAGATGTTCTTGAAAATCTGTATGTTGCATCCTTGAAAGGTGCTGAACTAAAATATCAGTATCTACTGCTATCCACTACTTGATCCTCATAGTGTTTTGTAAGCGTCTGTGAATGTTAAAATGGTCTCTCTGTGTTTTGTACCTGTTGTACTAGCATTTGTAATTAAACTGGGTCACATGGTTGCAAATTTACCCAAAATTCAATTGTTAGAAGTATATCAAAACATTGGTTTGCTTAACAATACTTCTCGTTTATTTCATACTGTATAGACTCAAGTTTTACTTCCTCTACACGTACTATGTACATAGTGTACAGAGAAGGTATTTACTCCACCCAAAAATTTGATACCGAGATTTCATTGGAAATATATGTTTTAAGGTTCCCAGTATCCGCCCCCCAAAAAAGAAGCATTTGTAGAAAAAGGACCGTGTGCGTGTCTGTCTGTCTATGAACACGATAACTCAAAAATGAAAAGTCGGTAAAATACCAAGCTTGGTATCTAGGGATGTGACACAAAGACTTTGAGAAAAATTTCCCCACACCAAACTACCCTTTACATGGAAAACATTTCGAAAATTTTTATTTTTTCAAAAATGGTTGAAACGATTTTGATTAAAATATCGTATATTAAAGACATTTACTTGAAAAATAAAATGTATATATTTAATTTTCTGGGAAAAGCCTCTGCAGACTACTACATTCTGGGTGAATTTTACGGAATTTTGTATCACTGGCAACCCGTAAGAAATATAACAGAACCTGTAGAGCTCGTTAAAACACACAACTTATGTTTTATATATATAACATATATATATATATATATATATAACATATATATATTCGTGAGGTGGATCGCTTTTGAGTGTTATTGGTTTCATCTTTAAAAAACCTATACTTTTCTCAAGTGGGAATCTGTCAACTGCTGCCCATAGAAACAAAGGAACTTCAGTCATATAGCAACCAGCTTTTGACTAATACGTTAGCCTATGCTACTCCCTTATTTCCCTTCTACTTGCATGGAAACCACTAATAAGACTATTTCTACTATTTTTTCTCGATTAGCTGAATTAAAAAGGAGCATAAGCTTTTTAACAATAATTTGTTGCAGAGATGTAGAGAAACGTGTAAGATTTTTATCCATCTGTTGGAAAACAATAAAATTTCGTGGCATTATAAAGGAACGATTGATGAGTTTAGTTATTTTCGAAGACTGTGGAGAAATAAATTTTATGTGGATTACTAATTGAACAGCTTGATAAATTGACAAAGAATAAACCTCTGTTTGTACAAATTGAGGTTTATTGTTGCATCATATGCGAGGAAAAGTGTCTATTGCCTAATTGGTAACATTCATATTCAAACCTTTTTATGATAAGCGTGAAGTGAAAAGGAGAATCACATTTTATATGAATAGTAGTACAACATGTAAAGCACGGATGACTGCCGGAAGGATGGCAAATGTGTCATACTTCCCGAGTCATCAAATATGCAACACACACTACACCGCTTAACAGCATGTGAAAACAAACGGACAGCTACCAGAGGGAGCGGCATCTACAGGCATACCTAATGACTCGGGAGTCTTTTTTTTTTTTTTTTGTTTTTTTTTGTTGTTGTTGCTACCTCTGATATAAGGGATGCCATAGAAATGGTAATGAGAGAGAAAGTCGTGTGAATGCTACCCATAATTTCTCCTAATAGCATTGTGATGATGCAATACTCACATTTCAAAGATAATTCAAAGCTTTAATTGTTTGAGTATGCGAATGCAAAGCGGGAGAGTATTTTAAAGAAATTAATCATTACGTGATATTTAATATGACTATTTAACAAAAATGTTGGTAAATACATTATTAAATGCATTCAAAATCTGTTACATAAAAATACGATACGTATATTATTTAGGTGCAGCTATTTTATTTTAATATTTACTTCCATTGCACTGCCATTATATTTCACAGGCTTGGGAAATTCTAACGTTTAGGCTAGGCTGTCCCAGCTTGGGTGCGAGCTGAAGAGCAGCGGAGTACTCATGACTCAGGGATATTGTTGTAGCATGCAGTGCAACACGAAATTGAACTATCGTCAGGTGACTGTACTGCAAGTTTAAAATTGAATAACATAACCAGTAATATTCTATATGAAAATTCATCTTGTCCTTATAAATAAATAAGACATAAAAGGGTTGTACCAAACAGATAACAGATGCCAGCATTTGGAATGACATGGCACGGCTAAATAGAAGATTGTATGGTGGTGGGTGTAAAATCTCGCATCGTGTTCGTGTGCTGTTCTGAGGCTGGCAACGCATTCAATGAGAAGAGCAGAATTCTAGATCTATGTACGCAACGCAGATCTAAAGTTTGAAATTTTCGATTTCTTGTGTTACATAGCGCGTGGCTGATTTTGTGTTGTGAATATCTTCATAAATAACGTGCACCGTTTTCTCTGAAACATGAGAGCCCTCAAACCAGACCACTTTCCTGTGCTATTGGGCAATAACCATTAGCAAACAAAAGGCAACCCTCTACTAGGGGCGAGAGGCAACGTAGTAAAATCTCTGTTTCCTGTGGACTCTGTAGCCAATTCAGTTTGTGTTTCGTATAAGTAGGTGTTCCAACCAGTGAATTACTGCACAGAATGTTAAGGGACCAGTAAGTGGAAGACTTGCCAGCAGCTAGGGTTGATTTCCAGCCGCACACCTTATAATCCCAAACTTTAAAGTCACCTGCCTTTGTAGGAGGAGTAGGGCAGGGTTATCACTTATAATGTTCTGAAAAATACTGTAGAACGTTTTGCACTTACCCTGAGTTTGCGTTTTTACTATCTCTACGCGTACTATGTACATAGTGTATAGAGAAGATATTGATTGTATTGCACCCAAAATTTTGATACAGAGTTTTCACCGGAAATACATGTTTTGGGAACCCTTGAATTCAAAAAAATCTTTTTTAGAAAAACGTGCGTGTGTGCGTGTGTCTGTTAAATACCAATCTTGTTATTTAAGTTCAGAATATTCCAAGGATGCGACAGGAAGATTTTGCAAGAAAATGCCCCCACCTCCCTTTACATTGAAAGAATTTCTGGAATGTAAGTGTTCTCAAAAATGTCTCTAACGATTTTGATTAAAATCTCATAGCCTTACAATATTTACATGACAATTAAAATGTATATTTTGAAATTTCTAGTAATCGCCTCTGAAAACCTCTTTATTCTGGGTGAATTTTTCTGAATTTTGCAAGCGCAACAATAGACAAAACCTTACTACACAAAAATATAGTGATCTCCTTAAAACCCCACTTTGTCATATACACTTTTTTTCGTGGAGTTGGCAATTTTCGAGATATTCCTCGTTATTGGTTTCAGTTTTAAAATACTTAAAATTGGCCACCCAAACAAACGTATTTCAAACCCAGAGCAACCACATTTTAAAGCATCTGGCTGTCGGTTTAGCCTAGTGTATTCCTTTATTCCCCTTCTACTTAATAAGGAACTAAGTAATAAGACCATTTCTACTAAAGTATATCTCGATCAGCATGAAGTAGATAGAAGAATAAGCTTACTAACAATAATTTTATGTAGCGCAAGTAATGCGAATGTAACATATCAGACTTTTCGCGCTTCGTTGTGAATAGGGTCGGAAAACGGAAGGTAGATAGTAGCTATATTTTGTAGGCAAGAACCGGGGAAAGTAATTGTATTAATGGCTTGTAATGATGTGCATTATTGAGTCCAAGGGCACATCATTTCCACAGCTACTCCCACGACCGACGTCTCTCTAACAAGAGGGGCGGCATCGATCGCAAAGACCTCTAAACTTGTTTCAGGTTTAACCCTCTAATGCATGTTGTTGCCACTTGGCAACAAAGATGATTAATCAAAGCTTTTAGTATTTTAGTAGGCTTTTTTCTAATTTCGAATTACACTAAACTTCAAAAATAAAATTAGGCTAGTTGTAGCTGCTTTATTTCTATTTTATTTTTGCAATAAAGTTGTAATTTTTTTTAAATAAAAAATAGCAAAATCTATGCAACTGGAGTAAAATGTAGCCCCGTCAGTATCCAAGCGTACCAGAACCAGTTGTTTTACTTGGGTCCTCCCCATCCTTTACCACAGGCACATTTCACCGTAATTGCGACGATAGGCTTTGAATGGATGGCCAGTTCACTTCACATCGCACTAACGATCATGGCTATTCAAGTCGCTTGAGATGTGATGAAAGGGATAAAGGGATATAAAATTCGGTTTGCGAATTAGAGGAAGAACAGCATATGTAACAAAATAATTAATGCAATAGAGGAAGACTTCGGAGGGGCTTTAGCTTCGAGGTAAAGGAAAAGTTCTGAGTTTCGCTCCTTACTCGTGCCCTTATAACCAAATAAGACGTAAAAGTGATGTACCAAACAAACAACAAATCTGTGTCTGGTGCCAGCACTTTAAATGACATAGCTCAACTAAGTAGAAGATTATACAATAGAGGATGTAAAATCTTGCATCTTGTGCTGTTCAGAGTCTGGCACATTCGGTAAGAAATGGAACTCCACATCTATGTACCCAACGCAGGCATAAAGTTGGAAGTTTTCAATCTCTTGCGTTACATAGCGCGTTGCTGATTTTGTGTGAATGCCTCCATAAAATAATGTGCAAAGTCGTGCGCGTGTTCTGAATTTGAGGTATTTTTCGTTGTGAATAGGGCCCTGAGCTTACTTCAAGGGTCAGAAAATGGAAGTTAGGTAGCTATATTTTGTAGGCAAAAACTGGGGAAAGTAATTGTATCAATGGCTTGTAATGATGTGCATTATTGAGTCCAAGAGAGAAGCAGGGGCACATCGTTTCCACAGCAACTCTCCCGACCAAGGTCTCCCTAACAAGAGGGACGGCATCGACCGCAAAAACCTCTAAACTTGTTTCAGGTTTAACCCTCTATTGCATTGTGTTGCCATTTGTCAACAAAGATGATTAACCAAAGGTTTTAACATTTTTAGGTTTTTTTTTTTTTTTTAATTTCTCATTACACTAAACTTCAACAACAAAATTAGGCTAATTGTTGCTGTTTTATTTCTTTTTTGCAATAGAATTGCAGTATTTTTTAAAATAAAAAAGAGTAAAATCCTTGGAACTGCGGTCAAACGTAGCCCCGTCAGTATCCAAACGTGTCATCACACCGATTATTCTACTTGGGTCCTCGCCATCCTTTACCACAGGCACATTTGACTGCAGTGGCTTCGCATCGCACCGACGATCACGACTATTCAAGTCTTTTGAGTTGTGGTGAAAGAGTGAAAGGGATATAAAACAGGTTTTTGAATTAGAGGAAAAACGGCATATGTAACAAAACAATTAATGCAATAGAGGAAGCCTTCGGGAGAGGCTTTAACTTCGAGGCGAAGGAAAATGTCTGAGATTCGTTCCTTATAACCAAATAAGACATAAAATGTGATGTACCAAACAAACAATAAATCCGTGTCTGGTACCAGCATTGAAATGACATGGCACGACTAAATAGAAGATTGCACAGTAGAGGGCATAACATCTCGTATCGTGTGCTGTTCAGAGGCTGGCAACGCATTCGGTAAGAAATGGAAATCCACATCCATGTACGCAACGCAGGTATAAAGTTTTAAGTTTTCGATCTCTTGCGTTACATAGCACGTTGCTGATTCTGTGTGAATGCTTCCATAAAATAATGTACAATGTCATGTGCGTGTTCTGAGTTTGAGGTGTTTTCCCTTGTGAATAGGGCCTGAGTTTACTTCATGGGCCGGAAAACGGAAGGTAGGTAGCTATATTTCGCAGGCAAGAACCGGGGAAAGTAATTGTATCAATGGCTTGTAATGATGTGCATTATTGAGTCCAAGAGAGAAGCAGGGGCACATCGTTTCCACAGCAACTCTCCCGACCAAGGTCTCTCTAACAAGAGGGACGGCATCGACCGCAAAAACCTCTAAACTTGTTTCAGGTTTAAAAGCCTTCGGGAGGGGCTTTAACTTCGAGGCGAAGGAAAAGTTCTGAGTTTCGCTCCTTACTCCTGTCAGATCCCGTTTCCCCTGCTCCCGCTTCTCAAATAGCGTGTCTGACAACTTCAGTGCCGTCATCATCTTTGTGTTCAAGATCTCATAATGCTTCATGACCAGCCCAGCGTTTGTTGACAAAACAACTGAACAAAACCTCCCTTTAAGTTTTCTTATGCTCTGCTCTAAGAAACTTCCGTAATGAAAACTGCAGTAGAACTGTCTCTGCATTTTGGTGGTCAGCGTTCTGACTTCTCCACCCAGGGGGAATTTTCCTTTAATTTGAATAATTTCCTCTCCTCTGCAGCGTATAAAAGTGTTTCATAGCAAAAACTGGTAAAATGAATAAATGTTTCCCCCCCCCCTCCATTTGCATGACCTCTACCTGTTCTGCAAACAAAATATTCTTACAATAGATTATTCTTCTATTTACATCATCCAACATGTGATAAATATTAGCGGAAATTGTCTTATTACTAGTTCCTTGTATGCAGAGGAGAAACAAGGGAGTACACTACGGTAACTTTTAAATGGGATGACGTTTGTCCTTGAGCGCCACCAGGCCGGCAGCTGATCGGGATGCTGCTTTGTAGGCATATTGCATTCCCGTTTAACTGACGGGAATGCAATACCGTCTCTTATAAATATTACTTGCGCTAAGAAAAAATATTCAAAATTTGCAAAAAATAACTCACGAGGAAGATAGGGAGTAATGTTCGTAGCAGAACCATAAACAACCACATATGTTTAGCTCCAATAGTTTTCATAATAAACATATGTTGCCCTGTACATTGGCAAGCTTAGTGTGCTAATGAGAGGGAAATATAAAAAGAGTGGGGGTAGCGACCTGGCAACGCAGAGCACAATAACGCATCTCATTCGCTGCAGCGTAAAACACTTACCATTTTAAAAATATTATAGGCTAATCAAAAACCAAAGCTTTTGAAACAACTGCGATTCGATTCTCTTTGCATGTCCAGGAGTAAAACAAAGACAGAGATGAAACGAAAGACGACTTGCCGTTTTAGAAAAGTTTTAACCCTCTTTTGCATGGCGTTGCCATTTGGCTGCAAAGATGATAAATCAAAGGCATTTTTAGCCGGCCTCTCCCCCCTAATTTCGTACTACACTAACCTTCAGCAATAAAATTAGGCTTCTCAATCCAGGGAGAATTTTCATTTAATTCAAATAATTTCCTCTGCTATGAAAGTTTGAATGTGTTTCACAGCAGAAATGAGTAAAGTTAATAAAAAGCTGACCGTTCCATTCACATAACTTCTCTGTTGTGCAAACTATTCTAAAAATAGATTATTCGTTTCCCTATATCGTGCTAACTGGGATAAATGTTAGCAGAAATGGTCTTATTACTTGTCATCGAGCCAGGTGGCTCAGGCGTTTCGTCTGGGACTGGTATTTGGGAGGTCGCGGGATCTGTTCCTCGCGCCCCACTCTCTGACCCATTGGGTTTTTCGGGTTACTTCCCGGGTCACTAGACTTCATTTCCACGAATTTCCTGTCCCTCCATTTAATCTCCATTTCATCCGTCTGGTCTTTCCTTCAGGGTTGTAAGTGTCAGCAAGGACTGCGGTGGTGCCGAGACCTCTCTTGGAGATGTTTACGCTCGAGGCGGCAGGATGGCGCTGGGGGTCGTCGGTATACTCATGGGCGTTTATTCAGACCTGAGGCGCGAGCTCCTAGTGTTCACCGCGTTGAGATGAACTGCTTGGGAACTGATAGGGACTCCCAGCCGCAGTCTGGTTCCGGCTGCCATCTGTAATTGCTCTCACTTCACCGTATCCTTCCGGGGTCTAGCGTACAAAAAGCCTATCACTGGCTAAAGTACGGAATTCCCATCGGTATACTAAGTAAACACTGCAGTGGTTCCTTGTAAGTAGATGGGAAACAAGGGAGTACATTAAGCTAAGCGAGAACCAAATCTTTGAAAAGCTAGTCACTATTTGATATTATTATTATTATTATTATTATTATTATTATTATTATTATTATTATTATAAAATATCTGTGAAACGGTTAACTCTACATAAAACACAAATTGTATGTTTAAACTAGATCTCAAGTTTTTGCCTATCTAATTATATAAAAGACATCCAGAGTGAAGTGATCCTTTAGACACTATTGCCCGAAGATGCAAGATATACATTTAGTAATGGAAATATTGTAAACATAAGGTATTTTAATCTAAATTGTTTGAGCCATTTTTAAGAAAATGCCAATTTTCGAAAAATGTTCCGTGTAAAGGGTTGTTGGGGTCGTACCCTTGATACACCCAAGTTTGGTATTTAACCGGCTTTTGGTTTTTGAGTTATGCTGTCCATAGACACACATACACAATTCACTAAGATATTTTTTCTAAAAATGCGTTTTTGGATTCAGGTATCCTCAAAACATGTATTTCCAGTGCTCTTGGTATCGAATTTTTGGGTGGAATACATTTTGTACCTACATTATACATATGTGCTAGGGGATGTAAAAGGTTGAATATGTTTGCCAGGCAAGTTAACCGAAAGTGTGTCATGGGTACTCTAAAAATGTGTTATAAAGAAGTAAATACTTACACAAGTAGATCAGAGATAACCTCGTCGTCTGAACACAATGCTATGTTGCAGTTTTTGTTAAAATCGCAGCTGAAATGTGTATTCGGGAGACAACGCCCCATTGAGAAAAAGGAGAGCTAAGCCCTTAAACTAAGATTCATTTGTTTATGATTCTACACAGCTAGGCTACAGGCGCTACAAGAATTTACAGATTTAGAGAGGCACATGTTATACGTTTATTTTAAAAATTACTGCTCACTTTAACATGATTTACTGTCTATATAATTACTAGAGGTTTTCCAGAACCTCCCATTCCTGCTCTCTTAAAATAGAAGCAGCTATAAATTCATTTTGTAGAAGGGGAAAGATTTCATAATTTCAACCCAGTCCTGGCTTCTAAAATTCTGTATACGACATTTTAACATATAATACGCTACAATCCTTTGCAACTATTAGCAGTTGAAATACTAAGAGAAAGACAGAATAGTTATAGAAAGAAAAGTGATGCATTGATACGATATTTACATTAAAACAGATTTTAGAGAAAAAGAGTGAACACAATTTACAAATATTTATTTTATTTCGGGTCAGTGATCGCACGAAATTATGGCAAATATTAGACTTTCTCTACCTGTTTTGCAAACACGCTATTCTTACAAGGGATTATTCTTTTATCTACATTATGATAATCGAGATAAGCATCAACAGAAATGACGGTAGCACTTGCTTACTTTAATTAGAAGGAAGATAAGACAGCGGTAGTCAATTTTTTAAAGCTGGTCACAATATGAAACAAATGAAATATAGCTCTCTTTGCATGGTAAAGAGTAAAACAAAGATACATGAAACGAATGGCAACATCCCGTTTGAGAAAAGTATAAATATTGTAAATTTGAAACCTCAAGAAATATCTCAGAAATGGCTGGCTCAAAAAAAATTATAAGATAGTATAAAAGAATAAGGGAAACTGTGTGTTTTAACGATATTTGCATTTTTATGTAGTAAAGTTTTGAATTGGGGGATTTCTTTTGAAAATCTTCGTGCTGCAATCTTCGTGTCGCATCCTTGGAAGATACTAAACTTAAATACCAAGTTGCACACACGCACACACACACACACACACACACACACACACACGGGCCGATAGACACACAAGGACGTTTCTCTAAAAATGCCATTTTTTGATTCAGGGATCCTCAAAGATAGCACTTTCGGTGAAATCTCAGTATCGAATTTTGAGTTGGAATACAATACCTTCGCTACCTACTATGTGCATTGTAGTGAAAGTAAAAGTATACAAAGGAATAAAATGTACAGGTTAATACTGCAGTGAGACAAGGGTGTGAATTTTATTTATATCTGAACAAAGGGACTTCTAATAAATTAAATTAAAATAGATACCATCTTATTTGCGGAAGATCAGAGTTTATGAGCAGAAAATGAAGAGAAGTTTCAAAAATCTATATTCAAATTCAATGAAATAGGTATAATATACACATATTATCAAATGAAATAACCGAAATTATGGCCATTTTGGGAAACAACAAATTAGACGAAGATAACAACACAGGGAAAGTCAATCGAACAAGAGGCAGCGTTTAAAATTAGGATCCAAAATACCAATTATCGAAAAAAAAAAAAAAAAAAAAAGCGGACATTAAAGAAAGTAGCGGACTTAATGAAAGTATAAACAGAAATTTTACAAGAACATAGGCAAAAAACCAAACAAAAACTATCTGATGTTTCCATTCATATGACTTTCTCTAGCTGTTCCAGATATAAATATTTTTAGAAAGGATTATTATTTTATCTACATTATACTACTCAAGATAATATTAGCAGAATTGGTATTATTACTTCCTTATTTGTAAGTAGAAGGGAAATAAGGGGATACATTAGGCTAAATCGATAGTCAAATCTTTCAAAAGCTGTTCACTATGTGAAACAATAGAAGTTCGGTTCCCTTCGGTTCAGCAGTAAAACAATAGAGACGTAACGAAAGGTATCTTCCTGTTTGAGAAGAGTTAGTTTAAAATTGAAACAATAATAAGGAATATCTCGAAAACTGACAACTCCACGAAAAAGTATCATATAAACTGTATATTTTAACGAGGTCTACAGTTTTTGTGCAGTAAACGTTTGTCTATCTCTGAAGATTTACCGGTTATGCAAAATCATCCAGAAAATTCAGGATTCACAATTTATTTGTCTTGTAAATATCTTTAATATACTTATCGTATACGTAATATACGCATCAAAATCGTTGAAGCCATTTTTGAGAACATCAAAGTTTTCGATTTTTTTTTTCCATGTTAAGGGTAGTTTGGGATGGGAATTTTACTCAAGTCGTACCCTTGGAAGATACTAAACTTAAACACCAAATTTAGTATTGTACCGACTTATCGTTTTTGAGTTATCGTCTTCGCAGACTCACACAGACCTTTTTCTAAAAATTCTTTCTTTTTTTTTTATCCAGGGGAACGTTTAGGTAGACGGAGATTGTTAATTAATAAAGGTTTATTAAATTTGATGCCAAGAATGGCATTATGATGATTTTTATTATCTTCTTGTAATATAGTAGCTCCTCCCTCATTAAATTTATTGGGGGAAATTGGTTTATTAAATAGAATAATTGGTTGAATATGACCCTAAAATGTGTATTTCCAGAGAAATATCGCTGTGGAATTTTTGGGTGGACTTCAATACCTTCTATACATGCACAGTACGTTATACATACGTGCTACATAAAGTAAAAGAAAAAAATAGAATTAAATACAAAGCTGAGAAAAGGATATAGATTGTCACCCATACTATTTGATGTATTTCTTAATAAAGTAATCGAAGAGGGGAAGTACCAGCAAACCTTAGGGACTTACAATGAATAAAATTAAAATGATACTATTTTGTTTACGGATGATCAGCTTTAACTAACGGAAAATGAAGAGCAGTTTCAAAAATAAGTATTCAGACTGAATTAAATAACTAAAAGATATAATGTGCAAGTGTTAGGTGAAGAACCTGAAGTTATGGTTCATTTTGGGTAAACATCAAATTAGAGCCAAGATAACAATAGAGGGAAAGTCATGTGCATTGTTGAGGTGGGTATAAATTTGGACTTGGAGAGGTTAATTCTCTACCTCTATTTGTGTTTATTTTGAGTCTTTTCTTTAAATGGGTATAGCTTAAAACATGCAAAAGCAAAAATAAAATACATTTGCTTTAAGGCAAATACAGAACTAGGAATGGAAATGGAGTTTTATTTATGGACACTCTTTTAACTGCTAAGGTTCTCAGCGTCCCATTCTATATTGGGTGTGAAAAACTGCTTAATTTTGCTCAGGCTTGAGGTAAGACCAACTTTTTAAGATCACAAGTATCTAACCTATGCCGCCATTTTTCAAAAAATAACATCAATTGAAAATAAATCGGGCTGGAAGGGGTTAAATATTTTGGCTCCAAAATATCAATTATCCAAATAAAAGTAGACTTTGAAGACAGCATTAAGAGATATATTACACTTGTGGTTGTGCAAAAAAGGAACATGGACAAGAAATAAAACTAAAAATCCATAGAGCTGTATCTTATCCGGCATTGAAATATGGTTGTGAAACATGGGTAATAGGAAATCGTGAGAAGTCACGACTGGAGGCAGCACAAGATTAATATTGGGTGTAACAAGAGCAGACCGATTAAGGGATGTGGACATAAGGGAAGATTGGAGGAACAGCATGTTATAGAGGAAATGCAGCAATATTAGCTGTAGGTTCAGTGTAACAGTGGAAGGATCCTGTACAAATAATGCCTCCTTCGATATTTCCTAGGCAAGCACTGTTATATAAACCACATGGACCACGAAGAAGATGGACTGAACAGTTCTCATCAGCCTCGTAGCTGGTTCCGAGGGCTTAATACTTTGAAAGTGATGACGTTTTTACAGTGAAGTTCGTGAGCAAGGCTCTAACTGTGAGCCTTACGTGCGAAATATCCCGAATCAGATTTCCGTTGACTGCCCATTCTGAACTTGGGTTTCTTGTAGACTGGTCGCTAGGCGAATGCTGATGTGGTTTCTCATCTACCACGATTTGCTTTGCCTCAGCTTCCTTTCATTTCTTTCCCTTTTCATGTTTCGGGCGTACTTCTAGGTTTTATGATGTTGGTGATGCCATTGTTGGCGCGGAAACCTGTCGCAAATAAAGAGCAGTGGAGCGGGTAATCAAGCCGGAGAGGTTAAGGATTTCCGTTTCTATTGCCTCTAGCCTTCTGTGGTTCCTTTAATTCACTTCTTTCTCCTAAGGGTGGTGTGGTGGTGTGCATGATGTCCCACTCCGCTGCTTAACCTATTCCTTTACCCTAATATTTAAGCTTCTCTACCTCTTATGATAGGATTCAAACCGTGCTTCTGTTGATATATAGAGGAATCTAAAAAGCAATATAGTCATTTCAGGGTGTAAAATATCTGCTTTAGAGCCAAATGACCTGTGAAAACATCAAAGGTGAAAGTCGTTTTAATTTCTCTACCACGTACGTACGGTTTAGTGAAGATATTTTATTACACCTAAAAATTCGATGCCGAAATTTCACTAAAAGTGCAGGCTGTGAGGCTATCTGATCAATAAATAAACACATAAATAGAACACTTTAGAAAAAAAGGACCGCGCGCATGTATATGAGTGAGTGTGTGTGTGTGTGTGTGTGTGTGTGTGTGTTTTGGTAGTGTTTAACGCCCGCTTTAACTACTTATGACACCGCAGGCGGTGACACTGATGATACATGAATGATGATGGAGCACCGGTGGAATGCGATGGCGGGGGGAACCGGAGTACCCGGAGAAAATCCGCCCCAGCGCCGCTTTGTCCACCACAAATCTCACATGCGGTCGCTTGGGATCGAACCCCGGCCATCTAGGTGAGAGTCGAGTGGTCTAACCACTCGGACACGTGTGTGTGTGTGCGTGTGTGTGTGTGTAAACGCATAGCTGAAAAGTCTGATAAATACCATTCTCGATATTTAAGGTCAGCATCTTCTAAAGGCTATGTTTAATACAATACCATGATAAATAGCACGCACTCATACAGTTGTTAGGGATATGAGTGAGCAGATTTTGCTTGCTGGGAGATCCAATTGTGAGGATAATAAAGTCCAATAATAATAAGTCATCTATCTTGAAAGGTACCGGAGATAATTCAACATATTGAATACCTTATCTGCATGGTATGGCAACAGAGTAGAACTTAAGAGCCGAATGTTTTGTTTTGGTTTGTGCTAAAAATCCTGTTCGACTCGTGGTTTTTATTTTCTTTCTTTTTTGATAGAGTTTAACGTACCGCAGGCGATGACACTGATGATACATGGAATTAAGATGGAGCACCGGTGAAATACGATGGCGGGAAAACCCACCCCAGCAAATCTCACAAATCTCACATGCGGTCGCTTGGGTTGGAACCCGGGCCGTCTAGGCGAGAGGCAAGTGGTCAAACCATTCGGCCACGGCGCGGCCTGTTCGCCTCGAGCTTGTGTGCTTATTATCAGCTACTGCCACTAACGAGGGGTGGAGTGGTTTTCTTCAAGCTAACCAACATTATCAGCTACTGCCAACATTCCTGACCTTCCGCGCTGCACTCAACGCCCAGTGTGGCATAGTTGCCAATCGTATGGCCACGACTCTGGAATTCAATTGTTCAATATAATTTTGTGGCTAAATGACTCATGTTATCAGGAAATTGCAAAAACACCAATAATTTATCCTTTTGAGTCTCTACCTCTGGCTATTTTAATTGCACAAGTAAGCGATAAGAGTGGTAATACATTCGCAATTAAATATTAGACCAATTTTATTTTTTATTCATATATCGGAACAAGGTTACAAGTAGCCCTTGGGCTCATAGTAGGGGATTTTCATCGTTTACAAGTATGGCAGTGTCATAATACTTACAATTTATGTCTAAGAATAAATTGTCAACAAAAATAATTTAAAAACAAGAATAAGTTGAATGCAAAATCTTATAATACGCAACAAGATACACAACTTCACAACTAATCACAGTATAGCATATATATTAATAAACAATGTGCTTTAATTTATTTGAGCACTATAATACTGATAGAACTGTAATTCTGGATGGTACAAATTGGAACTTTAAATAGGTATACATAATACTTTTGATACTTAAAAATAAATAGAGTAACAAACACGCGTATTTATGCAACCATGTACTTAAGCGGAAAATGGCACAGGAACGTATGTTTCAGCTTAACGTCAGGAAGCAGGCGTTGAAATCTGCGCATTCAATGTCCCTAACGTCTTGTATACATGTATATTGAATGCTTTGGGAATAGCCTATGAAGTCCTTCAGTATGGGTGACGATCCTTTCATAACTAATAAACTGTAAGAGGAAAACCGTTCATGCTAAACAAAAAGAATATTGGCTTTTACCCTCTTGTAAACATCAATTTGTTAGTTTAATGGTGTGAAAATACTTAAAGTGTTTATTGTTGCAGGAGGCAACGCCCGATCCCTCGGCCGATCCAGCGCAGCTCAAGAAAGCCTTAGAATGGGAACTCAGCCTGGATGCAAGGGACCTGCGTTCACATGCCTGGTACCATGGCGCCATACCACGCACGCGAGCCGAAGAGATCGTCGAGCAGAACGACGGCGATTTCCTCGTGAGAGACTGCACCTCGCAGCCTGGCAATTATGTCCTCACCGTTCGCTGGAAGGGCCAGTCGCTTCACTTCGTTATCAACAAGGTATCATATTGCTTTTATCGTAAAGGTGCATTAGTCAGATTACTTTATCGTTAGAACAAATGCCATAATCATTTTCATTTTTCAGTCTGACTCTACCTATCCAACTCCTGTCCTACACACGGTTTCTGTGAGAAAACAATTCAAAACCATCACAGTTGTCCCTAATAGGTCTATACTATCAATCTTAGGACTTAAAAGTACTTACAACATTGTAAGTCGCCATTCAGATCACCTTGTGGTTTGCCAGGAAACATTATTACATTCAGTTGAGAAATTCAATGCTATGCCCATGTTGCCACGGTAGCTCAGTGGCACGGCAACCGGCTAGAGACCGGGAGATCCGTGGTTCAAATTCCGGCTATGGCATTGAATTTTTCAGTATGACTCTACCTATCCAACTCCTGTCTTACACTCGGTTTCTGTGATGAAACAATTAAAACGATCATCTTCATTAGAGTATAACGCTATTACTGACGAAAAATCGTATAGTAATCATTGTAAATATAAGACATAACATGTTACAATCGCTTTAGAAAACCCTAAGGCGACACTTTTTATGGTGGAATGTTCAGCATATAGGCTACCGAACCAAAAGTTTGAGTTTTCTGACTCTTTTCAATCATAACCACTTTTAGAACATTCTTAAGGTGATGTATCCGTATATATATTCAAATATATAGTCCCTTTTAACATCTAAGATCATATCGGGGACTTTGCATTAGAAACAACTCGTTGTCTGTAGGCTCTTTACGTTGTGTTTAAATCCTTTTATTTCTCTCAAACACACGCGCATTCACTCTCACATACATGCTTCCATACTCTGTGGCGGAATAATTCTGAATAAAGAAAAATCCCCCGCCCCAGCCGGGAATCGAACTCGTGACTTCCGGTTGAGAAGTCAGCTCGCTGACCACTCGACCACGCAGGCAGTCAAAAACTGTTTTGTTTCGTAATAAAATGATCCTAATTTTAAGCTTTAAGAACATATATTGTTTTTACCACTTGGCGCTATTTAACTATAAATTAACTGAAGCACATAATAATAGGCTCGCCCAACTTTAAACATATTTTCTCGTAAACTTTATTGCAGCACTTTTTCATACTCAAAATGTTCCTTTTGTTTCAAAATTATTATAATACTTCTCTAAAGTATTTATATCAAAGAAAATAGTCATCGAATTTTTTTTAAATAAATCTCCAATTTTGAGAAATTAAATATTAAATTTTGAACAGATCTGGAGGGTACAAAATGTAATAATGCTCTACAATAATTACGGATAATATAAAATAATATGATATAGTAAATCTATTTGTTAACTCGTTTACTTAAAGGTGAATGTTTAATGTGAATATTTTTAAAACACAATACGTGGCTAAAGCGATGAATTTAGACATTAAAATTATTATTTAAACATGTTAGCTAGAATTTTGATATGTCGTCAACTAAAGAAAGTTTGGTTGACAACGCTGTGGAAAGACAGGTGGCCGGGTTCTCTATTCTCCCCCCCCCCCCTCTGGACCTCGCTTTCCCGCAAAACAAAGTCCAAAAGAAACTGTGCGCTGTGCGGACATACTACCTGTGATGGACTATGGAATAGGTTAAGGACGTGGGAACACCGCGCCGAAACTTGTTTTGCGGCAAAGCGAGGCCCAGAGGGGGGGGGGGGAGAAGAGAGAACCCGGCCACCTGTCTTTCCACAGCGTTGTCAACCAAACTTTCTGCCGGTCCCCATGGCCGCGCTCGCCAAGGCGTCCCGCTTTGGTGCTTCGTAGCGCTGGGGATCGTGTGTTCGAGTCCCGCCTTGGGCATGGGTGTTATATGTTTGTGTATATGTGTGTGTTGTAAAAGTAAGAAAACAGTAATAATGCGGCAAAAACAAGGTAAAAATAAAAAGGTAAATAAAAGTAGGGTATACAGTGCCGGAGTCCTGATCTGACTCCGGTACTGTATTTAAAAAAAAAAAAAAAAAAAAAAACTTATTTTGACTATGTCCCAATACACCACACGAGAGAGCGGTACCGGGAGGAAGGCCTAGGGAGCACGGCACAGCAATAACAAGCCCCTATGGCTTCCAGATAGAAGCACTCTTGACAGTCGCACAGGCAGACCGGGCACCCTGTCCCTCCAGAGTGCAACGCCACCACCAGTGGGCGGTCGTCATCCCGGCAACCAGCTGAAGTGGAGATTCATAATGAGCATTATTTTTCCCCGTCACGATGCACCGAACACTATCGCCGACACTTTCAACCCTGAAATAAACTAACGGGATGAAGAATGAATAAAATGACAATGGAAATGACATGGAAGGACAAGAAATTCAGGGGATGAAACAAACTTACACGAGAGATTCCATGGATCCACGGAGAACGAACCCCCAACCGCGGCTCAGTTATCATCACCCTAATGTTAATAATCCTTGGGGAACTCGGAAAACTCGCCGCCTATGTCTTTAATATTACTAATGCTGAGATCATGGCAGCGACTGGAATACCTTTAATGGGAAAAGAGCTCATCTTTGTAAGTCAAAGCCTTGCTTGTTAAGGCGGACCCCTACACGGTCACTGTGCTTGTAACGTGATGGGGTTGCGTATGCTCAACAACACAAGCAAGACAAGAGAAGCCCTTTTGATACTCACTGGAGTGGACACACGTTACTCTCACAAAAGGAAATGTTGACACACAGACAGAGGAGGGTACACAGCTCTAGTCGCCAATTTGTCCAACGACTCGTGTCGTCTTAAATGAAAAATGTAGCATGGGGACAAAAATCCATAACAATTTCTAAAAAGGTTGATGTAACTATATAGCTTCCACAAGCTATTCCAAGGAAAATTTATTTTTCTATCTACTTCTGTTTATTTTGAGTCTGGAGCTGTGTAGAAACAGAAGAAGTTCATACATAACGTATTTAGATAACACAAAAACACAGAGAATATAATCTAGAAACAGTTATTACAATTTTGTCGAATATGACAATGCATTTGATAAACTATCGGGAATACAATGTAGATAGGGACTGCCCATGACTCCGAAAATAGATGAAGTGCTAAGAAAAATGTTCAAAGCTATAAGAAGTTAATGTTTCTAAGTCTGAAAATTTACATTGTCCTCAGATAGGTTTAAGTTAGGAAGAAAATGTCCTATAGCCTAATATTACACTAATGATTATAAGAAGATATGAAACGAAAATTCGTGATAATAGAAAAAGAAAACATTTCAATGTTACTTTTTTTGTAGACGATTAAATACTAACAGGTTCTTTTTATCTTTTTTCCACCAACAGGAGAATGGCGTTGCTTTCTTTCTTTTTCTTTCTCTGCTTATGTTCCTTGATGAAGGTGTTCCACAACACCCCCCTCCCAGGATTTACAAGCCAGTCGCTGGGGTCAGATACCTGCTGAGGAGCTAAGGCACAAGATCAAAGAGAAACAGGGATGGGTGATCAGCCCGATGTCTGGTATGAACGTGAAGAAGTGGGTGACAAAAAAGACAGTGTACTGGATAATAGGAAAGCTGATTATGGAGCAATTGGTAAAAATAATTACGGGGGAAACCGGAGAACCAGGAGAAAAATCGCCCTACGCCGCTTCGTCCACCACAAATCCCAGATGCGTGCCCTGAGATCGAATCTGAATGGCATTTATAATGCACTGAAAACTGCGTCGTTTTCTGGATTCATCTATAAAAATCACTGATCAATTAAATATTAAGAATAACCTATATTAATATCTTTCACACACAAAAACTAAACGAAATTAATTATATAGCTAAACAATATAACGGTATATGTGCTGTTCTCATCAATAGAAAGCCAAACTGATGATTTAAAATCTTAAAAGAAGATCCATAGGAGATATATAAAGCAGATACTCAACGTGATCTTCAACGGTAATTGAAAATACTGCGTCACCATGGTAACGACGTATACAAGAAGCGTTTACAGGCTCAAAATACGAGGTTTCTAGTGAGATATTTGCTCTTCTTTACTAGTGCTGTTTGAGGGAGTGAGAGAAAGAGAGATAAAGTGGTCAGTAAGCAGGAGTATTAGTGAGGCTTCGTGCCACTTCACGAGAGAAAACGATGTATGAATTAGTAGTACAAGATACAGATTTGAAATTTGGATTAAAAATAAAGGTGAAGAGCCCCTTCGCTCACTTCACGTGGAAAGTAGCCTTTGTTTTGGAATGTCCTAAAGAAGAAAGGAAAATCACTACACTTAATAGAGTGATACAAAACCTGCCTGTATATAAAGGAACTCAGATTAAAATAAACCATCGAGCACGACAAAGTGGTCCTCTATCAACCACACTTTTAATACATACATTGGCGAAATAATAATGTTAAGGATAAATCAACAATCGGTGGAATCAAACTAGGAAATACAATTTTAAAAACAATTTCATTTGTAAATGATTAGGTCTTGCTGGCAAAAACTGAAGATAAAGAACAAATATGTCATACATATTGAACACAGTAAAAAAAAAAAAAAAAAAAAAAAGACATTAACATGTAAAGGCCAACATTTACAAAAGAAAACAAAACAATGGCTTTTAAAAGTGTATACTCAGTGCCTAGAATAAAGTTGTTAGCCTGTTTTAAAGACGTGTTCGATTTTTGTGAAGTAAGTTTATATCTATATGCTGTGGTGTACCCATTATTGTATAAAATCCCTTCCGAATGCAGAGAAATGTGGAGACCATTTCCAGAAAATTCAAGATATGTATACATATATTTACATATAATTAATTATCTTAAAGATATGGTACTTGAATGAAAGTAGTTACAGCCATACCGAGAAAATAAAAGATGGAAGAATTTGCCATGTAAATGGAGGATTTTTTAAAAACATGTATCGTATCTTTAGAAGATACTAAATATACGATATAAAAAGACAGCAGACAAATGTATATACAAAACGATGTCTTACGCAGGAGCTTCAGTTGCGCCAGAGACTTCGAAGAGTGCAGTTGGATTAGAGAGACATTTGAAGCAGTCGACATCTGAGTGTAGGTGCGTCGAAATGACGAGAAGTAAAACTGTTCTGTAATAATTAAAACAACTTTAATTACTCCACAAATGTATATGAAAATATAGAAAAATAGATGATTTAAATTATTGTACTTATCCGGCATTTCGTTCTGCAGTTATGCTGTTCAAAGAAGTTTTCTTTTCTCCCTCCTCCCCTCCCACCTTGTTACCGTCTTCCAAGGATATGACATAAAGATTTTCAATAAAAAAATCCGCATTCAAAACTATGATGTTTTCAAAATGTCTCATATTATTCAGGTATTTACATGACAAGGTTTACCTTGAATTTTCTGCGAATAGCCTCTGAAGTTCTTTTTCCTAACTGGAAAACCGTAACAAATGAACAAAATCTTACTGCATAAAAAGTAGACCTCCTTAAAGTAAACGACTTATCCCAAGTGGGTATTTGGGGTGGGGTAGCTATCCAATTCCGATATAATTGTTATTGATTTGAAGTTTCAAATACTTATACGATTCTCAAATGGTAAATTATCTTTTTCTGTCCCCCCCCTTTCTCTCTCTCTCTCTCTCGCTCTCTCTCTCTCTCTCTCTCTCTCTCTCTCGCTCTCTCAGCAATATAGAGAACGGAATTTCAAAACCATTACTTAGGGGCCTGCTCTTAAAAGACTTTATATAATTCATAACCTACTGTGTTCCCCTAATTATATGTGTGAGTATGTGTGTGTGTGTGTTCAAAAACATATCCGCATTATTCAATGGCAGATATGGCTTTGAAAAACAATTCATGAAGAGGGCGGCAGAGAGAATATTTTGTGACTTACAAAACACCACTATAACAGGAAGCATAAAGTAGACTAGGTTTCTTACAGGTATTATTTATACTTTTAAAACGCCCTTTCTTAATATTTTGAAAATTTAAAAGTCCAGATATAATATATTATTTTACTGGTTTAGTTATTATTTTATGAAGTATCCGGAATTGAACTTATTAATCTGAAAAGTTTAATGCATATTAGACCTATTCCTATTATATATTAGAGGCAACGTAAGTTTAACGAACTCAAATACCTCATATATGAAACTTTTATAGAGAAAATATTACTCGCAAGTTATGATATATCTTGGCTTATAGCTAATGGAAACCGCTGTTTTTCAGGGATAAAATTTTCATTGTAAAATTTTTACGTACAAAAGATAAACTTGAAGGTTACATTTGCCCAACCAAGCAGGTTGTTGCAATAATTCTTGTATGAAACATATGCTTAATATAAAGAAAATGCATCAAACACCAACAAAGAAATTACTACTGATGCGTAAAGTGGACAACAAATCCACCACTGCTCTTGACTTTAGCAAAATAAGAACGTTTCCTTTATATAGCCCCATTTAACATCTAAGGTCATATCGGGGGATTTCCACTTGAAACAAGTTGTCTGTAGGTTCTTTTACGTTGGTTTAAATCATTTTGTTTTACTCAAACACATGCATACTCACATACAAACTTCCAGACTCTGTGGGAGATAGGGAATAATTCTGGCTAGAGAAAAATTCCCCACCCCAACCGGAATACAAACCCGAGACCCCCGGCTGAGGAGTCAGCTCGCTGACCACTCCACCACAGAGGCAGTCACAAGAACGTTTCTTTTCGCCACTAGACAACAATTTGTGATTTACCTTTTCGCTCTACTTAAGCAGATACAATTTCGATTGCTCTTTTCTGTACCTTCGTCTTCTTTTCTTGTAGACGTTCTTGACCACCTATTAATGCCAAGCTTTTCTTGTCTCAATATGAATGCAAGTGAATAAACTACTTTTTACTTTCTCTAGCCCGTATGTACAATGGACATGGATAGAGAAGGAATTGTAATCTATCCAAAAATTCGATACCGAGATTTCACCGGAAATACATGTTTTGAAATCCTTTGAATACAAAAAAAAAGTATTTTTAGAAATTTTGTCTGTGAGTGTGTGTGTCTGGGCAGCATAGTTCAAAAGCGAAAGGTCGGTTAATACCAAACTTGGTATTTAAGGTTGCAAGAAATTCCTCCCACCTCAACTAATGTTACACGGAACATTTTTCGAAAATTTTAATTTTCTCAAACATGGCTCTAACGATTTTTATTAAAATGTCATATGTATAAGATATTTTCATGACAAATGAAATGTGTATCTTGAATTTTCTGGAATAGCCACTAAAGACCTTTTCATTCGTGAATGACTTTTGTGAACTTTTTAATAACTGGTAAACCTTTAGAGTAAGATAAAAAGTTACTGCACAAAACATGTAAATTTCATTCAAACACAACTTATGTTATATACTTTTTTTGTAGAGCTAACCGTTTTCGAGACAGTCCGAGTTATTGGTTTCAGTTTTAAGGTACTTAAAATTTTCTCAAATGGGAGACACCTTTCTTTTTGTTTCCCTTCTGTTTACTACTAGCAAGCAAAGAGAACCGAATTTCAATTGTTTCACTTAGCGGCCGACTTTTAAAGGATTTTACTATCACTTTGGTCTGTGCATTCCCTTATTTCCCTTCTACTTACAAAGAAGCAAATAATAAGACCAATTCCGGTAGTGTTTATCTTGATTAGCATGACGTAGATAAAAGAATAATAATCTTCTGTAAGAAAAGTTTGTGGAACAAAGTCTTGTGAATGGAACACATCAAATGTTTATATATTTAAGCTATATTTATTCCGGTTGCGAGAACGATTAAATCGGTGAAAGGGGCTAGCTTTCGTTGTTTTTAGCCGGAGCGTTAACTAAGTCCACGAATTCTATACCGTACTTGTCGTTATCTCACGCTACTTAAGAATTTTAATGAGCAACAAACCACGTTTTCGTACACGTCCTCTCCCAGCACAGACCGTCAAGAAGCAAGTGTTTCGATAGAAACCAAGAAGACGAATTCTTGAAAATTGTGTCTAATTGAAAAGATGCTTGCTTTAGCCGATACCTGTTACTTATTAGGTATTTATATACACGACTAATGAGTATAAAATCACTCATTTTCTCATATTATATCAAGATAGACATACCTGGGATTTCCAAGGTATCTCTGTCTCTGCTCAACATTACCCCTCTCACTCGCACACAATTTCAAGATTGCCCTTCTCTTGTGCTTCTCGGTCATTTTCTTTTATTGAACCTCCTACCTTACCCGCTAATATCGATTGCTAATTACTTCGATTTACTTCGATTACGCCTTGCTACCGAACAGCGTCGCTATCAGTATTTGTTATCTCGACTCTAATCGTTCGCGGTGGCTCCGCAGTAACGTGTGAGGGAAGTCGTCCCTAGGTTCAATTCGCGTCGACTTACCACCTAACCTTCGGGTTTTTTGTAGTTTTTCTTAGTCGGTAAGAGATCTTTTACCGCAATTTCCACTCACTCGTTTTCCTTTCATTCTGCTTCCTTCCCATGTTTCAAATGTGTTTTTAGGTGTTGCGGTGTGAGATTGTGCAGGAGACAAGCACGGATACTTGCTCCAAGGAAAGAGAGCAATCCTGTTTCCAGAGGGTTGCTTATCGCCCTGGGCAGTTTCAGTAGTGGGCCGGTTCTTCGAGCTAGAAACTGTTAGGGACTTGTGCACGTATTTGTTGCAAGTTTATCTTTAACTGCAGGTTCATGTAGTGCCTCTCTTTTTCTGGGTAGGTTAGTAGCCACTACCTATGTAGGCTGCGGTGCGCGAGGTGTCGCTTTTCATTGTGCAAGGTTTGTTCTATTTAATTTTGCCCCGTATCTCTTAACGGTCATGAAAACCAATCGCCTCTCTTTGGCTGCCGTCGTAAAATAGGGTGCCTACAATGTAGTATCTTATTTAACATGCTCATTTATCTGAATATATTCTAGGGGATTTGTCAACTATACATTCTCATAACCGTATGAATCAAACATTTAAGAGTTAACGAAATATAGTAAATTCTTGTTATGAAATAGGAGGATCGTTTGCTTCAAAGCTGCCTCTCAGTATGGGGATTCCATATGCATTTATTGTAACTGTTCCTCGGTAGTTCATGCTATTGCATGTTTTTATTGACTTCTCATATTAAAGAAATGCCGATCATGCTTTATACGATCGAATGTATTCAATTTTATTTTGCATATTTCTCCCGAGCTATTTTGAATATTTCTCTGATATGATGATGTTGATGATCACAATAAAAATAAAAATTAGACTGCCTCCTTGTTCGAGTGGTCAGCAAGCTAATTTCTCACCTGGAGGTCCCAGGTTCGATTCCTGCCTGGGGTGGAGAAGTTTTCTTTAACCAGAATTATTCCCTATCCCCCATAGAGTCTGGAAGTATGAATGTGAGAGTAAATGTGCGTGTGTTTAGTAATATAAAGTTTATTAACCTATTGTTCTGAACCTACAGTTTCACAAGTCAAAGCCCCGATATGACCATTGCAGTTAAAGGGGGCTATACAAATGAAACATTAAAAAAATAAAAAGATAATAATAAAAATAAATAATAATAATTATTTCAAAAAAATATAAACGTTTCATGATAAATATAAACGTTTCATGATAAATATAGAAACAAATATTTTGAGGAGTTAAATTGCTGCGACAATTATATAAAAAAAAGTAGTTGTAGGTTATCAAGGCTGTCAATAACCTACAACTACCAGCGCCGCTGTGATGCCGGGATTTCGTACTGTGGGAATTCTTTTACACGCTTGTAAATCCAGTAACATGGGGATATCCCTTTAAGCACACTTCAAAACCATCGCTCTGACACCCAAACAAATTGGTCTCATCTCGCTAGTGCGTTCTGAATAAGTAGAACCAAAAACCTTAAACATCTGCGACAATGAAGTCACATGGCATTTAACATTTAATTTTTAAGAGGATATTCGTCGACCAGTTTTACGGCAAAACCAAGAACCAGTGCACCACTGATCTGCTATTAGTTTATCCGCCGATATGCCGAGAGGTAAAGGTAACAAATAGTTGAATTGAAAAACACAATAGAATTGTGTGTTCGTATGAGCGTACATGTATCTGTGAACAGCATAACTAAAGATGAAAAGTCTTTTAAATACCAAACTTAATCCTTAGCATTAATTAATTAAATCCTTGTATAGGACAGGAGTTGGATAGGTACGGTCAGACTGAAGAATTCAATGCATAGCCGGGATTTGAACCACGAATAGCCCGGTTGTTCTACCACTGAGCTACCTTGGCAACATACCGACCAGGTATTAAGTTCAACTAACTCGAATGCTTCCGGGTAAACCACAACATTTTCTCAAACTCTTTTGATGAGATGACGTACTCCAATGGCGTCTGACATTGTCGAACATACTTTTTTTTTTTTTTTTCTGTCTGGTTCTACCTATCCTCCTGTGTGACACACAGCTTGTGGGAGGGGGAGAAAACAAAACAAAAAAGCATTATTATTTGATCTAATAGTTGGTTAAATTATGAGGCTCGGGACTTAAAGAACTTGCGACATTGTAAGTCGCCATTCGGGTATGTCATCTCAAAATAATTTGAAATCTTTTTGTGGTTTACCGGGAAACATACGAGTGAGTTGAGCAATTTAATGTTGCCATGGTAGCTCAGTGGCTAGAGACCGATAGATCAGTGGTTCCAATCCCGGCTGTGGTTTTGAATTATTCAGTCTAACTCTACATATTCAATTTAGTATTTTAGTTCAGAATTTTCTAAGGTTGCGATACGAAGATTTTAAATTAAATTCTCCACCACAAGTTACCTTTTACGTGGAAAATCTGTTCGATTTTGTCAATCGTTTTAACGATTTTTATTAATACATCATATTATGTTTAAGTTACATACATTACAAATGAAACGTATGAATATTTTGGAGTTTCTGAGAATAGCCTCTTCATTCTGGATGACCTTTGCATAACTAGTTAACCGTAAGAGTTAGACAAAATCCTAATACACACAAAAGATAGTTAAATCATACAATTTATGTCAAATAATAAAAATAACTTTAGGGTTTTATTTTTCGCATTTGGTCTTCAAGAAGCAATTAGCCACCAGGATGTGTTATTTTGATTAAATCACACACACACACACACACACATACACACATTTACTTTCTCACTAACACTTCGAGACTCTAAGGAGGATGGAATGATCGTGTTTAAAGAAAACAAAATACCATTATTCATCTTGGAATCGAACCCGGGAACTCTGGATTTGAAGCTATATGGTAGCTATCAGACTGCAGAAGCAGTGCTTTTACTTTCTTGGCCATGCAAAGAAATCAGAATTTCAAAGACATTTCATAGCGAGCCGTTCTTAAAGGACTTAACTGTCGCTAATTTCGTTGTACCTATAGTGAAATTTGCAATAAGATAATTTCTGGAAATGTTTTTTCGCGATTAACATGAATTAGATAGAGGAATAGTTATAAGAATAGTTTGTAAAGAGTGAGTTTAGAAAGTTACGTAAGTGCTCATCTGATTTTTCCTGTATCTTTGCTTATAGTATAGCCCTTCCACCTGATATATCTATCAGTACAACTACACCCTTAAAACTCCAAATAAACAAAAATCTTAGCCGGGAAAGCAAATCAAATAGCTTACTGATTGGCAATTACTTAATATCTAATCAATTTCATTTTTCATTGGGTTGCACAAATGCTAATACAAATCAATGAATGTACATCAACTGATTGCCAAAATGCATCTATTCTAGAACCACGACGAACAGTGATACTCGTTTCTTCTTTAAAAGCTTCTTGAATAGAAGACCTGTTGATTGGACGTTTAAAATGCATGCAAATAAATTTCAGCAATCTCATCCATGGATTAAACTTCTAATCACACAGCAAACAATTGATGTGTAGACCCCAATAATACCATCTAAAACAACCTGAAAGCGTGGATTCTCTGTTGATTAACTGCTGGTTCGTTACAGAAAGTGGAAAGTTCGATTAGTCTGTCTAGTTAAACTTTTTTATGCTTGAAACTAAAGTGCACAAAAATCTTAACATCCTAAATCTCTGTTCAAATTTTCTATAACTATACGAAAAGGACAATTCTTATTTCTCTCTCTCTCTCTCTCTCTCTCTCTTTCTCTCTCTCTCTCTTTCTCTCTCTTTCTTTCTCTTTCCCTCTGAGGTGTCTCAGATTTGTATGCTATTCGAAGATTTCATCAGAAGAATCCATTATTTTGGCTTAGAAACTAAAAGTAAAGATTAGTTTTTCCATTCTATTAACCAGTGATGTTAAATTTAACTTCTATCTCCAAAAATGATTGTTAATATAAAAAGAGCATTTTACTCTCCATTATTCACTCCTAATTTTAGGTTAGTTTATCTGCTTTCTACTTCTAAAAGAACCATGCGTAATCTCCGACACTTGTCGCGCACACGTCCTTAAAATGTGCTTAATGTCAAGCGTTCTAATCCGCAAAGCATAGCCGAGGAATCCTCAGCAGAATGACGATAAAACGCAAACGAGGGATCGGCCCATCTAAATCCCCAATCATCCATGGAAATTAATATTACCAAATAATAAAAATATTCAATCTAATAATAAAGTTATAACAAAGGTGAAGATCTTAATCTCAACAGTAGGAGAAACTTTGAAACCTAAATAAAAGTTTATATGACAACAAAAACAGGTCACTTTCTATATTTTTTCCTTGTAAATACTTTTTATACCAACCTCAATATGACTTATTCCTTCTCGAAGAACAGTATTATGAAATGTAATTATCTATAAACTCCATGAAGAATTTAATCCTTTAATTGAAAAAAAATAAAGAATCCACGTTTATTTTTATTTCCATTTTTTTCTATCATCCTATACAATAATTTTAATGTTTTGTACCTTACACATTTTATGCAAGAAAATATGCATTGCAATTGCATTGTTTATACTATACCCTTGAGGAAGATATGAATTTAATAGTCGAATTATGATAAATACTCGTATTACTTATTTCACATGCGTTTCATTAGCAATTTTAGATTACTTTTTGGGCATTTCTATCCCTGAATACTCTCTTGATTGTAAATCAAGCTACTTAACCAGCAAAACTCCGCTGATCAAATCTTATCGTAGAATAAACTCCATTCAAACATTAATTGGCGTTTCTGCAATATAAAGTTTGCGGATCACCAATCAAAGTAGCCTTAAGGGCCTTTGTTTAATAATAATAAATTCACCTCATCAATCAATCCAATTCACCCTAGTTTATATTTTTAATTTCATAACAATCATACCACAAGATTTATATAAATATCTCAAAATAATATAAATTTCACCTCAAATTATTCTAATTATTATATCAAAATAATATTAACTACTTAACCAATAATGCTCATTTGATTTTGCTAATCGCGAATGCTGGCACAGCATCAATCAATTTTGATTTCATTTAAGTTACTTTCTGGAAAAGTCACACTGAACCACTCTTTTCCTTTTTAGGTAGCCTAAGCTACTAAAACCGGAAAGGATCTAAAGTTACTGCAGGACCCAATTGGAGATCTAGAATTTTCAGACTGATGGACTCGGGAATTCCATTAGCTACATATGCATTTTGCAGAACTACACTTTTCTCTTCCGGCTGAATTGATCAGGCATTCATTGTCTTTAAAGTCTCCGGCATTGTGCTTTCGATTCCATTCATCCGTGATATTGCTGTTCTATTTTTACGTCTACACATTGATCACCATTCAGAGACCTCCATTCAGCGATTGTACTCTGAAATACGCCTTCCCACTTACTTCAAGTAAATCTTTTCTGTACATAATGGTGCGTATGCAGGTTCTGGAATCATCCTGTGGCCGCTTATTGGTTGGAAACTGTTCCTCGTATTCCAACGCGGAGCCTTGGTTATAGTATCTCTAAGAAGATAAATTGTCAAGACCCTAAGAAGATTTATTTATTCTTTGTGAAAGCTAGAAATAAAAGCGTTAGACTTTCTGTATTTTCTCTACTAACTTTAGCAAATCAAGGAAGTGCGAAGGTAATCCAGGAGGTAATGATCATCTAATTCATCTAAAAACTATTTGTGTGTGTTACTTATTCACTGCCTTTCTCTACCTTTATCGTTTATTATGTATGTAAACTATTCTTATGAAGGTATATTACTTTCTCTAATGTACATACACAGTAGGCAGAAAAACTAATCGATACCGAGAATTACCAGACATGCGTGTTTTGAGGACACCTGAATGAAAAAGCATATTTAGTAAATGGTTCGTGTGTTTGTGTCCTTCTCTCTCTCTCTCTCCCTCCCTGTCTGTGGCCAATATAACTCAAAAACGAAAAGTCGATCAAATCCAAACTTGATACTTAAGCTCATTATCTTCCAAGTTTGCCACACAAAAATGTTTGGGATACCCCCCACCTCAAACTACCCTTTACATGGAACATTTTTCGAATTTATTTATTTTCTCAAAAATAGATTTAACGATTTTGATTAAAAAGTCATAATACTAAAGCTATAAAATGACAAATAAAATGTATATTTTGAATTTTCTAGGAATAGCCTCCTAAGCTCTCTTAATCCGGAGTATTTTGCATAGGTAGCCGGTTTATTGTAAGAGATAGACATGTTACTGCACACAAAATGTGGACAATTTATGTATTATGTATTGTGGAGATAATAATTTTCGAAATATTTATTCTTATTGGTTTCAATTTTAAAATACGTTCTTTCCTAAAATTGGCTTTACCTAGTTATTAAGTTTTCTTGCTCCTGATCAAGAGCGACTAGCTTTTAAAACATTTGACTGTTGCTTTGGTCTTGCACGAGCTAGGGGGCCGGTGTATAAAATAAGTACCGCCCTAAAGTAAACCCCAAAATACTTGCTTCCATACTTGACCATACTTCATATCATATCTATATCATTGTTTTTTCTCTTGACGTCAAGCAAAGAGAAATTTTAACCAGCATATAGTAAACTGCTTTTCTAAATATTTGAATATCGCTGCAGCCTCCTGTGACCGTCATTTGGCCGCAACAAATTATAAAACGAAACCATTTCTGTTAAAGCTTATCTTTACCGACCATCTTTTATTTTTGTGCAGCTTCTAAAACTTATTTTTAAAAGGCGTACATTTTCTATTTCGTGTTAATGGAGATAAGTGTTTGCAGAATTAATTTCATTACAGACATAGGAAATCTTACGAATTAGCTTTAAGTTATCTACACTCAAACCACATTCCAATACAAAGAATGAAATACAACAGCAGACAAGCGTCTCTGACAGGCAGGTAAACACGGTCTGGTCAGTGCTGTCAGCAAACACCAAAGACTGTATGAGAGATGGGGTTTGTTTTTAACATGCGACGCCACTGCCTGAAGTCTAGAAACAGTTCCATCTTGACTAATGCTTAGAAATTCCTATGCCTAAGCATTGCATATTTCGTTGAAGGTGCAAGTAGGGCACAAAAAACTGAAACGACAGCCAAATGCTGACTTTGAAATTCCATATTCATCGCCAGACACAATTGAGCAGTGACATCAACTTTAAAATTCGCTACAGAATAGGTTAAACTGTTGGAATTTGTATAGTATTGCACATAAGTCATATATTGTATTTTGTAATGGAAATTGTTATGATTTCTGTTTGCTGACATGTCTTGACTGTATGTTCGCAGGTTGTGATCCAACCCGACACCGTGTATGAGCGTGTGCAGTATCAGTTCGAGGACGACGCCTATGACACAGTACCCGATCTCATCACGTACTATGTGGGTTCCGGAAAGTCCATTTCCTCGGCATCTGGAGCTCGCATCATCTCGCCTCGGAATCGTCTGTATCCGCTGTCTTTCTACGCCAGCAAGTACGGTCTTCAGCAGCAACAGAGGGGTGCAGTATCGCCACTTGCTTCACCCTTGCAGGGGTCCGGACCGGCCGGAACCCTTCGGTACAACCCATACAATTCGTACAAGAGTCCCGTACACTCTCCTCCTCGATCCAAAAGGGAAACTCCCCCAAGACTGCCCAGTAAGAAACAGCGGAGTCAGTCTCTGACACCTGCGGAACAGCTCAACGGTAGGCCTCCTTCCTCGGGTCAGGTGCTGTCTCCACGAGGCGACGAGAAGAGTAATAGCGCCGATGGAGTGATACAGACGGCAATGTCCCGGTCCGCGTACAACAGCCACGAGAACAGCAACGGCAGCAAGTTCTCTTCACATTCCCTTCCAAGACCCTGCGGCGGTAAACAGCAATTGTCCCAGCAAGCCCCAGGGAGCACGTCTACCCTCCCCAACAACAAGATGGTGCGCGTCACCAGCGACCCTGCTCTCAGCCCCTGCATGGAGCGGAGACGTTTCGGGCTATATGTGGAACAGGAAGGAGACACCGATACGGGAGATACTCCGCCACCAAAACCTAGTCGTGTGCCCTCTATGATGCGTTCATCCTCCAAGGACAGTAGTACTGCACCACCGTTACCGGAGAAAACCGGAGGTAGCAGCAGCGGCGAGGGTATGGGCGCTGATGCCAACACTTCCTCTTCGTCAGCTCCGGGACACCACCATCAGGGAACATTCCAACGTGTAGCATCGTACCATGCTTCTGGGAGTGATTCTGGAAACGGTTCCGGAGACTCAGCGCAGAGCTCGGCAGCTGGTGATACCACGGATCCCATCGCAACTCCGGTGATAGCGCCAACTCACCGCGGAGTCGTCATAAAGAATCCTCGTTATCATTCCCGACAGCTGAGTGGAGGTGGCGGCATGGCGACTTCCTGTTCCTCATCCACGTTGAAACCTTTGGAATACGACTCTGCTGCAGAAGACTCGCTGCTCATGCTCTCGGTACCGGATCCGGAACCTCCTTCTGCCTTCGATCTGGAGAACTTCCAAACATTGCTTCTTCCTACGTTAGAGAATAAGCCGTTGGATGCAACAGCACTGCAGGGTGTCAAGATAATGCTCCAGGACAATGGACCAAGAATACTAGCAAACCACTTGACTAAGGTTGACCTGGAACTTATAATAGGGAGCAGTACTGGAGAGAACAGTGACCTGGGATTGGGTATAAGTTCTGGTATAGAGCTCATAACTCTACCTCATGGCCATCAGCTTCGATTGGATCTCGTTGAAAGGTTAGTGTTTTCATGTTGCTTATAAATTCATTTGCAAAGTATCTCACTAATATTGAAATAAAATTAATTATGATGGAAACATAGGTGTAATCAACACTTACACCAATTTTAGTTGCCCATAGTGGTAATTATACATATTAGTGAGCCTTATAGATTGTAGTATAATAATGAATAGGACAAGAAACACATGTGTAATGTAGTATTCTATTACTATACATATCTATTACTATACATATCTATTATTAACCATGTTTGGGATCTTGTTTAGAAATCTGTTAAACGTAAATGTAAATGACAGTATACACACTGTTATCTGGAATTTGGAAAATTCAAGTTGCAGAATACTCAAATACTAAGCCTGTCTTTTGTCCTGTAAAAATGGGATGGTTCCCCTTTTTACTTGTGTGTCCCGCATCCCAAGAATTTTTGTTGGGACATGAATAAGTTTTGTATTTTCTTGACACCATCTTCTTAAATTAAAAACCTAACATATTGTCATTTCTTTTTGTGAGAAATGCTGAGTCTATGCTAATCTCTCTTAATACTGCCATTGTTTAGCACGCTCAGTAAACAGTGAAGCCAGACAATTTGTCTGGGTTAGTGTTGGCAGTTGATATGCTGTGTTTTATTTGTGTGAACTTAAGCTATTATGCCTATACAGAAATGCACCTTCTCTTCCAATTTAAAAGAAAAATATCTTTTCCTTGAAGAGACAAATCTTAATTACAAAGTTCACTGTAAAATTTGCAATATGCATTTTCAATTGCACATGGTGGTAACCCAGATATTGTTCAGCATGAGAAATCAAACAAACGTAAACTGGCTTCTTTTGCTGCTGTTGCAAAACTTCTAAATCAATCAGTTCTTCACCAAAAAAAATGGGAAAGTTTGTTTCACACATCCTAAGAAATTGTGCTTATAGTGTTTCTGTTAAATATGCATTTAGAACTGTAAACCAATGCCACCATAAACACACTTTATTGAAGAGCTATCCTAAAATAACATTATTAATATTCAGGTTCACAGAATAGTTTTACATTAATTTTAATAAAATAGATAAAATATCAGGGTTAAGTTGACATGACAATTTTGCCAAAATATTGTAATAATACTTTCATTAAAATCTACTCTATATAGGGAGAACCATACATTACAGTAATTACAAGCTTTCATTGTTATGCAATAAGTACTTATGTGATCATATTCACCCAGTCAAAAAATAAAAGTAACAATCTGGTAATATGAAGGATTTATAAGTGCAATTCACTTAGGGTATTAATATTAATAAACATTATTCTGATGCAAAGTGTATTTATTCAATATCTTGTTTCCTTCATTCAAAAATTATTTTAATACCATATTCAGAAAGTATTAATCACTCATTCACAACATTATCAGGCATCACATATTTTAATGGAAAAAAAAATAGTAGGCTTACCAATTGCACTACTACATTATTTATCCAGTTAATATATAGTTTTTTCATATTACAAATATTGTATAAATAAGTTTACTGTCTTCAAACTCAGAGATAACACAATAGATGCTCTTTTTTCTCTCATTGTTATAAGCTTGCATCAATTATCATTGATAGCACCACATTGTTGTCATTATGCATTGAATGACCCATGCATGTAGTTAATCAGAAATGAGAAACATTGTGACACTGTCATATTATTTGTTACCAGGACTGAATGTTTGAAGCTGTTAGTAGCAGTGACCATTTTGACCTGTGCAACAGAGGTAGACAGAGCAGAAGCGCTAAATAAGTGGATCCAGGTTGCAATTGACACCAAAACAGCTTTAGGAAACCTTTTTGGTTTCTGTGGAGTCATGATGGGCCTTTGTATGCCCCAGGTAAATTTTAATTCTTAGACATGATACTTATTGATTTTCTTAGTTTAATTTTAATTATAGCTCTCATTATGTATTGTATTTTTTGATAAGCTACACTAATTGGTTTTCTTACTTATATTTAATTTGTTGTGTTATGGCTTATTTATTTTCTACTACAAGCACAATGAAAAAAACTTCTTGCTCAGTTTTGGACATCAAATGGTCTGAAAAAACACCACCTGAAGGAAATAGCCTTAGCTGCATTAAAAGGATTTCCATTAGTTTGTTTATGCACCAACAGCTAACTTATCCAATGAATGTTTTCATTTCCATATGCTTTTTTAAATCTATATATGACATGATTACCCTATGTTCCCTTTATTGTTGTATTACTCTTTAACCACAATACTCATATTTCATTTATTTCTTAACTGTTTATTTTAAACATGAAAATTATATATTGTTGATAGTATCTTAATCATCTTGGCAGCTCTACATTTAGGGAAGTTAAATAAATAAATAATTCATTTAGTTTATTGTAATTCAGAATTCTTTGTTGTCACTAATAGATGCCTGGTGATGGAAAATTCTGGTTAACTCTAATTAAAGCATAACATACATTTTTACTTACACTAATGCCTATATTTGGTAGAGAATGTAGGTGTCTTGCTCAGAGTGCCAAGAAATAGATCAATGTAATTATATCAGCCGTATTCAACAATATAAATGCTATCCTTCATTTTGAACCATTTGTGAAATGACATACATAACTCTAAGATCTCTAGCAAAACACAATAGACATTTTAAGCACCTTCACTCTTCCTTGTATCTTTCTCCTTTGTTCATAGTTTAGATTCATAGTTTGAATTCTGTACCTCTATCAGAAAGACACACTTGTGACAAAATTGTTGGCTAAATTGACAATGGATCATTGTCACACTGATAAGGTACAATGAGCTGCGACTTTTTATACTTAAATGCTAAATCATTCATGTTTTGGCTTTCTCTCCATATGTTGTAATGTCTGACATTATGTCTGTCTTCTGCCCAGCTGCCTTATGGTATGTGAGGCACTGATAATAAACTTTGCCCACAGCAAGGCTACAAACATCTGTGTACAAGACCGCCCTAAAGATAACTTGCAATCAAAATTTAATCTTTTAAAGACAAAAATTGGCCACAATTACATTTCATTGTTTTTTATCCCAGTAATGGGTGCCTCTAAGAAAACCATCAAAGAAATAAAAAATTGCACATTTATGTATGTTATTTCATATAATAATTATTAAATACTTATATATACAAGTTTAGGTACTATAATTAATAATTTTAATTTATAAATAATTTTTTTCTTGTCACACTTGGGCGTGTGGGAGAGTAAGCCAACATAAGGGTATTTTTGCTATTTTCTACTTTCAAAAAAAATTCCAGCTCAATCTGCAACAGCAAGCGAGTTATTCCTTCTTTTTTTTTCCTTTTTTTGTGGCAATAGCATTTGTAATGGTTTTTTTTTTTTTTTTTTTCATTCTTTTTTTCTATTTAAGTATAATATTATAAATTTATCAAGTATAAAATTTAAATGAATAGTAAGAACATAAATGTTTCCCCTTGACTTTTGAATATTGCAGAAACCACCCCCATCCCATATTTTTTTAAGTAGGTACACTCATGTTTTAAACGACACATCATTTTCAAATGGAAAATTAAGAAACTACCAGTTTACTTCATTATAAAATTATGAACATAATGTGTATAAACTTAAGAATTCTTCAAGGAATTTTTCCTTGTATATTGACAGTTTAAATGAAATAAGGAATTATATTTTAGAGATTGAGTTTTTAATTCTTATATACCCCGTATGATTACAGGTTCAGAGACTAAGTTCTACATGGCATGTTCTGAGGCAAAAGTTTACAGACAGTGCTTTCAACTTTGAAGCTAAGCTACGTCCTACACTTAAAAGCATGAACGAATGCACAAATCCTCAAGCACCAAATACAACCATACCACATTTACTGCCATTTATACTTTTACAGGAACGAACATTGGATGACATTCTAGGTAAGCTCTCACTTTGGGTGTTGTTCTTCTTCAACATTTATACAATTTGTTTATAAATGGTAATTTACCTTTCTTCTTTTTTTTTATTTTTTTTTTTTTTTTAATTTTTTTTTTAGTTTAACATCCTTTAACCTGGTTGGTCATATCAGACGATGAATGAAATAGGTGAAATGATGCTCAAATGATCTCTGGGTCCATGGAGCTTACAGTTTCTCGACATTCGTCTTCTCAGGATAAGGGAAAACCTTATCCAGGTAACTCACCCCTACCACCACACTACCCAGGTGGGCTTAATAATTCATTTTATCATAAAAAATATGCTTATACACTAGATGTATATAGATCAGAAGTTTGAATAGAACAATAAAATGTGAAAATGCCATCCCATGAATTTAGAACCACAAGTCTCATACAGTTGTGGTGCTCACATTGGGGGCCAAGTATGTGGTGTTCACCTCTGTGTGTACTGATGAGTGTGAGTGCGTATACTCACCTGCCTAGTAACTTAGAGCATGTCACTCTCCCCACGTACCGGTTTGTAGAGATAAATGCTGTGGTGCCTCGGCTCAGCTCAAATCTCTGATGACGTCGGTTGGTGAGAACTAAGTTGACTCGCTCAAAGCTGGTATCACAATGGGGTAGTTACGAGCTATACTTATAAATGTCACAACACACTTTTAACTTGTAGACTTATATTTATTTGTGACTAGAACCTTTAGATATCGCGGTAAGCACTTTTGCCTTACATACTAATGATGTTACTTTGTTTCTTAACTCTTCCTGCAATTTAAAACATAACTGTTTGGCTTTCTGACAACTGTATTTTAAATTGTGTGACACTTTTTCTTGATTTTTGAACGGCAATATGCATTGTAACTCTTGTTTTGTTTCATTAGGCAAAAATCTTATACATTTCTGTGTTAACCATTCTTGAATTTCACTTTTTGTGTTAGACGCATTAAGAAGTTTGTTGACAGTTATTGAGTGCCAGCTTGCATTATTCATAATAATTATACTTCTTCTTCCAAGAAATTAATAAATCAGTTCAAAAACCAATCTTTTAATATATGAGCTTTCATTTCATTGTGGTAATCCGATGTCTGCTTTGTTGCTCTCCGGTAAAAATCCTGTTACTGTAGAACATGCATGGCAAACAATGAGGCAAACCTTTTCCTATAGGTACCATTAATTCACCATTTTGAGGGGAGTCTAGCCAAATAGATTTCATGGTATGATTTTGGCTCACCCAAGTTTCATCCAAGTAAAACATTGGATTTGTATTGCCAGAAACTTGTATTTCATGTATTGTACAAAGGAATTTCAATCTTGACACAACAATGTCACTGCTTTTCATAAGGATTTTATGACCATCATTGGTTTTCCTGTATCTGAAGCCTAACTTTTTCAATATTCTTAAGGTGGAAGGAGTAGAACCTGTAAGATATTTTCTCCTATTAAGAAACCATTTTTTTTTTTTTTTGCAGTAGGAAATTTGCTCAGTCGTAAAATTTCAAGACTATTCTATGAACTACCTGTTTCTCAAAATAATCTAAGAGTGTTATTCTTTTTGGTATGTTAATATGTTTTCTAGGTGAAACAAAAATTGTGGGAGAACCTGACTCACTTTTTTTTTTTATGCCTCTGAGCAGATCCAAGAAACAGTGGATTGATTGACTCCAAATGCTATAACAGTTAACTCCTTAGATTTTGTAAAATATAGTTTGCACCTTTCTTATTCATTTGAGTTCCTTTTAAAAAAATGCATACACCCTATAAACAATTTGTAATGCTTGACTACATAAAATGCTATATTTTTGTGCTCTTTTTTTACCAACACAATCACTTGCTTTACTTAGCAACTTGTAAGTTTCAACTTCATACACATCATTAACTACCTGTTTTGTCCCCTGGTCAGAGTGTTTAGGGGTGTATTAGGAGAAAAGGGAAGCATAAAGGTACATCAGTACAAAGGTTAATCACATCTCTGTTAACAGCTCAAGGTCTGTTTCATTTCTCACAAAATACACGTAAAACATCATTTTGTGTGTATATATATATATATGTGTGTAGAATGACTGAAACTAAAATTATGCTCTTTTCTGTATATGCCTGCTCAATCATTCTCTTTGTATCTAATATAAGTTTTAAGGTTGTAGTAAACTATAGGTATCTGAGCATTAATCTAGTAATTATTAAGTGAGACTGGCTATTTCTGACTTGGTGATGTTGCAAGCCTGTGATTTGCCACAGCTGTGTAGCCTCTGAAGGTCATAGCCAAGGGGGTTTGACGGGAATTATAATATAGTAACCACTACATTATAAAGGGCGACTGGGTTAACCTTGTAATTCAAAGCCAAAAGCCCAAAAATTTATTTTGTTGATTTGCCTAAGGGTGTCAAAAACTTTCAGCTAGAAATGTGACTTACCTTACAATGTTATATACTGAAGAAGGTTCAATAGAATATATAATTGTCTACAATCTAGTGGAGTTTTGTGAAAATAAATCTGTGGTGTTCTTTGTCTAAATGTATTACGGTACTCTTTGTCTAAAATAACCTGTAGCTGATACAGGAAGAATAAATAAATATATTGATATGGCATGCATATATGCCAATTTTCTGTTTGTTATGACTTGTGACCCTTTTTCCTTAAAGTTGTGAATTGAAAGTTGTTTTTGTGAAATGTTAATCATAAGTTCCTGTCATTTATGAATCGGCAAAAGTACCATTATGTGGAAAATCTTCAAAAGTTTAATGTAACTACAATATTACTATGAGTCGTCAAATTGGTGAGCTAATTGAGATTCTTTTTAAGTATTACTCACTGTAATAGGTATTATTATGTCTCAGGATTGTGGCCACAAGGGAGAGAATGCATTACAGGTAATATAATATTTGTAAATGATACACAGGTAAGATATTCTTGTATATCCTTCAATATCACTGGATATTATAATTATTAACACTTTATGAAGGCACAGATAAATTAAGATTCCTTCCACTAGCAGCATGCATTCCCACCTTGTGCCCAGCAATGAAGATCACATGAAGACTGACCAATAAGGAGTGACAAAGGTTGAGCATCTATTCAGCTCTTATATAGGCCTAAAGCTTATTATACATGTTTCTCCTTATTAAACATTCCTTAAGGAAGTATATAATACAGACTTCCTTTTATTTATAAATAAACTACTTTTGGTACATATTATATTTCATAAGTTATTTGCACTTAGTGAATATTTAAATTTGGGTATACAAGGCTTGGGGATGCGGTATACTAGAAAGAACAACTTTCTTTTTCATGCACGTCGCAATTCAATTATCATTGTTGAATTTTTTTAAATAATTAGTTCTGATATAAATGAAAGTATACTTAAATACACATTAAATTTAATATTGTGATATTCACTGAACACCTACAAGCTAATTACTTTCAATAAATAATTTTTCCTTTATCACATAATCAATAAATCAATGTGGCATCATTTTCCTTCCATTAACAAAAATAAACACTTTATATGAAAATGCTTGGCTTCCATATATTAGCGTCTCAACAACTAAAAGAAATAAAATTTGTTTAAAAAATATAAAATATTACATTTAACAAACAATTTAATTGTAATGTCTTAATTAATGTAATGCTGTTAATACATTTAAAAACAAGATACATTTAAGGTACAAACAAAGTAGATACTTTTTAAGAGCACAATTTTCTTCTGCATATTAAAATAGAAAATGGAGAAAAATCAGGCTCAGAAAGTTTACATGCATGTTACATACAGTATTACATGTCTGTATTTTTTGTTTAACTTTCTCTAACATCTTATAGAATAGGTTGAGGAAAATGGTATTTTATTTATGGACGCCCTTTAACTGCTTTGGTCCTCAGCATCCCATTCTATACTGGGCGTGAAAGACCATTTAATTCTGCTCAGAGGCCTCTCTATCAGGCTTGAGGTTCTTTTACGTGCCGTAAATCTACGACACGGGACCCACGGCTTTACTTCCCTTCTGAAGGAAGCCATGCTAAGGATCTTTACACCTGAAAAAATCCATTGTCCTCCTCCGGGTTTGAACCCACGACCTTGGGTATATGAAGTTATCATGGTAACCATTACCCCATGGAGAGCAACTATTGGTTGAGGAATTACTGTATTTCACCCCAAACAATGAAACACACTAATGTTTCTATATTTTGTGATTTTTTAAATACATTCAGTTATTTCTTGCAATGTAATGGAAAGAGTATAGTATTTCAAAAGAAGCATTATAGCGCACACGCACAGACACACACACACCCTTTTCTAAAAATCCTCAAAACATATTTTCAGTGAAATCTCGACATTGAATTTTTGATGGAATACAATACCTTCTCTATTCACTATGTACATTGTACATATTGACTAGAGAAAGTAAAAACCTACATATAATATGTTACTAATCTTGGTTCTTTTATTAGGTACAAATGCATCTGGCAGCCATTCCATGACCAGTAGTTGTGTAGCACCTTGGGAATCAACAGCTGATTTTGGCCTTGGAACACTTTTTGCACACATGGAGGCTGCTCGTAAATTTGGTGAATCTTTGCCAATGTTTCGACGCAATGCAGAGATTGTTCTTGGTGATGCCAAGATAGATGAACTATTAATGGATGCTTTTCGCACAGAATTTCATCTTAAGTTCCTGTGGGGAAGTCGTGGTGCATGTGTTGCAACAGAAGAACGACATGCTAAATTTGAGCAAGTGTTAACAGTCATGTCTGATAAATGTGAAGCGCCACAACCTTCCACTCCCGCCTCACCACCTGCAGCAATAGGAACCAGTGTTTGAGCAGCAATGAAGATGACGAAATAGCTTGAATTGGGACTTCTTTATCACTTGAAGCTTCAAGTTCAGTTCCATTTTCAGAATCTGAATTACTGCTAGTGATATAATTTTACATTCATGAACGTTCCTTTCTCAGAAGAGAAACCTTTTGATAGGGAATCATGTGGAATGTTAGAATCAGTGCATAACAAATCGGTTAGTTTCCTGTTCTGTATTGTGTGGATGTAACAGCTGTGATCCAGTGACTTTTGTAAAAGCAGAACCTTCAAAATGTATACATACTTCAGGGATTGTTGTTTACTGAGTCTGAAGACTCTGCATACTTAAAAGTTGCAGCTGTTGTAATCAGAAGATTTAAGGCTGGTATTATCAATGTGCTTGATACTGCTAATACTGCAGTTGCATTGTAACAGAACACTTGAATCCATGAGTGTGCCTAGTGGGCTTTGTAGAGGTTTAGATCCCTCCAATTCTTAGCTCAAAACTTTTGCCACCTACAGATTCAATTTTTTTAAATTCTTCACCTCCATCAAAAAGCATGCTTTATGGTAAAATTGTTGGCTATTCTGACAATGGCACATTAATGTCGCAGATTGAGCTGCAATTTTTTATAGTGAAAATATATCAAAAACAAAATTACCCATATTTCAGGTTTCTCTCCATAGCTTCCTAACTGCAGTAAAAATAATCAAAGTTTTTAAGTTGTAACTGCTGTAATTAGATCTGTCTTGCTCGCAAAATCAGCTACCTTGTAGTATCAAGACACTGCTTAGTGGACTTCACCCACACTCTGGTTAAAAGCATTTTTGCACAAGACTGCACTAAAGATAACTTAAAATTCAAAATTTCATATTGTGAAGACAAAATCGGCCAGAATTACGTTTCCTATTTTTTTTTTTTTTTTTTCCCCCTCCAAGGAAAATACTGAAGAAACAAAAATTTCACATTTACATAATTATATATACAATTCCAATATATGTAAAGAATTACATACTATTAGTGGGTCATTCTATTTTGTACATAAGTTTGTCCTAATCAAACTTGGACCTATGGTAGAGAAAGCCGAGACATGGGTATTTGTGTTTTTGATCAATGTACTTTCAATAAAGAATCTCCTAGCTCGATCTGTAACATTAATGTGAAATGCCTCCTTGTGAGTCATGCCAGTTTTTTCTTCCCCCCATGATAATAACATTCGTAATTTTTTAAAAGTAAAATATACTATTATAAATTTATCAAGAGTAAAAGTTAAATGCAAAGTAAGAGTATACATTTTTCCTGTCACTTGAGTAAAGTCATAGGATCCCCCCAATATTTTTAGCCAGGCCTGTCCATGCTTGAGCCCTGTAGGACAATGCAACTAACCATCTGTTGGTCAAAAAAAAAAAAATTGGCAAGATTTAAGTACACAGTATATGTGAAATTGCATTAGAAATGGCTGAAGTAAACAAAAGTCCTCCAAAATTATATGCTAACCTATCTGCCAAAGGAAAGAATTTGTGGTGAACCTGCTCACGATGATACCACAATAATCATAATGAAAGAAGCCATGGTAAAGCTTGCATTGAATATGAAATTACAATGGTGTTATGGAATCAGAAAAATTATTAAAGTTCTTGGGCTTTCACGGCCGATGTCAATACTATAGCTATAAAAATGATTATATATTTGTTTTTGTTTGTTTCTCTATATCAGTGATTCTTGATCTGGGAGGGTATACCCTAATGTGAGTGCTGTTAGTGACACTGGAGATGAAAAAATAAGGCTCTTAATTCTTACTCTTGTCCAATAAAGCTAAAACTTCATTATTTTCAGTGATCTATGACATACATTATGTGGTGCATAGTATGCCATTTCTGGTCAGCATTGCAATTGTTTAAGAAGTCCAAACGCGGCCACAGAATATTTATATGTTAGGAATTTTTTACTAGACTTTTCCAATGATAATTTTGTTCTTTAATATTTAAGCCTTATTGTTTTTTCACTGCAAAATATAACATTTTGAAAACTTTCATGTTTGTCTCCCAAAATAGACCATACCTGGAGACCCATTTTGAGTCTGTTTTAACTCTACAGATCTTTTTTTTTTTTAGAGGTATAATTGTTTTGTGAGAAAATTGCTTATTTTGCAGGATAAGAATTCCTGATGTGTACAATAAGGCCATTATAGCATCTAAACTCAGACTCTTCCTCAGTACGACGGACCAAGACTTCACCTAATTGAACAATAGTGTTTTCCAGCTTAATGAGGTCATCCATCTATTATATTCCTTAACAGGCATTTAATGAACACTGTGGTAGGCCAGCATTATTTTATGTGTGCATTTATGTAGAATAAAGAGAATAAGGAAAGAATAGGAAATTAATACACAATGCTGTTTAGTGGCTTACAAATACTGGTTTAATACCATTAGGGTAAAAATAAAAATAAAAAATCTAACTTTAAATCAGGAGCTACTGAATAACAGAGGAAATAAAGAGACTTCAGTTTAAGAGGTGAAGAAATACCAAATTTGGTCATAAACTCCCCAAGCTAATCAGTTTTTAAAATGTCTGGTAAGGAACCTCTTCTTTTACTTCATTAAGCATAGACACAATTACATATATGGCTGCGATATGAAGATAAACATTAGGACTTATGGCATTATCCAAGTTGATTCCTCAATAAGAAATGTTCATAAAATTTATAAACCATAAAATTGCATATTAGTGGTATATTACAGTTTAAGTTAAAGTGAGTTAATTAGTGCACATTACGACATACAGGCAAGGTATATAATACAACAGCAGATTATGTCATAGTTCTGCTGTATGAATCCTGAGGAATAAAGAAATGTGATTATCCCAGATACAAGAACCACTATTTGTATAACAACCTGCAACAATGGTTATTTATCTTTTTTTTTACCTTTTTTACCTGATTGGTACTGTATTAAAAATCTGAATCCGACAAAAAGTTGATTTATTCTCAAATCTGAAACAATTAAGTCAATCTTGGAAAATCTTTACCCACCTAGACTTTTCATTGGTAAAGTTAAACATCTTCATGATCCATAAAAGCTTGTTTAAATTCTTCCACTTCAATTCTGAAACTGCCATTTTGCATAAACCAGCTTAGCCAAACACTTCAGTTTAAACCACATTATAATACTAGCCTTAAATTATTTAAATGCACAATGATTAACTTTGGTTGTAAAGATGGTACAACAGGTTGTATTGTTTAATGTTATTTTATGTAATTTGTGATACAACTTTTTTTAAAACATTTAAGTTATCCCTTGGTACATGTTGCAAATGTACTTATGTAGCTTTAAAACTTAATAGTTTTGTACATATTATTCCAGAGATATTGGAAAACAACTCTTATGGTGCTGTACAGAAAATGACAAAACATTTCTGTTGTGATAAATGAATTAATCAGGATTCAAGTCAGTAAATATTATAATAAATTATGGCATATCATTCTCTGTTGTAGCACTTTAAGTTTTAGAAATGGGTGTATATTGAACATGGGTTGCTTAGCCAGTTCTACTTTCTGTGTAAATATGGGTTTCTAGATTATGTTCATATTAAAGTTAATTTTTAGATTGTTTTTCAAGCATATACCAACTTTAAAAAAAATCAGAAGCTTATGTTATTCACTGTTTTCTTTATATCTGTAAGTTATTGGTGTTGATGTATTGAAAGTTTCATGCCTACAAGATACAAGAAATTTAGCCTTTTTCATATTAATCTTTTCCAGAATCTATAAAAACATCATAAGGTCCTTTGCTGTTATTGAAGATGCAATACCTTTGATGGAGTTTATATGGTTAGTATGCTATTTTAAAGGAAGCTGTTGTATTAACATTTCACATTTTAACTATATCTGCAGAGTAAATTGAACTGATTGTCTGCAGCACTAATCAAAAGTGTCAGCAGAATAACCTTGAAAATTTCAAGGAAAAGAAAAATAAATAATATCTTACTCCATAAGTAGGCAAAAATGTTTGCCAAATATCTAGTCATTTTCTCTTACTGACCAGAAAAATGGTATAAAATTTGAGTGTTTTTATGTTTTTAATTTTTAATCCATGAAATGGGATGATAGTGGTTATCTTAATAGCTAATTTTAATTCAAGTGATTATTTAGAGTGAAAAAAAATATTATTTGTCTATTAAGTCTATTATGTAGTGGACCTGTTTCAACTACATGTTTAGACTTCATTTTCAAACTGAGATGTAATATTTTGGGTATATAACGTAATATAATGTTATTTCCATTGCATTATATATTTGAATTCTATGCACATATTGCATGATTTATAATGTCAGTCAGCACAAACACTGCTTTGACCAAATGATCCAGACATTATATTCACTTGCCCCCCTTTTCTTATTGCTGTCCATATCCATTCATTTTTAACTTTGTATAGGAAATTTGCAAGTTTACTGGTATACTCCTTGTTCAAAATCACTTCTTAATCCTTTAGGAATCATATAATACATTCTTCCCTGCCTAATTTTGCTTCACACACACACACACATATATATATCTAATGAGTGTTCATTTCAAAGTTGTCATGCTGTCTTTGTTTTTAGTCCATTTTTGGAAGTGAGTGATAGTTGTAAGGGGAAGGATGTGAATAGTACAAGTATGATCAATAAGTTTCCTAATGGGCATTCAAGCCAAAGATTCTGTAACAACATTAGTCACCAATAATGGCGAAGTGTGACATTTTGTGCAGTCATCACAAGATTTACTGAATGCCAAGGTAGATCATTAATTTCAAATGGAACACATTAACTGTCATTATATGAAATAAAAATAATTAATTTTAAAATCATTACCTTATTTATACCTGTAAAGCCATTTAAATTAGAAAATATGGCTAAAAACCACTCAATTTTAGTGGTGCATTGGCAAGTAAAAGGCCAACAAAACAGTTTTGACAATAGTGCACTTCTGTACAGTCGTAATTAGATTCATAAAATGCCATATACTATCTACTTGTTTTCGTAACATTTGATATAGTATTTAGTAACAGAGTTAGCCGGTTTTGAAACTTAGTTAAACAAAACAGTTTTTGTATCAACCAAATCATAATACCTTGTACTGCTTCCATCTTCTTATTGCTTCTGCATCTAACAATGTCTAACAACACTAAAAAGGCCCATGACACTAATAAACAACTCTGCAAAAATTCACATGTGTTCAACAAGATTTAGGCAGGAATAATACATCTTAGGTTGAGGCTTGCATGGCATGAATGCTGATGAAGGCTGAAGCAGTCGAATGCACACATGCTTGGCAGATGTGCTGAAACCTGTGATGAACTGGCTTGCTTAAAAGCATAAAAAAAGAATCAATGGTGTTGATAGAGGAATATTCACAATTTTAGATGCACTGGATTTAGTAATCTCTCACCAACTTCTATATATTGCATAGTTTTTTTTTTAAGCACATATGACTTCCTTCTGATTTAATTTAGCCTTTAATTCCATAAGTTATCATGCATTTTTTTTTTTTTTTTATATTTTTCTTACACATTGCCACATCTATAAATGCCCAGTTGCCTTGCCTCTGGTCATTAAACATAATGTGACTCATAGTGTCGTTAGTAAAAGGCTAAAATAAAATAAACAAGCAACTGCATTAATTATGTATTAATACATTCCAATGTCCATTCATTCCATACATAAAATTTACATTTGTAGAAGGAAGTATCAGCACACTTTGTTGCCTTATCCTAGCTGCGCTAAAGCACCCTGCTTTCAGTAAACTCCATTATTGACCAAACAACACAGTTGTAAAAGAGGTTTTGGAGGGCACATACCATACATACCACTGCTTATTGCTGCTATGTGGAAGGTTCTCACTTTCAGACCAAATGCCATGCTTACTAGGCAACTTCTCCAATGCATGAGTCTACGAAAGTACTAATTGAAATTAATTCTGTGCTCAGCCGCTAGACAAGTGGCATCATGCTGCGTGTCATAGTACATTCTGAAATGATCACCCAGTTGTAGGTTAATAAAACTTTCTTGTTTGTATTTTGATCTCTATATCTTCGAAATATCTCTTTGCTTCTCTTCAAGATCATAATACAACTGTCCCTTAGCATCCATAACTTCCTGAACTACTTTACTAAAAATAATGCCCTTACCCATTGAGCATGTTTGAAAGAATTCTGTTGTTATTTCTAACATGTTTTCTTCTTTTAATTCCAGAATTCTGTATACACAGTTTACTGCTCTGTCCTTAATTAAAATGTTTCTAAGGTCTGTTCCATAGAACTTTGCCCTATATCTCTGTCATTATACATGCATTAGTTGCCTGTGATACAAAATTGGAGCTTATTGATTTAAATATTCCCTTATTTAACTAATCATTTATATAAATGTATTCGAAGAGAATTTTAAAATGTATATTTTCATTACTGTTTAAAACAAACATGTAACCGAGTTAGAGCACCTGATATGTGTTTAATTTCCTACCAACAAATAGGTGTGAGGATCCTTCATTTTAAACCTTGTCAGGCTGACAAAGCATGTGCAGTTATCATGACGGAGTATTTATAATATTTTTATCACCTAAAGGTGTCTTTTACAGGGATTGCACAATTCAAAGATGTGCATTAGCTAAATAAGGGAAAGGAGAAGGAAATTATGTCTGAAACGATACATGTCAATGAGGCATGGCTATAAGAAACAGGGTTAGACACCCATCTATCTGATCCAGTCTCTCACTGTGAGTTATGACAGTCTCGTTATTCTACAAAAAAAACCAAATCAGTTATTTCCATCTTAAGATCCTCATATTTCTAATCCATGTATCATGTATATTTCTACCACTGCATAGTAAATTCTTTCTTAATACTTAGTTTGTATATTTGGATCCTATATAAACATTCTGTAGCTACAGATTACCTCTCAGGCCCACTCCCTGCAACATTCATGTGTTACATTTATTGGGTGATTCAATCCTCACAATGTAAATGCTCCTGAATGTACAAGAGGTGATCCATATTTCATTATAATAACTGGTGAATGACTGTACATTGGTTGGGTTTCTTGTCCATTTCACATTAGTCTGTCCTCTGAGGAGAGGATTCATAAACTTTTTGACGATGAGATCAGCCAGGGGCATTTCAAAATTCTTAATGTGCTCATTATCAGGGACAAAAAATGGAATCTGTGGAGTATGAAATACTACTCGAGTATTGTTAAGCAAACCAATGTTTTGAAATACTCTTAAAATCAAATTTTTGGCAAATTTGATTATTCTGGGAGGGTAGGCCTTGCTCCTTTTAACTCAAAACACCTCTCGCATATCGATCCAATACACCCCTCACATACTACTGGTTACTCTGAACTTGGGTGGTTCACAAAGTTATTGCTGAAAGTTCGGTTTTTTAAAGTAATAAACATTGTACTGTCAATTTTAGTTTAAAATGTACTATTAATATTTAGACACCTTCAAAGTAATTATTATTTTCATTATAAATTTCTTACCTGTAACTGTGCTATTATAAGTTTTAGGGAGTTCATAAAGATATTGCAAATTATCCTGCCATATTCATGGTTCTTCTATACAATAAAATACAGGAAAGCAAAATATTGAATATTTAACAAACCAACCACGTAACTGATCATATTTCTCATATAGTTCTCTGTAAAATTCTTGTTAAACATTTTTTAATTATCTCACACTTTGAAAAAGGCTGTGCTAAAACAGACTTTATCTATGTTTAACTAAACCACTCTGAGTTAGCAATTAAAACACAGCACAACCACAAGGCATACAGTCAGTACTGATGTTTTGCATATAGATCAGCAGCTGCTAAGTAATGGGCTTGCAACACCAGAGCAGATGAACATCACCAGGGCACTATGTGAGGAGTAATCACGAGTAATGCTGTGGCAGTTCATTTATAGTTAGTTCATTGTTTTTTATGTTTGCTTATTGGTGGAAAGCCTTATTTATGGTGTATACTGCACGTGATAAAGAGTTCTATGTGAGATCTATTTATTGTTATATTGGATTCACAGTACCTCAGTTGTCATTTACTATTCAAGTCATCCTCCATGGTCTGTAGGTGACATGCTAGCCTCTGGTTCCCAAGGTCGTTGATTCAAACCCAGCAGGGGGTGATGGATTTTTTTAGTGCATAAAAATCCTTAGCATGGCTTCCTTCAGAAGGGAAGTAAAGCCGTAGGTCTCGTTTTGTAGATTCAGATATTTAATACTGCATATAAAAGAACATCAGGAGTTCTCTGAGCAAAATTAAGTGGTCTTTCATGCCCAGTATAGAGTGGGACAATGAGAACTGCAGCATGTCCATAAATAAAATACAATTTCATTTCATTTACTATTCAAGGGAAAATAATATCAAAATTGTGGCTGGTATGGTTTGTTATATTTACTTCATATTACTCTGAATTAAGCTTAATTATGAAATGTGTTATCTTGTTACTAAAGGCAATCTAAATCTAGATAATTCAGATTCTAATATAGAATATTAGCTTTCAATGAATTAGAATTTATTTAATTTTGTTAATTATACATACAAACACATTAACTGAGATTTGATCCCATGTGCAGCGAGGGGAGGAGTTGGATTAAACCTCCCAGGAGTCCTAGAGAGAAGCTACTATATTATATTTATTCAGCCCTTTTAATAAGCTTATATTATTTATCATATATATTGTTGTAATATTAGCGGGTGTTTAATGTTTCATGTAACAGAACAGCATACTCCATTGGCATTAATAAATTTAAGTTCCTGAACTAAGGTGACAAACCCTGGCTAGACTACTGGTTTATCAATTGAGCACAATTGTGTACAAGTGTAAAGGCAGCCATCATCCAGTAGAAGGTTTGTCTGTCATTTTCAATGCTTTGGAAGTAGGTCTACTGAGAAAACAGAAATACTGCTTGGTGGAATAATGTCACAAAGCAGGTAATCTGCTCATCATTGATATATATGACCATGAGGCAAAAATTTACAGTGAAACCAATAGATGGTGCTGTTATCTGGCTACTAGGTTAACCGATACGATGCAACCTTATGCGTCACACTCCCCTCACTCCCACCCTATGCTGTTATACTCCCACTGTTCCTCACATACAACATCTGAAATGCTTTCCACAAGATTAGAATAAAAGCAAAATATATAAATAGAATACGTTATTTACACTAAAGATAGAGCCAGCATTTTGATTGTAGAGCAAACATGCTATCATATTATTAAGAAAGCGTATCTGCTCCTTAAGGTTTCAAATAATGTTTTCTTCCTACTGCAATATTTGTTACAAATACCAAAATTGACAGTTATACATTCTTGTTGAAATAGTATTCTTTTTCAGATAATATGACTTTTTGTTGAAATGTATTTACACAGAATTTACTGCCTTGAACAATTCTGGTAACTGATAAAAAATGTAAAGTCAAATACATAAAAAAGGAAGCCTTTATTATGGTAAAATTTTACATTTCAAAGGATGAGGAATACATTATGAATTTTGAAGTTTTGTAACTGATTCTTCATCAAAAATTCACTACTGACTAGTAGGCATTATCCAAATATGCAAAGGACTAAACCATGATACTACTCCTTTATCAGTATACTGACAAACTCACCCATAAACTAAATTTTGCTGTTATTTAAATCATAAAATATATAATAAAATAAAATAACAGCCTGCCTTGAAGTTTGCATTAGTATGATTATGTTTAAAATACATTTAAATGCTGTAATTACATAACCAGACAAACATTTCATGGAACTGCTACATAGAGATACAGTATACTGAATGCTTAATCCACTTCTGTGTAAACAATAGTAATAAAGAAAAGGCACACATACATGATTTTCTTAAACAACAAAAGAAGTACGAGTTGTATTTGTTAAAACAAATAGTTCAAACACTACAGAAATGTACACATTTTACAATAAAGGAACTGGCTATTTTGTTAATTTTGAATTAATTTTCAAAAGTATATTATAAAATTATTTTTACTGTTAAACTTATGTGACTGCTATTTAGAAATTCAGTGGAATGAGTTTGTTTTAAGTTTTAGCATAGAAATTAAATAACATACACAAATTTCATTTAGGAATATCAGAATGCTTTTTTTGTATATCAGAATTATAAAGCATATTCATGATTAAAAGTTGATTTTCTAAGGAAACAATCCAAAGTCAAATGAATTCTATTATTATACTACATATATTTGTTTTAATTAGTTTTTTAATTAATACTGCTTACAGTCTTCCATAAAACATAGCTCCCTTAATGTAATCATAATATAATTCACATAATGACATCTATGATGAAATGTAGATGATTTTATTGTAAGTAATAAATTATTAGTATAAAAATAATCTTCAGAATAATGAAGTAATTTAATGCTGAAACTGTTTTCATTCTAATCTTATGAAATGAACTCTATGAAACATTCTCAAGGTTGCTTATAATTCTGGTGTATAAAAAATACCTTCTAACCTCTTTTTCATGCAACTGAAGACAGAGGCATAGCCAGGCATATGCTTAGGGTGGTTGGAAGCTCCCTTTTCTAAAATAACATTTAAAAAGTAATAGCAAAATCTAATTTTAATTCCAGTTTCTGCATCTTATTCTATGAACATACAATTTATTTTCGAAAATATTTCAACTCCAGATTAATTCATGCTTATTTTGATTTTACACTCTTTGTTTAAAAAAAATGGATCCCTTAATGTTTTTCTGGCTATGCTACTGGCGGCTGAATGCATAATTTTTAAGAGTATGAAGTAATGTAAAGATTGTAATTGAAATCATATTCCAAAGAATTCAATAGAATTTTTAATGGAATTCATATTGTCAAGGAAAAATGGTGGGCATAGGGAATTTCCCACAACATTAATCTGGAAATATATGTATAAATTCCTATTTTAATTATTAATCAAAATTCTAATATTTTTATTTAAAAATATGAGTAAAGTGCATCACTGCTATAATTCCAGAATAAAACAAAACATGCTTTATTGAGCTGCTTTTAAGCTTAAGTATTTGTAGAAATATCTAGAAACTTGGAAACAAAAGATTACTTTTGATTAGATTAAGTTAAGTTAAAGCATGTGCTTCAGATGTACCAATAATGTATGCTGTATGGCCCTTTCTAGGTTTTAACAACTAGACAGCAAATTTTTGCATATCTGCATTTTTTATAAGGTTAAATACATGAAAGAGATAAATGTTTTCAGGATATGAGGAATAGACTAGAGAAGTTTTATATGGCATATGAATACACAATCAAGGGATTAGTGCAGATTTCATTAATATTTGCACTTGGAAGCATATATTAATTTTTTCTCCACTTTTTGATGAAATATTCATCTTGTTTCCATAATATGATAAGCTTCTGCTTTATTGCCATACTTTCACATAGCATAACTACATTCCTATTTGTAAAAAGTATTTAATTTTTTTTCGTTCATAGTAACAAGGCTACATGGGTCATGTATAAAGTTTTATATATATATATATCTCTTTATAAGGCAGCAATCCCAACTGGGAGAGCACCAAGGAAGTTTATTATAATATAAAAAAGCAGGAAAAAGCCTTATCTGGGTAAAACTCACCCTAAGTGAGATCCGTACTCATGACGTCTTGAATGTAAGGCAAATATTGTGATAATGTTTGTCTTCAGATGCATCATAGACAGCTGCACATCTCGGAAACGGAATAAGGGTTGCACTGAAATTATGCATGAGCCATCACATTATTCTGAGCTGCAGTTACTCTTCAATTATGTAAAATTAGTTTCTTGGGCCATCACCAGGTGTCAGCCACTTATCGTCTGAGGGATATCAAGGATACATTGTTATTCTCCAATGACTAAAGGACATTTTACTAACTTCTATTAGTAACTCAAACTAGAAGTAAACAGAATTTTAATGTACCACTACACCTAGCAATGACAGTACCACATGAAGGGACAGTACCACATGAACCAAGTACCCACAAGAGGAAATTTGAAAATATGCCACATACTTAAGCTTTAAACTTTTATGGGTTTACAAGTTAAAAAAAATGAGCACTACATGTTAGAAAATACAAGAAAAAACAAATGTGATACAAGCAATTTGAGCAATTCTACATCACTAACAACAGCAAACCTATCCATTATCAATTAAAGGTGGGTATTTTTCACACAATTTGTCAAAAAAAATCTGATGTGTTTCATTTACATAACCTTCCCTAGCTGTTCCACAAACAAATTTTCTTAGAAAAGATTATTCTTTTATCTACATCATGTTAATCAAGCTAAACACTGCCAGAACACATCTTATTACTTTGCAAGTTTAAGGGACATAGGGAATGTACAGGCTAAAGCAACAATCAGATCTCTTTAAAGCTGATCGCAAAGTGAAACAATTGAAATTCAGTTCTCTTTGCTTCGAAGAAGTAAACAAAAGAGAGGCAAAAAGAAAGATGTCTCACATTTAAGTAAAGTACCTTAAAACTGAAACCAATAACTCAGAATATTCCTAAATTGGTTAACTCTAAAAAACAACTATATGACATAAATTATGTGTTTTAATGTGATATACATTTTTTTGTAGTAAGTTTTGTTTAGCTCTTACAGTTAAACAAAATTATACAAAAGTCATCTAGAATGAGGAGGTCTTCAGAGGTTATTCCCAGAAAATCCAAGATATATATTTCGTTTGTCATTAAAATATCTTAAACATATCACATTTTGATAAAAATTGTTAGATCCATTTTTGAGAAAATAAAAATTTTCGAAAAATGTAAAGGTTGGTTGGGACATTTTCTTGAACATCTCTATGTTGCATCCTTGAAAGATATTGAACTTAAGTAACAAGTTTGGGATTTGACCAACTTTTCATTTTTGAGCTATGCTGCCCACAGACATACACACAGAAGATATGTTTCTAATTTTTTTTTAATTCAGGGGGTATCAAAACATGTATTTCCAGTGAAATCTTGATATCAAATTTTCAGGTGGAATGCAATACCTTCTCTATTCCACTATTTGCATCATACATAAAGCCTAGGGAAAGTAAAAATGTAACAATTGGTCTCTCTTCACTTTCTGAGTTTATGCTTCTCTATAGTGACAGAGGATTCTAAGCCATAGATTCTCAAAAGTAATATTTTCTTAGTATATGCTCCATTTGCAGGGAGCACACTGACAATTATCTAGATATTAGAAATGACCTACAGATCTAAGCATAGTCTCATAAATATTCTGCTATAATGCTTCAGTTAATTATAGTTGAATTTGAACAATCATATTTGCCTTCATAAAATTGAAAAGCCAAAATAATGATTTTACTTTCTCTAGCACATATGTATAACATACATGGTTGATAGAGAAGGTATTTATTATATTACACTCAAAAATCTGATATCAATTTCACCAGAAATATACTTTAAGACTCCCTGAATCCCAAAAAAAAATGCATTTTTAGAAAAAGGTGTGTGTGTGTGTGTGTGTGTGTGTGTGTGTGTGTGTGTGTGTGTGCACGTGCATGTGTGTGGGGAAATATCAAAACTCAAAGCCCAAAAGTGTGTTAAATACCAAAGTTGGTATTAAGTCCTGTATCTCCCAAGGATACAATATGAAGATTTTCAAGAAAATCCTCCCACCCCAAACTACCCTTAACATGGAAACATTTTCAAAAATGTTAATTTTTCTCTTAAATGGCTGTAAGGATTTTGATTAAAGTATTGTAGAATAAAGATATTTACATGACAAATAAAATTTATGTATTTTTTGGGGGGATAGTCTGAAGTCCTCTTCATTCTGGATGAACTGGTAAACTATAAGATATTAGACAAAAAGTTACTGCACAAAAAAATCTAGATGTCATCAAAACACACATTTTGTCCTTTATACTTTTCCTGTGGAGGTAAACATTCTGAGATATTCCTTGTTATTGGTTTCACTTTTAAAATACTTATAGTTTCTCAGACAGGAAGCCGTTTATTTTGTTTTTCTTCTGGCCAAACAAAGAAGTGAATTTCAGTGACAATCATATAGCAACAGCTTTTAAAACATTTGACTGTTGCTACAGCATAGTGCATTCCTTTAGTTCCCTTCTTCTTATAACTAAGAAATAAGAACATTTGATAATGCTTACCTTGTTTAACAGTGTAGAAAGAAGAATAATTTTTGTTATAAGTTTGTTTGTTGGACAGCTGGAGAAAGTCATGTGAGTGTAACACATCAATTTTTTTTAATGTCTCTGCCGAAGAAAATAAAAAAGTATGATCTTAACCAAACTGTTTTATGTGGAGGAATAGTGATGTCAATTGGGAGAGGCTGTAATTCACCCACATCCATATCATATACCCAAACCCGGCAGAGGACAATGGACTTTTTTGGGTGTAAAAATCCTTAGCATGGCTTCCTTCGGAAGGGAAGTAAAGCCGTTGGTCCCATGTCATAGATTTACAGCACATAAAAGAACCTCAAACTTGATAGAGAGGCCTCTGAGCAAAACTAAATGGTCTTTCACGCCCTTTATACAATGGGACGCTGAGAACCACAGCAGTTAAAGAGCATCCATAAATAAAACGCCATTCCATTTCCCACACCCAGTGCTCTCTTGTCAAGTGGTTTTGCTTAAAACTCCTTTGAAGTGAAAGCACACATTGCATGTGTTACTAAGATCATATAAAAGTTTATGAAATGTCTACTAAACTTATCAGAGGAAAATGTATCCTAGAGGTATACAAGAAAGCAATTGGCCACAAGTATTGCCATGTAGCAATCACTAACTCGTGAAAGCTGTGATAATTTCACATCAGCCATGCCAGTGTTAGCAGGTTTGATCATGCTCAGTGACACTTGATAGTTCCTAAAGTGCCCTGAAAACTTGATTTGGGAAATTCAGCCATGTACTATAGTGGATATGTGGTTTCAAACTTTGGCATTGTGCAGAGAGTAATCACTATAGAGCAAACAATGTTGGCTCATGTAATCTCTGGTCGTATGAAATATGTAATAGCTGGTAATCATCTGTGTACAAATAGCTATTACAGACACATAGTGACAAGAAATAAATTTGACACTAACACAGGTCATATTCCATAAAGCCATGCTTATCCCTGAATATTTATTTGGATAATTGAAAATCCAGATATATTATGTTCTATTTTGTGAAATAATATGAAACAAAGCTAAAAAAACTTCTCCATCTGTCTCTCTCCTTCTCTCAGTTAACATGGTATCAAGTGTAAAAAGGTCCAGAAGGGGAATAATACTTATTTACTTACAAATTCTACTAATATCTTTAAGTCTGATGCAATAAAAAATATCAGCTACTCAAGCATGTCATTCTTAATTTTTAAAATGTTGTAAATAGCTATGCAATGAAGTTTGTGACAGTGATGTGATTAATATTAAATGAACACTAAAATCTTCTGGGCTGCAAGGCCATGGTCTAAGAGTAAAATTATTAAAACCCAAAGTTCCAGTCAACCCCTTGGTTGCAATTTTCTAAGGAAACCTGGGCAGCTGAACAATGGCTGCCAACTAGGCATTTAATGTCATTTTTTCATCCAAATAAATTCTTGCATCAGTATGATTTATTCCGTTTTCAATTATAGTATTTACAAATAATAATTGGGAAATACACCATGCCAACCTCCATAGTGGGTAAAGCTATGAAATAATGCATGTTCAATGCATTAAGATACTTGAAGGAAAGAACTCGTAAGAAAAACAAATTCACAAATATTGATTAAACAAATAAGACTGCTTATAAAAATATTATATTGTATATAATTACTGATAAAAATATTATATGGTACATCAATGTTGTAATTTAACGTCTATAGATTACTGTTATTATTATGTAAGCAACGAATAGATTTATGTTTAGATTTGTGTAATAGATATATGTGCTATAGAAAAGCTATGTGCTGTGTCATAACAAGCTTTTAGCTTTGGAAGCAAGCAAAATATATTTGTAAAAAATGTAATATGAGATGAGTGGAAAAGTATACATAAAGTATGAGTGCCCCATATAACGAAAATGTTTGTACATAGATTGTTTGTATATCATGTCTAGATGTGAATGTACTTTGTGTCTCAACATTGGCTACTAACATTGTCAATGTCAAATAATATTGGTTTTCATATGGGTTTTTACTGTTCTGATTAAAGCCATAAACTCTGAATCTGTTTAAAATCTAATTTTGGCTAAAATATCCTAAATAACAAAATAAAGTAGCATTACCTATCAATTTCTGCCAAACTCATTATCAGTTTAGGACCAACTGAAGAATAAGGGATGTGGATAAACTAGAGAAAGGTTAATTTTACAGACACACTATATTGTATCACATTACCAGACAATAATAACAAAACAAATCTTGATCTGGTTTACAATAAATGTATTTTCCCCTATAATCTTAAGTCTTTGCATCCGTACAAGATATAAAATTCATTTTCCTGTTCTTCCTATTTCACTTTCCATTCCATTTAAAAATTCCTAAAATAGAAATTTATAGAATTATGAGGGAGATGTCAAAAATAATGTATATATATTTTATTTCTTCAACCTACTTATCTCACCAGCATTCAGAATAACTCCCTTAGAATTTTTATTAGTGCTTTCTAATCTTGTGATAGATGTTGGGAGCATTTTCCTTTGAAGTCTAACTCAAAGACTTAGTTCATTACAGATGTAGTCTGTTCCAGCTTGGCTGCTGAGAACAATGGAGTACTCACAGTCCACAGGAGTGTGCCTGCAGAAGTCAATATGATTCAAAATGAAGGCAAGATTTTATCAGTGCTGAATGTAGTGGCAGGAAGCACAAACACTTGTGTTAATGACCATTGCTCTCCAGTTGGGCTCCTAGATCATTGCTGCATAAATACAATGATGATGATGATTGGGGCTTAAGGGTGCTCAACTACTAGGCTATCAGCGCCCTTAGAAAACTAGATGGGGCATGCAGACAGGACTAAAAATATGTTAAAATCCATACAGGATAAATTGTGAGCTAAAATGAGACATAAAAGCAACTCTAAGAACTATAAATTGCTAAAACCATAAAATCTCATAAAACCATGTAAAAATGGAGTGTAAAAGAGGATAAAAGGAGTTAAAACTAAGCGTCTAGTGCAATAAAAATAAAAGGAACTAGATCCTGATGATAAAACTAATTGTAGATAAAAATTTAAAAACCCTGTCAATCGCACTGGAATCATTGCCAAGCACTTCCACTTGGGAGGCCGGCAGCTGGAGAGCTGTGCGAACAGCTACTAGAGCAGCATAAATACAAGCACTATGCATGCATTTTTTTTTTTTTTTTGGTAGTGTTTAACGCCCGCTTTTACTGCTCTGGCACCGCAGGCGATGACACTGATGATACATGAAGATGGAGCCCTGGTGGAATGAGATGATGGGGGAAACTGGAGAACCCCAGAAAACCCGCCCCTGCACCACTTTGTCCACCAAAAGTCTCACATGCGGTCGCTTGGGATCGAACCCAGGCCATCTAGGTGAGAGGCGGTTGGTCTGACCACTCGGCCACGGCACGGCCATGCATGCATTTTACCTTGGTTCTTGGCTCCCTAGTCTACATTCGCTATGTTTTGCGCAAGCAGATTAGTATGACATCTAAGACATGAAGTATACCATACACCCTGATACAGTGACTTCAAAACTTAAGTTTTCTTTCTGTGTATCTAAGAGTTCATGCACACGCACGTGTACTGCTTTTTTTCTTTTTTTTTAAATTAAAATAATTCTGCTAGTTATGAGTAAATTAGATATCTATTCAATGTAATGACTAAGAGCCTCAAAGAAACTTTCTTTGGTTGATAACACTGTGGAAAGGACTGCCTCTGTGTCAAGTGGTCAGCAAGTTAACTTCTCATCCAGAGGTCCCAAGTTCGATTCCCGGCTGGAGTGGGAAATTTTTTAATTAATCAGGATCCTACCTTATCACCCACTGATAAGTATATGTGAGTGAATGTGCATGTGTTTGAAGAAAAGAAAATGATTAAAAATCCAACCTTCAAGTAGCTACAGTCAAGTTGTTTCTTAAGTCAAAGCCCCTAATATGACCATAGAAGTTATAAGGGCTTTATGAATGAAACAATTAAAACAAACCAAACAAATAAAAGACACTGTGGAAAGTTGTTTCTTAAGTCAAAGTGTCTGTGGAAAGTTGTTTCTTAAGTCAAAGCCCCTAATATGACCATAGATGTTATAAGGGCTTTATGAATGAAACAATTAAAACAAACCAAACAAATAAAAGACACTGTGGAAAGACTGGAAGGCAAGTTGACTCTTGTTCTCACCCCTTTCTTGCTATCCCATAAGAAAAAGTGCACACATAATACTCTGATTCAGCTGAGCAGAGTTGTAACAGTCTGTTGTAAAGCAATTGAAACACTGATACTGAAGTGGATATTTCAGTTTTGGAATGTCATAATCAGATGGACTCATTTTTGGATTATGGGTAGGTGAAGGAATGCTTCTCAAGAGGTATCAGTAATGTAGCGGCTGTAATGTTTGTGAATGAACGATCATGATTAAACACTATCAATTAAAATGTGTTTATGTGTATATTCGGCATACTCCCAATTATATAAGCTAAATATAGGAATAAGTGCCCAGATAATGTGAACAAACTAATAATATTTACTACTTTGTGATGTAGTAGGCTTACTTTTAAATCTAAAGTCAAGTCCAGATGTATTTATTGTGATACATTTTATAAGGATGTATATGAGTTAAATCTATCCTTAACAATAAAACCTTTGAGGGTTTATTAACTTTCCTATCTGTGCATAATAGATCTGTTTCTTAATAATAATAGATAGCAGAGCAGAGTTGTAAGCTATAGGTATATAAAGCTCTAAGCTACTTCATTTTGCTACTTAGAAAATTATTATTACATCTTTGTTCTAGATTTCATGCATGCTATCTATAACAAACTGAATATTTTGAATGAAACATTAAAATAATAATCATAATTGTATTCCATTCACATGACTTTCTCTGTTTCACAAACAAACTTTTGTTAGAAAAGGTTATTCTGTTATTTACATTGTGCTAATCAATGTAAACATTACCAGAAATAGTCTTACATCTTAGTTCCTTGAAAGTAGGAGGGAAATAAGGAATTACACTAGGCTAAAGCAATAGACAAATCTTTTAAAAGCTGGTTGCTATTTGAAACAATTGAAAATCGGTTCTCTTTGCTTGCTAAGAGTAAACAAAAGAGATGAAAAAAAAGAGAACTTTCTGTTTGAAAACAGCTTAAGTAGCTTAAAACTAAAACCAGTAACATGGAATATCTCAGAAACACTTAAGTGTACAAAAAATGTATATGACATAAATTGTGTGTTTTAATAAGATTACATTTTTTTGTGCAGTAAGTTTTTTCTATTTCTTATGTTTTATCAATTGTATAAAAGTCATCCAGAATGAAGAGGTCTTTAGAGGCTATTCCCAGAAAATTCAAGATATACATTTTGTTTGTCATAAAAATATATTAAGCATATATTATTTTAATCAAAACTGTTAGAGTCATTTTTGAGAAAATCAAAATGTTCTCAAAGATTCTCACCTCCTCAACAGAGAACCATTAACAGTAAAGATTAGTTCACAATCTACCTGTTTTATTTAAATTTTAATATAATTTTGTTATTATCTTTTTGTCACTTTACATTAAGCCAAGTACTGGTAATCCACAAACTGTGTAAATCACACACACAGATAATCAAGACTATACTGCAAAGTTAGAAAAGTGTCATTATTAAAGCAATATTTTAAATCATTGTGTTTAGTCAGCATATGACATTAACTGCAAAAGTTACTGTTATAACTGTAATGCTAGTTTAGAATGTTGGTGTCTGACAGTAGTGCTGGGAAGCCCATTACTATGATAACCACAGCTGTTACCAGTGTTATACCCCATTTACAATAAGATATAAATGCTGTTACAGCGTAAGCATAAGACTTTGCACCCATGTTATTCAATATAAGCATTCACATAGACACACATATGCCGTGCAATATAAGAGTTTGCAACTCTAAACTTTATCCTTGCATTGTATACACAGAAAGAATTCTGCATTCCTTCCTCTATAGATAGCCTGTTCTTCAACAAAAAGTCATCACAATGCAAGATTTTACAAAGCCTGCTCTTGCTACTGTACTTACATGTTCTATTTGGCTGTGCCACACCATCTTTCATTTACCTCAAGGAGTTATGACAGTCTCCTTGCAAATCCTCATTTTATTTAACAGATGCACCCACCATCTGCATCTAGATTTATTGCCTTTCATAAATTGTAAGATGCAAAGAAATAATTTATAGTTCATTAAATGCTCATTTTATCACTTTCTGCACCTCTATGCTTCACCATTTTCAATATTTTTGGATAAACAATTATTGTGTCAGTTGTTATACCCAGAGAGATCCCTGACAGTAGTCTTACCTGGTGGCCGCTCCATCACAGTGTTGCCATTTCGTCCCATCCATGGCTGCAGCAGGACAATAAGCAATTTTCAAACAAACTAAAACACTAGTATAATAGCACACAGCACAACATAGAGTACATCACAACAAGTAAAATAGCTCAGTACAAGTGGATATTAGTACCAACTGAAACTGCATTGAGGAATGTTTGCAACAAGGATGTCCTCATTACTTATATAGCATGACTCTGTAAAAGACTGAGTGAATTTTCTTATATGGTGTTGGTATGTTATTTGATTTGAAACTTATGGAGCACTTGGAAGATATCCACATGTAAGCAATTTACAGATCTAGAAAACCATGCACTTCTTGTGTTATGCTTACAACTGCATTGTAAATGCCTTCTTTCATGCTTGTGCTTATGTTGCATTATGACTTCACTTGCATCTCATTGTGGATGTACCTTTACTGTTACTGCATTAAGCTGTGATTATTTGATGATTGTATATATTTTCTGCATCAAGCTCTTGGCTTTAGCTTGCCTTTATTGTATTTTATTTTGTTGTTTCCTTCATTTACTTTGCAATACATAAAGAAAGTAAAAACAACCATAATGCTATTACACAAAGGATTAAAATAAAAAAAAAATAATTAAGTGTAATATTGTCACTATACAAAATGTTTGTTATTATTTATTCAGTTGTAAAAACATCCCATATGAACAATAGGTACTTATATCATGATCAGATTATGTGGTGTTACACACATGTACATCACTCTGTAGTTTAAACTTTGATCACTAAAGACAATATTTTGTGATGACAGTTATTTTAAAAATTCACATTAAAATTTTAATTAATGGTGTTATGTGTTGAATATTTAACACACATTTGCATTGATTTCACACTAATTTTTGAGCAAAATTAATGAGTCATGACATGGCTTAAATGAAAATTGACAGGTAACTAAGAAACATTAATGCTAAAAACCTTTTTTCCAAATTCAAAATCTTTTATTTCAAATCAATATGATGAATAGGATTAAATATCACATATCAGACATCACCAAACTGCAACATACAACAATTGCAGCATTTTTGTTTTTTATTGTTGTTTTTCTGTCTATTACAACTAAGTTATATGTAAAAAAAGTATTTCGCTATCAGCATTTGATATCATGAACCAAAGGCAATGAAGGGACTTTTCACAAAAAACATGGTTTCAATGAGTAAAGTGCTATTAGTACATCTATTTTATCCTAACCACCATGGCTTAGCTGTTCAACAATGGCACAACGTTCACTGTAACAAGAAGAAAATCAGATCTATTACAAATAGTTTTAAATTTGTGTAGTTGGTTAAATGTGTCCATTACATTATTTAAATCAACTTCTTCTTCTTTTTTTTTTTTTATGTACACATATTCTTATAGTTTTTCTATACCTTGTTGAGACTTACTATTTTTATTTTTCTCTTAGTCCAACATACACCTTAAGACCATGATTATATATGTATAGTGGAGCCTGCTCTACATCATGCAACTATTCTTTCCCCCTTTTTCTTATTTTCTAATCTCTCTCCTCTTCCAACTTGTTGCACATTCTTATTCATTTCTCTCTGACGTTAGACAGGAAGTTACCTTTAACTTGTATATTTTTCTCTCCTTTTGTAGACAGAACCCTTCTGATTACTATTTCCCCATCCAATTTATCTCATTTTCGTTGCCCAATTTGATTTCTCTCTACCCTTCTGATTACTATTTCCCTATCCAATTTATCTCATTTTCGCTGCCAAATTTGATTTCTCTCTATCTTTGCTTGATTACAATATAATATACAATGGAAATCCATGCCAATTTCTCCACACATCTTCATCAGGTGTTATGCCTTCCAAGTTTTCAACCACTGTTCTCACCTGTACAAATCCTTCCTAGTTTATTGCATGTCTCTATGTACTTTTAACTCTTCCAGACTATTTTTTCCTCTGTATATCCTCAAAGATATTTTCTCTCTTATACTGCTAAAAATATCTTGTCTATCGATATCCTCTAGCCTTGAATCTACTACTTTCCAAAAGCCAATGATTTAATAACTGGCCTTGAAGCCTCAAACAAATAATCTAAAGCATTTAGTAAATGTGTATAATGGAGTTCAATTTCCACAGAGTCATATGACAGCAAACTTTTAAACTATCTTTTATTATATCTCTAACATTGGTATTCATGCATTCTAGTGCACTTATTCTGCTTCCAAAGTGACCACTATCTGATCTTTCACATTTGGCTCTCAGGATAATACAAGGCGAGCTACATTTTTTTTAGGTTAAAATTCTAATTGGACCTGTTACCAACCTATAATTTTTAGAAACAAGACATTTTCTACTTGGTGCCATATTTTAGTATCTTGTAAGTATTGCAACTGGTAACTCCTTTTCATTGAAAGGAATTAGTTTCATAACTTCTAGCTGCAGGGTGTGAATTTGCAAATGTTAAATTAAATTTTTACTTTCTCTATACGCATTATGTACATAGTATATAGAGAAGGTATTGCACTCCACCCAAAAATTTGATACTGAGATTTCACCGGAAATATGTTTTAGGGTCCCCTTTATCTAAAAAAAACAATTTTGGAAAAAGGTCTGTGTGTGTGTCTGTGAACACAATAACTCTAAAACGAAAAGTCGGTAAAATACCAAACTTGGTATTTAAGTTAAATATCTTCCAGGGATGCGACAGAAAGATTTTGAGAAAAATTTACACTTTACATGGAACTTTTTTGGAAAATTCTGATTTTCTCAAAAATGGCTCTAACGATTTTGATTAAAATATTCTATGTTAAACATATTTACCTGACAAATAAAATGTATATCTTGAATTTTCTGGGAATAGCCTCTGAAGAGTACTTTATTCTGGATGAATTTTATGGAATTTTGAATATCTGCGAACCATAAGAGATGGACAAAAGCTTAAAATGTGAAAAATGTAGAGCATGTTAAAAGACACAATTTATGTTTTTTTTTTTTTTCGTGGAATTCATCGTTTTTGAGACATTCATCGTTTTTGAGACATTCCTTGTTGTTGGTTTCTGCTTTGAGAAACGTATTTTTCTCAAACAGAATTTGTCAACTGCTGTCCATACAAACAAAGGAACTTCAGTGACATAGCAACCAGCTTTTGACTATCACTTTAACATATGGTACTCTCTTATTTCGCTTCTACGTACAAGGAAGCAAGTAATAAGACTATTTCTTTTAATTTTTTCTGATTAGCATGAAGTATATAGAAGTATAAGCTTTTTAAGAATAATTTGTTGCAGGGATGTAGAGAAAATCATGTGAATGGTGCACATCAGAGTTTTATTTTTGTAACTTGAAATAAATTCACATTTTCTATGTAAAATAAAAAAATGGATATTCCTTATTTATTATTATTATTATTATTATTATTATTATTATTATTATTATTATTATTATTATTATAGAAGCATTCTCAAAAATTTGTGAAAAAATAAACCTATAAATAATTTCATAACTATGTCAAATACATACAAAGAATTTGTTTATAAATTCAACAACTTTCTCATTTATCATTCAAAAAATACACTTGCCTATGTTGAGTACTAATCAGCGAGACCTATCTGAAAATTATCATGATAATATAAACGAATGGTGTTGTCAACCAGAAAAGATTATATCAGATTCAAATTTTCTCAATGGTGGACTTGTACTTTTACTCAATGCATCATTGCAGTTAGTGGACTGCACCAACATATCCATTCATAAGCGCACAATTGATAACATTACTTTTTCTTATCAGTGCTAAAGATCTAAGTATATGAAGAAAAATAAAATGCTTTCTTTTTGGAGTCATAGCCTGAGAGTTCCTCCCACATACTTTCAAATAATGGGGATCATACAAAACCAAAATTTTTTATAGCATGTTTTATGAGCTTTAGTTAAAAGTTACATTAGTTCAGTGCAAGAAAAGAAGTTAAAGAAATAAATGAGTTAGGGAATTCCCTGTCTTATAAAATTGTCAACCTGGCTTGCAACTGCATTATTGTTTCCCTGTTAGGGAAAAATATTCTTACCCTTTAATACTTCTCGCAAGGTTCTTTAAAGTTTCATTAAGAAAGCCTTGATAAAGATGGTGAAGGTTATTGTTTCAAAACAATTAAAGAATTTTGTCTGTATAAGGATATAAAGAACCAAATTTTGGGAGATTCATTGAAGGAGTTAGAGAATAAAAGTAATCCTTCTCGCTTCAGCAGACTGAAAATGAGTTTAATGAACTGTACACTCACAAAGCTAAGGAACAGAATATTTATTGTGACACTATCACCATTAATGTTTATATCAGCAAATAGCTCTGCTTTAGAGAGCTTTGTAGCCTAACAGTTTGCAGCTGATGGATAAAAGATGGCTATCACAATGCCACAGATATACTTCATCGACAGAAGAAGTGTAAGTAAACTCTTTCTTTAAGGTACAATAAATGCTGTGTTCTTAATTTTATTTTCTTTCATTTTATATAGTAAATGCTTGATGAAAGTAAAATGCATTTTGTCTCTTTCTTTTCCAATTGATAAATTAAATAACTAACTAATTACAAACTTAAAAAAAAAATCTGATGTGTTCCATTCACATTCTCCAGCTGTTCCACAAACAAACTTTCCATACAAAAAAATATTGTTTTATTTATGTCATGCTAATCCAAATAAATTTTAGCAGAAATGGTCTTATTATTTTATTCCTTGTAAGTAGGAGGGAAATAAGGCTAAAGCAATAGTAAAATTTTCTGAAATCTAGTAAATTGCTGTGTGGAACAATTGAAATTTGATTGTTTTTTATATTTCCAGGAACAAAAACAAAAGTTGACTTCCCACTTGAGAACATTTTTAAAATTGAAATCAATAACAAGGAATATCTTAGAAACAGCCACTCTACAAAAAAATGTATGTGAGATAAATTGTGTGTTTTAATATAATCTTCTTTTTTTTTTTATCTATCTCTTGTGGTTTACAAGTTATACAATAGTCCAAAATGAAAAGATCTTCAGAGGCTATTCCAAAAAAATTCAAGATATACATTTTGTGTGTCATGAAAATATTTTAAACATATGGCATTCTAATCAAAATTTTCGAAACAATTTTGAAGTAAAGGGTGGTTTGGGGTGGGGGGATTTTCATGAAAATCTTTGTCACAACCTTGAAAGATACATGTAGGTATTATTTCAAAAATAATTTTTTTGGATTCACAATAACTCAAAACATACTTACAGTGAAATCTTGATATGGAAATTTTGGGTTGAGCATAATACTTTCTCTATCTACTATGTACATTGTACATACATGCTAGAGAAAGTAATTGATGAAGAAAAATTACTTTTTTAAAAGTCTGTAGTAAAAATATTGGCAAAATATTTTCCCCCTTTCAGTAAGAAACTTGATTCACACACTGCATTAATTAGTGCAAAACTTAACAGATACAGGGTCAATACATAACTTCATAACAGCCCTATTGTGCTCATTCCCTCATTTGTAATAGGTTTTCACCAATAAATGTTACACTGTTGTGGAGACACAACACATCAGTTAATTTCAGGGCATTCTTGCACACAATCTTTTACATAAAAATCTTATGAATTATTTCACATGATTTCCCCTTCAAATTCTTCAACAATTTGTTCTTACAAAAGCTTATTCTTCTATCCATACTATGCTAATTGAGTTAAGCATTTATAGAAATGGTTTTATTACATATTTATTTGTAGGTACAATAGAACAGGGGAATAAGCAATATGTTTTAGGAGCTGCCCCCTATGTGGTGGCTTTGAAATTCCATTCTCTTTGTATGACCAGGATAAAAGAAATATTGACTTATCATATGAGAAAAGTATAAGTACTGGGAATTTCAAACCAATTGCAAAGAAATCTTAGAAATGGTTAACTCCACAGAAAAGGATATTTATTTGACATAAATTATGTGATTTAATGAAACCTACTTTTTTAGGTGAAATAAAAGTTTCTTCTAATATACCAGTTTTGCAAAAATCATTTTGAATGAAGAGGACTTCAAAATACTTTCACAAAATGAATTATACATATATACATTTCATTTGCAATAATAATATCTTAAGCAAAATCACTAGAGCAGTTTTTGAGAAAATCAAAATGTTATAAAAATATTTTTTGTAAAAGGCAATTTTTGGTGAGGGGACGGGGATTTTCTTGAAAATTGTTGTGTTACATCCTTGGAAGTTAATAAACTTTTCATTTTTGAGTTTTGCTACTCTCTCATACACACATGCATGCACACAATACATGGATATTTTTATAATTTTATCTTGGACTCAGGGACCTCAAATCATATTTATAGCAAATTTTGGGGTGGAATACAATACAGCACTCCCCCTATTTATAGTGAGATAAAAAATTTAAAAACTTGAGAATTAATGTGCAGTGACCGATATGGCAACAGTCAGTACATAATAATAATACCTCAATAATCATACATTGTAATATTATTTGTTTTATTTTGACTATTGCAAATAATATTTTGAGCAATGAGAGTAGAGTGGTAGAGTAACCGTCTAAAGACCGGGAGATCCGTGGTTCAAATCCCGGCTATGACATTGAATTTTTCAGTCTGACTCTACGACTCTACCTATCCAAATTTCGACTAATGCCTATTTTGATTAGCATGAAGTAGATAGAAGAATAAGACGTTATAAAAATAGTTTGTTACAGAATAGGTAGAGAAAGTCGTGTGAATGTGACATCAGATATTTCTGTTTACCAACAAGTGGTGTGGATGTACTGCCTATCTGACGAAAGAATGCATTGTTAGGGGAGATCGCTGGTGTAACATGACATACATGGTTTAGAGCTGGAATACAGTGCAGTACAGTCTGACATCAAAACATCAGCATAGCGTACGAAAACAGAAATAAACTAAACGATCCACAACAGGTTAAACTTGCTTTTGTTTATCACTAATGAATATTAATTTTCTACTTTGTGAGCGTAAGATTACGCGTGGCGGTGTTTGTAGTTTGACTGGATTAAAACTAGTAAGAGACTCAACTGCTCCATTCCAGTATTGCCGAACTGTATAGGGCATGCACCGGGAGTGATGACGTAATACCGCTTATCTGTTTGTGCAAGCTTCCACTCGTGGCCGTCTGCATTCAATCTTCACACAGGTCGTTTGCAGAAGTAGTTTACTTTTGTGAAGGCCATCATTAATAATGTAATCTGGCAGGGAAGAAAGTATTTGAACCATGTGATATAATGGGACAAAGTCAATGTCAAGCAGCATGCCTCTACAAAAAGTGAAATCTGTGTTAATTACTAAATTGCTCTTGAAATTGTAATGTATAGACTTTTATGGTTATGTGATGAAGAATCCAGTTTTTTTAATGGTGTACATTTATGTGGAAAATATGGAAACAAGGAAGGACAATAGTAGTTGTAAGTGAAAACAATTTTATTTCTTTGTAAGTATAACTGGTAACAGCAATGTTTTGTCTTCGATTCTAAAAATAAACTTCAGAGTGTTTTTATTTACAAAGCTTTAAATGCCTCATGTTGTTTCGTAGCTCATTTATTATCACAACTGTAATGTAAAATTGGCACAGTAAGTTTTTCAATGACTAATTTAAAGAATAAATCTGATGTGTTCCTTTCAAATGGCTTTCTCTACATCTCTGTAACAAATTATTGTTAATAATTTTATTCTTCTATCTACTTCATGCTAATCTAGATAAACATTAGCAGAAACGGTTTATTACTTAGTTCCTTATAAGTAGAAGAGAAATAAGAGAATGCATAGGCTAAACCGACATAGGATGGAAATCCGTTTCTTTGCGTGGCCAAGAGTTTACAAGTTTCCGTATCAGAAGAGTTTTAAATATTTTAAAATTGAAACCAATAAAACGGAATAGTTCGAAAACGGTCAACTCCAGAAAAAATGTATGCGATATATACTGTACGTTTTAACAATATCTACATTTTTTGTTTAGTAAGTTTTTGTGTTATCTCTTACGGTTTACCGGTTATACAAAATTCAGAATAATTCATTCAGAATAAAGGGGTTATCAGAGGCTATTCCCAGAAAATTCAAGATGTACATTTTATTTGTAAAGTTAAATATAACAGATATTAATCTAAATCGTGAAAGCCATTTTTGAGAAAAATTAAATGTTTGAAATTTTTTCCATGCAAAGGGTACTTGGGGTGGGAGTGTTTCCTTGAAAATCTTCGTGTCGCATCCTTGGAAGATACTAAAATTAGATATAAAGTTTGGTGTTTACGAACTTTTCTTTTTTGAGCTATGTTGTGTACACACACACACACACACACACACACACACACACAGACGGACATGTTTCTAAAAATGCGTTCTTTGGATTCAGGAGTTCCCAAAACATGCTTTCTTCGGGATCTAATTTTTGGATACAATACAGCACTATCTCTATACACTATGTACATAGTACGCATAGAGAAAGAAAAAGGAATAAGGATGGATTTTCCATGTAACGGATGGTTTGGTGCGGGAGGGGGAATTTTTCTCAAAAGCTTTGTGTCGTATCCTTGGAAGATACTAAACTCAAATACCAAGTTTGGTATTTTACAGATTTTTCGTTTTTGAGCTATTGTGTTCACAGACACACGCGCGCGTGGACCTTTTTCTAAAAATGTTTTTGGAACAAAAAAGGAATACAAGGAACCCTAAAACGTGCATTTCTGGTGAAATCTCGACATCGAATTTTTGGGTGGAATGCAATACCTTCGGTATACACTGTACATAGCACGTGTAGAGAAAGTAAAAGGGTTGGGGGAGCAAATTAAATGTGCCGTGGTTACTGGTGCATGATATGAGGGAAGAGAAATCCGCGTGATTTAACACACATATTTATTCGTGCTTCCTTCCTTTCTGTCTTTTTCTGTTTCTTTTTCTCTTTATTTTCTTCATTTCATTTCTTTCTCTCTTTCATTCTTTCTTTCTTTTTTTTTTTTTCTATTAGTTTAACGTCCTTTAACCTGGTTGGTCATATCGGACGATGAATGAAATTGTTGAAATGATGCTCAAATGATTTCTGGGTCCATGGAGCTTAAGGTTACTCTACATTCGTCTTCTCAGGATAAGGGAAAACATGGAAAAAAAAACCTTTTCCGGGTAACTCACCCTAAGCGAGATTCGAACTCACGACCTTTAGAGTGTGAGGCAGTCACGCTACCACAACACTACCATGCGGGATTCTTTCTTTCCTTCTGTCTTTCTTCTCTGCGTTTAACCAACTCCAATCTCTATTAGGAGTTTGTAAAGAGCTACACAAATAATAATTACATCATCTTTAAAGCCGTTAAATGGTACAAGACAATTGCAGTGTTTACAAGGAATCATTGGCGTTCAGGTGTCATGGTGAAGGACGAAGTTTGTTTACTGCCATATTGCTGGTTTTCCGTATATGGGTTGGGCGACGCTGGAACGGTTATAACTAAGAGTACACAACGCCTACATGCACAAGGTCGTTGTGCAAGGTCGTATATCCAGTACATGGAAAAGAATGAAACTAAATATGTGGGTGAAAGTTGAATAACGTGCGAGTTTCTACATGATCGAATCTTTTAAGAATGAGGATATTCTCACACACTGGAAGGGGCACAGAGCCTATTATGTGGTCCTTTGTATTTGTTTATGGCACAGAGAATAACATATTAGTATTGCCTTTCTCTTTCCCTCCTCCCACCTAAACATTAGTTTCTGTGGGAAATTTAGCACATCGCTGATATAGTCTAGGATACATTCAAGTATGATAGCACATTCATAGTTTTCTCCAAAACATGATGACCTTCAAACGGGACCACTCCCCCTGCCACTGAGCAATAACCATTAGCAAATGAAAGACGAGCTTGCACTAGTGGTGAGAGACAACGTAGTAAAATCTGTTTCCTGGAAACTCGAAGACTCTGCTTGCAAGTCGTGATTCACGCCCCATTTAAGGGACCAAATAAGTGGAAGACTTGGCAACTGCGAGGACCTGCGAGGGTATCCTACCGCAAATTACCCAAACGCAAACTTCAAAGTCACGCTGAGGGTTATCGTATTCTGAAAAATACTATAAAGTATTAGTTTGTTTCAAAGAAGCCAACAGGTCCCAAAAATTCGAAGCCGAGATTTGCCAGAAATTACTGTTTTGAGGTCCCCCGATTCCGAAAAAAAATTAGAAAAAAGGAATGATGTGTGTCTGGGCAGCATAGTTCAAAAGCGAAAAGACCGTTACATACCAAACCTGATATTTATGTTCAAAGTCCTCCAGGGATGCGAGACGAAGATTTTCAACAAAAGTTCCCCACCATAATATGGGGAAATGTTTGAAAGTGTTGTTTTACCGAAAAACGCTCTAACGCTTTTGGTTAAAATAACCCATATTAAAATATTTATATACGTAACAAATAAAATATACATTTTGAATTTTTTGGAAATAAAGTCTGAAGGCCTCCTTATTCTGGATGAGTTTTGCAGAATTTTTCGTGACGTTTAAACTGTAAGAGATAGATAAAACCTTAGTGATAAAAATGCAGATCTCGTTAAAACACATAATTTATGTTATATGTACTTCTTTTGTACTGTTGAACCGTTTTTGAGGTATTCCTTGTTATTAATTTCATTTTGAGCCACCTAACTTTTCTCAACCATACAAAGCGAACCGAACCTCAATTGTTTCACATAGCGACCAGCTTTTAAAAAATTGATTATTGCTTTAGCATAATGTGTTCCCTTATTTCCCTTCTGCTTACAATGAAGGAAGTAATAAGATCAATTCTGCTAATGTTTATCTTGATTAGCATGTTGTAGGTAAAAGAATAATCTTTTGTAAGACTAGTTTTATATGGAACAGCTACAAAAATGTGAATGGAAAACATCGTATTTTTTAAACATACTTAAGTCATCAAAATTCGATTTTAAAAAAAAATCAGCAATGAAACAGTATTTTTTACTTTCTCTACTCGTACTATGTACATAACGTACAGAAATGGTAGGTATTGTATTACACCCATAATTTTGATACTGAGATTTCACCGGAAATGCATGTTTTGGGACCCCCTGAATAAAAAAAAACATTTTAGAAAAATGTCCATGTGTGTGTGTGTGTGCGCGCGCGCGCGCAGCACAGCTCAAAGACGAAAACACCAAACTTGATATTTAAGTTTAGTATCTTCCAAGGATGCGATACGAAGATTTTAGAAAAAATCCCCCACCGCCAACCACCCTTTACATGGAAAAAATGTCATAAATTTTGATGTTCTCAATAATGCCTATAACGATTTTGATTAAAACCTCTTACGTTGAAGATATTTACATGACAAATAAAAATGTATGTCTTGAATTATATGGGAATAGCCTCTGAAGAATTGTTCATTCTAGATGAATTTTGCTGAATTTGCATAACTGGTAAACTGTAAGAGATAGACAAAAACTTACTTAACAAAAAATTTAGATCTCCGTAAAACACACAATTTATGTCATATACATTTTTTTAGATATTCTTTGTTGTTAGTTTGAGTTTTAAAATATTTTTCTCATACAGGACTTGTCAACTTTTGGCCCGCAAAGAATTGGATTTCAATAGCAGCCACATTTTAAAACATTTGACTGTTGGTTTAGCCTAGTGTATTCATTATTTTTGTTCTAGTTATAAGAAACTAAATAATAAGATCACCTCTGCTAATATTTATTTCGATTAGCATGAAGTATATAGAGCCATAAGCGCATTAAACATAATTTATTACAGAGATGTAGATAAAGTCATGTGAATGAAACGCACACGATTTTTAAGCTGAAAAGGTGTATGGAAATGTTATTTAATGTTATTAAACCTTAGCTTACCAGTTCTAGTTATTTCATGTCATCTAGTGATAACATGTCATATAATATCATGGTAACTAGTGACCCTTAAAACTCCAGCTTTTGAGTCAGATCCTTTCCAAAGTTCTCGGACTGCCATGTGGGATATTGTTGAATATTTTAATAGCAAAGAGTTTTGTGTGTAGATATTTTATTAGAAAAAATGGCTTACAATTAGTTATATAAATACAGCATGAGGTGAAGGTCAGTCATTTGAAGAGTATGTTAGCGGCACTTCACAGAAGTTTATCTACTGCGTGGATCACTCCATTTGTCGCCGGAATGTTGTGAGTGATTACATGCGCCTTGTTCGCCCTCAAATGACCTGCAACACAGAGATTATCAGCTGTTTAGTGAAAATGGTTTTAGTTAAGGGTGTGGGGCTGTAAGGCCCCCATTCACATAAAAATATGAACGTAAATGTAACACAAATACAGAAGCTTATGGACAGGTTAATAAATGGGACCATTCCAGAGATTTTCGTTAACGTGAACATGAACACTATTGCCAAACACTAACGCCAAACTTGCAATTTCCAAGCTTTCATGTTTGCGTTAACGAAATTCTGAGAAAGAAAGAAAAAGAAAAAAAAACACTTGTCCAGTGATACAAGCAGAAAAATGAACATGGAATTATTTGATGAGAAGTTACGATGTTATTTCTTTGAAAATCTTCATTATCCTCCACAAAAAGAGTAAATCTTACAATGATAGTTCGTTAAAACTAATATTTGGAAGTACATTGCGAATAAACTAATGTTTTAAAGTATGTTGTTGTTATTATTATTATTATTGTTGTTAATTTTGTGTTTTCGAGGTTCTGTGAAAAGTTGTAGGTTATGAAACGTCCGTTTTCTTTTATGAATAGAAAAATATAATATTCAGTGTTTAAAAACTCAAGCTAAAGCTGCTTGCAGCAATATAAAATGCACTACTCATCGTCAATAATCATTACAGCCTCCATATTTAATCCTTTGCACACTCATTCTGCTTGGACAACATTTTATTGGCGTTATGAAGGACTAATGAATCTTTGTTCATGTAATACTTTATGTGCTTGCGTTAATATTAGGTTTCTATGTGAATGATCCTTGACTGTCGAGTTACTTAGCGTTAACGATGCTGGGATATCATGACCCAATTTTTTTTGAAAAAAGAATCTAAGGACCCATTCATACAGAAACATTAATGCAAATGCTTGTAGAAAAAGTAAATGATTAGGGTCATCCACAATGATTTTTTGATGAGTTAATCATTTTATATGTCTTTGTGACAAAAAGTGTAAATCTTTAACAAAGATAATCTGTTAAATTATTTGGAAACATATTGCGAATTAATTTATATATGCAAGTTGGTTTTAATTATAATTAGTCTTTCAATGTTATGTGATGCTTTATAGGTTATAAATATTACGTTTTCTTTCATGTGTGGAAAAATATAATATATAGCGTAATATAATCATAACTGTGCAGTTTTATCGATATAAAATTCAATGCTACAATCGTCGATCAAAAATCGGTTTCTGTTTTGAATAGGTTTCAAACTTAAATTATTTTGTTCTGACACTAACCGTTTGTTGTCATTGTGAAAGACAAGACCTCCACTTCTTCTGTTTGGATGTTTATGGAAGGAATTGTTTTTCATATTGTAATACGTGGAACATAAATTTATTCTAACATATGTTGACATTATCTTTTAAAAGTGATCTGTTAATCACGAAAGCTTTATTACTTATGAAGCCTTTTCTGTCAACGTTTTTCTTTCTTACTACTTGCTACTAGGTAGAGAAGGTATTGCACTCCACCCAACAAGCGCTTTCACCGGAAATACACGTGTTAGGGTCCCCTGTATAAAAATTAGTTTTGGAAAAAAAGTCCGTGTGTGTCGTATATCCGGTAACTTAAAAACGAAAACTTGGTAAAATGCCAAACTTCGAATTTAGGTTTACCATCTTCCAAGGATACGACGGAAAGGTTTGAGAAAACTCCTCCCATCCCAAACTATTCTTTACATGAAAAAAATCGAAAATTTTGATTTTCTCAAAAATGTCTAGCGGTTTTGATTACAATACCGTATGGCAAATAAAACGTAAATATTGAATCTTCTGGGATTGGCCTCTGGATTAATTTTGCTGAATATTGAATAATTGGTAAAGCGTAAGAGGTAGACAAAAACTTACTACACAAATATGTAGATCTCGTTAAAAAACACAATTTATGATATATCTATATATGTTTTCTTGGTGCCGATAATTTCTGAGATAGTCGTTGTTATTGGTTTCAGTTTTAAAATACTTTCCTACTGTAAAGTTCATCCAAATAACCAGTTTTTAAAATATTTTACTATCGCTTTAGCCCAGTGTATTTCCTTATTTACTTTCTACTCACAAGGAAGCAACTATAAAGGCAATTTCTGTTAATGTTTATCTGGATTAGTATGAAGTAGATAGAAAAATAAACTTTTTAACAATAATGTGTTACAGAGATGTAGAGAAAGTCGTGTGAATGGAACGCGCGCACACACACATATATATATATATATATATGTTGGGTGTGATGTTTGTATTATTTATATCTATAGTATACATGTATAATTATTATTTTAATTGAAAGAGCGAGAGAGAGAGAGAAAGAGAGAGAGAGAGAGGGGGGGAGATTCACTTCAAGGAAATGGATGAAGAATCAGAAATCATATATACTCATACAACATATTTTATAGCAAATACTCATTTAATAAACAACAGTTGCAAAACTAACTCAGCTATATTGTTTGGAGTAATTCTGCCTCAGATGCTTTGTTAATGAAGAATTAGAAACACATGGCTACTCCATCAATTAAGCACAGTCGAATGCCGTACATTTTCTATTCAAGACCTGCCATGCTAAAGCACTCACTAGTATACACAATTATTACCATGTTTCCATGGGGAATTTTAATCGATTTGAGTATCCATTTCGTATTGATGCACGGAAACTTGGATTCACATCATATTGAATCTTGGATCCAATCCTCTTATAAAGTGGGTTCGGATCGTAATAAATGCTACATGGAAACCTCTCGTTTGAATTTGGTGTGTTCAAATTGAATTAAATACGCCAAAGATGCTAGCTTTTGAGTACGCCGCACGCTCGTCATTTTGTTTCCATCAATAAACTTGCCAGGAACTGTTGTAATAAAACACACAACAGAGCTATTTTAATCCTTTCCAAGAATTCCCAATTTATTCTTCTGCTAAAAAGTCACTAACCTCAAAATATGATTATAATACGTATAAAACAAACTAAAATATTTTATAGGTTCGCCAATGTAAATCCAAATCGCCCGACATAACATATTAAATTATTTATTATCAAACATTGCATATTCAAAGCTATCTTAATTCTTATTGTGTATAGCATGCAATGTGGATCGTATTCAGATGGTATTGGGCTCAAATCAATTTTAGTTCCCCATGGAAACGATCACTACTGATTAATATGCAAATGAATTGCGCAATAATGACAAGTTTTTGATACAAAATTAATCAACACAAAATATCTAAGTTGGCGGTAGTCGTACTGGTGAGAGGCCAGTTATCCCAACTATCGTTGCCAGTATCTCCAAAGAACTTTACCTCTCTTGGCCAATATTGTGCTTTATAACGTTGCAATCGAATTTTTCACAACCTAAAACGTCAACCCGAATTAAATGCCTCTAATATAGCTAAGCGTGGTCAATAAGCAGGTTAGCAAAAAAAGGGTACCAGAAACAGGCGGGCTTTATGACAGCCATATGATCTCTTCAGTCCTTGGTGATTCGGTTGCTTGCCGCTCGAGTTAAGTGTGTTTATTAGTGTTGAAATTGAACAAATTAAATATATTTCAGGATATGCATATTGGTTCAATTTTACTTCGATGTGGTTTATATTAATTATAGCTCACTATGAAGTCTGTACTAGCAATAGTTATTCATAACATATGAGGTTAGGTTGCAAGAGCTTCAATTTGATGTTTAAATATCCTAAACCATAAGCCATAAGGCTAAAATGTAATACATTCTATTTGTTAGAAACAGTAGAATTAAAATTGTTATGTGTCCGTTGCAAATGCAATTGCAATATTTACTTATATCACTTTATTGGATTAACGAATGTTCATTAAAGTTCAGATATCAAAAAATGATCTATTTCTAAAATGTAGATACTCTTTCAGATACATACTCTGGACTTAAATTACTTAAATCATTAAATATGTGCCGAACAAAGGGCGGATCCCCGCACTAAATATTTTAGGTGCTTTCCTGAGTAATTAAAAAAAAGTAGTGTTCAGTATAGACTTTGAGGTAGAAATATTTGGAGGAGCACATATTAAAGAGGGCTAAATAAATAATAACCTCTATATCTTTTATTGTTAGTGGATATAATATTACATTTTGAACAGCTAAACAAAAAGTATTACAGCAGGGAAAATATACTAAGAAGAAATTGATAATTCAATTCGCAGTAAAAACTCGAACTGCTTTTACTAACACAAAAATATATTATAATAACAATACCTTTGCACGACAGCTCACAAGTAACCAGCCCGGCCGCTGCGTCCCTCATCTCGGTCCATGACAGACGTCATGAATGGGGTGCAGTATTGGAGGGTGAAACGTGGTCAGCGCCTCGAAGCCCCCCGGTCGGGTTAATGTGGTCCTCATGATCTGGCCGCTACCTCTCAATCAAGTAGCTCAATTGGCCCCCAGGGACCTCAGGAGGCTGAGTGTACCCCGGACCAGGTCTCCCAACGCAGGAAAAATCCCCATGCCGGTACGGGGAATCGAACCCAGGTCTCCCACTTGGTAAGCAGCCACACTACCACCGCATTAAGGAGACGACCCACAAATATATATATATATATATATATATATATATATATATATATATATAGCAAGCAAATTAAAAAGAAGCACCCATGTAAAGAATGAAAAACATTAATTCTACTCTTCATGCATTTTAAATTCCTTTTTTGCCGAAAAAAGATCGCCCTTCGTGGTGTAATGGTTACCATGCTGACTTCATATACCAAGGTCGCGGGTTCAAACCCGGTGGAGGACGATGAATTTTTTCGGGCGTAAAAATCCTTAGCATGGCTTCCTTCGGAAGGGAAGTAAAGCCGTTGGTCCCGTGTCGTAGATTTACGGCAAGTAAAAGAATCTCAAGCCTAATAGAGAGGACTCTGAGCAAAATTAAGCGGCTTTTCACGCTCAGCATAGAATGGGACGCTGAGAACAACAGCAGTTAAAGAGCGTCCATAAATAAAACGCCATTTTTGCCGAAAAAAATCTGTTTAGAGGATGACTCGAAAGGTACAACATGTCTAGGTTCTTCGGCTGAAGTCGAAAATTGAGGAGAAAGATCATTGTTTAAGCTTGTCTTCTTAATTATAAAATGATCAATTCTGTAAGCCCCAACCACAGAAAAAAAAATGAAGTATTCTACTCACATGACTTCCCCTACATCTCTTAAATTATTGTTAAAAAGCTTATTCTTCTATATGCTTCATACTAATTAAGACAATCATTAGCAGAAATATTCTTATTACTTGCTGCCTTATTAATTGAAGTGAAATTAGGAAACACACTAGCCTAAAGAAGAAGTCAATTTTTTAAAAAGCTGTATGCTATGTGATTGAAATGTATTCTGTTTTCAGAAAAATTCTTGTATGAGAAAAGTTTATTTTAAAATTAAACTAATAACAAGGAATATATCAGATATGTTTACTCTATAAGAACACTGTATATGACATAAATTGTGTGCTTGGACGAGCGTTACATTTTTACTTTCTCTACACGTACTATACACATAGTGTATAGAGAAGGTATTGTATTGCACCCTAAAATTCGATACCAAGATTTCACCGGAAATACATATTTTGGGTCCCCCTGAATCCAAAAAGAATCATTTTTGTGTGTCTGTGGAGAGCATAGCTCAAAAACGAAAAGACCGTTAAATACCAAACTTAGTATTTAAGTTTGGTATCTTCCAAGGATGCGACACGAAGATTTTCAAAAAAATCCCCTACCCCCAACTACCCTTTATATGGAACTTTTTTCGAAAATTTTGATTTTCTCAAAAATGGCTCTAACGATTTTGACTAAAATGTTTTATACCAAGGATATTTACCTGACAAATAATATGTATATTTGGAATTTTCAGGGATTAGCCTCTGAAGACTACTTTATTCTGGAGGAATTTTGCATAACTGCTAAACCTTAAGAAATGGACAAAAACTTACCACACAAAAATGTAGAGCACATTAAAACACACAATATATGTTATATACATTTTTTTCGAGGAGTTGATCGTTTTCGAGATATTCCTTGTTTTTGGTTTCAGCTTTGAAAAACTTGTACTTTTGTCATACAGGAATTTGTCAACTCGTGTCTATACAAACAAAGGAACTTCAGTCACCTATTAACCAGCTTTTGGCTATCATTTTAACCTATGATACTCCCATATTTCGCTTCTACTTACAAGGAAGCAAGTATTAAGACTATTTCTGCTAATTTTTCTCGATTAGCTTGAAGTAAATCGAAGAATAAGCTTATTAACAATAATTTGTTACACAGAAGTAGAGAAAGTCATGTGAATGGAACACATCAAATTTTTTGTGCAGTAACTTTTGTCTATCTCTCACGGTTTATTGGTAACGAAAAAGTAATTCAGAATGAAGAGAACTTCAGAGGCTATTCCCAAAGATATACATTTTATTTATCAGAAAAGTATCCTTAATATACGATGTTAGCAATTTTTGAAAATCAAAACTATTCCAGATTTTTTCCATGTAAAAGATACTTTCGGGTGGGGGAAATTTCTTGAAAATCTTCGTGTGGCATCCTTGGAAGATGCTGAATTAAATATGAAGTTTGGTATTTCATCGACTTTTCGTTTCGATTTCACGGACACACATATATACACTAACCTTTTTCTAAAACCTTTTTTTTTTCTTTTTTTTTTAAGGGAATCCTAAAACGTGTATTTTCGATGAAATCTTGGTATCGATTTTTTTGGTGGGATGAAATACCTTCTTCACTATGTGCTATGAACTAAGTAAATGAAGTAAAAAGCACGTAATCGTTAATAACGACGGAATTACACAACAATCAGAATCACAACCTCGTTTTAACTGTTACCCTCGTACTGTGCATGCACTTCACCCCCCCTCCCGCGCCTTATGGCTCTGTAGAAGTAAGCCAGCAAACATAAACGTACCGCATCAGGCTAGGAAATCTGGCAACTTATGTATTTTTAATTACAATACAAGTCAATTTTACTTATTTATATTACTAATATTGTGGCCAGTTTTAATACTTTGAGATTTATTATGTTGCAGCCTGTATTTTTACATTCTCAAGTACGTATATACAATGTATGTAATAGGTACAGAAGGTAATGTATTCCACCCAAAAATTCGATACCGAGATTTCACCAGAAATGCATGTTTTGTGACCCCTGAATAAAAAGGTACGTTTTTGTGTGTGTAAAGCATAACTGAAAATGTTAAGTCGGTTAAATACCATACCCAAGGAAGATTATTAGGAAAATTCTTGCACCCCCAACTATCCTTCAGGTGGAACGTTTTTCAAAAATGTTGGTTTTCTTAAAAATGACTATAATGAGTTTTATTAAAATATCGCCTGAGCCACCCCCGGTGGGTCCAGTTCTTCCCTGTTCCGCTAGAAGAAAGCCTTCCCTGCGCAGGCCACCGCCGAATCGTTAGGGAACTCTGCCCAACTCTGTCGGCCGGCTTATAGAGGGGTGTGTTGAATCGGTTTGTGAGGGGAATGTTGAGTGAAAAGAAGCAAAAGCTTATTCTCCCCTCCGTGTTGGGTGAAGTACGAGATGTCGCCTCCGTTCCTTGATCATAGTCTATGAATAAACTAAACCTAATTGAATATGTTCACGATTTGTTAAAATGTAAATGTAGGGAATGCTTATTTTGATCATTCTGCTTTAAAGCTTTAGAGCATAGAAGTAGCTATTATAGCATTTGTATGATTTAAATACTGTTTTTCATGCAGCAAATAAAGATAAAGAGTTGATATTATGATATTGATTTTATTCAAAGCTTTTCTAATAGTCTGGTTATAGGAATGTGTTATTCTAACTAATATATTGTTTTTAACACTTTAAAAGGTAGATTCATTTGTTTAGTATTGAGAAAAACAGAATATTTGCATTCTGTAGATCTCCATCATCTTTTGATATTGGTCGGTGACTTCAATACGGCAGAAATCCTTTCAAATGGCACATTTCTCATTGTTTCGCGATTCACATACCTCGTCCACTTAATTATTGATATGCACACATTCACAAGACGTCACTTATTTTCTCTTTTGCTTTTCAAATGTCTTTCAAACATTCTTTTGCATTACTATTCATAAATATATTTTGTTCTGAAAACAATACTTTAGAGACGACACTTGTGTCGGAACCATATATCTGAATGTACAGTGCATTTCCATTGGATCCATTCACTTAGTTTTGAGAAGTATATTTTTTTAGCCTTATAACCTCATATTATACGATATGAACAATTTATAATGGAAGTATAATAAAATGTTTAAGGACATAATTTACAAACGCGCTGTATTTTACTGTGTAATTTCTAACGATTACTATATAATTGCATATTTACACTCAAATTAGGCACTTTTTGAATACACAAAATAATTTTTACATCGCAAAAACTGTAAAACTATCCCTTTAGTGCCTGTTGAAATTTAAGAGTCTATTTTAGGTGCTTAAAACGTTCGTCCTCTAATTAATGAAATTCATCACCTCCTCAATTGCATCTTCACGAAGAAAAAAAACCACAATATTAATCTGGATTCCTTCACACACCAATATACATGGAAATGATTTAGCCGACAAAGCAGCCAAAGATGCAACAAATCTTCCAAGTGCGAAAATTCCATATCAAGATGTCAATGCTCATTTGAAAAGAACTCTCCGCGGTACATGGAAAAGCTCTTGGGTTACCCCTCCCAAAAGTAAACACCACGACGCAAGAGGTAATCCTACAGCACCTTTTTCAGTTAAATTCCTAAATCGCCGTGACCAGATACTCATAACTAGAATCCGAATTGGACATACAAAACTTACACACTCCTACATCCTCTCTAAAGAAGAGCCACCACAATGCACAACCTGCAATACAAGAAACAGTATCGAGAACTGCCCGCGCTACCAACTCTACAGGAAAAAACTCAAGATCCCAGATAACCTAAAGCTGTCAATGAAGGACTCGAGCTCATGTCTTAGACTGATACAGTTTTTTAAATGCACCAAATTGTATGATAAATTATTGTAAAACTGCTTCACAATGCAAATCTCCACGTAAACAATGTATGTGAATTTTGCTTAATATTTTAGCTTGGGAAATATTGTAAAGTTAATGTACTATATAATGTTATATGTTTATCCCATGTGTTAAAGTTTGTATCATGTTTTTAAAGTCGCTATAAGACCTAGCAGTTAGACGACTTAAAACAAATGCATTACAAAAAAAATCTGATGTGTACCATTCACATGACTTTCTCCATATCCCTGCAACAAATAATTCTTAAAAAGCTTATACTTTTATTTACTTTATGCTAATCAGAAAAAAATAGTAGAAATAGTCTAATTACTCGCTTCCTTGTAAGAAGAAGCGAAATAAGGGACAACTGTAGGTTAAAGTGATAGTCAAAAGCTGCTTGCTATGTCAATGAAGTTCCTTTGTCTATATGGATAGGAGTTGACAAGTTCCTGTATGAGAAAAGTATACGTTTTTCATAGCAGAAACCAAAAATAAGGAATGTCACAAAAACGACGAACTCCACGAAAACATGTATGTAACATAAATTGTGTGTTTTAATGTGCTCTACATTTTTTGTGCAGTAAGATTTTGTCTAGTAAGTTTTTGTCCATCTCTTACGGTTTAGCAGTTATTCAAAATTTAGTAAAATTCATTCAGAATAAACTACTCTTCAGAGGCTATTCCCAGAAAATTCAAGATATACATTTTATTTGTCAGGTAAATATGTTTAATATACGAAATTTTAATCAAAATTGTTAGAGCCATTTTTGAGAAAATCAAAATTTTCGAAAAAAGTTCCATGTAAAGGGTAGTTGGGGTGGGGGGATTTTTCTCAAAATCTTCGTGTTGCATCCCTGGAAGATACTAAACTTAAATACCAAGTTTGGTATTTTACCGACTTTTCGTTTTTGAGTTATCGTGTTCACAGACATACGGACACACACACACACACACACACACGGACCTCTTTGTGAAAATGCTTTTTTTGGATATTGGGGACCCTAAAATATATATTTCCGGTGAAATCTCGGTATCGAATTTTTTGGTGGAGTGCAATACTTTCTCTATACACTATGTACATAGTGCGTATGGAGAAAGTAAAAATAGTGATCAAGTTATTCACATGACCCTGCGAGTGTGACGTGCGCACGTGGTCTATCTCTCTCGTTGGCCTCGAGGAAGACATCACTGAGCATTGTCGCATGTTTGCCTTACTTCCAACAATGTAGGTAGACACGCTGACTAGTGCTTGAAAACGACAAATGCAGGAAGCATGTCAAAACTTTATCATATCATGGGAATATTTACCAGAACGTGTGGGCAAAGAAACGAAAGGAGAGAGAAAGAAACAAAATGAGGAAGCTTTCACTGTTTGCATGAAGCGAAATAGTCATCACAGGGATAGACAAACTTTCACAGTTAACAGCTATGGATTAAGAATAGGCGAGAAATAAAACAGACTTATACTAAACATTTAGTTCATAGAATAAGAGAAAATATCTTAATCATTTTTAGCTTCGACGGGAAACTCTTATGTAGTTATTAAAAATGCACGAAGAAAAAAATATGATGTGTTCCATTCATTTCCATTGTCTTTCTCTAGATGTTCCGCAAACCTTTTATTCAAAAGATAATCTTTTATCTCATCATCAAAATAACATAAGCAAAATTACTCTTATTACTTGTTTCCTTGTAAGTAGAAGGGAAATAAGGGAATGCACAGGCTAAAGCAATAGTCAAGTTCTTTAAAAGTCGGTTGCTTCGTGAAATAATTTAAATTCTACTCACCTTGCTTACCAGGGGTAAACAAATGAAAGCCGAGAAGAAAGAGTCTTCATATTTGAGAAACGTTTAAAGTGTTATCCTGATATATGGTGGACTTTGTGACAGTGATGTGTTTTAACAATTGAAATGTAGTTGAGTCGACTTTGTAACACTACATCACTTACTTTTTATTTCGGAAAACATGTTTCAGAAGCCATGTTTTCCGAAATAAAAAGTATGTGATGTGTTACAAAATCGATTCAACTAAATTTCAACGTTTAAGTGGTTTAAAATTGAAGCCAATAATCCGGAATATCTGAAAAACAATTAACTCTACAAACAAAGTGTTTATGTGTGTGTGTGTGTGTGTGTGTGTTTGTTTCATTAGATCTACATTTTTGTGCAGTATATTTTGTCTACCTTTTACTGTTTTCCAATTATACAAAATTTATAAAAAAATTCATCCAGAATAAATTCTTCAGAGGCTATTCCTAGAAAATACAAGATATACATTTCGTTTGTCATAAAAATATCTTAAACATAAGGTATTTTAATCAAAATCGTTAGAGCCATTTATCAGTAAATAAAAAACTTTAAAAATGTTCTACGTAAAGGGTAATTTGGGGTGGGGGAATTTTCTTTAAAATCATTGTCACATCCGTGGAATATATTGAACTGAAATACCAAGTTTGATATTTAACCAACTTTTCGTTTTTGCGCTATGTAGCCAGCACACACACACACACACGATCACGCTAATGCACACACGCCAATCTGAAAATCTTCATTTTGGATACTGGGGATTTCAAAACATGTATTGCAGGTAAAATCTTGATATTTTGGGTGAAATACACTACCTTCTCTATCTACTATAGGTATGCATGGCACATACGTGCTAAAGAAAGTAAAAATCGTTCTATATGATTGCTCTGCAGTTATGTTTTTAGGCTATCTTACTTTCTCTACACATATTATGTACATAGTGTATAGAGAGGGTATTGCATTGCACCCAAAAGTCAATACTAAGATTTCACGGAAATATGTTTTTAGACCTCTTGAATAAAAAAAAAAATGTCTGAGCGTGTCTCTGTCAGTGTGTCTCTGTCAGTGTGTGTGCGTGTGTGCGCACGTGCCTGTGTGTGTCTGTGTTCAGCATAGCTAAAAACGAAAGTTCGTTAAATACCAAACTTAGTATTTAAATTCAGTATCTTCCAAGGATCTATACCAAGATGTTCATCCCAACAACCCTTTAAATGGAAACATTTTCGAAAGTTTTGATTTTCTCAAAAATGGCTCTAACGAATTCATTAAAATATCGTATACTAAATGTATTTACTTAACTAAGGAAATGTATATCTTGAAATTGTTGGGAATAGCCTGATAAGACATCTTTACTCTGGATGAATTTTGCGGGATTTTGCATAACTGGTAAATCGTAATAGATAGACAAAAACTTACGTAACAAAAAATGTAGAACTCGTTGAAGCACACAGTTAATGTTATATACATTTTTTCGTGGAGTTAGCCGTTTTTTAAATAATCCTTGTTATTGGTTTCAGTTTTAAAATACTTATACTTCACTTATATGACAATTTGTCAACTCCTGGCCAAGTTAACACAACATATTTTTCAAAGGGAAATGCAGTGATATGACATTGCAGTGCAGGTGGACAGAGGCCTTAGTAACCTATCCCTTACCCATTCTACCGGCCATTTCCCCCTCAGCTGATCTAACTGCTTTCACGAATTTTCTCGCAGTGTTGATTAATGTACTGTATTTTCATAATATACTGTATATTTAAAGTGGCATGGATATAATTATCAGAAAGGATAAAACTTCTTCTTTCTAAACTGCTAAGACAATTTTCCATGATTGCCTCCGTGGTTGAGTGGTCAGCGAACTGACTTCTCATCCGAAAGTCCTGGGTTCGTTTCCCAGCCAGGGAAGGATATTTATCTTTAGTTAGTATTATTCCCTTACAACAGTATATCAGTACGTTTTTCAGTCCATTACTTTGATTACTATTCTGCACAAGTTTAGTATAGGATATTTGCTTGGCAGATCTCAGAAAACAAATCAGCGAGGGTAAGGATTTATTATTGTATCTGCCAGGGCCACTTTTGTCAATCCAGAAAATACAAACGCGTTTGTAAGAGCAAGGTTTTGGTGCATTAAAGGTACTGGGAGTTTCTACAGACAGATTTTTTCTCTAAAAGTTCGGAGTTCGAGACTCTTCCATTGTATAGAGTGGTCACGTGAGTAAAATACAATGAAATACCAAAACTTAACCACGTAATAACTATATTTTTGCGCTGTTAAGTAACCAATCAAAGATGAGTACGAAACTTGGATATTTTGGGTATAAAAGTGGCGTGAACACGAGAAAAGCACGCAGTATGTATGCTCTTTCTTTGTACTGTCTATTCTCTGTCGTGTGATGTTCCTCGTATTAAACCTTACGTGAAGAAGGCAGTTATCGCGTTAGTTTGATGTGCAAGTTTTATATCGCGTAACAATGAAGTATCCCCTAAAGGTGTTAATAATTACTAACGACCGCGGCAATAAGAAACTTGGTATGCATAAGAAGTAGTATAAGCGTAATTTACTAAACCTACAAAAACTATGTCGGGAGTCGCTCGACGGATTAGTGCCTCAAAATTAATAATAATAATAATAATAATAATAATAATAATAATAATAATAATAATAAAATTAGGAATAAAAAGCATCTATTCTGACGAATCTAGTGAAGCACTTATTTTGTTAGTCTACCCAATGTGATACACCCATGTCATTCTTCCTCCCCTCAATGAGAGTCGATTTTGTGTGTTCAAGCACCGATGAGCATAGCCGGCGCATCACCGAACATCAAGGAGGTATGTACACATATTTTAATAGTATTTCACTGGCACTAATTAGGACCGACTCCCAGGTAGACAACTATTTACATGAACGTGGTAAATCAACCACAACGAAGAATGCGACACTCTACCCTCCATAGAGTCTGGAAGTGTAAATATGACTGAGCATGCCCGTGTAAAAAACTTGCAGTGATCTATCTAAAGCTCAAAGAAAACAAATTCAATATAAAAGTTGTTAAAGGGGGTTGTAGAAATGAGCATAGAGAAGAAGATAAACATTTTCTATAGCGAGGAAATAACTAATTAGCAGCCTAAGTTCCAATTCACTTGATGATATTTTCTCCTCCTTCTTATTAATATTATTATTATTATTATTACTATTATTATTTGTAGGAAATTCAGATAATGATAGAAAAAGTGGGAGTCCTGTCAGGTTGTAAAATCTTTGTATTACATTTCACCCAAAATTTCTGCATTTATATTTCACCGGAAGTGCGTAATTTGTAGGTCATTGAATCTCCCCCTTAAACCACTATATTTCTTTATAGAAGGTCCGCGCGCGCATAGTAGCATACTAATTTAAAAACGACCTCAAATAAATACCAAACTTCGAATTTAAGTGAATATTCACAATACTGCCTAAGAAAGGCATTGAGAAAGTAGTGACTAATTCTTCATTTTAATGTAAAAGTAGCGAGAAAAGTTCGTTTAAAAATCCGTAAAGGCACAAAATAAAAAGTCCCTTTATACATGTCATTGAGTGAGACTCAACAACAGGTTTCATGTTGCATGGTATTAGAAAATATACCTGGAAAGAGTATTTAGATATTTATTTGTACTGTTTTCTTAGAAAGCATTATAGCCTGAAACCGGACCATTTTTCCTTACCTCTGGGCAATTACCAAATGCAAACCTTTAGCAAACAAAAGCTGAGTTTCTACAAGGGGCGAGAGGTAACGTTTCCTGTAGAGTCTGCAGGCAGTTAAATTACGTGTTTCGTATTAGTACGTGTCCAAACCAGTGAGTTACTGCGCAACATGTTAAAGAACTAGGAAGTGGAAGACTTGAAAACTGTTTAGTAAAGTGAATTACAATTAGACTAATATTACTGTTTTACAAATGATACCTTATTATACAGCATTCATTCTTCATCGTCCAAAAGGTTTAGATATCGTTTCGATTTGTTTCGGCTATCACTGTTGTTTCGAGTTACGCTCGTAAATCCATTTTCATTGGTTTTCTTTGAGAACGTCCGTCGTCCTCCATGGTCTAAAAGTAAATTGTGAACCTCTGGTTCCCAAAGTCAAACCCGGTAGAGGTAATAGATTATTTCGGGTGAAAAATTCCTTAGCATTGCTTCCTTCGGAAAGGAAGTAAATCCAGTTGTCCCTGTGTTGGAGATTTAGACATTTAAAACAAAATTCTACCTGATAAAGAGGCATCTAAGAAAAAAGTTTTAAGCGATCTTTCACTCAATATACAATGTGATGTATAGAAACCACAGCAGTTAAAGAGCGCTTATAAAATGCTCAATTTAATTTATGAGCACTACAGCTTGTAAGTTTGTATTACATTTTTACTTTCTCTAGCACACATGTGCAATGTATATAGAGAAGGTACGTAGAGAAGGTATTATATTCCAGCCAAATATTGATACCGAGAAATACATATTTTGAGACGCTGAATAAAAAAAGGGAAACATTTTTAGAAAAAAGTCAGTGTGTGTGTGTGCGCGCCTATGGACAGCTTAACTCAAAACAAAAAAGTGCCAAACTTGGTATTTGAGTTTAGTCTCCCAAGGATGCGACACGAAGGTTTTCAAGAAAATCTCCACCACAAACTATCCTCTATATGGAAAAAATTTCGATAATTTTGATTTTCTCAAAAATGGCTCAAAATATTTTGGTTAAAATACCGTATATTAGAGACATTTACATGATCAATAAAATTTATTCTGGGAATAGCCTCTGAAGTCCTTCTCATTCAGAATGTCATTTGTCAGATTGGTAAACTGTAAGAGTTAAACTTCTTACAACACAAAACATGTAGAACTCTTCAAAATACACAATTCATATCCTTCACATTTTTGTTTTGGAGCTAATTGTTTCCGAGATAATTCTTTGTTAGTGATTTCAAATTTAAAATATTTATACAGAAGGTTATTCCTGTTTCTTATGTTTTATTCCTGGCAATGCAAAGAAGCAAAGTACAAAGAAAATCGCATAATAACAACTTTTAAAAAAAAAATTCTATCGCCTTAGTATGGCGTATTCTCTTAGTTCCCTTTTACTTAAGAGGAATAAGTGATTAGACCATTCTGCTAATGCTTATGTCGATTAGCATGGAGTATAAAGTATAATAATGTTTTGTAAGAAGTTTGTTTATAAAAGAGGTAGAGAACACATCAGATTTTTTTCGTAGGTGATTATTTTCATGCATTCTATATGCTTGTGCGTAATAGTTTTGCCATTGTTGTTTCTGTTTTGATTTTTACTTTTAAAATGTTTATTTGTGTGCGTGAATAATTTTGATAGTTTCTTTAACCTTCACAGTCCGACAACTATTCTTAAAATTTAATCTCGGCTATTTCAGTGCGTCTCGTCTCACTTAATATTTTGGTATTATTTATTATTTTCAACCATATAAGAGTATTGGTTCTGCTAAATGTTTATATAATGTTATTACTGTGTATTTTTAGTATTAAAATAAGTTCGCGAAACGGGCAGTCCAGTGTATCAACTAAAATAATACTTAGTAGTGCTGTTAGAAGTAATAGAAAATTGGAAATTATTAGTTTTTTTATGGTTATTTGAAGGAAAATAGTTGTTAATACATGAAATAATATTATTATAAAAGTTGCCTCAACAGGAAAAGGTTTCCCCATTGCTGTCTTGGATACTATCTATTGGATAGAATTCTTTTTTTACATTTTTATACCTATGCTTACTTCAATTAAGAACTTACAAAATCTTTACGTTTTAGTTGGGTTATTATTATTATTATTATTATTATTATTATTATTATTATTATATTTACTCCGTATGGTTTGAATCTTATTAGCTTCTATATTGGCATGCGTGGCTGGTGAAATTTGTGAACCCCTGCACATCACAGCGTGAATAATGCTCATCTGAGCTGCTTGTTTGGGAACATTACATGCCGGAAAAAGGAGGTGGGAGCTTGCGTGTGATCTCAATTACGGTGAAAGGTCGACCACTCATCTTACTTTCTTCTGCTTTGCTGTTCTTCAACTGTTAATTTGAGAACACCCTTCAGTTTCTAAATCTACTGCTTTGGATTCTCTTCGCGTCCTCTTTGGTCATGGAAACTAGCCTTAAACCTTGAATGTTATACTGCAAAAGTATGAATGAAACGCACAATGCACTTTTTATTTTCTCTAACAAGTACTACATAATAAGTAGAGAAGGCATTGAATTCCACCCAAAAATTCGATATCGATATTTCATCGAATCCTATTTAAGGACTTCTGAATATAAATATTTTCAGAAAAAGGCTCATGCTTGTGTGTGTGTTGGCAGCATAACTCAAAAGCAAAAAGTCGTTTCAATGCACAACTTGGTATTTAAGATTAGTATCTTCCAAGGAAGAGTCCGAATGATTTTATTTAATCCTCCACCCCAAACTATCCTTTCCGTGGAGCATTTTTCGAAAAGCTTTATTTTCTCCTAAGTGCCTCTAATGATTTTGGTTAAAATACCGTATATTAAAATATTTACATGATAAATAAAAGGCTTCTTTTGAATTTTCTGGATTAGCTTCTGAAGACCTTTCCGATATGGATGATGTTTGGAAAATGTTAAGACATATAAAATATTCCTACACAAAACGTGTAGATCTCGTTGAGACGCACATTTTATGCCATACGGAGTTTTTTTGGAGTTAATCATTTACGAGATATTCTTTGCTATTGGTTTCAATTTTAAAATACTTGAACTTCACTCAAACGCGAATTTTATAATTCCTGTTTCTTTTGTTTTACTACTGGCTGTGGAAAAAGAACCGAATTTAAAACCCATGGCAACCAAATTTTAAAATATTTTACTATCGCTTTATTCCCTTATTTCCCCTTCTATTATAAGGAACTAAGTAATAAGACTATTTCTTTAGACACCGGCTCTGAAAGCTTACACACATATTTAAGAAAAGTTCTGCTTATGTTTATTGATTGGCATGAAGTAGAAGAATAAGCTTTTGTAAAATTATTTTGTTACAAAGTAGGTAGAGGTCATGCGAATAGAACCCTCCGGATTTTTTTTTTTCCTCCTTTCTCTAGAGTGGTCAATTTGTCAAGGTTATAATTGAATCTTTTTTCTCCCAAAAGTCCTTCAACTTGGCACCTACTTGGTATTTTATGACCAGTTCTAAAATAGCGCTCTGATCCTAGAGGACAGCTCAATACAAGTTTGTACACTGGTGTGCATAAAAAGTAGCCCATTCCCCCCAATAGATTTCCATATTAACAACTTCCTTCGGAAGGGAAGTAAAGGCGTGGATCCCATATCGTAGATTTACGGGACGTAAAAGAACCTAAGTCTGATAGAGAGGTCTCGGAGCAAAATTAAGCGGTCTTTCATGCCCAGTAATAGAATGATACGCTGAGAACCAAGAGGGTCCATAAATAAAACTCCATTTCATTTTTATATTAGGTAACCAACCTTTTACTCCACCTAGCCGATATCAGTCCTCTATATGACTGGCTTGAAAAAAATGCTTTACATTTCATTTGGTATTCGCATATCCTTATTAGAGACATTTTTGAGAAAATGAAAATTTTCATAAAATTTTCCATGTAAAGGGTAGTTTGGAGTGGCTGTATTTTGCTCATTCTTTTGATCTGAACTCCAATTCTCGCCTATATTGTAATAGGGTATGGTTATTGTTTTATTAAGTTTAAGTTTTGTGTGGATCAAAAAAGATCTATTAATACTTCGTCAGTTAAAAGTATATTAATGGATCCAGCAGATCATGTTTACTATTTTTAATTGATTTTTTTTAAATTTTTTGATGTCGAACTTGCATTCATTTATTCATTTAAGTTGCATATTGATTTATTTAAATGACAATTTTAATTTTAAATATTATTCCATATTTGCCAATAAATACCATTACTTTTTCTGTATTTCTTTAAATTTTGCGATTATATCTATTAGCAATAATTTGGAACGCATATGCTCAGGTTTGAAGATCTTTTTTAGATCCTGCAAGATGCACTGTGTCATCTATAAACAGTAATATAATATTTACCCTATATTTATGATTAATTAAAATTCATGTTCGTATATTTGTTTCACCGTTACTTGTCAACTTTAGGCTAATCCCGGATACCTCTGCTACTTTATTTCTGAGTTTACCCCGAGTTAGAAATTATTAATAGTTTTTCTTCCGGGTTCCAGGAGTGGCATCCTACATTAATTTTGGTAAAATCACAGGTTCTAAACTTAGGTGTAACATAACGGTGCTGGTGCTGAGATCGCGGGCACCCAGTTCATAGCGAGCGAGAATGAAAGAAAGAGACAGTGTAGTATCCCTGTCTTTGTCTCTCTCTCTCTCTCTCTCTCTCTCTCTCTCTGACTGCACAGTGCATTCCCCGATTCACTTTCAATTGTGCTCATGACTCTCTAATTCACCCAAAATTTCAAATTACAGTTTTATTATATGTCTACTTTCAGAATTACGTATATGCACAGCTCTTAAGCACCTACTTTTACACAAGGACTATATTTTGATCTTATAACAAGCAAGCAGAGTACTTACCGTTTGTCTTTTGCAACGTTATGGCAGAACCCTTTTCCAAAGAGTCACGAATCTGAAAGAACCTCATACCCGCACTGTACAGGGTACCTGGTATAACATGTCGCATCACTAAAGCTCTAGCTAGATCTCGATCAGTTAACAGCTCCTCCAGGTCTTCGGGATCTACAACGGAAAACGCTCTGTCCACTGGAGCAAACACTGTGTACATCCTTGGACCTGCAACAAAATAATTTAATTTGTGAGGCAAGCTCTAAAAAACAAAAAATAATTCAATAGGTATTCCAACTTTTATGGGCGTCATTTATTTTGTAAAAGACTTCAATTAAATAAATTGATCAATTAATATTAGGCAATATTGTTAAAGAAAGGAATGCCGAGCCATATGTGAAAATAATGTAAATCTTAAACAACAAAAATTACGAAAATGAAAAAGACAGAGATATAGTTAAGAGTCTAGGTATATAAATAAAAGAACTTGTGATATAAGTATACCTTATGTCAATATACTCTAAACTTAGTTTTACTTGCCGATGATCAAGCAATATCAAAACAGTCTATAAAGATTAGTTTGTATATTGGATATTGTAGTACAACAGTCCAATTATAAAATATTAGCGTTAAAATAAAAGTCTTTAATTTAAATTCTCTCCATCGATTAGATTTTGTTAAAGCAAAATTATTATTAATAGTGAAATTTAGGCATTACTGTTACTGAATTTAAATACTTAGGCTGCAATTAATCTAATCAAAAAATAAAAATTAAAGACACTAAATCGAAGCTTGGAAAATATCAACAACTAACCCTTTGTACAATGTAGACAATTCTTCTGAAAAGAGCCAGGCAAGAGGCGGTTCTCAAATGTTAATTGTGCACACTACGAGGACGGTTTGATAAGTCTGACACATTTCAATGAAAGAATAGAATACAATTGTTGCGACTTCATGGTTTCTATGATTGATTATTCAAAGTATTGTATAAAAATGTCAACAATGTACAGAGTACATTTCATTGTTGACACCCGTCTGAATTAGTAAATGTGTCAACTGCGATTGAAAATAGAGAAAATCTATTTTCATGCTGTTATTAAACATTTTAATTTGAAGGGTTGGACTGCCACACAAATCAAAACAAAATTGGATGAAGTTCAAGGCATCTGCATCATCATTGAAGATCATTTACTTTTGGATTATTTAAACGTGGTCGGACAAGCACCGAAAACGAACCGCGCTCCGGTCGTCCAATTGAGGTGGCCACGCAGGAAATCATTGACATAATGGATGATATACTAAAGCAAGAGATTGCTGAGACAGTAGGCATCTCAAATGAGCGAATGCATAATATCCTGCACGGAGAATTTGTTATAAAGGATCTGTGTGCGAGGTGTGTGCCGCAATTGCTTACAGTGAACCAAAAGCACATCCGGAACAATATTTCAACACGATGTCTAGGGATGTTTAATTCCAGCCGCAAGCCTTTTTGCGCCGTTCTGTGATTGTTGATGAAACCTGGATACATCAGAGTCAAAACGCCAGTCAAAACAATGAAAAAAGTCTTATGAAAGTGTATCGAAGAAGACAAAGACCATTTGTCAGCGTTTTGGGAAATCCGAAGTATAATCCTCAAACATTATTTGGAAAAAAGAAGAACCACAATTATTATGCTTCATGTTTGGTGGAAAAAAAGACCAAATTGACACGAAAAGGTGCTCATTCGCCAAGATAATACTTGTACTTGATTCCTCATTCACTTAGTTCACCAAATTTAGCTCCAAAGTGACTTCTTCCTGTTCCTTTAACTTGAAACTTTGGTGGGAAGAAATGTTTATCAAATGAGGAAGAAATAGTCTCAGTCCACGAGTATTTTGCGGAGTGTGACAATCTATTTTTTCCGACGGGATGAAAAGCTGAGGATTGCTAGACAAAGTGTATGTTTCTCAAAGGAGATTACGTCAAGAAGCAAGGTGAGTTGTTTACAAAACCAACACTTTATCTTGCTTTTTAAATATCTGTGTTAGGAATTAAAATGCCAACTTTTATTTTCTCTAGCCAATGTGCATCATGGATAGAAAAAGTATTGTATTTCAACCAAAAATTCGATATCGAGTTCTCACCAGTTTTGAGAACCCCTGAATTAAAAAAAATAGAAAAATATGCGTGTGTGTGTCTGTGAGTAGCATAGCTCAAAAAAGTGCCGTTAAATATCAAACTTGGTATTTAAGTTAAGAGTTTTCCAAGGATACGACACGACGATTTTCAAACTTCATCCCACCCAAATTACCCTTCGAATATTTTAATTTTCTCAAAAATGGCTCTTTTAATAAAATGTCGCATGTTCAAGATATTTTTATGACAAACAAAATGTTTATCTTGAATTTTCTAGGAATAACCACTGAAGACCTCGTTATCTTGGATGACTTTTGTGTAACTTTATTATAGCTGGTAAACCGTAAGAGATAGACAAAAACTGACTATACGAAAATGTAGATCTTATTGAAGCACAGAATTTATGTCATATGAATTTTTTGCAGAGTTAAAACCGTTTTCGTGATATTCCGATAGTTTCAGTTTTAAGGTATTTAAACTTTTCTCAAACGGGAGCGATCTTTCTGTTCGTCTCTCTTTTATTTACTTCTAGCAAACAAAGAGAACCAAATTTCAATTGTTTCATTTAGCGACTGGCTTTTAAAAAATCGGACTGCCACTTAGCCTAGTGTATTCCCTTATTTCCTCTCTACTTACAAAGAAATAAGTAATAAGAAAATTCTGGTAATATTTATCTTGATTAGCAGACGTAGATACAAGATTCATCTTTTGTAAGGAACGTTGTTTGTTGTGGAACTGCTAGAGAAAGGGATGCGAATGGAACATATCAGATTAATCAAGCACACATTGTTTATCTCAACACAGTCCACTTAAAACTTATGCACTTCTCACAACGTTACTGTCATGTTTAACCCCTCTAGAAATAGGACTTGCCAAGTTCTACAATATACGCCTCGTCGCAACAATGATCTTTTATTTGATCTAACTTTTGTTCCCGCAAGCCATTTCTTCATGCTTGGGAATAAGAAGAAATCGCAGCTGCCAAGTCAACCGAATATGGAAGCTGCGGGAGCAATTCATAACGCAAATCATGTAATCTGACAGCAATAACTCCGGATGAATGAGCTGCACACACAGACACACACACACACACACACACACACACAGTCTTTGCCCTCTGTCGTTAATTAGTGGTATACAAACTCTTTATGAAAGTTTATTACTTTCTCCACACATACTATGTACTACATAGTGTATTGTATTCCAACCAAAAATTCGATACCAAGATTTCACCGGAAATATATGTTTTGAGGTCCCCTGAGTTCCAAAAAAGCATTTTTTAGAAAAAGGTCCGTGTGTGTCTGTGGACAGCAAAGTTCAAAAACGAAAAGCCCATTAAATACCAAACTTGGTACTTAAGTTCAGTATTTTCCAAGGATGCGTCACGAAGATTTCCAATACAATTTCTCTACCCCCAACTACCCTTTATATGGGACATTTTTCGAATGTTTTGGTTTTCTAAAAAATAGCTCAAATGACTTTGATTAAAATACCATTTATTAAACAAATAAAATGTATATTCTGGGTTTTCTGGGAATAGCCTCTGAAGACCTCTTCATTCTGGATAAATTTTGCTGAATTTTACATAACTGGTAAACCATAAGAGTCAGACAAAAATATACTACACAAAAAAGTAGATCTCATTAAAACACCAAAATGTCATTTTTTTCGTGGTGTTGAGCGTTGATATTCCTTGTTATTGGTTTGAGTTTTAAGATACTTTTTTCATACGGCAACTTGCCAAAACCACGTAAACAAACAGATTTCAATCTCATAGCAACTACATTTTAAAACATTTGACCGTCGGTTTAGCCTAGTGTATTCCCTTATTTCCCTTCTACTTATAAGGAATTAAAATAATACGATCGTTTCTGCTAATGTTTTTCTCGATTAGCATAAAGTACACAGACGAATAAGCTTATTAACAATACTTTGTTACAGAGATGTAGAGAAAGTAATGTGAATGAAACACATCAGATCTTGACCTTGGATGAAATAGTAGATATATTGCACATTTCGTTATAGATACAAAGGGAATAGAGATAGTAAGATGTTTATGACCTACATGCTATTTAGGACACTTAAAATTCCACACTCTTTTCCTTGCAATCAAAAGAAGCACCCTAAAATTCATTATACTTGAAAGAAATGACAAAGTATTGAACCATTGAACCGTTAGTAACGGATATCTTATACCCCAAAAAAGTTATTTGGGATAAATTACGTATGTGTTATAAAGATATCTACATTTTTGTGTAGTACGTTTTCGTCTGTTTTAAAGTTTACTATTATACAAGTCCTTCCTCGTGAAGTAGACTTCACAGACTATTCAAGAAAGTGCAAAAGTTTCATTGTCAATCACACATCTATACTGAGTCATGTAAAGGGTAGTTTAGGGTGGAGTCATTTCTTGAAAACCTTCGTGTTGCACATTCGGAGGATGCTAAACTTAAACATTAGCCTGATATTTAACCGACTTTTCAATTTTCAATTATGCTGTTTACAGGTACGCAGGCGCACAAGTACCGGTTTCTAAAAATGCATTTCACTTTCTCTACATGTACTATGTACATAGTGTACAGAGAAGGTATTGTATTGCACCCAAAAATTCGATACTCACTTGAAATATATGTTTTGAAACCTCCTTAATACAAAAAAGTACTTTTAAAATGTGTCTCAAACCCTAAAAGAGCGTTAAATAACAAACTTGATATTTAAATTTATTATCTTCCAAGGATACAACACTAAGATTTTCAAGAAAATCCCCCACTCCAAACTACCCTTTTCATGGAAATTTTTTTGAAAATTCCATTTTCCTCAAAAATGGTTCTAAGCGTTTGATTAAAATGCTGTATATTAAAGTTATTCACAACACAAATAAAATGTATATTTTAAATTTTCTGAGGATAGCCTCTGAAGAGCACTTTATTCTGGTTGATTTTTGCAGAATTTTGCACAACGGTTTAACAGTAGGATATATACAAAAACGTATGGCACAAAAATGTAGATCTCGTTAAAACACATAATTTATGTCATATACATTTTTGTTGTAGAGCTGACTGTTTCCAAGATATTCTTTGTTGTTGGTTTTAATTTTAAAATATACTTTTCTTAGACAGGGAGTGTCCGTTTTCCTTTCGTTCTACTCCTGGTCAAGCAAAGAAGCGAATTTCAATGACAATCGCATAAAACATTTGACTATCGCTTTAGCAGAGCGCATTCCTTTAGTCTCCTTCTATATAAAAGGAACTAAGTAAGAAGTACTAAGAATAATCTGTTATAATCTTTTTAAGAAGCCTGTTTGTAGAACACCTAAGAGAAAGTCATGTGAGTGTAACACATCAGATTTTGTTGATTAAAGGAGTCTGAAAACACATTATATTTCCATTGATACCTCGGAATGGAATTTAGGGTGGAAATTGGTCTTACAAAATGTTCTATATAAGTCAGGGAAATGGATATAAAGCGTTTGTGTGAAATCTGTGTTGATTACTCCATATTCGAATGCAAAAATGTAAGGTCATAAGTCTTCTCAGATTCCCGCAGTCGGTTACATGACTCATTTACGCAACGTATACAGGACCGAAAATGGATACTTGTGTAGAAAGCCGAGTCTTTTATGTCACACTTGTAATGTGTCTCACATCATGAGAACAGGATTTTGCAAGGTTGTCTACTTTGGAGACAAGTGCATGTCCCTCTTCCGCGTTACACGCACTTTCAGCGAACGTTCTTTTTTGATGTTAACGTTTTTTATCCACTTCCCGCTCTTGCTTGGGAAGTTAAAATTCCTGCACTCCACGCGTTTTGTTTTTTTATCGCAAAAGTTAATGATATGTATTTAATCCTCGAGAATGGATCTGTATTGGTGTAAAACATTTCGCAAAATCAATGAAAATCATTTATTGCTAAATTACAAGATAAAATTTAAGGTTACAGAGAGTGCGCGAAGCGGCTTCAGTGCATCGATGCATGCCTTAAACCTGTGCTCTTTGCCGTCTCATATTGTTAATATCCAGTCCATAAGTCCCATAAATCAGGGAGTTCAAATCAGGAGATCGAGAAGGTCATGCGTGAACCCCCTTCCATCAACAATCTATTCGGAAATGTATCATTCAAGAATTTACCTACATACTCTCGAATGAATTGAGCTGAATCGTTTAAAACACTATTCTTTGGCTGACGACCAGAGACTCATCAACTAAATTATGCAAATCTTTATGAAAAACTGTAGAAACGTCTCTGCATGCAAGCGTATAGGAAAGAAATACTGACCAATAAGGTGGTTATGAATGAGTCCATCCCAAATATTCAGACAGTACCTATGCTGATGTCGTACTGCCGTACTTCATGTGGGTATTCGTAGGCGTTATGAGTATTATGAAAATTGAAAATGCCGCCACCAGTAAATCCAGCCTTATCAGTGCATAAAGGCATTGCATGCTAATACATACATAAACATAGTGAAATTCAAAAACATACGATGACAGAAAGTGTCTCTTTCCTCATTGTTAGCCACATTTAATTCTTGTACCATATCTCGTTTAGCGGGAACAAAAGTTTCTCATGGAAAAGTCTCCAGATAGTCATGCGTTCAAATCACGAACTCGTTTTCGCGGACAAAGCTTCGTAACTTTCTTGGTCTCCTCTCAAGATTTGGTGAATCCGTGAGAATGACCTTCCGCAAATAGCTCACATGCTCGTGATGCAATCCCATCTTTAGGGCATCGGTTGTTCTCTCATAGAATATATATATTCTACATTCTGTGTTGTATAATAACTAAACAGTAAACAATCAGCAGACAACAATTTAATGCAATTAATGATTAATTCTATGCTCTATAGCAGGCAACCAAACAAAAATGAATCAATCAGCGGACAATACCTACTTTAATTCAAGCATTTAGTCTTAGCATGCTAATATGACCTTTTTACTTTCTTTACTAAGTACATAGTGTAGTAGATAAGGTATTGCACTAAACTCAAAAATCCGAAATCGAGATGTTACCGGAAATATAAGTTTTAGAGTCCCCTATGTCAAAAAAGCATGTTCAGCAAAACATCCCTGTACAATGTGTGTGTGTGTGTGTGTGTGTGTGCGTGTGCGCGTGCGCGTCTGTGGACAGGATAATTCAAGAACGAGAAGTCTGTAAAATACCAAACTTGGTATTTAACTATAGTACTTTTAAGGATGCGACACGAAGAATTTCAGGAACCTTCCCCAACTAAAAGTACCCTTTTCATTGTAAAGCTTTAGAACATTTTTATATGACTAACGATTTTGATTAAAATACCGACAAATAAGAAGTATATCTTTAATTTTCTGAGAATAGCCTCTTAAGACCTCTTCACTCTGGATGGCATCTGCATAACTCACAAACCGTAAGAGATAAACAAAGTGACCTTAAATAAATAAATTAAAAAAAACTTATTACACAAAAAATATAAAACCTCGTTAAAACACACAATTTATGTTATATACATTTTTTTTTTCGTGGATTGCTGAGATATTACTAGTATTGGGTTCAGCTTTAAAATGCTTATATTTTTCTCTTAAGGAATTTGTCAGCTTCTGGCCATACAAAGAAACGAATTTCAATCACATAGCAACCAGAATTTAAAATAATTGACTATTGCTTTAGCCCAGTGTATTCCCTTACTTCCCTTCTATTTACAAGCAAGCAAGTAATGAGGCCAATTCTGTAATATATATATATATATCGATTAGCTTGAAGTAGATAGAAGAATATGCTTTATAAGAATAATTTGTCACATATACCAAAGAAAGTCATGTGAGTGGAATACATAAGATTTTTTACTGTTTTGATGTTGGTAGGTGTCTCGGAAATATTTTGACACCAATTCAGATAAACCTGTATTTATTGTTGCAGACATACAATACAAATATTCGTTTAAACAATTAAAATTTAGTTGAGTCGATTTTGTAACACTACATCACTTCCTTTTTTTATTTCGGAAAACATGTTTCAGAAGCCATGTGCTTCCATTGTCAATTCCTTTGGTCGACTGCCGGCATTGCTTGCTGTGGTGGTTGTCTCTGTCCCTGGTGGTGGTTTGATGAACCTCTGAATGAGTAGATCGCCTGGCGGGATTTCAAAATTGAAAACCCGGTTCTCAATTTTCCAAATATATATGTTTTCCCAAACTTTTAATTGTCTTCCTTGTGATGTTTTTGAGGATTTTTGGGCTTCTATTTATAGTGTGTTTCTCTTTCCAAAAATGCCAAGCTATTGCAGATTTGTCTTCTTGTTTGAGTTTAATATTTCTGTGGTGTTCTTTTGCCCTGGTTTTTATATTTCTTTTTGTTTGGCCGATGTAGATTTTTTCACAGTCATTACAGCTGAACTGATATATTCCTGGTTTGTTTTCTTGTGGGATATCATCTTTTAATTTAGAATTTAAAATGTTTTTCATAGAGTAATTGTTTTTAAGGGCTAGAATGATGTTATGTCGTTTAAAGATCCTCTGGAATTTGTAGAAAGTTGTAGGGTGGTATGTAAACTTCTTGTAGATCTTGTTTTCTTTCTGGTTTTGAGTGAGTGTGCTGACTTCTTTAATTCTCTTTCTATTTTTGGCCTTATTAACTTTTTTGTACACCAGCTCTGCCCGAAATCCATTCTCTGTAGCTATGTCCAATATTTTAGTAAGTTCACATTGGTATTCTGTTTTGCCCATTGGTACATTTACCAATCTGTGTGTAAGGCTGTTGAGTAAAGCATGCTGATGGGGAATGGAATTGTAACTCTTTGGTTTTATATAGCTGTTGGTGTGGGTAGGTTTTCTGTAGATGCCAACTGTAAGGTGATTATTAGTGTTGATGATTTTTAGGTCGAGGAATCGTAGTTGTCCATCACATTCCTTCTCTATTGTGAACTTTATAGACTTTTCTTGCATATTTAGGTGTTTTAGTGCATCTTCTAGGTGTTTTTCTGGGACTATTGCAAAGATGTCGTCTACCTAGCGGTACCATATTTTGAACATCCAGGGGAATGCTTTTTAATCCTAGTTTCCATAGTGTTCATGAAGAGATCTGCTAATATTGGTGACAGCGGGCTGCCCATAGCTAAACCAGATGTTTGTTTGTAATATTTCCCGTTAAATGTGAAAAAAATTTGATTTATGCACAGATTCGTTAATATGATGTATTCTCGGACTTCTTCTGTTGTTTTCCCTATTGCAAGTAACCAGTTTTTGATGTGGGATTGTATGCTATTCGTATTCGAGAGTTGAATTCTTCCATTTAAATCCTACTGTCTTTAGTTCCTCTTATTTGTTAACGTTTACTTGCGATTTAAGATAACAAGTTTAGATCAGAATTAAAAAGATACCTCATTACTCACACCTTCTATACAGAGGAGGATTTCATTCAATCAAAAATACTAGTAATAATTAATGAAGTCTTGTAAATATAATATACATGAATATTCTATGAACGCATGCGCTTAAGTTGGGTTTTGGAAACAGATATGTAACTTTAAATTATGCAAAAGTGACACTTCTGAAGAATTTAACATGAGAGTTAATCTTTGTAAATAAAGGTCATTATCAAGAGTAATCAATACATGTTATTTCTGACTTGATCTGCTTCCTAGCTTTGGACTTTGTATCTAATCTCAAAACACGATCCATAGATTGCAATGTAATGAATTGTCAAATCATACGGACTATGAGCTGCAAAGAATGATTTGTTTTCTACAGACGGAAGGTGTTAGCAAAATCTCTCCGAGACCTTAAACATTGATTATTTCGAATTAAGAGATTTATGTTTTCCTTCAGTGCATCCGTGATAGTAGTTTCCTTGATGTCTTCCGGTCATGAACATCTTGAAGTTTTATAATAAGAGCCAATAAACACAGTGAAGGTTTCATGTACAAACTTGGACGTCCATGAAGGCGTTCTGATAATCTTCAATGTCAGCTTCTACCAGGTTTGCAGACGTCTTAAGAATGTCGAAACGCGTCCACGCCATCATCAAAAGTAGTGAAGCAAGTGTCAGTAATGGACGTCCAAGTTTGTACATCATGAACATCTGTTTGCTTATTCTAAAGCTTTTCCGCGTTCATTATACGTTGACCAAATATAGTGAACTTATAGAAAACTAAACATCACTCGTTACGCTCATAAGCTGTTTTAATAATGGAGTGTTTGTTACAGCCCAACAATACATAAGATGAACTGCACGAAGTACACCTCTTGATTGTTTGGCTAGATAATGGATAGTCTTAATATTTCACTGCTAAGTTTTGTGAACCAATAATTGATTTGAATGAATTACCTGCCTTTTCAAACCCTTTCAATCTTTTTCTCACGCACTTTTATTCACAAACAATTCGAACGCACGACCGAGGAGAAGGTAGAAAAATCTGATGGATTACATTCAGACTTTTTCTATGTGTCACCGTTTGTTATTATATAGCTTCTACAGCCATTTTTACTTTCTCTACATAATACATAGAGAAGCTATTGCTTTCCACCCTAAAAATTCGATACCGAGATTTCATCAGAAATAAACGTTTTAGGATCCCCTGTATAAAAAGGAAAGCACTTTCAGAAAAAGGTCCATGTATGTCCGTGTGTCTGTGAACACCATATTCTAACAACGAAAAGCCATTAAACATCAAACTTGGTATTTAAATTTAGTATCTTCCAAAGGTGCGACTCAAAGATTTTGAAGAAAATCTCTCCACCTCAAACTACTCTTTATTTGGAAAAACATTAGAAAATACTTCCTCAAAATGGCTGTAACGGTTGTTATTAAAATACCTTGTAGGTATTAAAGATATTTACACAAAAATAAAGCGAATATCTTGAATTTTCTGGGAATAGCCTCTGAAGACTTCTTTATTATGGATGAATTTTGATGAATTTTGTATTACTGCTAAACCGCAAGAGGTTTTAAAAAATTGGTACACAAATGTGTAGATCTCTTTAAAACACACAATTTATGTCATATACATTTTTCATGGAATTGACCAGTTCCGAGATATTCCTTGTTATTGGTTTTAATTTTAAACTACTTGAACTTCTCTTTAGCCTAATGTATTCTCTACAAGGAAGCTAATAATAAGACCATTTCTGCTAATGTTTATCCCGAAGACCATGAAATAGATAGAATAAATTTTTAACAATAATTTGTAGAGAACAATATGTAGAGAAAGTAATGTAAATGGGACACATCATGTTTCTATCTTTTCATAGCATTAAGATAAGCCTTTCAGAATTTTCACTTTGTAGATGCAAAGGGGATACAGGAAATCGAAGCGATGTTCAAATGTTAAAACGCGTATCACTATTGCCATACCGTCGTGAGTAACAGCTGAAGGCGACAGCGCTATAAAAAAAAAAACAACTGATGTGTTCCATTTACGTAACTTTCTCTACCTGTTCTGCAAATAAACTTCTTACAAAAGACTATTCTTCTATATACCTAATGCAAATTGAGATAAATATTAGCAGAAATTGTCTTATTGTAGTTCCTTATAAATAAAGGGAACTACGGAAGTACACTAGGCTAAAGCAATAGTCATATCTTTTAAGTGTCGCTATGGGTATTTAACCGACTTTTCGTTTTTGATTAATGCTGCATATAGTTACATGCACATACATACACTCACACTCACACACATACATACACACACACACACACCGGGGGACCTTTCTCTAAAAATGCTTTTTTTTTTTTATTATTTATGGGGCCCTGCGGAAAAATCTCAGTATCAAATTTTTGGGTGGAATACAAAACCTTCTCTAGCTCCTACGTAAATTGTATGTACATGCATGGCAGGGAAAGTAAAAAGATAAGTCTTCAGAATCCGAACCTGTCGTAATATATTGTTAAGCTTACAACACTTATGTGAACATATTTCGGTTAAGTCCCAGCTACTCGTACCCTTCCTAATGACGAAATGCTTTAAGGAAATAGTACTACCAGAGACAGGAGTTAGCTTGCTAATTTAGCTACAATTTAATTGGCTTACGTTTTACAAGGTTAAGCACCAGCCAGCTGGCGCTCGCGAGGTTCACACAGTTACGGAAATAGCCCAAACGATAACCTGTAAACTGGATGAAACGCTCCACAAATACTCATTAAGTATACCTACGATGCTTTCAAACAAGAGTCCACCTGCTGTGTTTATGCTATGGAGAGTGGAAATGTGCCTTTTTGCTGCGGTTTACACATGAAGCTGTTGCGTCTGCAGTGTTTGCGAAATTCTGAATAACGAAAGTTGGTAGACAGTGTACATAGAAAATGCTGTCAGTGCCACTGAAGCACATTTTGTGACCAGCTGCCATCTTGCGATGCTTATCATTCCCGTATACACCACACGCAACATCTGTCAAATTAATTGTTTTTCCAAATGTTTGAAGTAAAAAAACAAAGGGCTATGGAAGGGGAGAGATTGTTAGTTGAAGGAATATTTAATACAATCACATTTTTGGCCTGTCAGAAATTATTATTGATAGATTTGTATTATTGTAATAAACATCGCAGCAAGGCCATAACTTAATTTTGTACTAAATTCTTGGTCTAAAACTAAAGGAAGGCATAATATCAGATTTTGACTAAACCTTTCTGTTTTTCTCTCATGCCCAAAGCCATTAATTTCTCTATATGAACTTATAAATACGTCAACACAACAAAAAAATGGTTACAAGTATCAGAGATTATCCCCAGCATTAGAATGACTTTCACTGTGGACTGCATGTATTGCATTCCGATTCCGAGGAACACGCCTCCTATTCTCACGGTTCTGGTATCGTAAGTACATAATTTGATAATAATTATTCCTCGCGATAGCTGCTAAATGGGCGAATTAGCAAGAGTTTTTTTTATAAACCGGAGTAGGTGCCAATTTTGGCTACTTCTCAACGGTCTTTCCGAGTTGGAAATCTAAAATCTAAGAAACAATACAGAATCGTTCTGCTGATAATGTGTAACATATTTCACTAAGTTTACTACCGAAAAATCAATTAAATAAGTACACTAACCTATGTACTGAAACACATTTTCCTTTCCTTGTTTATGATTTTGTTATTCGAGAATTTACAATCAAACACCGCACACGTATTGGCAATTATTATAGTGGTTTAAAACTTACACTCTAAATTTACTGCTTAATTGATCATTTAACAGCACAAAATCACTTAAATATGTACGCTAACCTGTGTATTCAAACACAGTACTCTTTTTTTCTTTTTTCTTTTGCTTCTGCTATTCGAGAAACTACAACTAAACACCACACACGTATTCACATTATACTGGTTTAAACCCTAAAATCCAAATGTACTGCTTAATTGGCATTTAGCACCATAAAATCTTATTTTTGGACATTTAACACAGAAAAGCCATACTCAACTCGGAATATTACGCGAGCTTAACCTTTTTTTATTACAAAGGAAACAATTTCATCATTATCTTGTGAGTAATTAAATATGTCTATTTCTAAGGAGGGTTAAGGGTAGTTGCTGATCTATAATTGGTGAAAAATCACCTAGTGATTGACATTCCTGCTGACACGTGGCTGTCTCATTACGCTGTTGCCATATTTACTCGCTGTCCGTCTATAGCGCCTCATGTCCCATTGCTTGCTCTAAAATGCATTTTCTATCACACTTCTTGTATGTTGAATTTCTTTCCCTTATTTCTCACTAATTTCGGGTTCAAACCCGGCGGAGGACGATGGATATTTTCGGGCATAAAAATCCTTAGCATGGCTTCCTTCGGAAGGGAAGTGAAACCGTGGGTTCCGTATTGTAGATTTACGGCACGTAAAAGAATCTCAAGCCTGATAGGCATCTGAGCAAAATTAAGCAGTCTTTCATGCACAGTATAGAATAGGACGCTGAGAACCACAGCAGTTAAAGAGCGTCCATAAGTAAAACGCCATTTCATTTCATCCATTCCTCTCAACATTGGGTCCTGTACTGCACTAAACCTAAAAGTTTTATTATTTCTGCTGACGTAACCTCGACTCTTTTATCACGACTAAGACATTTTCAAATCACAGTGTTACTCGTAGTTCTAGGATAAGAACAACACTAATGTCCGCGATATATAAAAGGTAGTATTGATTATAAATATAAACCCTTTCGGGATCAATTGTGTATAACTCAACCGAACTTTTCACAGAATAAAATCAAACTATTAGATCGGTATGATGGAGAAAGCGCGCGTAAATTTGCTCTGAACCCGTATGTGCTGCAATGTCGATTACATTATCTCTCTGACGGTTACGCATTCTACATTATGAATGGTCAGCAAACAGACGAGCCCCTGATGACATGATCTCTCTCAGGTTATGCATTCTTACAGTATGATCGGTCTGCAAACTGACGAGCCCCTGATGACATGATCTCTCTCAGGTTATGCATTCTACTTTATGGTTGGTCAGCAAACTGACGAGCCCCTGATGACATGATCTCTCTCAGGTTATGCATTCTTACAGTCTGTTCGGTCTGCAAACTGACGAGCACCTGATGACATGATCTCTCTCAGGTTATGCATTCTACTTTATGATTGGTCAGCAAACTGACGAGCCCCTGATGACATGATCTCTCTCAGGTTATGCATTCTTACAGTCTGTTCGGTCTGCAAACTGACGAGCACCCGATGACATAATCTCTCTCAGGTTATGCATTCTTACAGTCTGTTCGGTCTGCAAACTGACGAGCCCCGGATGACATAATCTCTCTCAGGTTATGCATTCTTACAGTCTGTTCGGTCTGCAAACTGACTAGCACCTGATGACATGATCTCTCTCAGGTTATGCATTCTTACACAATGATTGGTCAGCAAACTGACGAGCCCCCGATGATATGATCTCCCTGATGTTGTGCATTCTTAACACATGATTGGTCAGCAAACTGATGAGCCTTTGCCAGAGACGATACACCCCACAAGTGTCAATCACAAGGAAAATTCTCACCGACCGTAGGTTTTGATGTAAATGAACCTTACCAGCCATTGCTTTGAGGGAGGTTAGAAATGACATCGACATTTTCCCATTCATTCACTCTTACAGTTGCTCCTAGCACGCCTTTCCACTCAGCAGGCCTGCTCCCATCCATATGTTCAGTACTTGACGTTGCCTTTCAGGCGCATCCATTGTCAAAGTTCTACAGATATGATTTCTAGACTATAGTTGTTAGATACAACAATGACATTTACCTGCAAGTGTTTCTGTCAGTCCAGAGGTGTGCATAGCACGCAAGAATTTGCTGTACCGTCTATCTCTGTCGGAACGTAGAGTTTGTACGATGTTACCCACAGGCAATGGAAACATAACTCTATCGACGGCATGGGCTATACCCTGGGGAATTTGAATGTCGTGCTTCTCCCGTGATACTCTTGCTCCATTTATTGTCACCACCTGAAAATGAAATTAATGAATGTTAGATAAAATATCCTCACAGATCAACATTAATTACCTTCTACAAAGGAAGTACATATTGCGATTAGTCTATCTCAGGAATGTTTGCTCCCATATTCTATATGCAAATTAGAAACGCTTGTTAATAAATAAAAATATACGATGCATTCCATTCACATGCCTTTCTCTACCTGTTCTTTAAACAAACTATTCTTACAAAAGGTTATTTTATGTATATCATACTACTGGAGATAAACAGTAGAAATTATCTTATAAAGTTTCCTTCTATATAGAAGGAAAGCATTAGGTTCAAGCGATAGACAGATATTTTTAAAGCGGTCGCTATGAAAGCTATTGAAGGTCGGTTCACTTTGCGGCAGCAGTAAAACAAAATAGAGATGAAATGAAAGGTGACTTCCTATTAGACAAAAGTTACGTAGTTTAAATTTTAAACCAATAACAAGAAATATCTAGTAACGGTTGGCTCTATAAAAAGAATATGTAAGTCATAATTTGTATTTTAACGAGATCTCCATTATTTGTAGAGTAAATTTTTGTCACTTTCTCTCTCTCTCTCTCTCTCTCTCTCTATCACGGTTTATCGGTTATGAAAAATTCATCCAGAATGAAGAGGTCTGCGGAGGTTCTTCCTAGAAAATTCAATATTTACATTTTATTTGTGATGTAAAGAAAGATCTTTAATATGCGGTATTTTAATCAAACATTGTTAGTCGTATTTGAGAAAAAAACAAAATTTTCAAAAAATTTCAGTGTAAAGTGTAGTTTGGTGTGGAGGAATTTTCTTGAAAATCTTCGTGTCGCACTTTTAGAACATATTAAACTTAAATACCAAATTTTGTATTTAACGGTCTTTTCATTTGTGGGCTATGCTGACTACACACACGGTCCTTTTTAAATTATTGCTTCGAACTCGGGGGACACCAAAACATATACTTCCGGGAAATCTTATTATCGAATTTTTGGGTAGAAGGCAATACCTTCTCTATTGGCTGTGTACATAGAGCGTGTAGAGAAAGTAATAATATAGATTTCCTACCTATCCAACTCCTGTCCTACACACGGCTTGTGTGGAATAACAAACGATTAATTAACAAAAATATTATAGATTTATGATATATAGATTAGGTATATTTCAATGAAAAATTTTTCAGAGATATTGGCCGCGCCGTGGCCGAGTGGTTAGACCACTCGCCTCTCACTCTACCTCTCACCCGACGGCCCGGGTTCGACGATCTCAAGCGACCGTATGTGAGATTTGTGGTGGACAAAGCGGCGCTGGGGCGAGTTTTCTCCGGGTTCTCCGGTTTCCCCCGCCATCGCATTCCACCGGTGCTCCATCTTCATTCGTGTATCATCAGTGTCACCGCCTGCGGTGCCATAAGTAGTTAAAGCGTGCGTTAAACACTACCAAAAAAAAAAAAAAAAAAAGCATAGATATTTATCATCATTGCTCTTTTTCTAATAGATGTCGTTATTTTTCATGTAATGTGATTAGCCGAGTCTTTAAGCCGTTTACTGAGTCTATAAATATTGTCAAGTCACTTATAAAGACTCCACTCTCTTTTTCTTAAAACAAACCTACAGAAAAGTTTATTTAAAACACTTTACAATCCATCAATCCAAAGGTCACTTTCATAAATATTTCTACTGAATTGACGAACAAATTTCTCTCAGGAAGGAAGATCCTAGCAAGATTTAATCGCAGAGCTTCCATTCCCTATTCTATGACTTAACGACCTCGGGCATCCTGACAGTAGGAATGTTTTGAGAAGGAACACATTCGCTGGAAAGTAGTTAAACTCAGCGAATCTAGCAATGTTTTTCTTTAAACTTTAGACTCATGACTATAGCCCGGATAGTTAGGCTTTATAACACTTAAATATGCAGGCAAAAAGGGCAACAAAAACGTAAAATAAAGGCAACAGAAAAAAAAAAAGGCAGAATAAATTTTCTAAAAGGCATACCTAATGTATTCTACGAACAAATTGCAATGCTTCAATTTAACTTACGGTTTTTTGGTTGCACATGTTCGCAAGGTATTGTTGTAAATGTTTTCGTGACATACTTAATCTTCTATCCCACAAAATATTTTTTATTACAGAAAAAGATCGACTTTCACGCGACAATAACTGAGTACTCTCTGCTCCGAGCAGAAATTTCTTCCTCCTACAACATGCGACATACAATTATTGTAACAATAAGATTTTAAAATACAATTTTTCATTGGCTGAGGCGAAAGCGAAATGGCCAGAATGTTATGTGACGATTTCTATGAGAACGGTGAGACATTTTGTTAGAAGAAGAATTGAATTATTTTTTGGCTACTTCCTGTATTTTTATAAAACCTTAATAGTAAATAGCAATCCCACAATAAAGATCCTCAAAATTATAACATCTGTGAGAATGGGCAAAGATTTAACATTGTTGCTGTTTGAGGATTAAGCTCCGCTTGTGAATATCAAGACATAAAAGTGATATCTGTATTTTGACCAGATTTCTGCTTTTGAACCGCACTCACGCCTCCTCTCTTAGATAGATGATTCTACCTGAAGACCATCCTTGTAGTAACAAATATTTTCTTATCTAAAACATATTGCACAGAAAGGGAGAGGAAGAAAATGAACTTAAAATGCAAAATTGAAAATAAACAAGAAATGTGTATTAAAATGGCAAAAAAGCATTCATTATTGAATGAGGCTAAAATACCATTAAAAGTCAAAATACACAAAATAGAATTTAATCATATCGATTCTATTTACTCTGAATCATATTTATATCTAGGAAACTGTTGATTTACATTCACCTATTAAAAAGGCATTTTGCCTAACAACCAGGTTCTATAAATGACCCATATATTTAATTTACAGGCAACTGAAACAATTTGAATTATTGTGATTAAATACATTTTATTTAGTAACTGCACTAAATGTTTTAGTAATACCTGTTTTATTAGATGATTTTCCCCCTTAAAGACGCATAACAAATCCGCAGTATGTTTACGATGGTCTAATATTTCCCAACTCACCTGAAGTTCATTCCATTCAAGATCCTGAGTGGTGTAAGAGTTGACACGCAATTGTGTGCCTGCCAAGCTCACCCCTGTCATTTCATCCTGCAAAGATGAGAGTTCGAACGCACCTGGGATCACATGATGAAGCAAAAGCTGAAACAAGGATAAAATTGTAATTTTACTATATTTAAAATGAATATACCTAAAACTAAATTTTTACTTTCTGTAGCCCCATATGCACAATGTACATAGTGGATAGAGAAGGTATTGTAACGCGTCCAAAAATTCGATGTCGGGATTTCACCGGAGATATATATTTTTGGGTCTCTTAGGACCGAAAAGATACCAAACTTGGTATTTAGGTTTAGTATCTTCCAAGGATGTGACACGAAGATTTCCAAGAAAATCCCCCCACCACAAACTACCCTTTACATGGACAAATGTTAGAAAATTCGTATTTTCTCTAAAATGGATTTAACGATTTTGATTAAAATATCGTATATTAAAAATATTTACATCCAAAATAAAATGTATATCTTGAATTTTCTGAAAATAGTCTCTAAAGACCTCTTTAGTCTGGATGAATTTTGTCCAATTTTTCTTAACTGCTAAACCGTAAGAGATAGACAAAAACTTACTTCACAAAATTGTAGATCTCGTCAAAACACACAATTTATGTCCTTTACATTTTTGTTGTGGAGGTAAGCGTTTCCGAGACATTCGATGCTACTGGTTTCATTTGTAAAGTATTTACACTTTTCTCAGATAGGAAGTGTCCGCTTTTCTTACGTTCTACTCTTGGCCAAGCAATCGTGGGTTCGAGTCCCGCCTTGGGCATGGGTGTTATATGTTTGTGCAATGTGTATATGTTTGTAAAAGAAACAGTAAAACCAGTAAACCAGTAATCAATAAAACCTACGGGGGGAAATGTAAATAGGGATACAGTACCGCGGAGTCCTGATCAGACTCCTTTACTGTTTTAAAAATAAAAAAAAAAAAAAAAAAAAAAAAAAAAGCAAAGAAGTGATTTGCAATGACAATCGCATAACGACAGTTTTTAAAACATTTGACTATCAGTTTAGCATGTTTCCCTTAGTTCTTTTTTACTTATAAGGAACTAAATAATAAGAACTTCTAATGATTATCTCGATTAGCTTTGTGTAGAAAGAAGATAATCTTATGTAAGAAGTTTTTGGAGCAGCTAGAGAAGGTCATGTGGGTGTAAAACATCAGATTTTTTTGTATTAAATTCATAATGGTAATGACAAGTGTTAAACCGGAAGGTCCATCAATGACCGGGACGGAATTTTGGGAGAGACCACACGACCTTGGCGCTCAGGCAAGGATAATATCGCGGTGGTGTTGCCGTTTCCCTTCTGCGAGATGGTAATGGTGTAATACATACGCGCAATCCTCCCAGCGAGGTAGAAAATACTATTTTGGGTCCTCTGCACCAGAGGCAGCCGTGCTACCGCTGCACTAACGGGACAGGAATGGGAATAGGACAATGAATCAAATCGGCGAAATGATGCTCAAATGATCTCGGGGTCAATGGAGCTCAAAGTTACTCGACATTCGTTTTCTCAGGATAAGGGAAATCCCTTACAAATCTTATTCGGGTAAACCTAAGCGAGACTCCAATTCACAACCTCTTGAATATTTTGTTGACGCATAATGCCATCAAAACTAGAGATCAGAGGGGACCGAGGCACAATGTACAAATTGCACAATGAAAACAACACATTTGCCTATCTTCTTTCCTATCTGCCCACTTTTTGCGTAACGGTTTAGTTCTTCCCACCGGATTCAGGGGGACCCAAAACATATATTTCCGGTGAAATCTCGGTATCGAATTTTTGGGTGCAATACAATACCTTCTGTATACACAATGTACATAGTGTGTGTAGAGAAAGTAAAACTGAATTATGTAGGCAGGTGTGTAGACAATTTCAGGAGAATTTTCCTGGTATTTCACTTGCAGAGGAGAAACTGTTAGATATTTTGTTAAGTTTAGAGGTAAACACTAAACCTAACAGTGATTATGTCATGAATTGAAACCTTCCCAGAAATGTTTCAATGCAAATGGACACAACTTCCAACGCAGCCTATAATAAGTTAACCCTCATTATACCTATCACTCATGAGAGTTTTAGAATATAAAACCCATCAGCGGAACAGACAATGCGCGAAGCAGATATCAGTTTGCCTAACTGCCCCTATTTGACGTGTGCAGATATCCCTTTGTGTTTTAAAAGAATTGCAGAACTCAACGGGGATATTTCAAGTTAAAACCAGTCAGTGAGGAGCTGGCGTGAGCGACCTTCGTTTTACCCTCTTTGCTTATCAGCGGTGACGTTAGGCGAGTCGTGTCTTTGAAGGCATGAAGGTATATCTGCAACGTCAAATGCGAGAAAATTGGGTTGTATACTCACAAGATTCAGCGTAATATACTTTTTGGAACTTAAACACAACACTGACTCACTTTAATGCTCTGAAAAGACGTTACGTTTCTTTTTCGTCCAATATAACCTTCCAGCTTAAAGGACGTTAAAGCTTTAAACCATCTGATGTGTTTGAGTTTTTCTGTTTGTTCTGAAGGAAAAAAACTGTTATTACAATATATACATATATATAGTTAATCGAGATAAACATTAGCAGAAATGGTCTTGTCACTCGCTTCCTTGTAAATAGAAGGGAAATAAGGGTGTACACTGTGCTAAAACCTTTTAAAAATTATCGCTATGCTATTGACATTCAAATTTGGATCTCTATGCAAGGCGAGGAGCAAAACAAAAGAGCTATAAACCAAATGAGGAGTTCCCATTTGAACCCTGTATATGACATAAATTGTGTTTTAACGAGATTTACGTTTTCAGGACAGTATCACTTACAATCTGCCAGTTTTGCAAAAGTCAATCAGAATGAAGAGGACTTCAGAGGTAATTCCCAAGAAGTTCATGAATCTTAGCCATTTTTCGAGAAAATAAAAAAATAGAAAAATGTTCCATATAAAAGGTAGTTTGGTGTGGGGCTGATTGAAAATCTTGGTATCGCATCCTTGAAAGATACTGAACTTAAATACCGAGTTTGGTATTTAACTGACTTTTCATTTTGGAGTTATTCTGTCCAAAAACAAACAAACAAACACACTGACACACACACGCATACACACATGCAACATACACACGCGTAACTTTATCAGTTTTTCTGGATTCAAGGGTCCTCAAAACATGTATTTGCGGGGAGATTGGGGCATCAAATTTTTAGATGTAATGCAATACTTTCTCTATTTAATATGCTTTTGTTTCAAATCTTGCTGCGTTTAAGATGCAAAAGCGCAAAGTTAGCAAAGGTAAATAAGAAACAAAAAAACTGATGTGTTCCAATCACATAACTTTCTCTATATCCCTGTAACAAATTATTGTTAATAAGCTTATTCTTCTATCTAATTTATGCTAATCTAGACAAACATCAGCAGAACCGACAGTCAAACGTTTTAAAATGTGGTTGCTATAAGATAGAAATCCGTTTCATTGCATGGCCAGGGGTTAACAAGTTCCCGTATGAGAAAAGTTTAAGTATGTAAATACTGAAATCAATATCAATCTAGACTGCCTCCGTGGTCGAGTGGTTAGCGAGGTCCCGGGTTCTATTCCCGGCTGGGGCGGGGAATTTTTCTTTAACCGAAATTATTCCCCACAGAGTCTGGAAATATGAATGTGAGAGTGAATGTGCGTGTGTTTAGTAATATAAAGTTTAACCTAATGTTCTGAATCTATAGTTTCACAAGTGAAAGTCCCCGATAGGACCATTGATGTTAAAGGGGCTATACAAATGAAGCAATAAAAAAAATCAATCTATCTCTTACGATTTACCAGTTATGCAAAATTCAGAAAATGTTATCCTGAATAAAGAGCTCTTCAGAGACTATTCTCAGAAAATTCAAGATAGACATTTTATTTTCTATGTAAATATTTTAAATATAAGAGATTTTAATCAAAACGTTAGAGCAATTTTTGAGAAAACCAATGTTTGGAAATGTTTTCAATGTAAAGGATATTTAGGGTAAGGGATTTTCTTGAAAAAACTTCGTGTCACTTCCTTAGAAGATACTGAAGTTAAATATCACGACTTTTCGAGTTTAAGCTATACCGCCCACACACACACACACACGCGCTCATTTTTCTAAACATGCTTTTTTGGATTCAGGGGTCCCAGGTTTCCGGTGAAATCTCGGTATCGCAGTTTTGGATACAATATAATACCTTCTCTATACTATCACATAGCACATGTAGAGGACGTAAAAATCAATCCAGATAAACCGAAACTCAGATTAGCTATTAAGGATAGGATAAACAAAGTTTCTGTTTTTTTATTTTTGTTGCCCTTCATGGTGAAGAGATGCTAGCTTCATATACCCGAGGTTCTGGGTTCAAACCCGGGGAAGGACGATTTTTTTCGGGCGTAGAAGTCCTTAGCATAACTTCCTTCAGAACCGGAGTGAAGCCGTTGGTCCCGTGTCGTAGAATTACGGCACTTAAAACACCTCAAGATTCATAAAAGGAGAGCAAAATTAAGAAGTCTCTCACGCCGAATATAGAATGGGACGCTGAGAACCGCAGTAGTTACAGAGCGTCTATAAATACATTTCCATTTCAAACGAAGTTTTTGTGTATTACATTGCTGTATACACTGGTTTTATCTCGCACTGCTCTTAGTATGCGGCTTTCCGACAAAAGCGTTACATTATTGTTAGTAGAACGAGGTACAATAGTAAAACCACGAAGTACATGTTTTTGAAAGTAAGGTGAGAACCAAGTAAGTCAACATCGGAGTGCTCTAATTGGTAATGGCGTGTGAAACGCTACTTTCACTCAAAACAGCACGTTTCACACACTAAATGTGTTCACACTCTCATCGTATGTCAGGAATTTGATAGGCATAGCATGCCTATAAAATTAAAAGTTGTTATCATGAATCTAAGTGAAAGGAACCCATAAGAATTCTCGTTTCTTTAGACAAGTATATTTAGATCCATAAAAATATTACTTTATTTTTAATCTTAGGTATAAGATAACTTCTTCATGGCTGATCTATACACAGATGATTTAGTGATGGTACCTGAGAACAGACACTTTATAATAAAGAGGCTATTCCCAGAAAATTCAAAATACACATATTCAAATAAATTCATATATTTAATAATACACGGTTCATAATATATTTAATACACGAATATTAATCAAAAGCTTTGGAGAATTTTTTTTTGACAAAAACAAGACTTTTAAAATTTGTCCATATAAAGGGTATTTTGTGGTGGGGGATTTTCTTGAAAATCTATGAATTGTATTCTTGTTAGATACTGAACATGAATACCAAGTTTGGCGTTTAAAGGTATTTGTGTGTCAGACACACACACGGGCTTTTTTTTTTTTTTTTTTTTTAAATCTGATGTATTCCATTCACACGACTTTCTCTAGCTGTTCCGCAAGTAAACTGTCCTTGCAAAATATTATTATTTTTTCTATATAGTGCTAATCATGATAAAAATTACCAGAATTGATCTTATTATCGCTTCTGTGTAAGTAGAAGGGCAATAAGTGAATATACTAGGCTAAAGCGATAATCAATTCCTTTCAAAGCCGGTCGCTATGTGAGACAGTTGAAATTCCAATCTCTTTCTTTGGCCAGTAGTAAACAAAAGACAGACAGAAGAAAGAACGATGCCCTACTGTTTGAGAAAAATTAAAAGTAGCTTAAAACCAATAATACGGAACATGTCGAAAACGGTCAACACTTCAACAAGAATGTATATTACATAAATGGTGTGTTTTAACAGATTTGCATTTTTTGTGAAATGAGTTTTTATGTATTTCTTAAGGTTTACCAGTTATGCAAAATTCAGTAACGCTTATCTAGAATGAACAGATCTTCAGAGGATATTTATAGAAAACTAAAAAAAAAAAACACACTTTATTTGTGATGTAAATATGTATGTTTAATACACGGCATTTTCATCAAAATCGTTAGAGCCATTTTTGAGAAAAATACAGTTTTCAGAAATTTTTCCATGTTAAGTGTAGTGTAATGTGGGGGGATTTTCTTGAAAAATCTTCTTGTCCCATCCTTGAAATACACTAAACTTAAATTCTTAGTTTGGTAGCTTTTGGCCTTTTAGTTTTTGAACTATGCTGTACACACACGGCCATTTTTCTAAAAATTGTTTTTTTGGACTCAGAGGACCTCAAAACTTATATACAAAATATCGATATCGAATACAATACCTTCTCTATCTACTATGTTAATTGTACATATATGTTAGAGAAAGTAAAAAGGTGTATTTTAATTGAAATAGGGAAAAGATATAATACGACATTCGCCTGATCAAAACCAAAGTAATGGCTTTTGGAGGTAATATTTAAGTACAATTAAGAAATAATTAATGAAGAACAAATTTTAGAGCATTTTACTATATTGGTTGCAAAATACCAAATCAGAGTGAAGTAGATGTCCAACATAAAATTATAAGATTTCATCAAATGTGCGTTACAGTAAAATGAACCCTTAAAAAGAAAACGCGGAAAGATACAGATTGATTTTTGCAGAATTGACACATTTCTTTCTTTAATTATACCATTGGAAATTCATTCAATGACCCAATTTTAGCACCAAATTAAGCAGAATGTTCTGAAGTTTCGATTTCTTGTCAGTAGATGCGCAGATGTTTATGGTTTATTCCTAATGTCATTGTTGGCAACTGTTTCGATTTTTTTTTTCTTGTAGTCAACGTGAAAATGCAGTACGATGTAGAGCTGAGTCAAGGATATTTTCAGCAAGATGATGCTACATGCCATACATAAAATGAATCCATGAACCTAATTGCAAGTTTCTTTAATGACCGGATAGTTTCCAGGAACCTGTGGCCACCGAGATCTCCAGATTTTATATCGCCGGACTTCTTTCTATGGAGTTACTTAAAAGACAAGGTTTACGCCTCACGTCCCCAGGCATTGGATGATCTGAAGCACATCACAAAGGAGATTCAAGCTATTGACAACAGAATCCTCCAATGAATAACCAGTAACATGGAACGACGTGTTGAGTTGCGCCTTATGCAGGATGGAGGAAGTTTTCAACGTTTGCTATAGAGGTAAATAATTTCGCAAAATTCCTCTACAATTTAGGTATAATAAGTTGTCGCTAGCATAACACGTCTTGAAACTATTAATGAAAGAAATGGTGTCAGCTCTATATAAATCACCCTGTACAATTATTACATGTTATCGTACAATAATTACGCCGAGAGAGAAAAAACAAATACGAGAAAATGAGAAAACCTGAACAAATAAAAGTTTTCGAAAAATGTTCTATGTTTTGGATGAGAGAAACTTTTTGAAAATTCTTGTGCCACATTCTTAGATATGCATTTAATATTAAGTTTCATATTTAATTGACTTTTCGGTTTTGAGTTATGCTGTTCTCTCTCTCTCTCTCTCTCTCTCTCTCTCTCTCTCTCTCTCTCTCACACTCACACACATGGACCTTTAACTTAAACTGTTTTCCTAGAGTCAAGGGGCCTCAAAATGTGTATTTCTGTTGAATCTCGACATCGAATTTTTCCTTATAATGCACTACTTTTTACATAAAATGCAGCACTTCAGCTATCTGCATTGCTTCAAACAGTTGAGTAAGTTAGTACTTCTTTGAGTGATTCTTAAACCTTCAATTTTCGCCTTACCCTTTTTTCATAGAACAATTCTGCATCCCCCGCTATAATTTAAAAGAGAAAGTTCTGATATGCTGAATTCACATGACTTTTTTTTTTTTCATTATTCTAAAATGCTGTGTGCTTCTAGTTAATCGAGACAACATTTTTTGTTAAATATCTATCAAAATATGTATTTATTATACCTAATATTTCGTACTATACCTAATGTTTCATATTAGGTATAAGGATATAGTAGTAAATTGATTAGATTTTTAAAGGCCTGTTGTTATATGATGGTTTCAAAATTCTATCCCCTTTGTTTGACCTCGAGAAAAACGAATAGCAACATGTCACTACTAACAATGTATCTAGAAATACAAATTATAACTAAGAATATCTCGGAAATGGTTAACGCTACAAAAATGTATTTGAAACAAATTGTGAGAAGTTTTTGTCTATCTCTTACAATTTGGCAACTATACAAAGATCATTCAAGATATACATTTTATTTTTCACGTAAACATCTTAAACGCATCGTATTCGTAATTTAATAACAATCGTTGGAGCCATTTTTGAGGAAAACAAAAAATAAAGAAAACGTTTTCATATCAAGTGAATCTTGAGCTGGGGGATTTACTTGAATTTCTCGAGTCGTATTCCTGGAAGACCTTGAATTTAAACTCCAAGTTTGGTATTTAACCGGTTTTTCACAACACACATACACACACACACACACACACTCACACACACAAAATATTCTAGTTTGAATCAGGAAGCCTGACAACCTGTATTTCTAGTGAAATGTTCGTATGGAAGTTTTGGGTGGAATCTCTTTTACTAAAGAGAGGCACGACAGTCCACAAGGGACCTTGGCCTACCGCCCGGACGCTGCATCCCCCATCTCGGCCCGACGACGTCATGAATGGGGTGCAGTGTTGGAGGTTGAGACGTGATCAGTGCCTCGAGCCCCTCTTAGATGCGCTCTTCCCGATCTGGAGCCGCTTCTTCTCAATCAAGTAGCTTCTCAATTGCCCCCCTCCAAAGGACCTCATGAGGCCCTCCCGGACCAGGTCTCCCAGCCAGAGAAAATTCTCCATGCCAGTACTGGGAATCGAACCCAGGTCCCTCGCTTGGCAAGCAGCCACGCTACCACCGTGTAAAGGAGACGGCCAAAGGAAAGTAGTAGAAAGTAAAAATAATTAGTAATATGCGAGAAAGTAAAATCAATTTAACATTGGCTATTGCAGATGTAGCTGACAATGTCACTCTCAAGCTAAGGAGCTCCTTCTCCAAGGAGGTGAGCCCAGTGTTAGATAACTGCTGGGTTACATTAAAATGTAGAGGTTATAAGACATAAGTATATCATTTCAATGTTGAACATTTAAAAAACACATTACCATAGTACATTAATGAACTCTGTGGTCTGATCTTATTATGCCGGCTTCGATTCTTTCTGGAGAGAAAGTTTTTCTTCAACCAGGAGGATTAGGATATGGACTTGGAGGACCGGCACCGAACCACTGCGGTTATTACATCTATGACCCAAGAGAGGCGCCCCCGAGAGCAAGGATAAGGTGAGAGGACCCAGGAGGCGCAGCAATCATAAGGTTCCCTCAGCTTCCAGATTGAAGTATCACGAGAGTCGGAAAGGAGAACGGGGACCCTACCCTACTCAGGGTCCAACGCCCCCGCCAGGGCAGGTTCTCATTACGGCAAACAGCCGAAGTCGAGGGACGGAGACTCATAATGAGCATCCTTTTCCCTGCCACGCCGACCGAGCACCATTGCCGACATTTCTAACCCTGAAAGAAAACATGGAGATGAAGGACGAATGACAATGGAAACGATACGGACAGACAGAAAATCGGAGGATGGAAGAAACGTACCCTACATTCGCTTGGCGGCCCGGAGAAACTCTAAAAACACATGGTTCAGCTAGGCCAGCCACGAGAGATCGAACCCATGGCCTCCGGAATGCGGACCACAGGTAAAACCTCTGAGACATCCCGCTCATATTACTTATTTGAATCAAAATTTTGAAACAGAGTGTATATATGTGTGTCACTCTTAAGTTTAAAAGAAGTAGTTCTTCCATCATTACTAGCTAAGAGCCCAAATATTTAAAACTTGCTACCTGTTCTATTTCCTCCTCCTCTTCTACCTTTATTTTATACCTCTTAGACTCTATGCTTACTACCATTGATGGATTTTACTAGTACTAATTTTCATATTAATTTCCCTTAAAAGTCCAGGAGGGCCTCTAAGCAGATGGATAGAGCAGCTTTAGTTGGTGTCGGAACAGAGCAATCAAGGTCTAAATCCTGTTTGTATGATGATTTTGAATATCCCTTAATTTCTTTCTATTCTAAGATTTTAAATATCAGATAATGAAGTCTATTTATGTTTTCCTGGGGATTCCGTTCGGTTATTGTTCAGCATGCCTTAAGCATCGTCATATGTTCTGACTTTCAGGGTTACCGCATTCCACCATGTCTGGACCCATGAGGTGGAGGCACTCAGCGGATCTCTGATGACAGGGTGATGACTAGAATGGCGTTTGGATCAGAGAACCATCTCCGGACTCTGAACCATGTTGAACTTTGGGGATATTCCACATGAACTAGTCAGAGGTGAAGACATAGATTTGATTGACTAAACTCGGCACTCAGAGCCGGGAAACAAGCACATACGCTCCACTGAGCTACTCCGTAATATGATAAAATAAATAAGTGAATTCGCATATTAACGACTCTAAACGTTTTAAGCATGTGCCTAAGAAATCTTTATCACCAAGCATTAGCTTTGTGTGAAGCAAACACTAGCTGCATTCCAAGTTGTCAGCGACAGCATTATCAGCCTGCAAATTTGATTGATAAGAAGAGGGGGATCAAGGGATGATTTTGTCAAAATTAAGTATATGACATGAAATTTTCTTCAAGTTTACGTTGAATAAGATAGGTTACTTTAAATCTCATATGCTTACCCCACTGAGGAGACGTGGATTTTCCTTGAATTTTTCTTCAGCCTTCTCGGGACCCCCGAGTTGGACGAGAAGAGTACGGAAGGCTTTGTCTGTAGGAGCAAACGTGTATGGACCTGTAAACAAAATTCACATTAGTGAGCGCTTGCTTTATTGGTATTGAACTATAGTGTTTTATTACGACTAAAACTTAGTATATATATATATATATATATATATATATATATATATATATATATTATTGGAAATACAATGGTACAGTCAATCGCTTGCTAGCCAACAGTGTTTCAACACTACCTCTACAGACACCGAGCCAGGTCGGTAGCTCAGGCGTTTCGTCTCGGACCGGCATTCGGAAGGACTTGAGATCGGTTCCCCGTGGCCGACCTCTCTGACCTATGGGTTTGTTGGGGAGTTTTCTCGGGTCACTAGTTGCTTGTTGGGAAGGATTCTTTATTCCCCCAAATTTCTGCTCCTCCATTTCATCCGTCTGATCTTTCTTTAAGGGTTGTAAGTGTCGGCGAGGACTGCGTTGGTGGCATCTCTCGCGAGGTTGATTGCGCTTTGAAACTCAGCTCTTGGCGGTAGGATAGCGCTGGGGGGTGGTCGGTATACTCATAGGTGTATCTTCGACTCGCTCCCGCGTCGAGATGAACTTTTGGGAACGAAGCACGTTCGAACATTTAAGTTTTGTGTTTTGTTAAACAAATCTCTCTCATTGAGAATGGTGGAAGAAGCTTATGGTAAAGCAGCGATGATGAAAACTCAGGTTGGTATGTGTATGAATGGCAAAAGTGTTTCAGTCAACATTTTTTAACGCTGCAGAAATACTGCACATGCGACAAAAGCACTACGACAGGTATCTGAAAATGACTTACAGGAGTCTTCCAGTCTCATCACACGCTGTGGCAGAAGTGTGTCATTGCGGAAGGGAACTATTTTGAAGTAAATATTGTGCAAATTGCCTTAAGGTAATTTGTTTTTGTGTTACTTATGCATTTCGGGAAGTTTTTGAATGTATATATACATGTTGTTAAATGCTTAATATATGGTGGTTGTAGAACTGTGTATTATATTTTTCCTCCACAAATTTGTTTATGCTAGAATTTTTAAAATACTGGAAAGGTAAAATTGGACTGAAGAATTCAATGTTATAGCCAGATCTTGCCTTACAATGCCGCGCTCTAAGCAAAATGTGCTAACAGGTAAATCATAATGTATCTCACATTCATATTTCAGATGACATATCTTTCAAACTTTAATTTTCATTTTAAAACATGCGTATTGGAGAACTAATTTTGAAACGTTTTGAATATAAAATATTACAATTTGGGCTTGATGTATGTTTCACCTTATAATGCAGCGCTAACACACCTGTTTCGTTTAGAATGCTATCGAGGTCGGCTTGTCGAAGGAATCTCGCCATGGCGAAAAGGCCTTCTCGTTTCAGAACACTGGACAGAGAAGCTGGTTCTGAGACGTCTTGCTCTAAATGCTGTTCAATAAGACCGTCGCCCAGGGGTTGCAACTGTTGAGATGGTGCAACAACTCGTGTTGGATTTTTCACTGACGGCGATTCCACATTCTGCCGATAATCCTAAAAAGAAATATGTTCATTTAAAGAAGCGGCAGATACCATTATGACACTAAAAACAAACTTTCTTCACCTTATACTAATCACAGATATCCTTTCTGTATTGTAATGTGATTAAAATCTGATGTGTTCCATTCACAGACCTTCTCTATTTGTTCTGCAACAAACTATTCTTACAAAATAGTATTCCTTTATCTTCATCATGCTAATAGAGATTAGCATTGGTAAAACTGATTTTATTATTTGCTTTCATGTAACTAGAAGGGAACTAAGGGAATGCACTAGTGACTAGTCTCAGAAAAGTGTATTTTATAACTGGAATAATAACAACGAATATCTCGGAAATGGTTAGTTCTACAAAAAAAATGTATATTACATAAATGGTGTGTTTTAACGAGATATACAATTTTTGTGCAATAATTACGGTTTAGTAGTTATGCAAAAGTCATTCAGTGAAGAGTACTTCAGAGGCTACCCTATAGAAATTCAGAATATACATTTTATTTGTTATGTTAATGTATTTAATATATGGGATTTTAATAAAAATCGTTAAAGCCATTTTTGAGAAAATAAAAATATTCTAAAAATGCTCATTGTAAAGGGTTGGGGAATTTTATGAAAATCTCCTTATCGTATCCTTGGAAGTTACGTAACTTAAATACCAAGTTTGATATTTTATTGACTTTTTGTTTTTGAATTATGCTGTCCATACACATACATTAATTACCTTTTACTAAAACTGCTTTATTTTGCCTCAGATGCGGGTTTTTTTTTTGTTTTTTTTTAGATATAACAATAAAATTTAGAAGACAGGAAGAGCTGTTGAAAACATGTGTATGGAGCGTGATTTTGTACAGATATGAAACTTGATCAATCCTAAAATATGAATGAAGACGAATAGATACACTTGAAACATGGTGATACAATAAAAGGCTGGAAATTATTTGGACTGATGAAATTACAGTTTGGAAGTTTATGGTTGAACAAAAGCAGAAGGAGAAATATAGAACCAAATAAGGAAAAAGAAGAGTAAAACTCATAGCAAATGGGTGTCCATTTGTTGTTTTCGGACAAGAATCTTGTATATTAATCTTGTTTTACGTGTTTTCGAAGTTTCGTAGTCCTGCAGACTTTATGACTTAGATAAATTACATCACCTCCCTTTAAATGTCATTCGCATTTAAATTTAAGCTTTCCCCTTTTATTTTATTTTATTCTATTTATTTATTTTTTTAAGCATTTTACTTTTTAATCAAAAGTTCTTATAACTGTTGTGCAAAGAGGCTGAAAATTACATTGGCCGTTCACAAAACTATAATTAATAAAATTAATTCAACTAATTATTATATATTTTTATATATATAATGAGTTGAGACAAAACACACAAACGTTTTGTCATGAGTATTTTAATTTTTTACTTTCTGTGGCCCGTATGCACATGGTGGATAGAGAAGGTGTTGCATTGCACTCATATATTATATGTCGAGATTTCACCGAAAGTATATGTTTTGAGGTTCCCTGAGTCCAATTTTTTTTAGAAACAGGTCCGCATAGCTCAAAAACGAAAAGATCGTTAAATCCCAAACTTGGCATTTATCTTTAGTATTTTCCAAGGATTCAATACGAACATTTTAAAAAAATCCCTCATCAAAAGCTTCCTTTACATGGACAATGTTTTGAAAATTTTAATTTTCTCAAAAATGTCTCCAGCGATTTTGTTTAAAATACTATATATTAAAGATATTTATATCACACTTTAAATTTATATTTTGAATTTTCTGGGAATAGCCTGTGAAGACCTCTTTATTCTGGATGAATTTTGCATAATGGTTAAAGCGTAAGTGATAGAGAAAAACTTACTTCACGAAATTGTAGATCTCGATAAATTACATAAGTTATGTCACATAGTTTTTATGTAGAGTCAACCGTTTCTGATATACTCTTTGTTATTAGTTTCAATTTTAAACTACTTTAAACTTTTCTCAAACAGGAAGTGACGTTTCGTTCACCTCTTGTGTTTTACTGTAGGTCATACAAAACGAAGCGAAATTCAATTGTTGCATTTAGGACTAGCTTTTAAAAATTTAGCCTAGTGTAAGGAAGTAAGTAATAAAACAATTTATGTTAATGTCTATCTTAATTAGCATAATAGATAAAAGAATATTCTTTTGCAATGATAGCTGTTTGTGTAACAGCTAGATAAAGTCATTTGAATGGATTTTTCTTTTTTTAATTTTTCACAGTAAGAAAATATAAAAATCTATGTCAATGGAACATATCTCAAAAACTATTCTTACAAAAGATTATTACTCTATCTACTTCATGCTAATCAAGATAAATACTAGCATAAATGATCTTAGTATTTGATTTCTTCTAAACAGAAGCGAAATAAGGGTGTAGGTACTTACTTACACGAGGCTAAAGCGATAGTCAAATCTCTTAAAAACTGTCGATATGTGAACATCTGAAGTTCGGGTTTCTCTGCATTGTAGGTAAAACAAAAGAGTGATAAAAAGAAAGGTGACCCCGTTTGAGAAAAGTTATGTACTTGAAATGAAATTCAATAACAAGGAATATCTGGGAAACAGTCCACTCGACAACAAAAATGTATGTGACATAAATTGTGTGCTTTAACGTGATCTACATTTTTGTAGTAAATTTTTGTCTATTTCTTACGGTTTAACAGTTATGCAAAATTCAGCAAAATTCATTCTGAAGGAACAGGTATTCAGATGCTATTGCTAGAAAATTCAAGATGTACATTTTTATTTGTGATGTAAATATCTTTCATATACGGAATTTTAATTGGTTGTTTTTCCATACAAATGGCACTTTGGGGTGGGGGGATTTCCTTGTAAATCTTTTTGTCGCATCCTTGAAAGATAATAAATTTAATTGCTAAGTTTGGTATTTAACAGTCTTTTAGTTTTTGTGCTATGCTATCCACTGACACATAGACGTGCGCTCACACATGCATACACGGACCTTTCTCTAAAAATATTTTTTGGACTCGGGGGATCTAAACGTACATTGCCGGCAGTGGAATTTTTGGATGGAATGCAATAGATTCTCTATACACTATGTGCATAGTAAGTGTAGAGTAAGTAAAAATATGATAATTTTAGCAATCATAGTTCATAGAACATTCGGTAAGATTTTCGGTCTTATTGGATTATAAATGTGGGTAAAGATTGATTTTGAAAATACATTTTTTACACAAAAACATTAATAGCCAATAAACTATTAAAGCTAAAGTGTTGAAACTTCAATGAATTTTTACATACATCATGTAATATATGTATACAAACTTTCAAGTTCCTAACTTTATGCCTCTCGAAGTTAGATTTGGAACCCATTCACTCCCTTAAGACATCAAATTATAATTGAAGCTGCAACTGAAGTCTGAGGACGAGCAAGACTAGAGCACATGGTACGAATTAAGAACGTGGACGGTATAATGCTGAAGAATTGAGAAGGAAGGCAGAGAGAATACCAGAATAGAGATCGCTGTAAACCAAGCCAAGGATTCACATCTAAAGAAGATGTCAAAACCAGAATTTCTAGTGCATCGAAAATGTTGGATCGGTTTTTGTACTTCTCTAAGTGTTAGAGAAAGTAAAATTTATTAGCAACAGCAGAAAGAAAAGTGAAGTGTTTGAACATCTCATAGGTTACCACTAGACAATTACGTTTAACTGAATAAGTACCTTTTACGTTGACGGGTGTTTAGTTACAGCCAATAACAGGTGAGAGAGATAGGCTTAGGTGATATAAAGGTTTGCTAGCATCTATATTTATGGCTAATAAATACGTCCTGCCAAACAAATCATGAGGCGGATGGCCCCAGGGAAAAAGGTCAAGTGTGAGCATAAACCCGCATCATACCATTATGTAATATAACACACTACAAGCCGCTATCTCTTAATTACGGATGCATAAGTACAATTTAATAACTTGCAGAGTATCCTGTTTCAGATTATTAACCGCCATCCCACTATAAGCATTAAGTCTCGGCTATAACAGTCATCACAAACTCGCTTGTGAATACAGTGGGTAAATACGTGACAGCAGAAATTGCTTCTTTTCCTTGTAGGATATGTCGTGTGTCAATTTATAAATGTCGGGAATAGAAAAGAATCCAACACGCAAACCATCGACTCCTACTTCTATTGTTTCTTAGGAAGCAACTTTCTTTTTTACTCCTTTAGGGTCCCCGGTATCCAAAAAATCATTTTTAGAAAAAGGTCCGCGCGCGTGTGTGTCCGTGTGTCTGTGAACACGATAACTCAAAAACGAAAAGTCGGTAAAATACCAAAGTTGGGATTTAAGTTTGATATCTTCCAGGAATGTGACACGAAGATTTTGAGAAAAATCCCCCTTACCCTTTACATGGAAGTTTTTTCGAAAATTTTGATTTTCTCAAAAATGGCTCTACGATTTTGATTAAAATTCTGTATATTAAAGATATTACACGACAAATAAAATGTATATCTTTAATTTTCTGGGAATAGCCTCTGAAGACTACTTTAATCTGGATGAATTTCACGGAATTTTGCATAACTGCTAAACCGTAAGAGACGGATGAAAACTTGCAACACAAAAATATGTAGATCAATTCCATTATCGGTCCTAATGAAGTCGTCAATTATCCAACTGAATTATTAAATACATTGCATTTGTCAGGATTACCACCACACAATTTACAGCCCATGGTTGACTCGTGATAATTATGTTAGGCAATCTAAATCAGCCGAAAATGTGCAACGGAACAAGACTCGCTGTTAAAATGATTATGAAAATTTTGATTTAAGCTACTATAATCATAGGAAATTTCAAAGGCGAGGATGTGCTTATTCCAAGAATACCATTAATGCCAACCGACTTTCCTTTTGAATTTAGGCGTGTTCAGTTTTCGGTGTCTTGTATTCGCAACGACAATTAATGAATCCCAAGTGTGTGGAATAAACCTGAATTGCCGTATTTTTCGCATGGGTAGTTAGTTGCACGTTGCGTGCTCGAGAGTCGGCAAGCCATCGGTACTATTTGTTTTCTCTCCGGAAGGAAAACCGAAAAATATTGTACATTACAAGGCATTACAATAAAGGTTTGTCAAACTATTTAATTGTAATTTTATTTCATTGAATGGTCGTATTGTAAACAGAAGATTTTATCTCAGTTTTTTTCATTAGGTACACCATTCGTGCGAACCCGGGGCGGGCAGCTAGGATTAAATAATTTCAATCAGATATACGGACCAAAATAGTGCAAGTGGCCCGCGAGCCGTGTGTTAAACAGATCTGATATAAGGGATATCTGTAAATTGTTGATGCATACAGAAATTAATGTGATTTTTTATCAATGATACGTTGTGGAAATTAAAAGAAAAAAAAATTAGAAAACCAATCAGGAAGATCAACTCCTAACAATGGAACGTCAAGACGCACCACTGCGAATAACCATCGATCTGCAACACTATAACTTTTATGTAGCTGAAGAAGCAGCTACCGTATTTATTATTTGCGAGCTATTTTTAGGTTTTTCTTCACACATTGAAAGTGCGTCTTGAAAGTAACTTAAGTGATATTCTATTGTTTGCAGCGTGTATTACGGAACTCATTTGGTGCGTTACTCTGACTGCCCATATGCAGAAGCTTTAAGACATATTTATTTACATTTTCCCAATTTGGTACCCAACAAGGTGGTGCTGAGGTAACGTGTACTATGATACTTGGGAGAGATGCCCTCAGGAAGAACTTCAGTAGATTAGGGGCTTGTACATAAGCCGGATACGTTCGAGCTGGGAATGTTAGGGACCTCGTCTACGTTGAGCCGTTGTAATTGGGATCTGGTCGCTTTTTGGGTGTATTCCCTCATTCTTCTCTCCAAGGGGTCATGATAGAAGCATAAAGGTCATATGACCCGCTTGCAGTGGTTTAATGCAGTTTCCTTCATTTTGCTGAATTATTTTCTGAAGTTGCTTAATTTATTTAAAGAAAATTGTATTGCAGTGGAAGATATTTTAATTCTGTGTTATTATTTAAGTTAAGTTAGTTCAAATGAAATTCAGTAAATAAATCCCCAGTTTCAGGGAAACTTCCGTTCGTCTCTACCTCTACCTTTTACTTCTCCCCAATCTGGTCGAAACCAGATTTTAGATTCAAGAATTTAAAGCTTGTAAGCGAACTGCTGTAGCATTGTAAATTTGTTTAAGTACGAGTTTAAAGTTTAGGCTATATTCCGTCATTTAGTTATGTTGATTTTAATAATATTTATAATTTATTCAAATAACTTATAGTATAAAACTGAAGCTATTATAGCATCATTCCTGTCTCATGATGTCGTACTAGAAATTTAAATGTTCACTGTATAAGACCCCATAATATCAAACCATAAATAATTAGACTAATGCTAACTTTTATTCCATTAGCAGACCTCTGTTAGAGGGACAATTCTATAAAAATCCCCCAAAACTCCCTGGTGCTTTCCCACGAGCTCACTTAGAACGTTTAAGTATTTATGGACACCATTTCCTCTTTTAGCAATGTTATGAACAAGTTTAAATGCTGTATTGTTAATTATCAAACGGACTACAAAATTGATTCCCTTCATGTGTACATACGTTAAACATAGGATAGTTTTGAGTAATTCAAGAAAATATGAGTAAAAGCTATGTTCTAATGTTTTTTACTCTGAAACTTTCGTGTTTTGAGCTATATATTTTTAAATATATATTTAAAATTATGTTTATAATGTTGTATACTATTTACATGCATGATGTGAAATTTTCTTTTGCTCTTGTGGTCACTTTGAAGCCCAGCTAGCTTTGTGTCGTAATGGATGAAGATATTGTTATTGAATTTTAATTTAATCTGCTTTATGGCTAATCACTCACTAAAATGTTTTATATTATCAAACACTTCAGTGAATAACAGAAAAATAATGCGTAAACTTGCTTACCTTATTTTGATCACTATTATCCGGTTGTTCCTCTGTACTTATGGGCACATGCGGTCTTTGGGTTGAGCTTGCGTAGACTATCCCAGGTGTAGGATCCTTGGCAGCAAAGGAGGGATTAGTGGGGAAGAAGGGAACTGAGAGCTTTATTATTTTATTGGGAGGTTTAGATGGCTGCTGTTGTCTGCTTTCTTCGTGATGTTGCTGGGGTTGATAAGATTGTTGTGGACTCTGTGGTTCCTGCTGTTGATATACTTGCTGGTGCTGCTGTCTGTGTTGTTGTAAATGCGGCTCTTGCTGTTGGTACTGAACCACTGAGTCTGTAGATGCGGATGAAGGCCTATGTGATGGAATTGAAGAAGGCTGGGCCAGATGATTTTGATGGAAATTTGATACAAGTTGTGTTTGAGCTACAGGAGGTCCTTGCACCTCTACTGAGTAAGGACTGTTGGAATGATTTGGATCGGGTTGTTCAGAAATTTGCTGAAAATCAGGAGTCGCGGGACTGGATGTGGAAAAGCTTACAGAAGGTAGGATTTCCATACTCCCGTGTGTTCTACCGTTCATACCTTGTTTCTGTTGTGAGAAAGGTAAGTTTGGATCATTTGTCACCGAATTACTGATTATATTTGGTGATGGTGTGGCAGCAGCTACTGCTGATGAAGATGATGAAACAACCTGTTTTGGTGCTATCTGAGAGGATTGGGAATGATACAATGGTGGTAATGTCGAAGAGGGGGTCGCTGAGTTAGATGAAACCCTTGTTGGTAGTTTGATGTCTCCGTCCTGAAGTTTCTTGATAATGGAATCCACATCTACCGGCGCAGGACTCTCCCCTGGTTGCCCGTCCGCGTTGCCCTTTACACCCCTTACCTTGAATGATCCATCATTTTGCTCCTCTAGAAAAACAAATGTTACTTTCTTTTGTGACACCGGTAGGTTTTGCTTACCTACTTCCTCCAAACCGCCATCCTGCTTATGTCGAATAATCTCAAAGTCGGCTCCTGGCGGCAAGACTCCCTTTGTAAGCTCTTCAAAAAGAACTGGAGGTGGTCTAGGAGTAGTGCTTGCTGACGGTAGCTCTACTATTTTAATATTTGGAGAGCCACTTTTTGAATTTCCTGCAGGATTAACCTGTCTTAAAAGCTGATCAAGCTGAAGCTTCTGTCCATCTGGAAGAATGATAGGCGACGATTGACCGGGTGTGTTTGATAATGATGGTGCTGAGTTTCCTTCTGGGGGTTCAGCATTTGTAACAGCAACCCTCAATTGACGTAAAAGATCCTGGCGTTGTGTTAATTGTTGCTGAAACTGTCTGTTAAGTTGATCTTGAACTTGCCTCTGCTGCTGGAGCTTCTCCTGTTGTCTACGCTGTTCGAGTTTGCTTAATACAGCCTGTGTTGCCTGTTCGCGTAATGTCGCTGTTTCTTGCTTTTCTGACTGCTGTTGTTGTTGCTGCTGTTGTAGCTTCTGCTTCTGTCGCTGCTGCTGTGTCTCCTTCAGCTGATAGAAAAGTTTTTGCCTTTCATTCTGAAGTAATATTTGCTCTTCCGGAGCAATAGTTGGACCAACATTATCCTCTCTGCTGCGGGGTTTCAAGGGCTTGAGATCGGCCTGATTTGAACCTCCACCTAGTTGTGCTTGATAAGGCCTGCGTTTGGAAGATGACTGATCAGATACGAAGCTAGTTGCGGATGCCGTTACTTGAATAGGTTTTGGCGTTGTCGAGCTCATTGCTCGTACCTGGGCAACATTGATTGAATCTGGAGTGTATAATATCTTAGAAAGCATTCGCTGCTGTTCTTTTAATCGCTTCTCCTCACGTTCTCTCTGTTCCTGTAACAATTTTTGCAGCTCTTGCTGTTGTTTCAATAAAAATTCTCTTTGTTCTTGTAGCCGCTTCTGTTCCAGTTCCTGTATTTTCTGCAGTTCCGCTGGGTCTGAGATAGAACGTTGAATCGAGAACTCAGTGTTTGAGACTCCTTTCTGAACCTGTACGTTGGTAACTAACTCTGGTGCAACGGTTGAAAATGCAGTTTGCCTTTGACCCAAAGGTCCAGACTGTTGAAACGAGCTAATTTGTGGGGAAGGAGCACGAGGAATGGGTGCAAAACTTTGCTGCGTGGGCAATACAGGCTGCTGCCGAAAAATATTTAAGGGTTGCTGTGATTGTTGTGTAAGAAAAGAGGAGTATTGAGGATTGAACTGGCTCACGGATGGTATGATTTCAGGAGAGTTCTGTAGTTGGAACCCCGAATTATCCTGCTGCTGGAACTGCACCACTGGATTTTGATTTTGGGCTGCACCTTGTGAGAACTGACTTTGTTCCAATTCTGTGGACTCATCTGATTGTCCTTGAGTTTTCTGTTTCTCCGGGTAAAAGCGTAGATATTGTGTGTTTGGTGGTATCTGGCTTAGAACCGAAACGGAATTTTGTGATTTTTGGAATTGATTCACCTGTTGCTGAGGTGGTTGTGAAAACAAGTTCTGTTGGGATGCCTGAATCTCAAAGCTTGGAGACTGTCCTTCGATAAAGAGCTTTTCCTGCGGATTGAATGGATTTTGTTCAGGCGTGTCATTCTCTGAAGAGTTCAGAAACTGGGTATGTCGTGGTTCTTGAAAAGCGTGGTGTTCTTGGATATCTGTTAGAATCTGAGTCTGTTCTCTGGGAGAAAGCTGCCCCCTGGTTTGCTGTGCTGCACTCTGCTGCCGTGTGAATGTAAACTGCAATCATAAGAAATAGATTTGGTTATTCGTCTGGCTGAAACCTTAACATTCAGCTTAAACTATATGTCAGTAATTGGTATAAAATGGTTAAAATGTATAAACATCTGATGCACTACGCATTGAAAGGTAATGTAATAGTTACTCTACGCAATAAAGCAATGCATTTATTATTGTTTTACATTTCAAAGAGTATGTCTCTAAAATTACACAATACTTAAGCTTTTGACGTGTCCTTTAGACAATAACGCACTGAAGGTTCATTACTATTGCTTTCTAAATAATAAAATGTTAAATGTATACAGTTACAACGTTGAATTTCCTTTTATGCTAATTATCGAACCCTAAACCTTTGCATCACAGTAACTTACATCTAACGGATATATATTATATTTATAACCATATCCATTCACACACACACACGTAGCCATCAGGGGGACAGAACGACTTACATACTACACAACACAGAAACACGCATAACACTAAACATCCATGCCCATAGCGAGATTCGACCCCACGACCGATTTACAATAGAATGTCAACACTAAATACACCAACGACCATACTTGGCATTTAAGTTCAGCTTCTTCCAAGGATGTAACACGAAGGTTTACAAGAAAATCTCCGCACTACTAATTACCATTTTATATGGACTAACATTTGGATTTTGATAAAAATGTCTCAACCGTGGTGATTCAAATGTTATGTTTAACATCTTTGTATGATTGATACATAAACTATGTATCTTAAATTCTCTGAGAATTGGCTTTGAAGCCCTCTACGTTCTGGACAACTTTCGCATAGCTAGTAAGCCGTAAAAGATAGACAGAATCATACTACAAAAAAGTAGACCTCTTTAAGACATACACTTTGTTGTTGTTGGTTTTTATTTCTGTTTTTTTTTTTTTGTGGAGTCAAACCATATCCGAGACATTCCTCATTATTTGGTTTAAAATTCCCAATATTTATATTTTTCTCAACTGGGAATTTGTTTTACTCTCTTTTTTCTTCTTTGCCTCCTGGCTATACTAAGAAAATGTCATTCCAAACCCACGATACAGGATCCGCTCTTATAAGATTAAGGACTTATAAATTTAGAACATATGTTAAAAGATGTCACTATATCATGGTTTTGAAATTCCGTTTTCCTAGTATCAGTAAAAGATAAAGAAAGAAGAAAAATGCAGAAAGGTAAACAAAAAATTAATGATTTCTCAGTTAAGAAAAGTATAAATATTGGAAAATTTAAACTGGTAACAAGAAATATCTCGGAAATGTTAACTAAAAAATATGGCATATTGTGAAGCTTTTTGAGACATACATTTGTTGTGTAATAAGATTTTGTCCATTTCTTACCGTTTTCCAGTTATACAAAAGTCATCCAGATTAAAGAGGACTATTCCCAGGAAATTCAAGATAAAATTTTATTTAATGTAAATATTTGTTATCTATGACATTCTAATCAAAATCACTAACGCCACTTTGAGAAAATTCAAATCTTCGAAAGCTTTTAAAGGGTAGGTTGGGGTAGGGGTATTTTCTTCAATATCTTGATGTCGCTTATTGGAAGATGCTGAAATATCAAGTTTTGTATCTAACGGACGTTTGCTTTTGGAGTTATGCTGTTCACAGACACACCCACGCACTTACAAACACGCACGCGCACTTCGTTTTTTACTTTCTCTACACGTACTCTATACCTACATAGTATATAGAGAAGGTATTGTAATGCACCCAAAAATTCGATACCGAGATTTCATTGGAAATACATTTTCTGGATTCCCCTGAATCCAAAAAAAAGCATCTTTGGAAAAAGGTCCGTGTGTGTGAGTGTGCGAATGTGTGTGACTGTGGACAGCATAGCTCAAAAACGAAAAGACTGTTAAATACCAAATTTGGTACTTAAGTTTGGTATCTTCCAAGGATGCGACACGAAGATTTTCAAGAAAATCCCCCTCCCCAACTACCCTTTACATGGAACTCTTTTCGAAAATTTTGATTTTCTCAAAAATGGCTTTTAACGATTTTGACTAAAATGTCGTATATTAAAGCTATTTACCTGACAAATAAAATGCATATCTTGAATTTTCTGGGAATAGTCTCTGAAGAGTACTTTATTCTGGATTACTTTTACATAACTGTTAAACCGTAGGAAATGGACAAAAACTTACCACACAAAAAATGTAGAGCACATTAAAACACACAATTTATTGTTATATACATTTTTTTCGAGGAGTTGATCGTTTTTGAGATATTCCTTGTGTTTGGTTTTAGGTTTGAAAAACTTGTACTTTTGATACAGGAATTTTTCAACTCGTGTCCATACAAACAAAGGAACTTCGGTCACCTAGTAACCAGCTTTTGACTTCACTTTAACCTATGATACCCCCATTATTCGCTTCTACTTACAAGGAAGCAAGTAATAAGACTATTTCTGCCAATTTTTTCTCGATTAGCATGAAGTAAATAGAAGAATAAGCTTATTAACAATAATTTGTTGCACAGAAATAGAGTAAGTCATGTGAATGGATCACATCAGATATTTTTGTTATACCAGAGGACTCTAAAGCGTGTATTTCGGTAAAATCTCGGGATCTATTATACGAAGTAGGGAAAGTAAACATTTGGAATAAGCTTCCTATGTAGGAAACAAGATGTCAGAATACCGCAATAGCCATTTTTTTCTTTTTAATCTGTCAACTCTTTTGGTCCTAAATGCAACTTAAACCACAATTTTGTTCTTCCACATCATCATTATAGGTTTTTAATATAATCACGAATATAATTTATATGTTAGACCATAAACTAATGTCCTTATTGCACCGTTCTTTGCCTTGATCACTGGATCACTGGTATCCTACTTTCACATGTCGGCGACATCTAAGTGCATTGTTCATGTATAAACATTGTTTAAAAATTCCACGGTCAGGACTGACTCATCGGAAGTACAGAGAAAGTGAATTCTACCGTTTCCTCTCATTGCATACAAATCTACTTAGCTCCCATTCTTTGTACCCATTAGCTGCCTCACTTGATATAGTCAGAACAAATAAAACTCTCAAAGGTTAGCATGTGCTGCATTTCTCCAGAAGTTTCTCTTTAAGGACACTCGAGATTATATTTTCTGTAGATAAAAGTTACTACAATATGCTATACAATAAAGTACAAAATGAAGAAACAAGAAATGTATTAAATATTAATCTCATAAATCAAAAAAATAATTGAATATGAAAGCCATGGAAACAATATATACAAAGTACGAATGTAAGGCACTTTCCTAAATTATATTATGAGTACCAGCCGATTGGAAGAAGAGATGTCTGAAGTACATTGGAAGATGGAGAGAAACGCCAGGCGGAAAAGAGAATTTTCTAGTCCGTTATGAGGTGATAGTCGTAACTAATACCACGAGTATTGAGTTAATTGTTTTTTCACACAAGCCGTGTGTAGCACTGGAGTTGGGATAGGTAGTCAGACTTAAAAATTCAATGTCATGCGAGTCAGTTGAGAAATTCTATGCTATGCCGGCACATTGCCATGGTAGCTCAGTGGTAGAGCAACCGGTTAGAAACCGGGAGATCCGTGGTTCAAGTCCCGGCTATGGCATTGCATTTTTCAGTCATCAATATCGCGAGTGTTTTCATTTTGTCGATAATTCTCGACCGGAGCGAAGCGACGAAAACCGACTTGTATTTGATGAGACAATTTAGCGAGATAGACTATTACTAATTTATAATATATAGGAAGGGAGATTTTATAGGTTATTGTTATAATACATTAGTTCTCAAATGGTAGATGACCATATTTATTTACCGAATGTATTTTTTTTCTTTCTTTTCTTTTTTTCTGCCTCCTGTACAATAATATGGCCGACCGTGATTACACCCAAGGTACGAATAGAAATGGGTAAGAATCATTTTATTTGTTTTGTTTCTTATGCGGTCGCTTGACCAAACCTTTTCAAACTTTTCGCCATAACGCAATGTCACGGCTGACTTGATCGTCACCTTGTTACCAATAACCAAGACAGGAGATTAAACAAACGAACGTCAATATTTCAAAAAAACTGAACATCAGCTGCGATAAGTTTCGGCAATATTGTTCCAGTCAGATACCGCGAATGGCTGAAATTGCCTTATCTCACCATTGCATTAGCGCTTTAATAATTGAGCTAAATTGTCATAAGTAATTCCACTAGTTTTTTCATCTTGTCGATAATTCACGACCGGAGCGAAGCGACGTCCTAAGAGCTGAAAACACGAGTTGTATTTGGTAAGACAATTCAGCGCATTAGAATAGTGCTAATTTATAATATATAGGAAGGGAGATTTTATCAGGTTATGATTGTAATACTTAGTTCTCAAAATATGGTAGATGACTTATTTAACCATGTTTATTTACCGAATGTTTTTTCTTTCTTCACTGCCTCCTAATTATATGGCCGACCGTGCTTACTCCCAATTTAGGAATATTGATACCACAATAGAGGTTGTTAACAATTATTTTAATTAATATATTTCTTGACCAACCCATTTCAAACCTTCCGCCATCACCTAATGTCACGACTGACTGCATTGTCACCTTGTTACCAATAACCAAGACAGGAGATTAAACAAACGAACCTCAGGTGCGACTAGATTTCAAAGAAATGAATATCAGCTGCGATAAGATGTTTCGACAATATCGCTCCAGTCAGATGACAGCGATTGGTTGAAATCTCGGCCATTGCATTGGCCTTTTAATAGTTGGGCTAAATTGTCATGATAATTTTGTTTAGGAAAACACTTAGTTGTTCCCATTTTCGCCCCAACTTTCTGGAACACTGATCATTGTTTCTTAAAGCTAAGTACAGACTTGTAAGAAGGATATACAAGTTGAGAGGTATAAAAATAGTCCAAGATGCAAAAAGACTGACTTATTTTGTAATGATGGCAATTGTATTTCGCAATGGTTGTCTACTGTTTTGAGTGAAACTGGCACAAGGTTTTGTTTACTGTGTCCGTCCAATTTTCTGACTAGCCTCTTGACAACCTCTGACACCTGCAGAGATGAAAAATGTGCCATCAGAGACCGCTGAAACCTCAATGCAAGTTATGGAGGTGCTCTATAGAGAACAGAAAGTGAGAGGACATTGCGCCTCAGGTGATCCTAATCATCATGACGATCTCGCCACCAATAGAAAGGACGAGCGTGAAGCAGCAACATTTAGCAGGCGATGACATCAAAGATGCTGAAGGTGGCCGGCGAGTGAGAGGCCAGCCGCCAAGTCCACTTTGAAGCGAACAGTGAAAGTAAGAGTGCCTCCCCATGATGAAACTCTGACCTAGAAAGTTAACAAGTTACACTGAGATGGGATGGGAGTCGAACCTCTAACACACGTCTTCAGAGAAGCTTGCTCACACAATTAATGCCATTCTCTCCTTAAAAGCACATTTAGTTTTATACAATACGCCTCAGAGGGCGTTACTTGTTTCTGAATAGGTAAGTAGGTATACTTCTGTTCTATACCTACCATCGAATGTTGCTTAGAATTACTAGGAAATATTGTTTAGATAGTTGGTAAATAATATTCAAAAGTATCCTATTAAATTCCTGTTTCTTTTGTAACCTTTGACAACGCATGTAAGATTAAAGAATGAGTGAATCATTTGAAAGATATGTATTTCCAATCTCCAGAACTGCTGAACATTTTAAAAAATAATAACATAATAAATAAATAAAAATAATCTGTTGCGTTTCTTTCACATACCTTTCACCACCTAGTCTCCTACAAACTATTACAAAATTCTTACGACATTGCATAAATACTTAGGCTTTAACGGTCGGCGTTGTCAACTTCATTATAAATGGTAGCCGGGCTTGTTGGACCCCGGAGCTGGACTAATAGCTTTGATCTCTGAAGATGCCGGACGCAGATTTTGGCGAAATGTAATTAAAATATTTGACTAACATTTATAATCAAAAGTCTTATTCTTCTATTACTTCATGCTAATCCAGATAAAAATTAGCAAAAATAGCATAATTACTTTGTTATTTATAACTAGAAGATAAATACACTAAGCTAAGGATAATAAAATATTTTAAAACCTCACTGCTATGTGATTTAAATTTGGTTTTCTTTGTATGACCAGGAGTAAAACAAAAACAGGAATAACAAATTCCGTTTGAGAAAAAATTAAGTATTGCAGAATTGAAACCAATAACAAGAAATATCTCATAAACTAACAGAACATAGACTAAGAGAAAAGTGATGAAATTTAATAAGTACAACAGGATTATGTGAAAATTTTCCCAAAACGAAAAGAAACGGTTCATGGAATATAATAATAATAAAAAAAAACGAATTGCAATTCATTTACTGATAAATGTATAAAGTGTATATGCAGAAAGTGGTATTTAAAGAGAGAGAATATTCCAAGAATCAGACAAAAATGTCCTTTTGCAGATGTTATACATATACTGCTAATGTTTCAAACAGTGTACCATTAACAATTTTCAGTTTTAGGATAAACGGTGTGGAGATAAAATGCTGTTCGTTGATGATAAACTAATCATATTTAATTTACGAGAGAAAATTAACTGTAGATTTAGAAAATTATTCATAATTTAAGTAGAACAGCATTAGAATATAATTTAAATATACCAACGGGAAAGACAATGATAATAGAAAGGAGGCACTGAATAAAAATTCTATAAAACTATCTATGGCTTTGAATTATTTGAGCTCTATATTCGGGTATTCATAGGTATATATATATTATATATATAAATAAATATATATAAATATAAAGGCTGGGAGGTGAATAAGTGTAAATGATTGATATTTAGTAGGGAAAAATGTGTACAATACATAACTCATTTCGTCCGCTTACCAATAGCATTGTCATAAATGAAGCATACATTTCAAGATCTAATGTGTTTTGAATGGCCCTGAGCTATGTATCTGCTTTGTTTAAATACATCACTGCACCTATAGTCAAGGCAGAGAGGGTCAGCCAGTCAACCGAACGTCTGAGATAGGGAGTAATAGTTATCCAAAAAACATCGTGAACATTACCTGAACATAACTTAAGAAAATAGCGAAAAAAACTGCAAATACTGAATAACCACATCGTCCTCAAACGCTGATACAAATATTCGCGTTTATTCACCTCATATACAAAGAATTTCACTTCATAAAGCTATAAGATGTAAACATTTTAATATAAAGTGCAGTGGCCTCCCATGGCTCCGAATTCTATGTAGCTACTAAAAGGATAAGAAAAGAATAGAAGTGGCGGAAATGAAATTCTTGAGAATATTGGTAGGCTATATATTAATATGTAAAAAAAATAAAAAAATAAATATATAAATAAATAAAAATAAAAATGCTGATATACGAGTAAAATTAAATGTATTTTCCTATACATCAAAATAAATGAAATAATTTGAGCTGCAACTCGAATACAGGCAGATAGGGTATAAGAATTGATTATTTTCCTTTCTTTAGAGATAGAGTTGTTTCCAATGGGGTTAATCCAATGGCTGAAATTTTTTTTTTTTTTTCCCAAAAACTTACGTAAACCCGAATGCTGTTGAATTGCTTTTAAACAAAAACGAGCATTTACTTTTGAGATATCATGAATGGCGGAAAGAAGTCGTAATCGGTGCGAGAGCGTGAGGTTCGATTACCGATGGCGAGAAAGTATAACTTCTTACCCCAGGCGAGAACGTGAGGTTCGATTCTCGATGGCGAGAAAGTATAACTTCTTACCTTAGTCGTGGTTCCCCTTAACCCTTAATTGTATGATGCTGCAAATATGCAACAAGAATGATTAATCAAAGCTTTTAGTATTTTAGTGGAATTATTTTCTAATTTGTATTACACTAACCTTCAACAATAAAATTAAGACTAGTTATAGTTGTTTTATATTGTAACTTAGTCATATTTTTGCAATAAAAGTGTAGTGTTTTTTTAATAAAAAAGAGCAAAATACATGAAACTGCAGTCGTACGTAATACTGTCAGTATCCAAGAGTGTCATCACACCGGTTTTTTACTTGAGCCCTCCCCGTCCTTTACCACAGTCACATTTGTCTGCAGTCGCTGGGACTCGAATTCGCGACGTTCAGCTTTGAATGGATGGCCAGTCCACTTGGTATCGCGTTAACGATCACGGCTATTCAAGTCCCGATTCAAAACAAAATTAAATCTGTGACATGGCTGAAGCTTTTTTCAAAAACTTACGTAAACCCGAATGTTGAATTGCTTCTAAAGAAAAGCGAGCTTTTACTTTTCAGATATCATGAATGACGGCAAGAAGTTGTAATCGATGCGAGAACGTGATTCTAGATGGCGAGGAAGTATAACTTCTTAACCCTAGTCATGTTTTCCCTTAAACAAGTTATTCACGCTTTAAAGTACATATGATAAGGATCACACACGAACAAGGTCTCTAGACACTGCAGCACCACACGTAGGCCGTTAGAGCCCTTTGCATCTTATGTGAGGGATGACGGGATAGACCCGAAGGACGACCGGTCCGGATGACGATTGGCGCAAGGATGGACAAGTCCCTAACGGTTAGAGATTACAGAAACATCTCCGTCTCGTCCAGGACTGGTGCGGACGGGGGCGGATGTCCGGTAACCCCGACAAAAAAGAAAACGCCCCGCAGCAGCCCAGATATCTAACTTCTCCTACCAGGCCAGAGGATAGAGTGAGAAAATTCCATCAAATACCTAGGCGTCACTCTTGATAAGGATCTAACTTTTCGTGAACACTTGCGGGGAACGTCGGACGGAGCGAAGGGGGCGCTAAAAAAAATGGCAATGGTGTGTTATTTATGGACGCTGTTTAACTACTGCGGTTCTCAGCGTCCCATTCTAAATTGGGCGTGAAAGAACGCTTAATTTTTCTCAGAGGCCTCTCTATCAGGCTTGAGGTTCTTTTACGTGCCACAAATCTACGACACGGGAACAACGGCTTTACTTCCCTTCCGAAGGAAGCCATACTAAGGATTTTTACACCCGAAAAAATCCATCGTCCTCCGCCGATATGAAGTTAGTATGGTAACCATGGTAACAATTACACCATGGGGGGCCACCCATTACCCTTTTCTGGCCTCCCAAATGCCGGTCCACTTAAAGTTACGTCTTTTCAAGGCGCTCATATTCCTTCTGATGCCTATGAATTATGGAGTACGGCAGCAGATTCCTGGCTTCTCTGGTTACAGCGGATACAGAATAGAAGACTCCGGTCAATCTATTCTATATGTCGACGTTTCCCAGTGAGGCTACAACATGAAGCTTCGGCCCTGCCATTCGTGGAGGATATAATTAGGCGCCGGGCTCAGAAATTCTACGCTAGATTGCGCGAACATGAGAATGCACTTGTCAGATCGCTGGGGGAGTACTTGCCTACTGAACGCCGAAACAGGCAGTATCTGGTTCCCCGTATGGCTTCCGGGCACCCCCGGTAACAACGGCTTCAAACCAGCCGACAGCAAATTAGCTGAACCAAGGACTCCCCCCTCCTAACCTTGGGAGTGGTCAATCAAAATTCACCAACATAAACAATTTAACCAAATTAAACACCAGCGGAGTAGAGGAAAAGGAAGCTGCACCTGAAAATGCAACCGCTCGAGTAGCCTACTAAGCGCTACCTCCTTAATATCACCCGACGCTCACTAAAATTACCATACCTAAACCATTCTTCCTTCATTCCTGTCGCTAAGCCCTTACCAGGGTAGGTACATATAAACTATACCTAAGTTCACTACGAGTCTACCAATCTCGTACGTACGGACGGACGGACGGACGGACGGTTCAACATGGAATCCTCCTACTCCGCGCGAACTCACTCCTAGCCCACAGCCTCCAGTAGTTTCCAAAGGGACTCTAGCCCGAAAGTCCCAAAAGTTGGTTCCGAATGAGTGATATACGGCGCAGGAATAAACCTAGAGTGCGCAAGCCACCGAAGGCCGTCCTCTAGGCCATCAACCCTGAAATAGAAGACAAGGAAGTGATGGGCAGGAAATGTGTGTAATGTAACGAACCGTCCCAGCAAACGCCTATCGACCATAGGTCAGAAAGGCCAGGCCTCCACGGAATCTAACCCACTCCTACCATATGAGAGTTGCACACGATACCATAGTATTTTGCTACATTCATACAATAAAAGATGAATTTTCAAAGGGAACGGCATTGTTAAAAAGAAGTGAATTGTAACATTTTTGCATTTATGTTTTGCACACCCTTGGAAAGCTACGGACTCTTTTGACAAAAGCTTTCAAATGCAACCGCTTAAGAGAAAGTATACACAAATTAAAATAATTTTTCTTCTTTCAAGGTTTAGGTGCTATACTCGCCTGATCTGGTGTCTATCATCCATCTACTTCTTACGAGGTCTTCCCAGATCTCTTTCCAAATGACCGATAGCTATTTATTATTATTATTATTATTATTATTATTATTACTGATGTTATTGTTATTATTATTTAGTAATCTATTTTATATCATTCTGTCAACACGATCCTTACAGTTAATTGTATTTTTTTTTCTATCATTAATCGAAAAATTTGTATAGCTCATCTTATTGTTTCGTTTCTTTTTATTTTCTCTAGCATGTATGTACAATGTACATAGTGGATAACGAAGGTATTAAATTTTACCAAAAATATATACCGAGATGCCACCGGAAATATATGTTTTGAGAAACCCTTTATTAAAAAATAAGATTTTTAGAAACATATCCGTGCGCATGTGTGTGTGTGTCTGTCTGTGGGCACCATAGTTCAAAACTGAAATTGGGTTAGATAAATACCAAACGTGGTATTTCAGGTCAGTATCTTATAACGAAGATTTTCAAGAAATCCGCCCCTCCCTCAACTACTCTTTACGTGGAATATTTTTCGTTTTTTTTTTTTTTTTTTTTTTTTTTAAGATTTTGATTAAAATGCCATATGTTTAAGTTATTTTCGTGACAAACGAAATGTATATCTTGAATTTTCTGGGAATAGCCACTGAAGAACTCTTCATTCTGGATGACTTCTGTATAACTTTTGTATAGCTGGTAAACTGTAAGAGATTGAAAAAAAAAAATTGCTGCACAAAATATGTAGATTTCGTTAAAATGTAAAATATATGCCTTTTTTTTCTTTTTTTTAGAGTTAACCGTTTGCGAGATATTTCGTGTCATTAGTTTCAGTTTTAAGATACTTGAGCTTTTCTTTTCGTCTCTTTCGTTTACTCCTAGCAAGCAAAGAGAACCGAATTTCAATTGTTTCAAATAGCAATCGGCTTTTAAAAGATTTGATTAGTGGTTTAGCCTGTGCATTCCCTTATTTCCCTTCTACTTATAAGAAAGCAAGTAATAAGATAATTATTCTAATGTTTGTATCGATTATCATGATGTAGATAAAACAATAATCGTTTTAAGTAAAGTTTGTTTGCAAATTACCTAGAGAAACTCATGTGAGTGGAACGCATTATAATGTTTTTCAATTTTGTTCATATCTTTACATATCTGAACGTCATCTCTGGTGCTATTCCTTTTTTTTTTTTTTTTTTTTTTTTTCGGTATTGCCGTGATCCGGAATCATAAAAAAGAGTAAGGAAATTCATAAAGTAACTTTAAATAATAACATTTTAAATAGAAAACACATTTTATTTAATTATGTAACATACCTTAAGTAAAGCTACAGAAAATCCAACAAGTGAATATTAGATATATAAATGTCACTATAAAAATACGTTTAAGCAATTAAAAAGAAGAGAAACATTAATTAATATATAGAGGAAAGAATATATTGGTGAACTACAAGTACTTGAAATATAGCTGACTATGGAAAACATACTGCAACCAAACAAAAGTCATGGGAAATTAATTATGTTTAGTATTAATGAGAGCATAATATAAAAGAAGTTAAACTAGAAACAATACATAGTCAAAAAAACAGTTGAAGGAATGTCAGAAATGATCACACAGTAGATTTAAAAATAAGAAGAAGAACAAAATATGCAAGATATAATGGTCGAAGGTTCTTTTACGAAGGAAGGATGATGAATATGGTTATGATGATACAGTACAGCTAAAAGACTTAAGTAAATGGTGTTGTCCGTTCCTGTCACACCCACGCAAACCCTGAGAGAAGTATCTCTCACTCTTCCACTAGAGCAACTGTATGGCAACAGAAAACAGTTCATTAATATAGCCAAGGTTATTTCAGAGGGGGTTAGACTCTTTCTTTTCACGACTTAATCCAAAACAGTAAAATTTCATGACAAGCTCTTCAACAGGAAGTGTTCGTTATATTCTTCAGAAATTTCTAAGACAACAAAGAACTAAAGTGGAAAACCCGTTGTTTGTGCTCAGCGTTGTTACGAGTTTCAGGACTTTGCATTATCTATCATCTAGTCATCCTTATATCCTTCTTCCACTGTCTTAGAAGACTCTGATCGACAGTCACTTTTAATTTAATTGTTTTTTCACACAAGCCGTGTGTTGGATAGGTAGAATCAGATTGAAAATTTTAATGCCAATGTCATGATTCAAATCCCGACAATGGCATTGCATTTTTCAGTAATAGTTTTTATCACCTACAGTTTTTGTTTCTGTTGTTTCCCTTGTTATTTTCCATTTTCTCTGTTTTGGTTGGTGCTACTTACGCAGATACACGCATTTATGAACACATATGCCCAATGTAATACTTGGACCTGCGACCTGAAACCCAAAGCTAGACGCTTTAGTTAGCGAAGTCAAGGTGAATGACGGTTAGCAGATCTCATAAAACTGCCTCTATTAATGGTTAAGTGTGGATATTCTTCCGTCTCCTTCTTGATTGTTTCTCCCCCCCTCTCTCTGTCTGTCTGTCTCTTGTGTCAGTTTCCTTCTCATGTATCCCTCTTTTACTACCTCCCTCTCATATTTATTCAATCTGAAATTTATGCAAATTAATTTATCATGTGATGTTTTGAGAATGCTCAACGCTTAATCTTACAGTATAGGCGGTGGAAACTAATGCTGACACGTGAAATTAAATGATAATTGGGGAGCAAAATTTGGGAAGGAAATTTTCCTGGCATTTACAGATCTGACGATGGCCATAGGGGAATTCAAATGTATGTTTCTTTCAGTGTGTACTTTAACATTCTAGGTCACATTGTCGATGAAAACCAGTTGTTTTAAAATTGTAAAACAACAGGCCGTGGCGCAGTAGGATAGAGCTCGTCCTCTAGTCCCGGCTACGGAATGCACCCGGATTCAATCGGATTTTTAGTCCCGAGTATAAAACCGTTGTCCACTCAGCATTGTGGTGAAAATGAGGGACTGCGATAGGCAGCAGTCCCGGTCATGGTAGCCAACATTCCAGCTGTGGGATACGTGACGCTGGCTACATCATCTCCCGCATGGTTGAATGAACGCCCACCTGTACCGTGCGTAAGAGGGCGTAGCGTTAGGGCTGTAGCGGCACGGGATTATTATCAAAGGAATCACTTATAGAAAACAAAACCGGGCTTGTAGGCCGTGGTCCACTGGGCTTCTCCCTTCGTTCCCCAGACGTTTCGCCTGCGTCTGCGGCAGGCATCATCAGTGGCGTGTACATCTCCGTGGTCTCTCAGTGATGTACACGCCACTGATGATGCCTGCCGCAGACGCAGGCGAAACGTCTGGGGAACGAAGGGAGAAGCCCAGTGGACCACGGCCTACAAGCCCGGTTTTGTTTTCTATAAGTGATTCTAACACCGGCCGTGAAAGCCTTCGAACTTTAATATTATCAAAGGGTTTAAGGAACACTAGATCTTAGTTTTTGGTCAAAACTGACAATTTTCAGTTTTAAATTATAATCATATGAATGTTGCATAGACACCTGAATATCATTTAGGCCACTTTTTAACGCTTTGATTTTTGATACCTCAGAAACACGTTTAAATCACCCATACGCCATTTTTACCCTACTTCTTTCTGTATGTTTTTTTTTTTTTTCAGTTTTATACTTTTGCGTACGGAATTCTTGAGTTTCATGTGCTTTGATTTGTATGCAATTTTGCATACGTAGTCTCAAGTGTAATATAAAAAGATTTAAGGGGAAATGCCTTATATTAATATAATAAATTCGTAGAAAGACAATTTAATATTTTTCTGCGTTTTTCGCCTAAAGAAAATTTTTATTCGTTGGAATGAATTAAGAATTTTGTGTAATTATTATTGGGTTAAATTTATTTAAATAAAAATTGCTTCTTTCGCTAAAAACAATTTATTCTAAAAAAAACTAGGAAATTTTAATACGATTAAGTTTTTCTCTACAACTAATAGCATAAACTTAAATCCTTTCACTGATTTTAATCGAACTAAAGTATTATAAAATTGCACTACTATACTTCTGACAAACGTGAATTAAGTTCCATTAGCATCCTCATAAACCTTTTGAACTAAGAAAGGTAACTGGCTCCGAATATCAGTCAACAACTTTGAATAAATCGGTTAATGAGTGGAAAGGTTGTTGAACCAGCCAAACCGCAAAAGTAAACCTGCCATACGATAAACTGTCTTTTTTAAGTATAAACGTAAATCAAGTTTGAAACATCGGTAAAGTTTGCAAGAGGTCGTTTAGAGATGGATGGTAGAAACCTCTGGTTTCTCAATAGTAACATATAGGCTTTCTGAAGGCAATCTATTACCCACACTCCTAGCTCTGAAGAATCCCAAATAAGATTACCTTTCTCTTCGTCACGCACACAAGTGAATGCAAAGAATACGTCTTCAACTACCAGAGTTGAAGGACATAATTGTTCCAGATCTTTTTGTTTATCCAATCTGAATCTGCGTTCTCCTCATTCTTTTTAGCACAAAGTAACTTTATATGCTAATTATAAAACAATTCTTACTACATTGTACTTTTTGGGAATTGAAGAAGAATTGGATGTTCAGTATTTTTCGAAACAGTAAGCAGAAAAAGAAACGTATTCCATTTAATAAAAGCTCGATCCCAATATTACACCGGAAATGCATCTTTTGAAGTTTTCTGAACCCAAAAGAGCATTTTTAGAAAAATGTACGTGTTATGTATCGTTTCTGGTTTTGAGGAAGATGACATAAGTAAAAGGAAACAAAGGTATCTTCTCCCAAGAAACGAATCTAGCCCAAATTCAATTTCGAGATATTTTAAAAATTGGTTTACTTGCAGGACTTTAATGACGGAGAGTTACACAATCCTTGCTTGTGCTCAAAGATGATTGGAAAAGGATACATAGGTAAGCACTTGCTGATCCTCTCTGATAATCAAGCTGCCCTTAAAGGGCTTGGCTCTAATTTAACTATAATTTGGTTTGGGATGCCTCCAAACCCTGTAGACCCTATTAAAACTCAACATAGTAGAGCTGAGATGAGCACCGAACCTTCAGGATACCGAGGGAAATAAAAAAGCTGACCAACTATCAAGAAAGGTGTTATTATGGACCTGAACCTGTTTGTGACATAAGCAAATCAAATGCAATGACCACAGTAGTGAATTGGAGGAGAGAACAACATTGGAAAATATGGCTCAAATTGTCCGGTCAAACGCTATGTAAATACATAGTTAAAAAAAGTAATGAACACATCATTAGATCTCTACTCAAACCTGATAGAGTCAGGAATGCTATAGGGTTATTTACTGGATTTTCTTTTAATTCAGCGGGTCTTGAGACATATATATGCGTTGAAATCTCGGTATCGAATTTTTTGGTAGAACACGATAGGTATCTTCTCTATCTATACACTACGTACATAGTACGTGTAGAGAAAGTAAAAATCAGCCACGTGATGTATTTGCAAAACTATTCAAATAAAACTATATAGTTTTATAGAAAATGAGTTTATAAATAGATATATCCTATTATATTTTTATATATGAGCCCTCATTAGTGTAGACACAATTTTAATTTTGGTGCTTTCGAAAACTCTTTATCTTTCAAAATTTAATGAGTTATTTCTCAAGATTTTAGAATTATTTCGAGAAAAAAATATGTTGTGTTCTTTAATATGTTTTCAAGGATGCAAAAGTGTGAAAAGAGGTTTGCAAAAAAAAATACGGTTTAAATTTGAGGGTGCCTACTAATAAGCATGTGCCTATCCGTTTATAGTTTCAATTAGTTTGTGGTTAAAACACGTTAAATGGGAAAATTGTATACTTTTTAAAGTTTATAATTCATATGATTTTATTGTGAAAAAATAAATGTTTAATTTCTACAATTTTTAGTTAAATTTCACAGATGTATCACTTTAATTATTATAAACTGTTTGCTATTTACAACATTACGCAGTTCACTGCCTGAAGATACACCGGTGCTTGACATACATCTGTTAGGCAATAAAATAACTCTTGAGTATAGAGAAGTTTTATAATTAGCAAACATGCAGATTAAACCTGTTCACCTTGTTCATTTTTTTTCCTCTCATTAGCAGCAAACCTGTTCCCTCAGTAGCCAGTTTGTGCAAGAGTAAAAGACGGGCTTCAAAAAGTAGGGAAGGAGGGAAATTAAAGTGTGACGTCCACTGCTCACGAATCACGATTTATTGCACGTCACAAGACATTCTGTGTCCAACTGCAGTCTCCATTAGATTGCAAATCTACTAATGTTTCATTTATCAAGGTCGCGTAGAAAATTGTAAATATCAAAGATCTAATGTAAAAGAAGTGAAACAGGGAGGACAGACGTTGAAAAATCTGATGTGTTCCAAATTATTGTTAAAAAGCTTAAGATTCTATCTACTTAATTCTAATCGAGATAAATATTAGCAGAAATGCTTTCTAGTAAGCAAAAAGGAAATAAGGCTAACACGACATTTCTTCCATGTGGATGAAATCCGTTTCTATGCATTGTCTGGAGTTCATAAATTCCCATATGTGAAGATTTTTAAGTATTTTAAAACTAAAACAAATAACAAGCACTATCTAAAAATGATCAGCTCTATGAAAAAAATGTATATGACATAAATTGTGTATTTCTACGGGATGTACATTTTTTGTGTAGTAAGTTTCTGTCCAGCTCTTAGGTTTACTAGTTATGGAAAATCCATCAAAATGCATCCAGAATAAAGAGGTCTTCAGAGGCTAGAAAATTCAAGATATACGTTTTATTTGCTGTGTAAATGTCTTTAATATACGGTATTTTAATCAAACTCGTTAGTCATTTTTGAGAAAATCAATATTTCCGAAAAATTTTCCAAGTAAAGAATAGTATAGGGTAGGGGATTTTCCTCAAAACCTTCGTGTCACATCTTTGGAAGATACTAAACTTATATACCAAGTGTGGCATTTTTTCGTTTTTGGGTTATCGTGTTCACAGACACATGGACACATAGACGGATCTTTATCTAAAAAAAATTTTTTTTTTGGATACAGGGGGCCATAAAACACCTATTTGCAGTGAAATCTAGGTATCTAATTTTTGGGTGCATTACAATACCTTCTCGTTACACTATGTACATAGTACGTGTAGAGAGAGTAAAATTATGTTGTGTTACACTCACATAACTTTTGCCTTCTGTTGCTTAGTATTCCTACGAAGATTTGTTACTTTCTCTAGCATGTATGTATGATATACATAGTGGATAGAGAAGATGTACTCGACCAAAAAATTCGATATCGAGATTTCAACGGAAATACACGTTTTGAAACTCCTTGAATAAAAAAAATGTTTAAAAACATGTCCAAGTGTGTGTGTGCGTGTGAAAAATCAGTTAAATACCAAACTTGGTATTTAAGAAGTTTGGTATCTTCCAAGGATTTTGAAAAAAATCTGTTAACCACCAACTTCCCTTTACATGGAACATTTTTCGAAAATGTTGATATTCTCAAAATGGCTCTAACGATGTTGATTAAAATGCTATATGTTTATTGACAAACAAAAGTGCATATCTTGTGCATATCTTGAATCTTCTGGAAATAGCCTCTTCATTCTGGAGGATACAACTGGTAAACCGTAAGAGATAAACAAAAACTTACTACACTCATTATTGCTTTCAGTTTTAAGATACTTTAACTTTTTTTTCAAACTTTATCGTCTCTCTTTTGTTTACTTCTAGCAAGCTAAGAGAACCGAATTTCAATTGTTTCGCATAGCGACCGGTTTTTAAAAGATTTGACTATCGCTTTAGCCTGCGTATTTTAGTATTTCTTTTTTAGTTATAAAGAAGCAAGATATAAGTCAACTATACTAATGCTTATCACGAAGTAGATAAATGAATCATCTTTTGTAAAAAAAAGTTTGTTTGCGAGACAGCTAGAGAAGATCATATGAATAAAACCATCAGATTCTTTCCTGTCTACTTTACTTAAATTGAATAAAATTTGCAGAAATAGCTGTATTATAGAATTAGTTATAGACACAAAGGGAATACGTTTGGCTTGTACATTCCGGAGGAGATTCCACACTGCGGTCCCCATGGCTTGTGTGTCAGACTCTAGGAGGGAATAGGATGATATGAGAGTATCCAATGAGAATTGCCCACCTGGGTAGTGTGGTGGTAGCGTGTCTGCTTCACAGTCAACAGGTCGCGAGTTCGAATCTCGCTAAGGATGAGTTACTCGGATAAGGTTTAATGCCGATCCCGGTGGCCGCGCTCGCTAAAGTGTCTCGCTTTGGCGCTTCGTGGTGCACAGGATCGTGGGTTCGAGTCCCGCCTTGGGCATGGTTGTTTCTGTGTTTGTAAATGTGTCTGTGTTTGTGTATGTATATGGAAAAGGAAAACGTTAAGAATAACAAGGTCTACTAAGGAAATATAGAAAACTGGAAAAAATGGAGAAAAAAGGAATATGGCGCCCGAGTCCTGACAAGCCTCCGGAACTGTAATTTCTCTTTTATAAAAAAAAAATAAATAAATAAATGAGCGGACGATATCAACCGCGGGGAAAGATCCTCCGTGGTTGGTCTCTAACTCCATCTCTAACATAGTCTCAATGCAGAGAGCGCTAGAAACCCACGCCTTAGGTCTGACTGAACACCCCAACTCTTACAGACGACTTCAGCTTCACTCTGACGCTGAGAGCTGCGTTCCCAAAGCGTATTCACCACCGCAGCCATGCTGACACTTAAAACCATGACTTTTAAAATATTTCCAATTTTTTTTTAAAATTTAAATATATTACTAGCCGATCGGCATATAATTATTGCTTTACAGTCTATTGATAAGTTATATAGATACTATGAACAAGCTGAGGTTGGCCTTTGGTTCCTTTAATATAAGTTAGGAAGATATACACATATAACATAAAAATATACAATTATTTACAATGGTATTAGAGTATTTCTTTATGGTTAAGGAATGATGTCTTCGGAATCGCTGAGCATTTTCTTACTTGATGACTTCTGGTTCCAAAGTTGTAAGTGCGAGTTAGCACCAGGTACTGTAGGTAGTTTATTGAAGAAGGATTTTGAGAGGGATTTTATGTATTCTTGCAAAGGGAGAATTCCAAATTCATGATGAAGTTGATTAGTTCTAACAAACCAAATTGCACCTGTGGCTTTTCGTAGAAATTAAGTTCTTGATGATATGAGTCTTGCTTGCTATCCTCCATATAGGACAGCATATGTGAGAAGTGGACGTATTAATGATTTATATAGAAGAACTGAGCAATCAGGTCCAGCTTTGAATGCCTGTTATTTAGAGGATGCACCTGTTTTAATCTGGTGCTGGCAAGTATTACATTTTGTGATATGTGTGCATTCCAGTTTAATTTGTATCAAGTAATTGGCGAAGATACCTTACTGCGGTTTCTGAAGGAAGAGATAATGAAGGTGGAAGTGTCTTAGAGAGAATATTTTAGAAAGTGGTTAACTATTCAGTTAGAAGAGATAGGGAACTTCAAATTCTACTTTATGGAGCAGAGAGTTGGATTCATCTATAGAAACATGAAAGTAAACTAACATATAGAAATGAGCTATTTGAGACGAATTGTAGGGTAAACTAGAAGAGGCATGGTCAGAAATATAACAATAAGTGAGGAGTTGGGTATTCTATCTAAAATACATAGTAACAATCTATGAGAATTGCTGACTTCTTTGATCAGTTGATAAACAGGAAAAGGAGAGAACATCGTTATTACCCACCACTGCATACAGGATAATTTCATTATCTAAATAGACAACAACTATTGCCTGACGCAGAGCATATTGGCATTTCGTAATTAATTTCTTTGGGTCTGTTAGTCAAGCTAGTAATTGTTATGTTGTTGCTAATCAACGCTAGTTCATCATATAGCTCTCATTTCATTGAACATTAACTGAATAGGATATTATGAAACATGGCCTGACATAGAAGCTGACCTGTAATCAGCAAGGATGTTGGAAATTAATTTGTAATAAGGTTTGATAGAGAATGCATTCATGTTTTCATGTGCGTTTGGTAGGCAGCATTCCGATGTGTAACATTCACTTCTATTTCCTAGTGTTCAAGATACAAAATTAACAACAAACAATTCAGTACCTACTCGTTTTATTGTAGGTGGACTTTTGTTTTGAAGAAAAACCTATGTGTTCCGCTCACATGACTTTCTCTAGCTATTCCATAAAAAATTTCCTTATAAAATATTATTGTTATATATGCCAAGCTAATCAAGATAAATATTGTCAGAATTGGTCTTATTACTTGCTTCTTTGTAGATAGAAGGGGAATAAGGGAATACACTAGGTTAAAACGATAGCCAGATCTTTTAAAAGCCCGTTGCTAAATGAAACAATTGAAATTCAGGTATCTTTGTTTGTTAGGAGTAAACAAACGAGAGATGAAAAGAAAGATGTCTCCTATTTGAGAAAAGTTTAAGTAGGAACTTTAAAACTGAAATCAGTTACTCGGAATATTTTGAAAGCAGTTAATTCTGCAAAAAAGTGAACATGTGTTTGAAAGAGATCTACATTTTTGGTGAAATAAGTTTTTGTTTATCTCTTACAGTTTAGCAGTTATAGAAAAGCTACACTAAAAGTTATCCAGAATGAACAAGTCTTCAGAGGCCATTCCCAGGAAATGCATGATATACATTTCGTTGGTCATAAAAATATCTTAAACATATGACATTAAAAAAAAACCGTTAGAGCCGTTTTTTTAGAAAATCAAGAATTTTGAAAAAGTTCCACATAAAGGGTAATTGGGGGGGGGGATTTTCTTGAAAATCTTCGTGTCACATCCTTGGAAGATACTGAACCTAAATACCAAGTTTGGTATATAACCGACTTTTCGTTTTTGGGCTGTGCTGCCTAAAGGCGCGCACACACACACACACACACACACACACACACACACACACACACGGCCAAGATTCTAAAATACCTTTTTTTTGGATTCGGGGTTCTCAAAACATGTATTTACAGTGAAATATCGGCATCAAATTTTGAAATAAATGCAATACCTTCTCTATCTACTTTGCAAATTGTACATATGGGTTAGAAACAATAAAAAATCTGGCGTGTTCCACTCCCATGACTTTCTCCAGCTATTCTGCAACAAATACACTATGTTAAGGTGATAGTCAAATCCTTTCAAATGTGGTCGCTATGTAAAGCAATTGAAAGTTGATTGTCTTTACATGGCTCAGGAGTAAAACAAAAGATATATGAAACGAATGACAACTTCCAATTTATTGCAAAATGAAACCAATAACAAGGGGAAAAATATATATGTAACATAAATTATGTTCTTTAATAAGCTGAGATGCGCATTTTCTCTGTAATATGTTTCTGTCGATATATTACGTTTACCAGTTATGCAATAAGTTTCAGAACGAATGAATGAATGAATGCGATTTTCCTCAAAAGCTCCGTGACGCATTCTTATAAATACTAAACACGTGCGCGCTTGAGCCTTTTTCTTTTCCTTTCCTTTCTTTCTTTTTCTTTTTTATTCAGGTGCTCTCAAAAATGTATCGAAGTTTTAGGTGAAATAGAATACCCTCTCTACCTACTATTTTTATTGTACATACGTGCTAGCATACTCTTCACGAGCTACGAAAAACAGAATAGCGGAAACTTTACATTTAAAAGTGTACTATTTATGATATTGGACAGCTTAAAACTACAATTCGTAAATTGTTTATCATAATATTTGAACTAATTTATCTTTTTTTTAAGGAAAATAGCCAATTTATATAAAACCATTGCAAATAAATGGCGTTAACACTATAGTTTCGAAAATTAAATATGTAATCGGATACATAAATGTTTCAAATATATCAAAGTTTAATAAAATTATTTGCACCATATACAAAAAAATATGTAAACGCTTATTTGGTGCAAATTATTTCCCTTAACGCTTGAAAGGTGCTAATAATTTTAGAGTTGTTATTTTCTTTAAGAAATTTGAATATATTTATATATTTTTAGGTTTCTTTATATTTATCTGGCCTTACCCTCTGAGATATGCTTCCCATAGACGCGTTGGATGTGTAGCACTAGAGTTCAAATTAACAATATTGGAATGCCAAGGTGATATATAGAATATCGTTAAGCGTTTTACGATTTTTAATTTTTCTGGCACTTTGCATAATGTACATAGTAGATAGAAGGTATTGTACTCCACCGAAATCTCACCGGAACTGCACCTTTTAAGGGCCCCCGAATACAAAAAACAATTTTTTAGAAAAATGTCACCATTTGTCAATGAAACGGTACGAAGATTTTAGAGAAAAAACTCCATCCGAAACTACTCTTTACATGGATTTTTTTTAAGTTTTGATTTTCCCAAAATTGGCTCTAACTATTTTGATTAAATACCGCATATTAAAAATATTTACAGGAAAAATAAAGCGTAGACGTATCATGAATTTTCTGGAAATAGCCTCTGAAGATCTCTTTATTCTGAATGACTTTTATGCCGTAAGAGATAGACAAAAACTTACTACACATAACATTTATGTCTTATATTATATTTCCTGTGGAATTTACCATTTCCGAGACGTTCTTAGTTGTTGGGTTCGTTTGTTATATATTTAGCTTTTCTTAAATGGGAGATATACATTCCTTTTTCTTTTGTTTTACTCGTGTCCATGCAGAATGAACCTACTTTAAATCACATAGCGATAACTGTGTAATATTTGACAATCGCTTTAGCATTTTTACTCCTCTATTTCCATTTTCTTATAAGGAGCTAAGTAATAAAACCATTTCTTCTAATGTGCATCTTAATTCGCATGAAGTAGATAGTAGAATAAGCTTTTGTAAGAGTAGATTGTTTCAATATAGGCAGAGAAAGTCATATGAATGGATCAACTTTTTTTTTTACTTCAGGGTAGCCCATCATACACATCAGTATCAAATAGTCCTTCAAAATTGAAAATTGTTGGAAAAATATAAGTTTTACACTCGAATTACTTTGTTTATCCCTTGTTTAACCAAAATTCCTTATAAAAAGGTATTCTTCTATATCCTTACGTTAATCGAGAAAAACATTTTAGGAATTGTTTTATCATATTAATTATTTCCTTGTAGATACAAAGGAAATGGAAAATGCATTAGAGTGAAGCAATAGTCAAATATTTTAATAAGTAGCCTCTATAAGATATCTTTAAAATTCCGCTCTCTTTGCATGACTAGGGAAAAAAAACGAACGAACGAATATTTCTATTTGAGAAAAGTATTCGAAAATAGAATTCAATAACAAAGAATATCTTCGAAATGGATAATTCACAATTTGCTATAAATTACGTGCTTTAACGAGATCTATATTTTTTGTGAGGTAAGAATTTGTGTATATCTTGCGGTTAACCACTTGTACAAAAGTCATTGAAAATGATGTGAATTTCCAGATTTGAATTTCATTCATCAGTTATATCTTAAACAGTTCTATTTTAATTAAAATCATTAGATTCATTTTTGAGAAAATCAACCTTTTCGATGTTTGGAGTGAGAGGATTTATCTGAAAATCTTCGTGCAACAGATCCTAAATACGAAGTTTGATAGTATTCTTTTCGTTTTTGAGTTGTATGTTCACATACGCACACAGCACACACAGAGTTTTTAAAATCCTTTTATTTAATTCAGGGATCTCAAAACATATATTTCCAGTAAAGCCTCAGTGGAGTACAAACTTCTCTATTCATGAATGTAAGCAGTAGAGAAAACCAGCATGTTGTTTTACGTAGGTATAAATAAAATTGTAAGCCCGCCTGGGTAGCGTGGTGTTAGCGAGTCTGCCTCACATTCAAAAGGTCGTGAGTTCGAATCTCGCTTAGGCTGAGTTACCCGGAAAAGGTTTTTTTCGGGGTTTTCCCTTATCCCGAGAAGACGAATGTCGAGTAACTTTAAGCTCCATTGACCCCGAGATCATTTGAGCATCATTTCACCAATTTCATTCATCGTACGATATGACCAAACTTGGTTAAAGGACGTTAAACTACAAAAAAATAAATAAATAAAATTATGGTTTTGCGAAATCTGTATTTTCCTTCAGGTTTTCCTATCACTTATTGCGTCTCGTCATATAACTTACAAGGAGAACGAAGCAATCTTTATCGGATGCTTACAGGAAATCTAGTATGAGGTATTATCATGTTAACGACGGGGGACATCTCAGCAAATGCGACCAAGTACTGATCTATTGCAGCCTACCTTTCCCCTTGGGGAAGGGATGAGAGAAGGGGAAACCACAGGCCAGCACACAGGAAATGACAGAGCTAAGCGCAGAGGTGCACGGAAGTCCCTAACAGTTTCACTAGATGGCAACCCTGGCGCGCCAGGAGGGTATCCAGTCTCTAGGAGACCGGAAGGAGACCTCTGCAACGGGACATAGCTTCAACCAGCGCCACCAGGGGGAAGAGAGTTTTACTCGGGGCAAGCAGCCGTGCCATCTGACTACAAAGGCTCGAGATACACCTGCCGCCGATTAGGAAGATAAAGTAGGGAAATTAAATGAATGAACGGAACCGTGGTAGATACAAAACCCAAACGGTCAACGCAACGCGCGGTCAACGGGGAGCGAACCCGGACCTCCTGAATTCCAGTCCCAGACGAAATGCCTAAGCTCGGTAAATACAGTATCAGTCAGATAAGCATAGTTTTCTCCAGGTATTCTATCGACTGAGCTATGGAGCTATGGAGCATTGTTCAGTATTTATTATTCTTTTCTTTTGCTGTCGATCTTCAGATATTTCTTGTCAAGACATCAAAAGAGTATGGAATTTTAATGTACTAAAACATCTTGAGTGTTACGAATCTCTTTGTGTATATATATATATATATATATATATATATATATATATATATATATATATATATATATATATATATATATAACGAAATGCATAAGACAGCTATATTCGTAAAGTTGTTTTTATTCCGATTAAAATTAAGTAGATAACAAAATAAACGTTCATAAAATAATTTTATACCCACCAATAGGTGATTAATTGTAAAGAAAGGCATATGAATGTATCACATTTAGTAATACTTCCCCCATTGCACGATTTACATATGCTTCATTTGTGGAGTAGAAAGTAAAAGCACGAAACAATATCCTGATGAAAACTCAATTACGTAGCAAGAGATTAATCTGTAAGTTCATTGATGCTGGCTTGTTTTTTAAGCGTTCGTTTTTTGTCTTGTTTCTTGTTTCTATTGTGTATAATAGAGAGAGTGCGGTCATCCATATCCTGTCTGATTACGTAAGTTGGCACATCTCCTGGGTGTGTCCTTCCTATTGCGCAACACGTGCTTGTAGACCTGCACCAATTATTGCAGAAACCTGCTGCAAGACGTGAATCCTACATTTTTTTCTCCTTATTTTCCTGCTCGATCGACCGCTTCTGTGTCGTTTACTTATTGCGTCATTTTAATCAATCCAAATACGGACAAACGTCACTGACTCAGCTTTCTCCCTCAAGGCATTAAAAGCGCAATGAAGATATTCTCGATTATGGCGCTACTGTTTTTATTTTCTGATTACTTTCTCTACATACAGTGGCTGTCCCAGAAGTACCCGACCTGACGTATAAATAGCGGTTGTAGTACCAATCTTAGAAAGCTTAAGATTGAAGTATGACGATTTTGCATTGTTTAGCATTTGTTTGGCAGCCATCATTAGTGAATGCTCTCAGCGAATTTGTAAACATGGATAAAACTGCTTATCGTTATGTGATACAATACTTCCCAACTAATATTAAAACTGAGCTACATTCTACTTTGGGGGGGGGCCTACTCTTTCGTTTACAAAAATGGCATATTGGGTGACAGAGTTTAAGCTCGGCCGAACGAGCTGCCAAGACGAACATCGCAGTGGTTAACCAGTTACCTGTCCATAAATTGTAAAGAAATTCCACAAAATGAAATTGGATGACCGTCGACTGAAATTACGCAAGCTAGCAGACACTGTAGACATTTCAAAAAGTTCTGTTCATCGCACACTGATTGAAAATTCAAAGTTGTGTGCCGCGTTTGCTCACAATAGAACAAAAACAGCGCCGTGAAGATGTTTCAGTCGAGTGTTTGGCAATGTTTCCTTGCAATAAAGCTGAGTTTTTGCGTCAATGCATAGCAATGGATGAAACCTGGGTCCATCGCTTCACACCCGAGACGAAGGAACAATCAAAACAGTGGATTGGAAGGGAAGAATTGGCTCCAAAGAAGGCGAAGACAGTTCCATCTGCAGGCAAGATAATGATGTCAATTTTCTGGAACGCACGCGGGATAATTTTCATTAATTATTTAAAAAAAAGGAAAACTAATTAATGGCGAATATTATGCAAATTTGTTACAGCGTTTGAGTGATGCGAAAAAGAAAGTTTTGCTTCATCAAGACAATGCACCAGTTCACACGTCCATCATCGCCATGTCCAAAATTATTGAATTAAAGTTTGAATTGCTTTCTCACGCTCCCTATTCACCAGATGTATCCCTTTCTGATTATTTTCTGTTTCCAAACTTGAAGAAATGGCTTGGTGGTAGAAGGCTTGCCAAAAACGAAGAGGTGGAGTCAGCAGTTGATGGCTATTTTGCACACCTCGATAGTTTTCACAATAAACAGGGTATCGAAGCTATTGAATATCCCTGGGAAAATTGTATCGAGCTGAAAGGATACTATGTAGAGAAATAAAGATGTTTTTCCCCAAAATTGTTTGCTTTCTTTGTTAGGTCAAGTACTTCTAGGACAGCCCTCGTAGTATACTGTACATAGGTAGATAATGTATTGCACCCCAACCAAAAATTCGATACCGAGATTTTACCGTTTTCGAGTACCCCGTATGTAAGACAATAATTTTTAGAAGAAGGTCCGCGCATGTTTGTGTGTCCGCGTTTCTGTGGGCACGATTACTCAAAAATGAAAAGATGGTGAAATATCAAACATGGTGTTTAAGTTTAATATCTCCCAAGGTTGCGACAGTAAGATATTGAGAAAATTACCCCCTCTAGATTATCCTTTACATGGAAAAAAAAATCGTAAATTTTGATTTTCTCAAAAATAGCTCTAACAATTTTGAATAAAAATTTCGTATATTAAAGCTATTTATATGACAATTAAAATGTATATCTTGAATTTTCTGGGAATAGCCTCTGAAGACCTCTTTATTCTGGATGAACTTTGCATAACTGCAAACCCTTAAGAGATAGACAATAACTTACTCCACAAAAAAGTAGATCTCGTTAAAATGCACAATTTATGTTATGTACATTTTTTGTTGCGTTGACCATTTTTGAGATATTCCTTATTTTTGGTTTCAGTTTTTAAATAATTAAAACGAATTCATACGGGAATTTGTCAGCTTATGGCAATGCATAGAAACAGATTCCAACCACATGGCAACTATTAAAATAGTTGAATATCTCTTTAGTCTAATGTAGCCCTTTATTTCCCTTCTACTTACAAGAAAGCAAATTAGAACCATTTTTGCTAATGCTTATCTTAATTAGCATGAAGTAGATAGAAGAATAAACTTTTTAACAATAATTCGTTACAGAGAGAAACTCGTGTGAATGAAACACAAAGGTTATTGTTTCTTTTTACACCTTAATATCCGCTTCAATAGAGACATGTGTAAAATGAATACTGCAATTACACCAATTTCCACAAAAGCTAAGATATGCCCTTATCTTCTGTACCTTGACTTTACAGTTGGCAATGGATTCCGCAAATTATTGTTGGGAATAAAGATGAACTGAACTGAAATTGATAATAATTATTTACCACTATCGCCGATATTAGAACTGCTTTCCTCATCCCTGTAGGCAGAGCTCGACCTTTTTCCTCTTTTTTCGGACACTGTGTAGGGTTTCCCGCGTAATCGTATATACAAATTTGTGATTTCTTTCTTTAGTTCATTTTGTTTTTGGCGTACATTACATTTATAAGCACGTAATTTCATTTCCTTAGTAACAGCTCTATGTACTGATTTTTGCAATCATTTATTGGGGCTTCTTAACATTATATCTAAAATTTCGTCCAGTTTAGCTGTTAAAAGTATTGGCCTACCGCTTTTCGGAGCATCACGAGCATCACGGATTTAGTAATTAAATCCGTCATGTTTACGGTTTACATTTTCTGAAATCGCCATCGCAGAAAACGTTAACTGAAAACGTTCTCTCTTCAATGGTTAACATTTTGAATTCGTTTCACTAGCACAACCACCCAGTATTGACTTCAAGCACACGGTTCTCTAGTATTCCCCTCCATAGTTCCCAACCGTCCGAGTTTATTGCGAAGACTCTTTTGAGACAACCGATACGATTTTAAAATAATGTTGTTCACATGACTTTCTCTACCTGTTCCACAAGAGAGATTATTTTTTTTATTGCTTCATTTGTATAGTCCCCCTTTAACATCACTTGTGAAACTATAGGTTCAGAACATTAGGTTAAACTTTATATTACTAAGCACACGTACGTTCACTCTCACATTCATTCTTCCAGACTCTATGGGGAATAGGGAATAATTCCGGTTAAAGAAAATTCCCCGCCCCAGCCGGGAATCGAACCCGGGAACTCCGGGTGAGAAGTCAGCTCGCTGACCACTCGACCACGGAGGCAGTCGAGAGATTATTCTTTTGTCTACAATATGCTAATCAAGATAACTTGCATCCTATTAAGTAGAACAAAAATCAGGAAATACACAATTTATTTCAAAGCTGGTCTCTACGTGAAACAATTGAAATTCGGTTCTCTTTGCAAGAAAAGAGAGATGAAGGAACGTCATATTCCATATGAGAGAAAAATATAAGAGATTTAAAACACGAAATGTTTCTAAAATTAATACCACAAAAAATGTATATGACTTAAAGTGTGTTTTAAAAAGATCTACATTTTTTGTATTATAGATATCTCTTACGGTTTTCCAGTTATACAAAACTCATTGAAATATACATTTTGTTTGCTACGTAAATATTTTTAATACATGGTATTTTAATAATAATCGTCAAGAGCTATTTTGACAAATCAATTTTTTTTTATCCGAGGGGACTAGGGAAAGACAATAGTGAGAATTTTCAGTGGAATATTACTGGTGTAATGCGTTCTGTCAACGTAATGCCATAACGAATTTCATTAGCTATTGCTTCGGTATATTCATTTTATCTCAAATAAATGCATGTTGTGAGGTTCTATGAATAAAACATTTTTTTTAGAAAAAGTTTTATTTTTGCAAAGTTTTATTTGATTAATATGATGTAAATAGGAAAATAAGCTTTTATAAGAATAATTTGTAGAACCTATACCAACATAAAGGCTAGTGGGTAGAGAAGGTCATGTGTATGTGACATATCATTCAACAAAACAGTCCCATGTGAAAGATTTCAATCTCAACATTATTTTGCCAAGATTCACATCTTGTATCATTTAAGAAGAAAACCTAGGTTAAAAAAAAAAAAAAAAAAAAGAAAAAAAAAAAAAAAGCTTCATAATCCACAGAACTTCAGTAGCTTGATTTTATATTAAAATAATGTAAACGATTATCAGAAAGGGGAGGTGTATTTGGTTTTGATGAGTGTGGTTAAGTAAATAAACATTTCTGGACAATTTTGTTGAGCTATGTTGAATGACACTGGAACAGAAAATATCTCCTAATCAAATATGTTTACGTAGTCAGTTTACCCTCCCTATATGAAGGACAGAAGTCCCCTAGAACTTCCAAGCGGGTGCCTAAGGGTCAGAGACCTGTGGGAGAGCCAAAGGCACGAACTATAGAATGAAGAACCTTGAACGAGTAGTCAGCCCGTAGCCAACCAAAAGCGTGATATTAAATGAAAGCGAAATGGATGATAGGAAAAGTGATGATGGAACAATTGGTGGAATGAGTGGCGGGGGAGACCGGAGGACTCGGAAAAAACCGCCCAACTCACAAATCCCATATACAGGCACTTGGGATCGAACCCGGGCCGTTACTATGCTAACTTCATATATCCAAGGTCGCGGGTATAAATCCAATGGATGTTTTCGGGTGTAAAAATGTTTAGCATGACTTGGTATTCAAGTCTAATGAAGAACCTTCTGAGCAAAATTAAGCGATATTTCACTTTCTATATAGAATGGGACGCTGGGAACCACAGTAGTTAAAGAGGGTCCATAAATTAAAGTTAAATTTTTATTTTCATTTGAAGGCGAGGAAGGCGAGCGGTGTAACCAGTCTGGCACGGCGCCGCCATCCTAGTAAAGTTAATTAATAAAATTAATATACAAAATATATATTTATTTATGGTCGTCTCCATACTTGCCAAGCGAGAGACCTGGGTTCGATTCCCAGTACTGGCGTGGAGATTTTTCCCCAACTGGGAGACCTGGACCGGAGTGCACTCAGCCTCGTGAGGTACCCGGGGGTGCCAATTGCGGAGCTACTTGATGGAGAAGTAGCGGCTCCAGGTCGTGAAGACTGCATTAACTGGCCTGGGGGGGAGGAGGTTCGAAACGCTGATCACGTCTCACCCGCCAATACTGCACCCCATCCATGACGTCTTTCGTAGACCGAGATGGGGGACGCAGCGACCGGGCGGTAGGCCAAGGCTCTCTAAAAGCTGTGCTATAGAGTTTATGTTTATTTATAGCATAAAAGTGTAATTTCATAAGGAAACGATTAAAACATTTAAAAATATCATTCATAGCGGAAATTTCATGGACACTGCCCTTACGTGTATAGTTCCTTACCTTTCTTTTTAATCTAGAACCAGAATAGTAATATTTCTGCTTTACGTTGTGCACACTTAAATGTTACATATTTAAACATTTGCAGATATATCCAATAATAAATTGCCTTAGATGTTTTTTTTTGCTAAAATGTCTCTGTTCCCAGAAACTTGAGAAAGTGTTCGAGTGTTAGAGCAAGTACTCTGAAATTTGGAAACATTCAAGCAGATTTGTTTGCCCTAAAGGCGTAATGAAAGTATGGAAGATAATGGCAGTTAATAGCTGTTCTCTAACCTAGGAAAACTAGGCGGACGTTTCAAAACAAAATGGACAGCTGGAAAGGCGTGCTACAGTTTGAGCTGACAAATCATTTTTTGAGAGTTCTTTTCCGGAAACGCATGCAATTGTCTTTAGAGAATACTAGTTTTCTTGCTGCTATTTAGCTTCACATTTCACAGGGCACATTTCCTTTGTGCCCGCCACTTATCACAAGAAACGCAATTACGATTATGTTTGTTTCTTTCCTGTTTGTGATGTTGAAGGCTTTATACGCCGAAAAATAAATGTAACTTCTAGTTGAATTATTCACCATTGCACAGGTGGATTTGTACAATATACATAGTAGATACAAAATGTAGGTATGGTATGCCATCCAAAATCTCCATACTGAAATTTCACTGGAATATATGTTTTGAAACCCCTAACTCTAAAAATAGATAAGAAAAACATTTATAAAAACATGTCCGCGCGCATGTGTGGAGGGAGGGGGGGAGCGGCAGAAAGGTCGGTTTAATACCTAACTTGGTATTTAAGTCCAGTATCTTCCAAGGACACGACACAAAGATTTTCAAGAAAAGTGCCTCTAATGATTTTCATTAAAATGCCACATTTTTAAGATATTTCTATGACAAATGAAATGTATAGGTATTCTGAATTTTCTGGGAATAGTCTCTGAAGACCTTTTCATTCTGGATGGCCTTTTTATAAGTCGTAAATCGCACTCTTACTCTAGGCAAAAACTTACTACACAAAAAAGTAACATTGAAACATGCAATTTAAGTCATATACTATTTTTGCAAAGCTAACTGTTTCCGAGGTATTCCTTATTATTGGTTTCAATTTTAACCTGCTTAAACTATTCTCAAGTGGGAAGTCAATTTTGTTACATCTCTTTTCTTTTAACCCCAGAAATGAAAACATTTCAATTGCTTCACAGAGCGATAGCTTTTAAAAGAATTGACTATTGCTTTATCTAGTGTATTCCCTTATTTCCCTTCTACTTACAAGGAAGCAAGCAATAAGATCATTTTTGCTAATGTTTATCTGGATTAGCATGACATAGATAAAAGAATAATCTTTTGTAAGGAAAATTGTTTTGTGGAACAGTTAGGGAAAGTCTTGTGAATAGAACATCACATATTTAAAACTCCAATGATGTTTTTAATCGTTTCTTGTGCTCTTTAGGCAAATACTCTATGAAAAACTATTTAGGCGATGTTTAATGATATATTTTTATTTAACGTTTCGTCATCGTATGGAAATTTTGTTATATCATGGCGTTCCTAAAATAAGCACAATGTAAATGTAACATTGAAGAAAAAGCATAGATACTATTAACATCAACAAATAACATTAGCATTGATAGATAACAAAGATAATACAATATTCGTTACAGAAGTCATTCCACTTTCGCTCAACGAAGTTAAATTAAATCTTAAATTTCAACCAACTGCAGTTATAATTCTGGATAATTGCAAGACCATTTATTTGTTTTAATATTATTGTAACTTCTTGTATTTTCCAACTGTATTCTAACAAGAGATAATGTTAAAAATAGCATTTTATTTTAGGTTCTGAAAGTGTATTTCTGTTTTATCTATTGCAATTGCAACTGTTGAATCCATTTCGATTTTCCCTATTGGCTACTTGTCTATTAAACACGACTTATTTGTAAAACATTCATAAATATTTGTAGTTATACATAATAACTTATAGAATAATACTATTTTTAACATTTTATAAACTAGTTCTAGATGCATTTATTTAAATTCCTATTCAATCTTGGTAAATCATACTTTTGTAAATTTATCGCAGTATCAGACCATTTTATGGTACACTTATGATAAAACACTTTAGACAGCACTCATTTCTTAAATATTCTATTACTTTCTCTACACGTACTATGAACATAGTGAATAGAGATAGTATTTTAATGCACCCAAAAATTCGGTGTCGAGATTTCAACGGAAATATATTTTTGAGGTCCGCTGAGTCCAAATATTTTTTTAGAAAAAGGTCCGTGTGTGTGTGGACAGCATAGCTCAAAACTAAAAGACCATTAAATATCAAACTTGGTATTAAAGTTTTGTATCTTCCAAGAATGCGACACGAGGATGTTCAAGAAAATCCCCACCCCAAGCTACCCTTTATATGGAAACAGTTTTGAAATTTTTGATTTTCTCAAAAATGGCTTTAACGATTTTGATTAAAGTACCGTACATCAAAATTATTTACATCACAAGTAAAATGAATTTTTTGAATTTTCTGAGAATAGCCTCTAATGACTTCTTTATTCTTAATGAATTTTGTAGAATTTTGCGTAAATGGTAAACCAAAAGGAATAGACAAAAACTTACTACATAATAAATGTAGGTCACGATAAAACACACAATTTATGTCACATACATTTTTTCGAGGAGTTGGCCGTTTTCGAGATATTCGTTGTTATTGATTTCAGTTTTAAAATACTTTTCTCATACGGAAACTTGTCAACGCTTGGCCACGCAAAGAAACGGATTTCTAACCCATAGCAACCACATTTTAAAACATTTGACTGTCTGTTTAGCCTAGTTTATTCCCTTATTTCGCTTCTACTTATAAAGGAACTAAGTAATAAGATTGGTTCTGCTAATGTTTTAGCATTAAATATATAGGAGAATAAGTTTATTAATATTAATTTGTTACAGCGATTTAGTGAAAGTCATGTGAATGGAACACATAAGATTTTTTTTAAAACGACATTGAATTCTGTAAGCACTAAATGAGATGCTCGTACCGAAGATCTACGGTAGATCCCTTTCTCTTTGGTGAGTTTTCATAAGCAAGTGGAAAGTGGTTGGGTCAGTTTTTTAGAGACCTGGATACCATATAAATGACCTGAGCACATTATGAGGTCAGATCTTCCCCACGTCTTGTCGAATGACTACATATTTCACCGAAGTATAGCGCGTGGTGGCCACAAGCTATCTGTGCTTTCTTTTTCCTCACTGACCAGCAAAGAGCATATAATAAGCTTTAGCCTAGGGCTTGTAAGGTGGACTATGGGAACAACTCTCACGTGAGAAAATCTTCAGTTATAATAGGAAAATAACATTCTTGTGTGTTACACTCACATGACTTTCGGTAGCTATTCTACACACAAAAAATAACTCTCTACAAAAGATTATTCTTTATTCTACACCATGCTAATAGAGGTAAACATTAGCAGAATGTTAATATTGTGTATTTCCTTATAAATAAAAGGGAATTAAAGCAATACACTATGCTAAAATGACAGTCAAATGTTTTAAAAGCTTCTTTGCTTGGCCAGGAGTAGAACAAAAGAAAAATGGACACTTGTGTCTGTGAAAACTGAAACCAATAACAAGGAATATCTCGAAAACGGTCAATTCCATGGAAAAAAATGTACATGATACAAATTGTGGTTTTTAATGTTATCTAAATTTTTATGTAGTAATTTTTTGTCTATCTCTTACGGTTTACTAGTTATGCAAAATTAAAAAAAAATCAACTAGAATAAAGAGGTCCTTAGAGGCTATTTCCAGAAAATTCAAGATATACATTTTATTGCAGTGTAAATGTCTTTAATGTACGGTATTTTAATTAAAATCGTTAGAATACTTTTTGAGAAAATCGACATTTTTGCGTAGAGAGTAGTTTGTGCTGGCGGGATTTTTCTGAAAATCTCTACGTCGCGAACTTGAGGATACTAAACCTAAATACCAAGTTTGGTTTTTAATGGTCTTTTCGTTGTTAAAGAAACACATAAACACACTGACCTTTTTCTAAAAAGCTGACTTTCTCTAGCTACTCTACAAACTTCTTACAAAAGATTATTCTTCTTTCTACACAGTGCAATCAGATAAACATTAGCAGAATGTTATTACTTAGTTCCTTATAAGTAGAAGGCAACTAAAGGAATGCACTATGCGAAAGTGATAGTCAAATGCCTCAAGCTATCGTTATGCGATAGTCAATTCAAATCGCTTCTTTGCTAAGCCAGGAGTGGAACAAAAGAAAAAAGGACACTTTCTGAATGAGAAAAGTATAAGTACTTTACGTTGAAACCAATAACAAGGAATATCTCGGAAACATATACCTACACAACAAAAACGTAAAGGACATCAACTGGGTGTTTTGACGAGATCTACATTTTTGTGTAGTAAGTTTTTGTCTATCTCTTACGGTTTAGTAGTTGAGCAAAATTCGGCAAAATTCAGCCAGAATAAAAAGAGTCTTCAGAGGCTATTTGCAACAAATTCAAGATATAAATTTTATTTGCAGTATACATATTTTTAATATACGGGATTTTAATCAAAACCATATTAGCCATTTTGAGAAAATCAAAATTTTCGATTTTTTTTCATGTAAAGTGTAATTTCATGCTGCATCCTTGGAAGATACTAAACCTAAATACCAAGTTTGATGTTTAACGGGATTTTCGTTTTTGAGTTATGCTGTCCACAGACCCACACACACACGAACGATTTCTAAAAATGATTTTTTTCGGACACAGGGGATCCCAAAACATACTTTTCCGGTGAAATTTCGTCATCAAAATTTTGGGCGGAATACAATACCTTCTCTATCTGCTGGCTGCAGGCTGGAGAAAGTAAAAAAGCTTTTTTCGGACTGAGAGGACCTCAAAACATATATTTCCGGTGAAATCTCGACGATGAATTTTTGGGTGGAATACTCGTACACTACCTTCACATTCGTGTTAAAGAAAGTAAAAATAGTATGTCAGGCCTTATTTTCATACCTTCTCTCTATAATGGTTTCCAAACTGGGGGCATGATCGTTCATAAAAGAGAGAGAGAGAGAGAGAGAGAGAGAGAGAGAGAGAGAAAAAACTGACCCAAAAAATCTACTGCATTGCATTTGCATAACTTCCTGTGCTCTCTCTTCTACAAATTATTCTTATAAAAACTGTTCGGTAAGATATCTTGTTTAAGTTTCGAGCCTTGTAAGATTTCATTCCTGTACCATACTACGTTGCTTCGAGCCAAAAAGATGGTGGGCATGTGTGTGTGTGTGTGTGTGTGAGTGCGTGCGTAAGTGTAAGTGTGTGGCCTGAGGAGATTCCACACTGTAGGGAGGATAGGATGATATGACAGTAATTATAACGGAAAGCCGAAACCAGACGGCGGAGAAGGAGCCACCGTGGAGAGTCCTAACAGAATGCAAGCAGTTCATCTCGACGCGGGAAGCGCTAGGTGTCAGAGTCCCAGGTGTGACCGAACTCCCTGGGTGTACAGATGACTTCCAACGCCATCCCAGCGCCGAGAGCTGTATTTCCAAAGCGCACGGAAGGGGCACACTATAGCAGACATCTCCGACACTTACAACCCTCAAAGAGACCAGCTGGATAAAATGAAGATGAAATGAATAATCATTAAGTTCGGAGGGGGGGGGGATGAAAAAACTCCCCAGTATTCGCCTTCTGACCGGGAAAACCCCAGAAAAAACCAATGGGCCAGAGAGGTTGGCCGCGGGTATTGATCCTACGACCTCCTGAATGCCTGAAAAGTACGAAAACGCATGAACAACCTGGCTCGGTCCAAGCAGATAGTGTTAGAGGGTCCTCCAAGCTACAGTAAGTGCCTTTTAAGGTCTCATCGTCTATACCATACCTATCACTTGGCTCCGATAAGAGCATCTAGTCTTCTGCTTACACTATATGGATAGATGGCAGCACCATTACAATCATCATCTATGTCTACTATGTCTACTTCGTGTTAATACATACACATATACCTTCATTTTATAGTTACATATTTCATATAAGGAGAATACAATAAACTAACGTGACAGGTAAATGTTTTCAAAGCCGGCGCTATGTGGTGTGTTTAAAATTCTGTTCTCTTTGCAATTAAACAAAAGATATTAATAATATATTGGTTTGTAGTTTAGAAAAGAATGTTTTATTTTAACTTCAAACCAATAAGTAAGCATAACACAAAAATGATTAGCGCCACAATAATAGAAAAAGTCCATGATGATACTGGTGATAATGATGATGGGGCGTCAACTACTGAGTCATTAGCGTCAAAGAGGCCCGTGTGTGTGTGAGCAGCATAACTCAAAAACTAAAAGTCGAATAAATATCAAACTCTGTATTCATGAGTAGCATTTTTTAAGGAAGTCGTTATGGTTAGGCACTGACCTTCTGAAGACAAGGTTGCGGTTTTAAACCCGGCCAAGAGCGATGGTTTTTAAGTGGGCTTAAAAGCGACAGCCCCATGTCTGTAGATTAGCGGAGATATGTAAGAGTTTCTGAGGGACGAAATTCCGGTACACCGGTAGCACTGATATGATCCTGGCAACGTCAACGTCGCTGATGCACAAATACTTGTTTTTCCAAGGATACAATACGAAGATACAACAACAAACAATAAAAATAAACACTTTTCGAAACTTTTGATTTTGTCATAATTATAACAATTTTGATTAAAATACCAAATATTAAGATATTTACTTGGCAAATAGCCTTGTATATATCTTAAATTTTCTGGAATTAACCATTGCAGTCTAATATATTTGGTAGGAGCTTTGTGTAATTTTTGTACAGTCCTTTCATATTCTTTTCGGCTAGGGCTTGTAGGAGGGGAAAGGGCACCGCTTGATGCAGGAACCGTTATTTATCCCTCTGAAAAGAAATGAATTAACTATATAACTGATATAGTTAAGCAGTGGACAAAAACATATTAACACAAAATTGTAGAGCTCTTTAAAACCCACAGGTTATTCAATGTAACTTTTTTCTATAATTTAAACCATTTTCAATAGTTAATTGTTCGAATTCTTCAATATTCTTCTCATTTTTATCAACTCCTTTCAATTTTCAGTTCTTTCTAGCAACTGCATGGAAACAGTATGGAAGTGTTAAGACTAGCATATAACGCCCAGTTCTTAAACATTTTATTATCGCTAATCTTTTTCTATCTATAATGCAATGTGTAATGACGTTATTTCTGCAAAGGTTTACCTCGATTAAAATGCGGTAGATAGAAAAATGCGTTTTCATAAGAATAGTTTGCATAAAGGATAGAGAGTGGATAAATCATATGAATAATGTAAAACATCGTTGTTTTTGTTGTTGTTGGGTTTTTTTTTTTTTAGAAAAGTATGTTTTATAATAACCATAGGAGCGCGGAAGTTGAAGAGTTTGTAAAGGATAAGGCACAAGCTGGGAAAGTTTTGGAACAGCAGCTCTACCGCATTTCATAAAAATAATTCTAATTCAGAATTTAGCGAATATGCAAATTCCGACGTGCTAAGAATAAAAAAAAAAAAAGTATAGAAAAATATTGGTGCGCACATGTCAATCATTCAACCATTACCAACCACCCCAAATGCCCCTTTAGCTAGATAATTCTTTAACATTTTTTATATCTTTAACAATGCTCTAACGGTTTTATTTTAAGTACTGCATGAGATATATTGAAGCAAATAACACTTATTTGAAGTTTTGGCGTATACTATGAAGATCTTTATACTCTCACTACTCTCTCTCTATAACTGCGAAATCATAAGAGACTAATTTGTTTGAAATACATAATCTATGTCATTATTTAATAACATTAACCATTTATACAATATTCAATAATATTCGCTTCGTTTTAAGTTTTCAACATTCTTAGCCACGCTGTTCTAATTCTGCTCGTCTGAATCAGAGTATTCTGCGTACCTAACCATGCTTGGAGTTTTGCTGGAGGGTTTTAATAGTCAATACGTTATTGGGCGAAAATCATACGGTTCCTGGCCCTTCACTCAACCTTGAGGAAGGCTGTAACTCACTGCTGAGCTGTATTGTATTCTGCGGGCAGATCCTTGCAAGTTGTGAGTACTCCGCTACTCTTTTGGTACGTGCCCACATTCGAAAAACCTGTTCTAAGTAATGTGCTTAGAAATTTTAAGTGGTTTTACTTTTCATTTGATTCATGGAAAGAGCGTCTGTTGAATATAATCGTTGTTTTATTTTTAAATAGTTGAATAGAGGTTCAACCTGAAAATGTTTGTTTCACAACTATGTGTGTACGTGCGGTACGGAGGTATATTCCATACTGCAGCCATGGACTTATTGCATATCCGACCCTGAAGGAAGGATGAGACGAATGTAATTTGAGGGCCGCCGACATAAGGACAGGGAGAGAGCCGTCGTGGAGGGTCCCTAACAATACATAAGAAGTTCTTCATATCGACGCGGGAGCGCCAGATGGCCATGGCTCAGTTTCGAATAGACACCTGAGTCCTCAGACAACCACTAGCCGTCGAAAGCTATATTTCCAGAGCGCAGTCACCTCCACGAAATGGCTCTTCTACCGCAGCCCTTCCCAACACTTTCAGCTCTGAAAGAGACCGATCGGGATGAAATGAAGGGGCAGGAAATTCGAGGAATGAAGAATTCTCTCCAGCATTCGCTAGAGACCCGGGAAAACCCCCGAAAGCCCAGTCAGAGAAGTCGACCGTGGGGAACCAATCCCATGACCTCCTGAATACTATCCTAGAGGAAACGGTTGAGCCATCTGGCTTGGTTTATTAATCAAATAATGCGTAATTATAAAAATGGAGTTTGTAAGTTAACCTGACGGTTGTACGAGAAGACTGCTGAATAAAAACGCTACACGCTATACGCTAAGATATGACTTGGAGGATGAACTTAGTCCTGAAGGACATATATTGTTACTCTTTGGTCAATAAGTAATTATTTCAATTGTTCACATGCTCTCTCCACAGAGGTCAATACAGAGGACCATAGTAACTACACTCAGAACTTAATATCCGGAAATTTAGGATACTTACTCTCTTGTCTCTATTCACAGAGGAGAAAGTTCCAAACGGTGAATATTATCTTTATCTATTTTATCTGCTTCACCTGACGCGGGGAGCGCGAGCAGTCCGTAGTTCAGCCCCGAATAGCCACCTAAGTCGTAGAACACCACTATACTCTATGAGATGTAGCTTGTCCGATTTGATTCTGCACTTGCCTTTGGGACACTCTGCTCTGTCTAAATTCTTGGAAAATACATACCCCCTCCGAATCCTCTATTAAATGGCTATATGCTCTTTGCAAATATATCCATCACCTTAAAGAGAGAGACAACAAGAGGTTAAGAGTTTCAGCCTCTTTCTTTTCTAGACCTGACAAGTTAAATCTCACAGACTCTAGCGCCATCTCACCGTCAAGAGCTGTATTTCCAGAGCGCAGTCACCTCCAAGAAATGGCACTTCTGCCGCAGTCCTCCTCGACACTTACAACTCTCTAAGAGACCGGCTGGGATGAAATGAAGGGGCAGGAAATTCCGGGGAATGATGAATTCTCTACAGCATTCACCTAGAGACACGGGAAAAAACCCGAAAGCCCAGTGGGTCAGAGAATTCAACCATGGGGAACGATCCTCCGGAACACCAGTCCTGGATCGCTTGAACTGACTTTGTCTATTATACAAATAATGCGTAATTATAAACATGGAGTTTGTCAGTTAAACTGACCGTTGCACGAGAAGATGGCTGGGTAAACCCGCTATTACTTGAGGATGTACTTAGTCTTGAAGGAATATATTGTTACTCCTTGGTCAGTCAGTAATTTCAAATGTGAGACAACTCGAGGTATAGAAATCTACAACGTAATGTATAAGACTTTCTAGCATAAAGGATGTGCCAGAACGGTAGTGTTTTGTTAATACAATAACCTGATGGGAGAAGACGCCAAACCGGGCCACGTGCTCTCTCCACAGAGGTCAATACCATAGTAATTACGGTCCAAACTTGATATCCGGAAATTTAGGATACTTACTCTCTTGTCTCAGTTCACAGAGGAGAAAATTCCAAACGGTGAAAATTATCTTTCAAATGAAACAAATTTCTCTCTCTCTCTCTCTATCTCTCTCTCTCCTCACAGGACATACAGTAATTGTTAAGATCACGATCAGATGAAGATGGTGTTCCGGTACTTCGTGCTCTTCAAATTTAACTTCTTCAAATATTTTTAATGCCGTTTAATTAAGAATCATATCTTGAGACAACATCGTAATAAGTAATAAGATGCAGTAAAATATAGTAAAACACTTATTTTGTTAATTTACTTGTTGTTGTTGTTTTTTTGTTTTTTTTTCGCACAAGCCGTGTGTAGAGCTGGAGTTGGATAGATAGAGTCTGACTGAAAAGTTCAATGCTATAGTCGGGATTTGAACCACGAATCTTTCGGTCTCTAGCTGGTTGCTCTAACCATGGCAACTTGGGGTTGGGGTATGTATTTGAGATCACCTTGTGATTTATCGAGAAATATGCGAGTCAGTTGAACTTAAGGACGTATCGGCATATTGCTATGGTAGCTTAGTATTTAGAGCAACTGGCTAGAGACCGAGAGATTAGTGTTTCAAATCCCGGTTATGGCATTGAACTTCTCGGTCTATCTATCCAAAACACTTACATTATTTATTCGAGGAAAAATCTATATTAAGTACTCGTCTAGGAAGAAAAATCGAATGCGTTCCGTTCACAGGACTTTCTCTACTTGTTCTGAAACCAAACTATTCTTACAAAAGACTATTCTTTTATCTACATCATGCTAATCGACATAAACGTTAACAGAAATTGTCTTATTACTTGTTTTCTTGTAAGTAGAAGGCGAAAAGGGGGGATATACTAGGCTAAAGCGATAGCCATTTTTTTTTTAAATCTGTTGCTATGTGATGGAAATTCCATTCTATTAGTACATGCAGAAGTAAAACAGAAGAAACAGGAATGAAAATATCCCGTTTTTGAAAAGTTTTAAGTATTTTAAGACTGAAACCAATAAATAAGTAATATCTCGGAAATGCTTAAGTCCACAAAAATGGTATGGGCTGTGTTTAAATTTACACATTAAGTATCTGTTGATCTTTTACACTTTGCCAGTTATGAATGAAGAACCTTCAGGGGTTATTCCAAGAAAATTCAACATATATATTTAATTTTGATGAAACTATTTTAAGCATATAATATTTTAGTTATGGTTTACATTTTTGTTATACAAAATCTATATTTTCCACGCAAAGGTAACTCGGGTTTGGAAGATATACTAGCAAATATTTATGTTGCATACTTTGAAATTGCTGACTTAAATACAATTTTGGTGTTTAACCGATGGTTTGCTGTTAGTTATGCTGTTCGTGAGATTAAATAGCAAAAATACAAATAAAATCATAATAAATAACAATATCGATACTGTTCAAGAATTTAAATATTTGGGTGGCTTTATTGATCAGGATGTGGGGGATGCTAAAAAACGAATGAAGAAAGCAAATAGCACATTCGTCCAGTTATAAACAATCTGGAAATCTTATGTCATATCTAGTCATACTAAAATTAAAATATTTAAAAGTAATGTTGTATCAGTTTTTACTATATGGCTATCAAATGAAAAACAAGTAAAACTTTATAAAACAAACTGGAGACATTTGTTAATAGATGTCTACGAAGAATTTTGAAAATTAGATGAACATATATCATCTCAAACTCAGAACTATTGAAGATAGCAAATCAAAAAGAAATGACAATAGAAACCAAGACGAAAATTAGATTGGATAGGACATACACTAAGAAAGAAAAGATGGGGCAATGGAAACAATGGCTTTGGCTGGAGTCCAATACATGAAAGGGAACAATTCTTGAAGAAATCGCTAAACAATGAAGAACATGGAGTGTATTGAAGAGTTGACTACAAATAGGGTCCATTGGAAACCCTTCATGAATGCCCTATGCTCCTCACGAGGAGATACAGAGTTGATTGATTATGCTGTTCAAACATATAGGTACACACGGAACTTTTTCTAAAAATCTGATGTGTTCCATTCACATGACTTTCTCTACATCTCTGCAACAAAGTATTGTTAAAAAGCTTATGCTTCTATTTACTTCATGCTAATCGAGAAAAAATTAGCAGAAATAGTCTAATTACTTGCTTCCTTATAAGCAGAAGAGAAATAAGAGAGTACTATAGGTTAAAGTGATAGTCAAACGTTGGTTGCTATGTGACTGAAGTTCCTTTGTTTCTATGGACCCGAGTTGACAAATTCCTGTATGAGAAAAGTATAAGTTTTTTCAAGCTGAAACCAAAAACAAGGAATATCTAAAAAACGATCAACTTCACGAAAAAAGTATATGTAATATAAACTGTGTGCTTTAACGTGCTCTACAGTTTTTGTGTGGTAAGTTTTTGTCCATCTCTTACTGTTTAGCAGTTATGAAAAATTCCGTAAAGTTGATCCAGAATAAAGTAGTCTTCAGAGGCTATTCCCAGAAAATTCAAGATATATATTTTATTTGCCAGGTAAATGTCTGTAATATACGAAATCTTAATCAAAATCGTTAGAGCCAGTTTTTAGAAAATCAAAATTTTCGAAAAAAATTGAATGTAAAGGGTGGTTTAGGATCGGGGGATTTTTCTCAAAATCTTCGTATCGCATTCCTGGAAGATACAAAACTTAAACACCAACTTTGGTATTTTATCGACTTTTCGCTTTTGAGCTATCGTGTTCACGGACACACGGACATACACACACACAGACCTTTTGCAGAAAACGCTTTTTTTTGGAAAGAGAGGAACCTTAAACACATATTTCCGGTGAAATCTCGGTATCGAATTTTTGGATGGAGTGGAATACTTTCTCTATATGCTAGGAACATAGTACGTGTAGAGAAATTAAAAATGCTTTGGGGTGTGGAAATAGGGAGCTATAAAGCATACATTTCCAGTGAAGTCTCGACATCAAATTTTTGGGTGGAATACATCATTTCCTCTACTTACTATAAGCAATAGAGAAAGCAACAAGGAGGAGGAACATTTATCAAATAAAGAGCAGGTGGTAAAGAGATGTAAATAACATTAGGAAAACCAGAACCAGATTGATTGCAAAAACATTATTATTTCAAAACATGATTATGGCCTATGCGGTGGAAGTGCTTTGAGAAGAGAATTTTTTTTCCCGAAACTGTCCATATGGATAGAGGTATTTATCGAGAATGTTCCGTCTAAAAACGCTTGGGACCCACTGCACTACACCATCAGATCTGACCGCCCTTCGTAATTTCTCGCCTCACGTGTTCCTGGGTTTTTGATGGCACAAATAGGCTTAGGCTTGGCCGCAGAGCTGAAATCCTTTCCCTACTGCTTATATACAATGTGCACTGTTTGGCGTTTTATTGAAACGTTCCTGTGAATGACGTAGTTCGTATAAGTCATATGTTTCACTCCCTGTGTGATACATATTTAAATTGTTATTGACCATTCTAAACACCACTAGATAGTTACCATATTATTACGTACAAGTAAATGCCAAACGAGAAAACTATCTAGAGAAAGTATTTTGCATTCCATCCAAAAATACGATAACCGGATTTCACCGGAAATGTTTAGAAAAAGGTGCGTTTGTGTGTCTGTCTCTATGGCTGTGTGTCTGTGAACAGCATAACTCACAAACCTAAAGTCAGTTAAATACCAAACACTATCTTCTAAAGATGCTACACGAATATTTTTAGAAAAATCTGTCTACCACAAATTACACATGACATGAGACATACATTTTCGATTTTCTCAAATGTCCCTAACGAGTTTGACTAAAATGTCATATATTAAAGATGTTTACCTCTCAAATTATCTTGAATTTTCTGAGAAAACATTGGCTCTGAATCCCTCTTAATTGTAAATGAATTGTTTATAACCGATAAACTGTAAAATATTGATAATATCTTACTAGACTAAAATTATAGAACTCGTTTAAACACTCAATTTATGCAAATGCATTTTTTGTGCAGTTAACCATTTCCGGAATATTACTTATTTTTAGTAAGCTTCTCAGTACTTATACTTTTCTCAAAAGAGATGTCGTCATTATTCTTTTCTTTTCTTTCTTTGTTTCTTTTTATTCGTGGTCATGCAAGAAGAACAGCATTTCTATGAAATTGCATAGCGACCAGATGTTAGAAGTTTTGACTCGCGTAACCTAGCGTATTTCCTTGTTTCCCTTGTACCTACAAGAAAATGTGTGGTAAAATCATTTCTACTAACGTTTATCTCGATTATCAGGAAATAGGAGAAAAAATTTTAAACAATATGTTGTTGCAGAATATGGAGAAATTCGTGTGCGTATAGCACATCAATTATTAATTTGCTTTCTGTTTTCATTGTTGACGCTAAGATTCTTCTGGCTGCAGTTGTTAGCAGAAGGCAAGAGATTACACGTTTAAAGAACACTTGCTGGCCGCCATATGAGTCCTTGAGCGTCAAGTTAATGGAAAATCAGTGAAAAATGTCATGGAGGACATGGTTGTACGATATAAGAAGGAAGTAGCGAAAAAGAAGACCTTGATGGCACGCGAAAAGAAAGCTTTTAGTAAGCGCTGGAAAGTGGAAGACCATTCCACCAGAGGATGGTCTTTTGCTGAAGTGGAACAATTTGTCAATCTCTGGTAAAATCAACAAGGAAACGTGCTGCTAAGCTGGGAATGCTAGAATCAACCATGCGGAAATACATGAGGTTGGACCTGAAATTGAAGATATTGTTCAAAATTAGCAAGAACATGGCGGCGCATTCAGCTTTGCAGAGGCCACAGAGGTACACATAGGAAGATTTCGATTCCTGATATGTTAATGGAAAGCTTAAAATAAATACATAGTGCAGGGTTATACGGACTTTGTAGCCATGCAGTATCTGATTCTTGAATGCACGTTTTAATTTGTGTCATAACAAAAACATAATGTTTAAGAGAACGTTACTTATTTCTTTTCATCTGCCGTTGATTAAACCGGAGGTCTTAGTTCATTCAATCATGAGACCAAAGCAATGAAAGTGCAATCCGTTTTCTACATTGCAGGCCAAGCGTTAATCAAATTTAATGTTTTGCAATAGAAGTGATGCAATCAAGTTCACAAACCACTAGACTATTAGAAATATTACAATCAGCTAATTTAATTATGTTAAGACACTTAAATTAGGTGAGCCCAAGATGAACAGCCTTTTTTAAACTAATTCGTGTAAATAATAATTTTAGACTTTTTTACTTTCTCTTGCCCCGTATGTACAATGTACAAAGGGATAGAGAAGTATTGCATTCCACCCAAAAATTCGATATCGAGATTTCACCGGAAATACATGTTTTAGGACCCCCTGAATCAAAAAAAAAGCATTTCCAGAAAAAGGTCCGTGTGTGTGTGTGTCCGTGTGTCCGTGAACACGATAACTCAAAAACGAAAAGTAGCTAAAATACCAAACTTAGTATTTAAGTTCAGTATCTTCCAGGGATGCGACACGAAGATTTTGAGAAAAATCCCACCCCAAACTACCCTTTACATGGAACTTTTTTCGAAAATTTTGATTTTCTTAAAAATGGCTCTAACGATTTTGATTAAAATATCGCATATTAAAGATATTTACCTGACAAATAAAATGTAAACCTTAGTTTTCTGGGAATAGCTTCTAAAGACCTGTTTATTCTGGATGAATTTTACTTAATTTGGCATAACTAATAAACCGTAAGAGATAGACAAAAACTTACTATACAAACAATGTAGGCCTTGTTAAAATACACAATTTACGTCATATACATTTTTTCCGTGCAGCTTACCGTTTTCGAGTATTCATTGTTATTAGTTTCAGTTGTTAAGTACTTATACTTTTCTCAGACGGGAGTGTCCGTTTTCTTTTGTTCTACTCCTGGCCAAGAAAAGAAACCATTTGTAATGACCATCGCATAACAACAGCTTTTAAAACATTTGTCTATGGATTTAGCCTAGTGTATTCCCTTATTTTCTTCCTACTTATAAGGAACTAAGTAATAAGAACATTGTGCTGAATACCTCGATTAACAAGGTGCAGAAAGAAGAATAATCTTATGTAAGAAGTTTGTAGAACGACTAGAGAAAGTCATATGAGTGTAACACATCAGATTTTTACTTTCTCTATACGCATTATGTACATAGAGAAGGTATTGCACTCCATCAAAAATTCGATACCGAGATTTCACCGAAATATATGTTTTAGGGTGCCCTGTATACAAAAAAATATTTCCAGAAAAAGGTCCGTGTGTGTGTCCGTGTGTCTGTGAACACGATAAATCAAAAACGAAAAGTTGGTAAAATACCAAACTTGGTATTTAAGTTTAATATCTTCCAGGGATGCGACACTAAGATTTTGAGAAAAATCCCTCAACCCAAAGCTACCCTTTACATGGAACTTTTTTCCAAAATTTTGATTTTCTTAAAAATTGCTCTAACGATTTTGATTAAAATATCATTTATCAAAGATATTTACCTGACAAACAAAATGTATATCTTGAATTTTCTGGGAATAGCCTCTGAAGACTATTTTATTCTGGACGAATTTTACGGAATTTTATATAACTGCTAAACCGTAAGACTTAAATAAAAACTTACTACACAAAAAATGTAGAGCACGTTAAAACACACAATTTATGTTATATACTATTTTTTCGTGGAGTTGATTGCTTTTGAGATATTCCTTGTTTTTGGTTTCAGTTATGATAACTTTATTTTCTCATATTATAGGAATTTGTCAACTCCTGTCCATACAAACAAAAGGAACTTCAGTCACATAGCAACCAGCTTATGATTATCACTTTAACCTATCGTACTCCCTTATTTCGCTTCTACTTACAAGGAAGCAAGTAATAAGACTATTTCTGCTAATTTTTTCTCGATTAGCATAAAGTAAATAGCAGCATAAGCTTTTTAACAATACTTTGTTGCAGAAATGTAGAGAAAGTCATGTGAATGGAACACATCAGATTTTTTCACTCCAGTTCAGTTTTTAAAATTAAATACCCATAATGAACAGAAAAGGGTTCGTAGTCTAAGTGTTTTTCTAATATAATACTCTTCATCTGTTATCACTTTCTCTTTGCTGTACGGTTATTGTAGTTAAATAGGTTAATAATGCCTATGCAGATATACAGGGTTACTACAAAAGAAATAGACAACTTCAACTGCCTGTAAAACAAAAGCTATTAGAGATAGCAACCTAATTATTTTGGAGGTATGCTCGTTTGTTACTATTGGTAACGCTGTAGTGTTTTGTTTGTTGTTGCAGAAGCTGAAATGGAGGAAAATCCTGTGGAAAAGGCATATCGCGTGTTGGAATTTGCTAGAAGGCAATCAGCAACTGTTGTCCAACGACATTTTAGAACACGTTACCACAAAACGCCACCGACTAGACAGTCAATCTACGACTGGTATAGAAAATTTGAGACAACGGGATGTTTGTGCAAAGGGAAGAGCTCGGGAAGACCAAGAGTTTCGGAAGAAAACGTTGAACTTGTTCGCTCTGCCTACATAAGAAGCCCACAGAAATCGACATTTAGGGCAAGCATGCAATTACAAATTCCACAGCAAACTGTATGGAAAATCTTGCGGAAGCGAATGCACGTGATACCTTACAGATTACAGATGTTGCAGTTTCTGAGTGAAGAAGATAAGGTCATACGGCGTGACTTTTGCATCGACATGTTGCGACATGATGAAGACGATGCTGGTTTTTGTGAGCGCATCATTTCATTTTTGTGGTAACGTGTTCTAAAATGTCGTTGGACAACAGTTGCTGATTGCGTTCTAGCAAATTCCAACACGCAATATGCCTTTTCCACAGGATTTTCCGCCATTTCAGCCTCTGCAACAACAAACAAAACACTACAGCGTTACCAATAGTAACAAACGAAACTTTGAGAGGTTTTCAACATACCTCCAAAATAATTAGGTTGCTATCTCTAATAGTTTCTGTTTTACAGGCAGTTGAAGTTGTCTATTTCTTTTGTAGTAACCCTGTATACTCTATCATAGGTAAGAAAACACACAAATCTTTTGAGTAAAATAGGTGTCTCATATATTTCTGCTATTGCAAAATACTATTAGGATCTGTAATGATCTCTGTTGTCTCTACGCAGGATCTCTTTACGTATGGAGACAGAAGTTTGAAGTATTAGTACAGCCAGAAAAATATTAAGGGAGGTCAATGTATATGATCCATTTTTGCTTTCTCTAACACGTATGCAATGAGCATACTAGATAAATAAGGTATTGTATTTCACCCATTGTATTGTATTCGATGTGGATATTTCCACGGAAATATGTTTTGAGGTCCCATGAGTCCGAAAACGCATTTTTAGAAGCAGGTCCATGTGTGTCTGTGGACAGCACAGCTCAGAAACTAAAAACCGTAAAATCCCAAACCTAGTAATTAAATTTAGCATCTTCCAAAGATGCGACACGAGGGTTTTCAAGAAAGTTCTTCCATCCCAAATTGCCTTTTACATGGAATATTTTTTGAAATTTTTGTTTTGTTCACAATTTGGCTCTAACGATATCGATTAAAATACCGTATATAAAAGATATCTGCATCACAAATAAAATATATATCTTGAATTTTCAGTTAGAAGCTTTTACTGATATCCATGATAAAGTATAACTGCATTCTGTATTTGCCTATTTATTATGGCAAAACAAATATTAAAAATAACGTACGCAGAGTCAGAACCGCTATTTGTATTCTACGTATTCGTATATATCCAGCGGCAATTCCCCTCTTTTTTTTTTTTTCTTTTTTTTTTAAACAGTAACGGAGTCTGATCAGGACTCCGGTACTGTATCCCTATTTACATTTCCCCCCGTAGGGAGATACTGACATCACATCGTTTCTTCCGACTCTAGTGAAGGTGAGAGAAATGTGGCGAGTCACACATACTGTCAAACATACTTACAGTGGTGAGTGTCTCTGAACAGTAAAACTAAAAAATGAAAAGTGTGTTAAATACCAAAGTTAGCATTTAATTTCAGCATCTTTAAAGGATGTGACACGAAGATTCTCAACAAAAATACCCCCATCTCAAATTTGCATGTAAATTTATGGGAAAAAATGGCTGTAATGATTTTGATTAAAATACCATATGTTTCAGATATTTTCATCACACATAAAATGTCTATCTTGAATTTTCTAGGAATAGCCTCTAAGCCCCTATTCATTCTGGATTACTTTTGTTTTAAGACAGCAATTTTAAAGTACAATTTGTAGAAAATTGGGGGGGAGAAAGAGATATGAACCCAAAAATACTTTAATGTTTTCTTTATCTACAACTTACTATGCACGGTAGAGAAGGTATTCTGATATTTATTATTTTCATTTTTCTCAATTATATTAATTATATTAATAAATGCTTATAGGTACCAATATCCTTCAAGCTATAAATAAAGATTCAAAGATCCACTCAAAAATTCAATGTCAAGATTTCACAGAAAATATATGCTTTGAAGTAGCTACCTTAAATCTAAAATAGCATTTTTATAAAAACGTCCGTGTGTGTGTGTGTGTGTCTGTCTGTCTATCTGTCTATCGGTCTGTTGTGTGCGTATCCTACCGTCCGTGTCCCTATATGACTGTCAACAACACGAAAATTATTTATGTTCAGCATCTTTCAAAGATGTGATACGAACATTTTCAAGAAAATACCCCTACACCAAAGAAACCTTTACATGGAAACGTTTTCTACATCTTGATGGGTTCAACAGTTTTATTAAAACACCATCTGTTTAAGCTATTTTCATCACAAATTAAATGTACATATTGAATATTCTGGAGATAGCCACCGAAGCCCTCTTCATTCTGGATGACATTTGCATACGTTGTAAACCGTAATAGACAGACAAAATGTTACTAAACAAAAACATGTAGATCTCATAACATATACTTTATATCCATTACAGTTTTTTCCGTTGAGTTAACCATTTTCAATAATACCTTTTTATTAGTTCAAAATTGTTAATACTTATACTTTTCTCAAATGGAAATTCTCATTCGTTTTCTTTATTTATTTATTTTAGGGCAACAACCGTTGTTGCTGATGAAGAAGGTCTTGTATTTATAAATATCCCGTTACGTTCCACAGCGGAATGCGCCAATGCTTCACACGGAAAGGAATTTTGACTTACCTGGAATTCAGACGCTAGCTAGATTTTCACCATAGGCGTTGCTAGAGATTTGACAATAGTGAACGCTGGGATACTTTACAGCAGGCAATGAACTATTGAGTGGTTAAGTTCAAACACCTTGCAGTCTTCACACTTCATTATAAACACTTCTTACTGTGTATTAATTGTTCTTTTATAAACATGTGTGTAGGATCAAGTTTTAAAGTTAGAATCAAACTGAAAAATTCAGTGCCAATGCCGCTGCTCTACCAATTGAGCTACAATGGAAGCATTTTCATACGACATTAAATTCCCCAACTGACTCACATTTTCCCTTGTAAATCAAATTCAATTATGGAAATTGTGACTTATAATCTTGTAAGTACTTTAAGTCTCAGGCTGCATAGTTAGTCACTATTAGATTATAATCATTAATACTCTCATTTACGTTACCTTGTGGCGTATATTTCGAAGTGCTGAAAAATGCGGGATAAAAATTCACTTCAGCTTAACGAACACAAGGAAAATCTAGCCGATTTGCAATTAACTCAATCTTTAAATCGGAAAATTTCATAAATGCTTCGAATAGTTTGTATTAATTCTTGTTTTCGCTAATGGAGATATTTAGATAATAAATTCGTCTTCTTAGCAGTTATGTCAAAAAAATTTGGGATAATAAAAACAAGATCTTCATACTCTTATAAAACTATACTATACTATTGTTAATAATATGGTCCGTTAATCTGTATATATATATATATATTTTTTTTTTTTTTTTTTTTTTTTAGAAATAATTATCTACTAATAAGTTTCCAAAAAGCATTCCACCAAGGAAAAAAGTATACCTCCCTAAATTAAAAAAGAAAAAAATAATAAATATCACCCTAATAAACTTACAAAGTATGTTAAATTGTGTATGTGTCCAATAAAAATTTCACCACGTTATCATAGTTTTAGAGATAAATGATCATGTTAGCAAATTAATCATTGTGATACAAAGCTTTCGATTCACCTCACTTTCTTAACTTCAGCAAATAACTACTTCATTTAAATTATTTGCTGAGAAACTTCTGTATGCGTGAAGTGGGTCTATATGAACTGGTTCGATCCATCGCTATGAGTGGAATGATTATCATTCAGATCTACCTTGAAGATGTCGAGAGATATGGCGCCGCGGTAAAGCGTCCGACTACATTTCGGGTGCTTCCTGGTTCCAGGCGACCTCCCACTCTGATCCAAAGGTTTTTTCGTCAGGCGAATGCTGGAGCAGATTTTTTCATCGCTCACAGTTTCCTTCCTCTCCATATCATTCCTTTAATTCATCCTTCACCCTCTTTAGTTTGTTTCAGGGTTGGGAGTGTCTGTGATGGTGTTTCGGTGCAATGTGGCAGAGAAAATGATGCTTTCTCTAGAACTTTCTCGTTCCTTTGCTGTCAGTTGTTGGGGAGGGGTGGCCTCGCTCTGTAAACTGCATTGCTTAGTTTGTCACTACTGGTTCTGACCGCACGATGTCTCCTCTCGACTCATCGCTCATCCCTCATTCGGTCCAAGTCCCCTCCAAAAACGCCTACCCCTACCTCGAAAATCGGCCTAATAATATCTGCATATAAATGCGAATTTGAGATTGTTGAAGAAGTAAGAGCAGTACATTCATAACAAAGTGTTATTTGCTATGTTACGTTGCTCTAGTGAGGTAGAACAAATGACAAATTGCGGTAGACTGGCACGGAAGATTCTGGACATTCCCTCCACTCTTCCGTCGGTGCTAATGAACCGAAACGCACACTTCATTCAAGTTTATTGGCTCTTTGCGTGACAGTGCAGGAAAGTAAAAGTTGCCGTTCCGTTTGCATTGTGTCTACTTCCTGTAGCAGTTAATGAGGCTTTAATTTGTGACACACAATTTAGAGAGCCTAGAGTACGTATCTCCATAATGTAACAATGGTTATTAAGGAAATAACAGTAATTATCAACGGATGATCGTAATTACTTGCACTCATGCAAGCAAATGATAGGTAATTGTGTGTAGGCAGAGTATTTTCATAATAGATGAAAGCATTGCCCATGTTTGGTTAGCAAAGCTACATAATTAACATTGTTGTCCCAGAAAATTAGTTGAGATTAAGAAAATGTCCAAATTTTTTCCGGAGTTTTGAAAGAGAGCTTATAAAAAACTCTTACACAGAGTGATTTATATAGAACTGACACATTTCTTTCTTTAATTATTCCGTTGGAGATTCATTCAATGACCCAATTTTAGCACCAAATTAAGCAGAATGTTCTGGAGTTTCCATTCCTTGTCACTAGATGCGCAGATGTTTATGTTTCATTCCTAATTGCATTGTTGGCAGCTGTTTCGACATTTTGTTCTTGCAGTATACGTGAAAATGCAGCACGATGTAGAGCTGAGTCAAGGATATTTTCAGCAAGATGGCGCTACATGCCATACATCAAATGAATCCATGAACCTAATTGCAAGTTTCTTTGACGACCGGATAATTTCCAGGAACCTGTGGCCACCGAGATCGCCGGATTTGACATCGCCGGACTTCTTTATGGGGTTACTTAAAAGACAGGGTTTAAGCCACACGACCCCAGACATTGGACGAACTGAAGCACATCACAGAGGAGATTCAAGCTATTGACAACAGAGTCCTCCAACGAGTGGCCAGTAACATGGAACGACGTGGTGAGTTGCGCCTTATGCAGGATGGAGGACGTTTTCAACATTTGCTATAGAGATAAATAATCTCACAAAATTCCATTACAATTTAGGTATAATAAGTTGCCGGTAGTATAAAACGTTTTGAAACAATTAGTGAAAGAAATGTGTCAGCTCTATATAAATATGTTGCATCACTTGATTCTGTACTCAATCTTCAGGAAACTATTCTTTCCAAAGTTTATCTATTTCGTTTTAATCGAGGTAATATTCGTTAGACATCTCAAGATTAGGTAATAGTTATACTTATGTAATTACTAATTACAAACATAAAATGTCTACGAATTGAAGTATATATGTAACTTTTATTTTCTTTATTTTTACATATTTCAGTGTATATTACATATTTTCCACGATCTTACATAAAAATAAATACTTTAGCATTTCTTTACTGAATTATTCATTATATATTTATATTTTCTTTCTATGCACGCCTATATTTTTTATTTTTTTTAAAAATAAGAGTCATTCTCTTTGATGTTAGCCTCTGGTTCCCAAGATCGCGGGTTCAAACCCGGCAGAGGTCGATGGATTTATTTCGGGTGTAAAAATCCCTAGCATGATTTTCCTCGGATGAATAACAAAGCCGGTGATCCCGCGTCGTAGATTTATGGGACGTAAGAGAACTTCAAGCCAGATAACGCTATCTTAAGTAAAATAAAGCGGTCTTTCACGCCCAATATAGTGCGCTAAGAACTGCAACCGTTAAAGATAGTCCACAAATTAAAAAATCAGTTTAATTTTATTTAAAAATGAGAGAAAATAGTTGGAGCCAATGAGTCAAATTTGCACAATGTAATTGATATAAACCCCGGCTGCTGTACTTTCCTCATTATACGCAAAACTCAGAATAATGAAGAATTGAAGTCTCCCATAACATACAAACACAGAAAAAAAAAAAGAAAAAAAAGTGCTAGAAATTATTTTCCCAATATTCTATATTTTAACAAGTTCTATTTTTCTGTAGTAAATTACACCTATTTTCATATTGTCTAGTTTTTCTTAAGTTCAATACGTAAAGAGGAATTTGTAGGACATTCACAGAAAAAGTATTTAGCTATTTTTTTCTTCATATCAATAGCTCAAACATATGAGATTTTAATCAAAACCGTCAATGCTGAAGGATAGTATGGTTGAAAATACTTCTTTTATAGGAGTCCAAAGGAATTTTTGTAATTTGTTAAAAGTCCGAAATTTCTCTATTAAGACAGGCGGACAAGCGGGCATGCAAGTTATCTTTTAAAAGTGCTCTCTGGGAGGGTTGAGGACATCTCGGTGTGTATTTCCTTTAAAATATCATAATATATTATCGAATTAATTGGTGGTATCCGTACTTCCTCTACCTATCATAATTAACAATTAGAGGAAGCATAAAGTTTGCATTACTTAATGAAATAAAAAAGAGAAATTTAGGTTTGTTACAGCCCGTCCAAATCGTCTCGACAACATGTGCGCAATAGGATGGAAAAGAGGTGAAACGTCTGATTCCCACCTCTCTTACTGTGCAAAGGCTGGTCAGTGCTATTGCGCATCTACTCTTCTAGAGTGGGGTTGTGCCACGACGATTTTGACAGTCTTTACTTTTGCATAAATCTGTGTAAGGAGAGTTTAAAATAATTCTTATGTATATCTTTTAGTCATAGCATAAAGTATTTCAAAGTTTAAATTCATATACCCTTTGTAGTGTTTAATAATTATTTTATTAGTTTCAATATCTACAGGTTTTAAAATGACAATACTCTATGAAAATATCTAATTTGTCTTACGAAAATTTGAGAATTTGCGTTCACATAACCGTCAAACTCACTCTTCTACAAAATTTTCTCACAAAGGCTTATTCTGCTCTCTACTTCATGTTAATTGATTCGTTAACATTTATATATTTATAGTAAATATACAAGAAGGATGCAGCCGTTATAGCGATGTTCAGATTATTAAAAAGCGTGTAACTATGAGATGGCTTTAAAATGCCACATTGTTTGCTGACCCGAGAGGGGGAAAAAGAAAGGAATAGCGATTTACAACTTGAGAAAAGTATTGTGTATTTGAAAAAAAAAAAATATATATATATATATATATATATATATATAAACACTGCAACAGAAATGGGCGTCATGAACATAATATGAGTTGTTTTAGCAATATTTAGCATATTTACAAAAAATACAAAATCCATTTAGAATGAAGGCAACTTCACAGTTTTTTCCCAGAACATTGAAGATATCACATTTTGTTTCTCCTGAAAGATCTTGAACGTATTTTAATCCAAGCCATATTTAAGAAAATAGAAAATAATAATTAATACATTTCCATTTCAAGAGTAGTTTGTAAAAGCGAGAATTTCCAAATGCACCTTTCTCATCCCTGGAATATGTTGAACTTAAATATTTTTTGATTCAGAGGACCTCAAAATGTGTTTTTTCCGGCAAAATCTCGGTATAATTGGAATACTTAAGGAATTCTTAGGGAGGCGGTAAAGGAAATAAAAGCACAAACCGTTGTAAGTATGTCTGTAACAACCGCATTCAGGATTTGATCTCAGTGAACGGCCCACCCAACCCATGTTTTTTCAAGGGTTCCCAGGTCGTTAGGTGAATTCTATGTAAGTTTCTTCCATCTCCCGAATTTCCCGTCCCTCCAAGTCGTTTCTATTCTCATTTCACTCATCCTGTTGATTTCTTTCAGGGCTGGAAGTGTCAGCGATGGTGCTCGGTGCGGTGTGACAGATTCTAGTGATTCTCTCCGAACCCCGACTTCGGCTGATTGCCGAAATGAGGACCGAATCTGGAAACTAAGGACGCTGTCATTATTTTGCCGTCGCTCCCGCTTCCCAGTGTATCACGTCACCTCATCCTTTTCTCCCATGGGCGCCCCATCATGGACATAGGTACGATGACCTTCATTATCTCGGTGCTGAGTTCCCGCCGCCGTATTCTATTCATACTACGTTGGTATCCTTAGGTATATCAGATAATTATTTCTTTTACTTCCTGCACACATTTCCTAGTGCTGTTGGACATAAGGAAATCTTGTACTTTTCGAAGATTTGAGAAAAATGTTTAACATAGTTCCGGTACTTCATCCTAATTTGCCTAGAGCAAAATCTTTCTCCCACACGAAAGTAATTTTTCTGCATCGAGATAACGTGGGAAACGTTCACAAGACTCAAAGTCGAATAACACACGAAACAAAAGTGTATACTTTAGGAAGTAATTGCTACAATCTGAATGACGAAAGATGTCGAAAAGAAAATTTCAAACTCTGACCATTGTCCTTGGATAACAAAGTATGCTCCTAAAGAGAGGAGTATGTACGACGTGAAATGTTACCACTTCTTCCTTTTCCACTTCTTCAGTGTTTGTACATGATCAAAGTTATTTTTCAATTCAAGATTTTATAAGAAAAATGGTCAATGTTGAAAAATATTTTAGCTATTCCCAGAACATTCTAAACTGTTATATCTTTATCAAAAATATAGCTTTAATATACCCACATGGAACGTTTGAAATTAGCATGACCATGATTACCGCAAATAGCAGAAAATTGGAGAAAATTTATCAGTGGTATACTGCCTCGTTATTGATTTTGATCGATTACAAAAAATCTTATGTGTTACAATCACATGACTTTCTCTACATCTCTGTAACAAATTATTGTTAAAAAGCTTAATCTTCTAACTACATCATGCTAATCCATAAAAACATTAACAGAAATTGTCCTTATTGTAAGTAGAAGGTAGAAAATCTATTGTGTTCCATTCACTTGATATTCTCTAACTGTTGGCCAAACAAGCCTTTTATTCAAAAGATTAATCTTTTTCTACATCATGCTAATCAAGATAAACATAAGCAGAATTAGTCTCATTACTAGCTCTTTATAAGTAGAAGGGAAATAAGAAAATACACAGATTAAAGCAATAGTCTCGACCTTTAAACGCCGGTCGCTAAGTGAAACAATTGAATTTCCAATCTCTTTGCTTTCCAGGAGTAAACAAACGAGAAACGAGAAGAAAGACGTCTTCCTGTTTGAGAAAAGTTTAACTGGCTAAAATTGAAACTAAAATAATCCAGAATATCTCGAAAACGGTTGGTTAACTCTACCAAAAATGTATATTATGTTTTAATGAACATCTACATTTCTGTGTAGTAAGTATTTGTATGTCTCTTACAGATTGCCAGTTATACAAAATGAAGAGGTCTTAAGAGGCTATTTACAGAAAATCCAAGATATACATTTCGTTTGTCACAAAACTATTTTAAACATACGATATTCTAATCAAAATCATTATAGCCATTTTTGAGAAACTCAAAATTTTCGAAAAATTTTCCATGTAAAGGGTAGTTGGGGGTGGGGAGATTTTCTTGAAAATCTTCGTGTCACATCTTTGGAAGATACCAAACTTAAATACTTAGTACTTTCGTTTTTGAGCTATGCTGCTCACATATACACACGTGCACTCACACAGATACAAACACGGACATTTTTTAAAAATGCTTTTCTTGGATTCAGGAGTTCTCAAAAGATGTATTTCCGGTGAAATTTCGGTATTGAATTTCTGGGTGTATTACAGTACCTTCTCTATACACTATGTACATAGTAAGTATAGAGAAAGTAAAAAGATGAACTCAAGGGCAGGAGTGTGTTTTGTGAACCGGAGCAGATTCCACACTTCAGTCAGTTTATAGACTTTTTTCCGTCAGATCCCAGCAGGCATATGAGATGAGAGTAATTACAGCGGGCAGCCGAAACCAAATAGCGGTAGGGAGCCGCCATGGAAGTACCTCAACAGCTTTAAATAGGTCTTTATCTCGACACAGGGGCGCCTCAAGATTGACCAAACACCCCTGAGTCTACAGACGACTTCCAACGCCATCCCACTGTTGAGGGCTGCATTCCCAAAGCACATTCAACTCCACGAGAGAGCGCCCCATCGCAGATCTCGACGGCACTTACTATCTTGAAAAAGATCGCTGAATGAAATGAAGAATAAATGAAGGAACATGAAGCTCAGGGGAATGAAGAAACCATCTCAGCATTCGCCTAGTGATCCGGGAAAATCTCAGAAAAAAACATGGGTCAGAGAGGTTGGCCGAGAACTGATCCCATGACCTCCCGAATGCCAGGTCCCAGACGAAACGCCTGAGCCACTTGGTTCTGTCAAGGACAGTGACAACAAAGTGTTCACCTTTCACTCCTAAAAGTTTGTCGTTTTAGTTATATAATGCAGTAAGTATGCTACAGAACTTGGCCGTCAGGAGGACAGATCCTCTCCCGGTCACGTAATGTACACTTGGCTAGCAGTTTCACGCCTCGTCACATGCGTGGACGTAAAATAAAATCTCATATCACATTGACAATTATCAGAATACACACAAAACATACCTTATCCCAGGAGATGTTGCAAGTGCGTCCATCTGCGTCAATACATATACTGAGGACATTTTTATTCACACGCATTAGATCAGCTTCCGAAATGCGTTAAATTCTACCCTGATATGTTGTTTTAATTCTCCTAATGTGTGGGAATTAGTTTTGTATAAAAATCGCATGTCGTAAAAGCAGGGGACCAAGCAGACCATAAACCCTTACTAATGATTCCATCCTCAAAAATGTCCGCAATTATTCATTAGCTGTATGCGCGGTGGCAGAATCCTACTGGAAATATCCGGACCAACATTCAATGTCCGTCAGCTGTTCGAAACATGGAGCCAGTATATTATTTCTGTATCTTTCTGCATTTATGGTACACTCATAAACAATAGGCCGTATTATTCTGCATGCATTTATTGCGCACCATAGCCCAATTTTTGATCATGCAAGGGAGTTTCATGAACGAAATTGGGTTTGTCTGTAGTATAATATCGGTTGTGTTGTATGACATGACCATTTAAATGAAACCATGCTTCGTCACTGAACAGTATTGTGGATCGATTGTTCCATCATTAACATTGCTGACAACCCAGTTACAGAAATTTACCCGAACTTGGTGATCACGTGGTAGCAATTCCTGGATAACAGTAACCTTGTATGGTGTGAATTGTAAAAGTTTTGTTGCTGTCCATGCTGAAGCTTTCGAAATGTCAATTTCTTGTGCAAGGCGTCTGAGAGATTTTCGAGATGACTATTCTGACCTTTCTCTGATTTCGTCTAATTTCTACTCCGTAAGCACACGCCTGTTTACCTTTATTTTGCTATCACAAATTGCTTCCGTCTCCTTGAATTTATTTATAAGCAACGGCCTACCCTCTACTCGAACACTCACGCAAAGAAATTTAGTTTCAAATTTCCTTACAACTTCCCCAAAAGATTATCTAAGCACATACGTATCGTACATAAACACTTTGTGGTACTGTGTACTGCATTTTGAAAACACTTCAAGGAAAAAACTAAACATTCCTAAACACTCCTAATGTTATTCATGTGTACACAGGTCTAGAACAGAAACAAGACTGACGCATGTGTGACAATAGAACGGATATAGGTGAAATGCAGTGAAGGCCTCACGGGGCTTGCTCCTGCGGGCAAGTTTTATAACAAACGTACTGCATTACTGTATATGAAGACATACATGAAGATATGACAAACTTTCTTTTACTCGGTAACATTTCCAGGCTCCTTAGGCCACCATTAAGCATTCGCTTTTTAGCCAATAAACCTAATAACAAACAATAATGTTAATACCAGAAGATTTTATTCTCTCTGTGCATGATGAGTACTCAAATTCAAATGGTGGTATGACTGCAGTAGCGTGCTACTCCAGGTGCCTATAATAACTTCAGAGATGTTCGACTGTGTGGGAAAAATAACTCTCAAACGAAAGCATTGTTTCGTGTTAATTACCCGCAGTATGGTATGCAAATATTTGCAAGATAATAGCGGAAACCTACACACTATTAGAGCGTGTAAAGTATTGCCTGAAAATGTTTCTTTTCTATTCATCAGCGGGATGCTGTGTACCGTCAGGGAAACAAAAGAATATCACACTGACCTTGAGCACTCATGAATGAAAGTAGTAGAGAGCGCAGTAGCTGTGACCTATATTTTGGCTCACATGCTACGCTCAGCTTCCCATACTCTTAAAATCGTCTTTCTTACTCCTTGATTACAAAACGTATCGAATCCACAATTCAGAATTGGGCATATAACTAAATATAACGCTTTGCAATTTAAAGACATGATATATTATAGGCATATAATGGTGTTATTATTGTTATTATACCTAGCGAAATAAAAATATTTCATATTGAAATATATTATTTACAATTATATTATATTCAAGTGTATATATATATATATATATATATATATATTTAAGAGCAACTTAATAGCAGGAAGTGCAAAAGAAGTAGAATATAGCACAATTATAAAATGAACAGGAAAATATATTGTGATACCCAAGTGCTTAAAGACTCTCAAATACAAAGACGTTTAATATTTGAAAGAAAGATACTAAAGAAGACGTTATGGGTCAATTAAATACAAGGATGGATAATGGGGAATTCAGATATATTAAGAACTATACAACAAAATAAAAGAATTTATAAAAGTGCGGAAACTAAGATATAATATATATATAGATTGTCTATAATATATTATCTTTGGAGTATACTAAGCTTAAATACCAAGTTTGGTATTTAACTGACTTTTCGTTTTTAACTATACTGCCCATGGAAATGTTTCTAATAGTGCATTTTTACTTTCCCTACACTTACTATGTACATAGTGTATAGAGAAGATATTGCACTCCATCCAAAAATTTGGTACCGAGGTTTCACCGCAAATATATGTTTTAGGGTCCCCAATATCCAAAAAAAGCATTTTCACAAAAAGGTCCGTGTGTGTATATGTGTGTGTGTGTGTGTGTGTGTGTGTGTGTGTGTGTGTGTGTGTGTGTGTGTGTGTGTGTAGATTTTGAGAAAAATCCCCCCCATCCCAACATGGAATTTTTTTCGAAAATTTTAATTTTCTCAAAAACGGCTCTAACGATTTTGATTAAAATATCGTATATTAAAGACATTTATCTGACAAATAAAATGTATATCTTGAATTTTCTGGGAATAGCCTCTGAAGACTACTTTATTCGGGATGAATTTTACGGAATTTTGCATAACTGCAAAACCGTAAGAGATTGAGAAAAACTTACCACACAAAAATGTAGAGCACTTTAAAACACACAATTTATGTTATATACATTTTTTCGTGGAGTTCATTATTTTTTAGACATTCCTTGTTTTTGGTTTCTGCTATGAAAAACTTATACTTTTCTTATACAGGAATTTATCAACTGCTATCCATACAAAGGAACTTCAATGGCATTGCAACCAGTTTTTTGACTATCACTTTAGACTATGGTACCCCCTTATTTCGCTTCTACTTACAAGGAAGCAAGTAATAATAATATTTCTGCTATTTTTTCTGCTTAGCATGAAGTATATAGAAGTATAAGATTTTTAAAGTAATTTGTTGCAGAAATGTAGAGAAAGTCATGTGAATGGTAAATATCAGATTTGTTATTCTGGGGGTCATCAAACACATATTCCTGTTAAATATCGATAACGAATTTGGGTGGAATACAATTATTTTGTTATAGATATACTGTGTACATAATACTTGTAGAAAAAATAATACAAAATTTGAGTGAGCTGATTAGAGTGGAGCAATACTGTTTAGAAGGCCAGAACTTTCAGTCAATGAGTTGTAGAACCTATCTTTATTTTAGTA